>CM035295.1:4920200-5158023 GCA_020226075.1 Hydropotes inermis | reverse complement strand
TACCCTCTCCTTTCTGCCAATTCGTTTTACTTCTTTTTCTCATATTTGCTAGCTCTCATTTTCCCATCCACCCCACCATCCTAACTAGCTGTCACTCTTGTAGACATAGTGGAAAGGTGGCCCTAAAAGGACCATCCAATACTGAAAACGCAGAGAAGGGTCACTGATGCCTCAATTGCCACCCACTCCCCAGCTGTGTCAAAGAGAAAATCACCCGGATAAGCAGACAAGGTCAAATGCAGTAGTACCACTGGTGCTTAGGGCAGCACCTTCAGGGAGTGGGCAGTGTCAGCGTGGCAGAACTCAAGAAAGAGTGGCTGATAAGCAATCAACCCGAAGGCTGCACCACTTTCCTTAAAAGTAATAACCATCTGGGAAAACATTTTGCATCTGGAACATGCAGCTACTAAGTTTGTTGCCCTCCTCTACTGATCAATAGAGGAAAAAAACCTTTTTAAGTCAGGTCACATTAAAATAAAATATTTTTATTTTCAGAAAGAATATGTAATATTTCCTACACTGAGTTTAAATTGTTGCTAGAAAAAAAAAATAAAGCTTTATTAAATAAATAAAATGGAAAAGAGAAAGACTTCTAGACTCCAGAATAAACCGGCAGACTGAGAACATGTATTTATTTTCCTTTCCATGCTCTCAAAATGTTAGGAGATGTGTTCATAACCACAGTCAGGTTTGGAGGGAGAGGCAATCCATAGACCAGATATTTTGATGACAGATGAACTATGCAGGGCAGATGAAGCCATAGTTCAGAAAATGAAGAGAAGAACAGGTGTCAGCAATTATAGAAACTGTTCTCTCTAGAGAAACTGTGAGAAACCTAAAGCTAAAAATTGGCAAGCTTAGAGAGAAAGAAAGAATGATAGAGAAGCAACCAAAGGAAATAATTAAAAACTGTCCACATCACTGCAACTTGGCTCCTCCCAACAAACCCCCGTTCCCATGTGAATGGTGATGACAGGTCTTGCATGTTCAGTGAGCATGAACCAGAGGACTATTTTCTAAAGAAGCTAAATCAATTGCTTAGGAACAGCAAGTGTTCCATGTGTGGGATGTTGTCCCAAGATTAAAGTTGTATTATTTTGTCTGAGGTAATCCTATGGAATGTATGCTTGCCTGCTTCTCATCTACATACCTTAAAATGAAATTTTTGTGTAGCCAATAACACCACATATGCATGTGCACGCTTGCACACACACACACACACACACACACACACACACACACACACACTGAGCTCTGCCCTCCTGGATAAGGAAAATGTTTGATGGATTGATAAAGAAACAAATAACACAGTAGAAGGAACTTATTATAGCAACTTAATCTAATCAGCATTGTATTTTATTCATAAAGATGAATGGAAACCTAATTATCATGAGACAAATGGGGAAAATCATCAGTACAAAGAAAACTATCAAGAAGAACATGCCAAATAGCTGATCCTGGATCCTGGAGAAAACGCAGATAATAAGGAAAAAATGTGTGTGTACAAATACACATAAATAATAAGAAGCAGATAATAGTATATATACACACATACATATGTATGTATATATCTTCAGTTCTGTTTGATAAGATAATAAACCCATGTAACAGGAATGAAATGACATGAAAGGGAAATAGAGGCTATCTAAGAAGAATGCCTTAGAAATTAAACATGTTATTACTGAAATTGAAAGTTCAGTGGAAATGCCGGCTGCTAAAGAAACCTCCTAAAATATAGAGCAAAAAGACAAAGAGATGGAAAATACAAAAGAGCCAATTCCTAACAAATAAAAGTTTCAGAAAGAAAGAACAAAGAAAATAGAGGAGGAAAATATGTAGGAATTCAAAATCCCAGAGTTAAAAAGAGATATGAGGCTTCCTATTCAAAGGTGTCACCAAATGCCAAACAATGAATTTTAAAAGACCTACACCTAAACACATAATCATGAAATTCTAAAAAAAAAAAAAAAAAACCGAGAATGAAGACAAAATGCTAAGAGTCCAGAAAGAAAAATAAACTCAAGTGATAAGTTTCAGTGTACTAGACATTTCTTGTGTCCCTGCCCCTCAGCCACATCACAGTCCACTGCCCAAGTGTGAGTTCAGCTGCGTTTGGAGAATATGTTCCATGGGAACCAGGACACAGCGTGCGGAGACAGCAGCCCAACTCAAGCACGCGTTGTGTCTTTTCTCTTTCTGCCGGTAAGTCTTTTCCAAGCCCGGGGAGTCCTTGTGCTCAAGCATAAACATAGTCCAGACTACAAGACGGTTACAACCAGGAGCAACCTTACCAGCAGAGGAGCTGGTAAATGAGTGACCCAGAGGATAATTCTAAGTGGCATTATATGTCGTTCTCAAAAGATCTTAGCAGACCCAAGCCTGTGTGGCCCACAGGGGTGACCTCACCAATGCACCTAAGACTGTCTTTCTCTCCTCTTTTTGTCTCACTACTCACCTCCCTCAGCTGTTTCCTGGGATCTCACTGCAAATAAACGGCCTGCACCCAAGTCCTTTACTCAGACTTAGTTTGGGGAAACATGAACTAAAATTTTGGGGCTCACATGCTGATGAATGAGTAGTTCCAACAACCACAGCCAGACAGGAGCAAGGTAAGCATTACTACTGAGAAGAACTAAACTCTAAACTGTCTTGGCATTAGCTTTGGGACTATGCAATGGACAGAAGCTGGAAAAGTCTGCAGAAGACCATTAGGGAAACCAAGAAGGACCTCGAGGAAGCTGTTAGTGAAGGTGTGAATACAGTGATGAAAATGAAGAGCAAAGAAAAAGGGAGTTTTTTATGCAGTGACAGAAAATTTGGCAATGCTGTCACCTGCATTAATGAAGAGACTAGAAGAAGTACCCAGGGGAACTGTGAATGCCTGGGGAAATTTGAAGGCAAAATTTCAAACCTTAACTGGCTTCTTACCAGCTGCCTATGATATAAAAAGAGAAATAAAATAAAGGAAGAATTCTTTAAGTCTGTTTTAGTATAATTTAAAGGAAACATAAAGGGTCAAGCTTTAGGGGATCAAAAATAAGACTGTTTTTCATCTCTGGTCCCTTCAGAAAAAATTCTCATAATGTGAATTTCTTAAAAACAAAGATCAAGTCATATGAGAGTATAAGTTCCTTGATACACTTCAGAAAGAACTAAGACAGTCACTGAAAGACAATTTCAGACAAAGGGCCTTGTAGACCCTCTGTGTTAAACATGAAGGCTTCTAATAATCTGAAAGACATGGTCCACGGGGAACAAAAGATAGAGAAGAACCGGTCCCCAAAAGAGTCATGAGTGTCGCTGTTATCCAAAGCAAGTTTCTCAGCATTGGCACTATTGACATATTGTGTCAGACAATTCTTTGTTTAAGGGGACAGGAGGAGGTTGTGCACCGGGGTGTTTAGCACTCTTAACCATGGGATGTTAGCGCAGCCCTGGCCTCTACCAAGTAGTCACCAGTAGTATCCCTCCTTGCACTCTTGACAATAAAAGTTACTTCCAGACCTTCTAAATGTCACCTGGAGGGAAGAGATCATTTGAGAACCACTGATCAAAAGCACTGAAGTATAATTTGATACACATAACATCAACAAAGATTTTAAAAGAATGATATCAACTCCAGCTTCAAGGGAGAGAAACAGGACAAATTAAATGAAAATCTGTCTTTGGACATCTATATAGAAACCAGCCTAAGAAAACCAGTTAATTGCAAACATGGGTTATTTCTATGAAAAGGGCAAGTCTCTCACCAAAAGCAGGGTTTATGGCCAACCCCTTTGAATTTGGGTAGGCTGTGTGATTGCTTTGACTAATAAAATATAGTCCAATTATGCCATGCTAGGTTCCAGGTCATGGCCCCAAGAAATTGGCAGTCTTCACTTCCTGTCTCTTGGAAAACTTTTGAAACTCAGCTACCATATATTAGATGCTTAAGACATATGGAAAGGCAATATGTAGGTGCACCAATCAATAGCCCCAGCTGAACACCAACACAATAATCAGTAACTACTAACCATGTGTGTTAGCCATCTTGGACATCCAGGTCAGTTGTGTCTTCTGATGTCAGTAGCAGCCTCTATCTGATGGAAACATAGGAGAGATCCCAAGGAAGAACCACCCAGCTAAGCCTAGTCAATACAAAAAACCATAGCAATAATCAGGCATTGGTATTTGAAGCCACTAAATTCTGCACTGGCTTATTATACAGCATTGGATAACCCGCAATCAGGGAAGAGGCTCTGGGTAATCACACTGACTTTTCAGAGATTAAGCTTTTGGTTAATTTCCTCAAGCAATTTTGACCAGCTGAGTTGCTTGCCAAAGATGAGAAAAAATCTAGGAAGAGTCCTAGAGGAAAGAGTTAATGAATATCCATCACAGTCTTGGAAGCAGTGATTACACTAGGGACTACAGTTTGTTTCACTAAAGACACTAAATGTGGAATCCTATAAAGATTTCAGCTGGCAATTACCTTGAAATATCAGAAACAGACTGAACTTAATGTGGAATATCAGGAAATCTTTATACTGCAAGGAGTGAACCAGAGAATGCTGGTGCACTGGTCACACTCCATCAGTCCACATGTGATTTAATTCTGAGCTGCGGTAGACAGTTCCATGTGTAATCAAACATATAACATCGACAGCATCACACATCATGCAGGCATCTTTTGTATTTTGCCTCAAAATCTTCTCTGACATTGTAGGAACTTGGAAGAATTGACAGAACAAGTGGCAGCATTAAGCGGAAGCTTAATGCATCTAGAAAGAAACAACCAATGAGGAGTGGTAGCCTGCATATTAGTTTTCCAGCCTCCTCTTCTCCAGGTAGAAAAATCTGGGCAATGTTATGTACATTTTTCAGGAGATGCTGCAGGAATTGAGCCCTGTTGCTCTCAGCAGCTACTTTGAGAAAGTAAAAAGTGAAAGTGAAGTCGCTCAGTCGTGTCCGACTCTTTGGGACCCCGTGGACTGTAGCCCGCCAGGCTTCTCCGTCCATGGGATTCTCCAGGCAAGAGTACTGGAGTGGGTTGCCATTTTCTTCTCCAGGGGATCTTCCCAACCCAGGGATCGAGCCTAGGTCTCCCGCATTGCGGGCAGACACTTTACCCTCTAATCCACCAGAGAAAATACCTGTAAATTAAATTTTCTCCCTTACCAAACTTACTCTTCTCCTCTGACTTCTGATACTTTCAGTGGAGAACAAAATAAACTACCTATAGCTAAGCCTTGCCCTTACATCCTGCTTTCATCAGGAACAGAAGAAATCAGATTGGTAACAGACTTTTTAATCAGCATCACTATGCACAAGGAACCTAGATTTCTGGGCCTAGCCTACTATCAAGCATGAAAGCAAAACACAGTTTCTGATATGCAAAGATACATATTTCTTACCTCCTATGCACCTTTCCTCAAAAAAAAAAAATTAAACAGGTAATCTAGAAATTTTTTTAAGTATTCTGAGAAAGTTCTTCATCAGATTTGTGATTTGCAAGTATATTCTCTCAATTTGGAATTTGTCTTTCATTATGACTTGCTTTTGAACAAGGATCTGAATGCCTACTGACCTGTCTCTTGCAAGATTTTCATTCTCTTTGGTATAATATATGATTACACACCTTCTCTGCAGAGCTACTCAGAATATTTAATCTTGTAGTAGATTATGTGTATATAATCATTATATTATAGGAACCCTTTCTTCATTTGCCATTTTGAAACCAACCTACAAGCAAACACTGTAAATTAATTTTAATTGAATTCTATTAATTACTGACTAAATAGAATATAAATGTTACAAACTGGAAAATATAGTAAACAAAATGATGGTTGTCTGGCTGGTTTAGTCACTAAGTCATGTTGGACTCATGATGTCATGGGCTGTAGCCAGTCAGGCTCCTCTGTCCGTGGAATTCTCCAGGAAGAACACTGGAGTGGGTTGCCATATATGGTATACAAAAGTGAATAGTGACAGTTGTGAGGGGTATATGGAGAGTGATAAGAGGGTCTTTCATTTTAATTGTATTTATTTATTTTTAATTAAAAGGAACCTTAATTTTATCCTATTTCACAGTGATATATCTTCAAATAGTTCTAAAACTATGAAACAAAAAATAAAGACTTAAGTATCTTAATAAACAGAATAATTAAAAGCAATAATATTGGTAGCAAAACTTAGGAGGCAATGAGAGATCAATGTTAGTAGACATGAGTTAATTCTTCATCAAATGAAAATGTAATAGAATAGAATGTGCAGTCCCAAGACTGCAAATAGACTCAATAGAAAATTATTAGCAATAATTTTTTATTTCATGTATGATACAGTTTTAAATTGCTCAAACTTCTATGGGCATGTATGAAATAAATATGCATATGTACATTTATATTAAAATATAATTCTATATTACACATAGTTAGCAGAGTGTAGGAAACTGGAACTTCCCCAGCAGTCCAGTGGTTATAACTCTGGGCTCTCAATGCAGGGGTTATAGGTTTCATCCCTCATTGGGGAACTAAGAGCTTGCATACCACGTGGTGTGGCCTCAATAAATAAATAAATAAAATTAAAAGTAGATTAAATTTTTTTTTCCAAAAAAAGCAGCATGAGAAAGTAAAAAAAGGATAAGGAAACAGGAGTTCTGAGGGGAGAAATGCAGAGAAAAAATGCAAAGAAAGTGAAAGAAAGACAGGTCCAGGCAGAGGTAAAAATAGCAGTAGAGAAAAAAACTTGGACTGACAGAAGCCCAGTGTACAAAGGAACATCAGGGATGGAAGATGACTTCCACGGAATAATATTGTCAACTTGTGGCCTTTTAAGATATTACAAGCAGAGATTTTTCCAAAATTTTGAAAAACTGCAAAAATCTCATAAAATGTTTTGTGTCTGAAAAAGCAAGGATCCAACTTTCTTTCAAAGTGAAATGCCAGTACTTTTGAGAGACAATTTTCAGTTACGTGGAAAAAAAAAAAAAAAACAGAATATATCTTTTTATCTATTCCTTAAGAATCAAATGCTGGTGAGTTTACTTATTCAACCAGAGCATTTAAGTTATTCACAGAGGATACCATGATAAAACACTAGAGAATTCCTCTGAACACTGAACACTTGACTAGACTTTTTCTGCATAATTGTTGGGACAAGAGCTTTTGCAAATATCTCCTTCGTAACTGTTAGCAACAAATTCCACAAATACATCTCTGAGCTCATAAATACTTGCCATACCTCTGACAAGCACCTGCCTCCCAAGCTTCAGTAGTCCTATCAGTGTGGGATAGGGAGAAAAAGAGACGACGATAACTTAAATTTTACCATTTGAACTAAATATTAAGTACCTTTTGAACCTAGAGTTGGAGAGTGGATTTGTGGTATGGGTTGGGAGGAGCAGGTAAGGAGACGGGCTGATAGGGGAGAAAAGAAAAAGCCAAGAGCAGCTGACACTAACACTAATGCTATCAGTTCAGTTCAGTCCCTCAGTCATTTCCGACTCTTTGAGACCCCATGGACTGCAGCATGCCAGGCCTCCCTGTCCATCACCAACTCCTGGAGCTTACTCAAACTCATGTCCATCGAGTCGGTGATGCCATCCAGCCATCTCATCCTCTGCCGTCCCCTTCTCCTTCCGCCTTCAATCTTTCCCAGTATAGGGGTCTTTTCCAATGAATCAGTTCCTCGCATCAGGTGGCCCAAGTATTGAAGCTTCAGGTTCGGGATCAGTCCTTCCAATGAATATTCAGGACTAATTTCCTTTAGGATTGACTGGTTTGATCTCCTTACACTCCAAGGGACTCTTAAGAGTCCTCTCCAATACCACAGTTCAAAAGAATCAATTCTTCAGCACTCAGCTTTCTTTATGATCCAACTCTCACATCCATACATGACTACTGGAAAAACCATAGCTTTACCTTTGTCAATAATGGCGGCAGTGGTAAAGAACTCTTTCGCCAATGCAGAAGACATAAGAGATGCAGGTTGGATCCCTGGGTCAGGAAGACCCCCTAGAGGAAGACATGCCAACTGACTGCATTATTCTTGTCTAGAGAATTCCATGGACAGAGGAGCCTAGTGGGTTTCAGCCCATACAGCTGCAGAATCAGACACGACTGAAGAGACTTAACACGCACACACAATACCTACCACATTTATTTGCCCATATATATGAAGGAATTATACATATCAATAAAGAAAAATATATGAATCCAATGTAAAATATCAAAAGATACAAATAGGCAGTTGATAGAAAACAAAAATCAACTACTAAATTTTATATACAAACAGATGCGCAATCAAGGTAGGAAGGAAGGCAGTGAACATGGAAACCAGCTACAGAGATTGCTTCACAACTCTGAGATAATGCCTGAGAAATGACAGTGAACGAGAATCTTCATAGTCTACCGACAGAAACAGCTGCTTTTAGAGCAACCAGCAATACCTAGCAATTCTAAAAAGTTTATACCTGCTACTCAGAAGGCATACTTATAAGAATAATAACCAGACATATGATCACACATATTCATAAAGAGATATTCCAAAAAAATAAAATAGCAAATTCAATTAACAACGTAGATGTCTGCCGAAAGAACAGGCAAATGAATTTCAACATAATCATGTATCAAAATATTAAACAACAATGAAAATGAATTCATAGCAACTGAATATTCAATATAGATAAAGCTCAATATTTGGAACAAAAACCTATATACTCAGTGATTCTATTTATACAGAGGTGAAAACATGCAAATCAGACTATATACTATACATATATATGTATCAAGCAAAACTATAAAGAAATAGATGAAAAATACTAAAATTAAATCAATGGTTTACTGGGAAATAAACTGATTCAAATATTTTTTCAGTTATTTATTTCTTAAATGGATAGTAAGAACATGCATATTCCATACATGTAACTTATAAAATTCTGCATGAAATACCTCATTACTTAGACAGATGAATATAAAATCAGTATATATATTTTTTGCATGAGAATGAAACCTGTGAAACAATGAAAAAAGTGGATGATTTGCCCTCAAAATCAATTTCAGTCTCACCTCTCTCTTTGCCTCTGAAATCTGGTCAACATCTTATTACTTGCTTGTTTTTAAATCTTGGTAAAATTTTGTTTGTTTGTTTGTTTTTCAACCTCTTCAGGCCTGTTTAAGAAGACCTATGAAAGGAGAAGATCAAAACATAGGCAAAGACTTTAGCTTTTGATGTAAGAAGATATTTCTTCCAAGGAAGAAAAAAAAAACCATATAGTTTTGATACATGCAGTTTGAACTATCTAATCTACTATTTTAAGCTTGCTGAGAAGAAAATACAATGAGAACGTCTTAAACAAATGGCTTGCATTATTCATTTCAGTATTATTCTCATTTTGTTGTAATGGACCGCATGTGTGATCATTATTTCTCATTTTCAAGGTCTGCAGTGAGTACTGCTAAGTCAATTTGTGGATTGAAGTAGCAGGCCAACTACATCAAATACTGCTGGGGCACTGAGTAAATTGAGGAGACAAAAATGTCCATTTAGCTCGCCAACACAAAAGCCACCTCTGACTTTGACAAAACAGTTTTGATAGAATGGTTGGGTGGGAAGCGAAGCTGGAGAAGAGCTGAAAAGCAAAAAGAAAGTGAATGAAAGGAGACTGAATAAGTTTAGCTACGGAAGAGCAAGAAAAGGTGTAAGCTGGTAGCAGGAGGGCTATGAGAGATTCAGGGAGGATTTCCTGTTTTACTTTTAATGGGATCTAAAAGAATATGTTTTGTGCTGATCCAGTAGAGAGACAGAAGTTGATGATATGGATGGTCCACAACTATTTCAGATTCAACATTTCAAACACTGAATCCACCATCGTCCTGCCCCTTCCAACTCTCTCCAGTTAGCCTGCCCTGCTCTCATCCCTTAGCCAGTTTACAGAAGTCCCCCTTACTGCTACCTAAATTAAAAGTCATCCTAGACTGCTCCACCTCTAGCGTGTCCACATGCAATCCATCACTGAGTGATACAAAATTCACCTCCTAAATTATGAACGTCCAGAAGGAAGAACTTCCCCATCCACTATCAATGTTCTGATTCAGACAACCACCGTCTCTCAGATGCACACTCTTCACAGCTTCTAGCTGATCACTCTGGCTCCAGTATTTCACTGTGATGTATCCTGTCTATATTGCTGCCTCTGTTGTTGTTGTTGTTTAGTCACTGAGTCATGTCTGACTCTTTTGCAGCCGGGTGGGGACTATAGCCTCCCACACTGCTCTGTTCGTGGGATTTCCCAGGCAAGAATACTAGAGTGTATTGGCATTTCCTTCTCCAACATTGTTGACAAGTCACTCTCTAACATACATGCCAATCATCTGCCTAAAATTCTGTGGTTTCCCAACAATAAAACCTAATTTCTAAGTTTAGTTTGTTGGTCATACCATCACTGTTCTTAAGCAAGAGTCCTACTTATGAATGCTGGCTCATAATATATTACTTCAAATATTCAATTTTTGGATTAAATTGCCCAATTTGACTTTATTATTACTCTTTAAAAATTCAGCTCAGCCTTGATCTTGCCCTGGTAGATTTCCCCTCCTCACCTTCACTATTATGAACCCTTCCCTATGGTAGGTAGAACTCTAAAGTGGTCCCTCAAGATTTTCTGCCCAATTCCCAGGACCATGAATTTGAAGAGAATTCATTCAAGCTCTGACCATATTAATTAATAAAAAGGATTTTACAGAGGTAATTAAGCTTCTAATTAGCTGACCATGAGTTAATCAAAGGGGATATTATCCAGGTAGGATATATGATCCTTTTAAAAGCAGAGTTTTCCCTGAATGGCAGTAGAAAAGGAAGTCAGAAAGATTCCAAGCATGCAGGATTCAATGCACCACTGCTGACCTGAAGAGGGAAGGGGCCGCATGATAAAGAACACAGGAGAGGCTGCTGACTGACGGCCAACAAGGAAGCAAGAACTTCAGTACCGCAACGATAAGGAACTAGATTCTACTAGAAACTCGAATGAGAGTGAAAGTGGATTATTTGCTAGACCCTCCCTGTAAGAGCCCAGGCTGGCTGTTACCTTCATTTTTGACCTGGTGAGACCCTAAGCAGAGAATCCAAGCAAGCCTGACCAGGTATCTGGACACTGGATAGAACTGGACACTGTTTTAAGTGTGCTAAGTTTGTGGAGATTTTTTATGTAGCAATTGAAAGCCAATGAAACTCCACAGGTACAGATCTGTGTTTGTGTTGGCTCCCTGGCATTTCTTATTTATGGCGCTCTCTCCCCAGTTAGTTTGTGAGCTGCTTGGGATGGAAACCATCTTTAAACGCTGTTTGTGTTCCCAACGCCTAGCGCTCGGTTCAGTCCAGCTGCTCAGTCATGTCGGACTCTTTGCGGCCCCATGCATAGCAACTGACATATAGGGTAGGAGGTGTTCAGCAAGCAGATATTGAGTGTCTTAGGGGAACGTTACTGTATCAGTTGAGTCCTGTGAGAAGCAAACACTGTGAAAGAGTTAGGAGCATGAGGAATATGTGCAGGTGGGGAGGGATTCAGGCTTATGAAGCTAAAGGAGAGAAGGTGAACTGATGATGGAAATATTCAGACATCAATGCATATATGAAAAAGTCATGACCAACTCTTAGCAATGAGTCTGGAGCTCCAGACCAATATGCAGCCTTTAGAGGAGTCCCATGTTGGACAGAAATGACCAGGCCCAGTACCTCTAATCTACTCAGTCGTGGGTCAGGGGCTGCCTAGGGAGAGCATTACCTTGGCCTGAAGGTTGAGACGGGTCCTGATGGTGACAAAACTAGAAGTGTCAGTTAACTGTTCCTCTTACAAGTGAACAGTAAGTTTTTTCCAGGAGGAAGATCTAAACATACTCCACAGCTACCATCTCTATGAAAGATGACTCTCTCTGAAGTAAAACATGAAATAAGCTCTACTCATCAAGGTGGAACTATGAGGTTTTCTTCCAGAAAGAATGCAATAAAGAAAGGATTCCAAAATAGTAGTATTCTAAAATTTAGTTGAGAATCAATCCACTATTTTACAATAAAAGTTGCAATGATTACACTTGCTCCTGATATTGATGACTGTGTTTTTCTCAAAGCAGAGAATTATTAGTCAATTATAACTTTCTCAAGGTTTTGGCGAAGAAAAATATTTTCACCTAAAGGGCATATCTTCAGCTCAGAGAAAATTTTGTTTTAATAAACACCAGTGATAACTTTTAAAGGAGTTTAGTTTTCTTAGCATTGTTAAAATGAAAAGAGAAAACTCTGTTTTCTTAGATCATTCTGTCTGAAATCACATACCTTTGTTCTTACACTGTTTTTCTTATTTGTTTCAACAGTTCTTATTCAGAATTAAATAGGTGTGAATTCTAAGCAAAACTATTCAAAGCTTCTATTATCATTTCACAAGTGCCAAGAAGAACTAGACACTGCTCTTTTTTTTAAGAGGACTGAATATTTCAGAGACAAAGAGGTCTGGCAATATACTAAAGGAAGAGTTATTTTCAAACACAGCTGACAAATCATGTTCTTGGACAATTCACATATTTGAAAGTATCAACTTCACATCAGAGGAAATGTGACAATTACGAATATATTTTTCCCAAATATTCTACATTTTTATTTATGTATATGACTATAAAGATTCCCACTGCAAAATGTTCTCAGAAATATAGTTTTAGATTTAATTATATCAAATGACAGTTTCCCAACCATAAGGCTGGATGACACTTAATGTCTTTTGATGTCCTTAATGATACCGGTTTTCTCTTAAATTTTCAAGATCTGCCTTGGGGATTGGGACACATTCTAATTGGGATGTTGAGGTTTAACTGTATCATATTATGTTCAAATATATGAACATAAAGTTTTAGAGGCATTTGTTAGATTAACACAATTTTATTAACACAATAATTCTAAGAAAAATCTACCTTTAGTGTCATTTACAAGAATTCATTCTAATTCTGACTGAAATTTCCTACTCTCTTACTAATAAGCAAAAAATGCACACCAAAAAAATATAAAAACATCAATTTAAAGAAAAAAACATCTTTTCCGCATCCATAATCAACAGTAAAGACAGAAGCCCAGAGCTCTGTGAGTCTGTGACAAGAACTTTCAACTGCCCTTCCATAAACCACATGTTCTTAATCTTTTTCCATTCCACCCCTGGATGACCAGTCAGTCTTTTCATCCCTCAAATTTTAGCATCTCCTTATGTGTGCTCACTTTTCAGCTGATGGTCTTATTTATTGTTACTTGGGAGAGTAAGGGCATCAGGGGTGGCTTCTCACATACCGTGATATGTATACTCTCATATGTATATGAGAGTATACATACTCTCTTATCCGCATCCATCAATTGCCTGCATCTGAGCCCTTATAGTTACACTGCCTTCTCTCCCGCTGCTGCGGATGAACAGTCTTACTCAGCTCCTCTGTGGGCAGAACTTCCAGCGAAGCACTAGCTCCCAAGAAAATTATTCACACTGTAACGCAAACTCCGTGTTTTATTTGCATCTTTTTTAAGGCATCTTGATCTCACAATCCTTCTGGAAAATACTCTTTTCAATAGGAAAACTCCTAACAGCATATTCTCCCTATCTACCTTCTCTCCTGTTTTCCTCTCCAGACTTTTGTTACCACCATACCAGAATGGCTCTTGTGAAGGTTAGCATTGTTAAATCAAATAATCAATTTGCAGATCTTACCCTATATGCAATATTTTGTCATTGCTGACATATTCTCAGACACCTTCTTCACTTTTTTTTTTAGGGCATTCCTCTTTCTTGGTTCTCCTCCCATCACACTAGCTGCCTCGTCTTGGTCTTTTTGCCATTTCCTCTTTATCTCCCATGTTGCTAATGTTGAAGTACCCAGGTCTCAAGGCCTTGGATAATATCTCCTCTTCTATCTAAATACATTTCTTAAAATATCTAATCTATTTTTGAGGCTATAAATTATACCTCCTATCTTGATCTCTCTTATAAAATTCGAGACTGTTACGTCCAACTGCTTACTCCCAACCCACACTTAGATAGCTAATAGGAATCTCAAATGTACCATGTATAAACTGAATTCTGATCTCATCACTTCTTGAAAATCGATCTTTCCTAAATATTCCCCAGTTTCAGTCCATGGCAACCTCATTTTTCTACATGTGTCAAAAAAACCTGGAGTAACTTTGATTCTTCCTTTTTTTATACTCTCCATTAACCCATCAGCAAACCCTGTTGACTCTACCTTCAAAATACATTCAGGATCTGCCATTTTTCCCACTTCAATTGCTACTCTCCTAGTGCAAAGCTACCAACATCTCTCCACTGAGTTACTTCAATAGACAACTAGTCAGCCTGCATCCACTCTTGAACTTATTCTCAACCTAAGAAAAATCACATTTCTTCTCTGGTCAAAACCCTACAATAGTTTACCATCTCACTTCTATCTACAAGGGTGCTCCAGAGAAACCAAATCAATAAAACAGAACAAATTATATTGAGAATATAAAGAGATTTCTTTAGAGTTATGATGGAAGCTGACAAGTCTGAAGTCTACAGGGCAGTCTAGCAGGCTAGAAACTCAGACAGGAGTTGATGTTGAAGCCATGAGGCTGGCTTTCTTCTCAGGAAACCTCAAGTTTTGTTCTTATGGACTTTCATTTGATTGAATGAAGTCTGCCACATTATCAAGGACAAACTCCTTTAAAATCAAGATTATAGGTGCCAGATGCATCTACAAAATATTTCGATAACATCTAAATTAGAGTTTGATTAAATATCTAGGTACTATAGCCTAACCAAGTTCACACATGAAACTAATAATCATATCAATCAAAGCCAAAAATCCTTACTATTGCCTTAAAAGTCCTGTGTACTCTATTGCTGTTTTAGCTCTGACTTCATCTCTTTTCACTCTTTCTCTCTTATTCACTCTGCTCAGCCACTTTGGTCTCCTTGCAAGGTCTCAAGCTCATCAAGTACATTCTTTCTTTAGAAACATTGTTGTTCCTACTGAAATATTCTTTCCCAAAGATTTAAAAGGCACCTCTTCACTTTGTTCATATTTTGCTCAAACATCACTTCCCTCCGTTGCTTTCCTGATTTATTATTTTCCATAGCACTCATCACAATCTGACATACAATGGACTTTTGTGCTTATTTATTTATCATGTATTCATCATGTATCTCTCTCCCCATTAAGATAAACTCCAGTAAAGCATATATCTTTATTATATTCACTGAGGACAGTGTCTGAAATATAACTATTCAATAACCCCTTTTGAATTAATTTTAAAAAAAACACATCATAGGAATTTCCCTAATGACTACATTGAAGTTTTTCCAGTGAGTGCAGTGAAAGTGATTGGAGTGTAGATTTATAAGCCTGAGCACTAATGTAGCTCTATCACATACCTTACTTCCTCCCTGATAAATCATTTCCCTACTCCAGGACAGACTGCCCCAACAGCCAAACAAGTGAACTGAATTAGGCTCCTTCTAACCAAGAAATCTCACCTTGTTTCTTTCCTCTAAATCATATTTAAATAGGACTTCAAGAAATACTACAGGTCAAGAAGTTGGAAAAGTCTATATATCTCTCATAAGGGAATTGCCCCCTACTTGAAGCATAGATGATATAAATTAAGATCTACATGGTATAGGGACCTATTTATGCCAGTCAACTAAAAACACTTTCCAGATGCCACATAACCCCACTGCTATGTTATAAACACATATTTTCATAATGGCCTGCACACTTGGAGGGTCTACTACATACTTCAGCATCTATCTTCAGCTGAAGGCCCATCTCTTCATATAGACACCACTTCTTCTTCCTCCAAACCTGAAAACATTCTGCTCTGCTGATTTATATTTTAGTTCCCCTGCCTCAAGATCCCTAAGCACCTACTGTCTTTCTGGAATAAAGCAGCAGCTACATACAAGTAGTCACTTTGTTTAGAGCTATCCCAAAGCCTTGTGAATTCCATCAGCATAGCCCTGCAGGTGCAAGAAGCCCTGCCCTTCTTTATAGAAAGTAACCAGTGTCAATAACTGGCGGATTCAGCAATCTTCAGTGACCCAATTTTTCTCTCTCCCTCTCTCTCATTCAGACACAGAATTATGAGCATTCATTGTCCATAAGATTTTAAATCAATGCAGTCAATACTTTACAATTCTGAACCACAATCAATAAAAGTGGCTTGTACAACACTGCAGTGCATCTTCTTTTGCCTGGGAAACTTTTCTTTCTTATAAGAGAGAGAAAATGAAGAATCTTACACAATCAATAACTCTGATGTTAAGTCTCCCTAATCCTTTCAACACTAGAAAAGGAGCCATGTCAGTTATAATCATAGTACGAATTTTTACAGGGTTTTACTTTCACTAGCTTAATAATAGATTCAATTTTTAAACTTCCCAGAAAAAAAGACTCAAAGCTAAGATTCAAAAGTTCAGCTTAATTCTAACTGCAGTCGCAGGCACAAGTAAATTGGTGCTAATGCAAAAGAAATACACAGAGAGCAATTAAAGGGAAAATCTAAGAATGAACATAGCCGCAAAACGCTTTAATTGAAGTTAATCTCACATTAAAGAAAACCATTATGTGAACAAGGCAAATTAAACAGTTATTAACAATGCAGATGTGCTTGACAAGCCAGTCTTAGCCTTTCAGGCAATGCAGACCAGTCCTGTGAACTCCTGCCTCTGTATCTCCATCACATCATTAAAAAAAAAAAGTAAAAATGTATATTTTCAGTCTGAAAGAATACACTGGTAATTCTATATTAGTTTTCACTCTCACCCTTCAAACTTACAGAGATGGGATTAGTAAATTTCAGGCCCTAGAGAGATATTTTACTTTAATTGGAGGAAAATTGCTTTACAATGCTGCATTGCTTTCTGCTGCACAATAATGTGAATCAAGATATATTTTTAATACTGAAAACTAACTCACCTCTCTCTAGTGGGCTTCCCTTATAGCTCAGTTGGTAAAGAATCCACCTGCAATGCAGGAGACCCCGGTTTGATTCCTGGGTCAGGAAGATCTGCTGGAGAAGGGATAGGCTACCCTCTCCAGTATTCTTGGGCTTCCCTTGGGGCTCAGCTGATAAAGAATCCTCCTGCAATGCAGGAGACCTGGGTTTGATCCCTGGGCTGGGAAAATCCCCTGGAGGAGAGAAAGGCCACCCACTCCAGTATTCCAGCCTGGAGAATTCCATGGACTGTATAGTCCGTGGGGTCACAAAGAGTCGGACGTGACTGAGCAACTTTCACTTCACTCTCTCTCTAGTGCCTAAAATGCCCCCCAACACTATTGCAAATTCCTGGCCATTTTTGGATGCCCACTAAAATCAAGACTTTGTCCAAGACCCATGACATACATTATTTCAGCTCAATACTATAAAGACACTGCAAGGTAGGCATTATTATTCATATGTTTTGGATTAGATACTTAGGTTCCGAAAGGTTAGAACAATTTACCTATGGCTATTCAGCTAATCAGTGAGAAAGCTCAAATGCAAACTTTGGTCTATCAGAATTCACAACTGATGCTCTTTATACTGCTCTGCATAAAAATGAGTTTCAGTTGAGATTCAGTGACAGGGTAGCTTTAAAAAAAAAAAACTATGGGGTTCTGGGAGTCTCATGGAAGGACTACAGCTGAAAAGTTTCTCACCTCCTTTCAAAGATTCCAGGAAAGCAGCGCCCAGGTCCTGGCCAAGGGCACAGTGAGATTAGCAAGAAAATCAAAGAAAGCCTTCCTGGGTCTAGGTATTGAGGACAGGGTAGCCCAGGGGTCAGAGAATAACAGAGAGTGACATTTTAAGCAAAACAGGCATCACAGTTCCCACACCTGTGCATTTCAACACCTAGCATCCTTTTTTTTTTCCCAGTGTAACCAAGAGTTTGACCCACGCAGAGTACTTCAGAGTTCAGTCCCCAGGTCAGGAGGATCCCTGGAGAAGGGGATACCAACCCACTCCAGTATTCTTGCCTGTGAAATCAACACAGGGACAGAAGACCCTGGCAGGCTACCATCCATGGGGCCACAAACCATCAGCTATGACTGAGCACCTGAGCACAGTCAGCACACACACATACACGTTAACGGTTTTAGTGCTTCTCTATCTGCTCACGGGAAGATGCAAAACTTGGGGGCCACTGAAATGATTTATATGAATGTCTAAACATGCAACTAAACCACCTAGGGCCAATATCCTGGGCACGGAATGCTTCCCGGTTTTCTCCACCCTGAATTCCCCTCAGGGTGTAACTTCGTTAGGCAATTGCAGTGGTGAAAGACCCATCTTTGGAGAACTGGAATGGCAGGCAACATTATTTTCTTTATTCTACTCTATGGGGGGTGATCCGTTGCCAGATTGTATCTTCAAAACACCCTTTACACAAGAAGAAACTCAAGGGTAATTTTACTTTCCTCCAAACCCAAAAACTAGTCAAGCAAAATGAAGCTATAAATAAATGAATACAGAATAATACAAAAGAAACAGTAGCTTTATTTTTTACAAAAGAAAGATGGCTTGCTGTGTGAAGATAGTATCAATATGAGTCTCCCAGCTCCTCATTTCAGTCACATTGCTGTTCCTAAACACCTTGTATGTAGAACTTCTGGGCTCCCAGTGAAGAGAAAAGGCAATCTATGTTTGATTTCATATCTAAAATTAAAGTTAAATCAATAGCATCTGTGTTAGTTTCCTATTACAGATCTAAAAAATTACTTAAAGCAACACAAATTCATTATCCTATAGTTCTGAAGGTCATAAGGACCTTACTGTATATAAAATCAAAGGGGCAGCAGGTCTGCACTTCTTTTCAATTTCCTTGCCTTTTCCAGCTTCTAAAGGCCACCTGCAGACCTTGACTCAGGATCCCGTCTTCTGCCTTCAAAGTCAACAGTGTAGCATCATCATCCAATCTCTCTCTCTGCCTCGAACCATCATTTCCACCCACATTTTCTTCTTTTAAAGGTGTTTGTGCTTACATTGGGCCCTCTCAGATAATCTATGAAAAATCTCCCAATCTGAAAGTCCTAAGCTTAACAACATCTGCAAAGTTCCTTTTCCCATGTAACCTAACATTCAAAGTATCTAGGATTAGAATAGGGACACCTTTGGAGAGCGATTATTATTCCTATCACAGCATATTTGTCTAGATTTTATATTCACTGATCTGGAAATAAAGACTTAAAAGAGTTTATAACAGAACATGCTATTGCCTGTTCTGTAAGAAAAATGATAATGAAAATACTTTTAAATACCAAAGTTCTCAGGAGCAAAACTCTTCCAAGGAGCAAAACTCTTCAATTTGACATCTAAAAAAATGGTTTACATTTGGGCTACATAATGTAATAAACCAAAACATCTCTGATAAGGGGAGAAGAAATTCTACTGTAGTAAAAAATAAATATAAAATTGTAGGCCAAAAGATGCAAAGAGTGTGTGTTTGTGGGGGGTGGGATAGGGATTGGGGAGAGGGGTAGTGTATATTACCACTAAATGACACTGGCTGGAATTCTAGGCTCTTCTGCTTACTAGCTAGGTGACTATCGGTAAGTTACTCAAGAAATCAATGCCTTCCTTTCTCACATGTTAAATGGAGACTGTTTCAGTATTATAGCCATGTTTAAGGCAGTTGTGAGAATTAAAGATCATGTCACTTAAGTACCTATCACAGAGCTTGGTCTAGTGGAGTTGCTAGGTAAGTAGTAACTGCTGTGTTTCCATTTCCCTTTAGCTTTGTTATTATATAAGGAACTCCCCATGCAAGGATGTTTTCCATTATTTGGTTAAATGTACAACATTTCTATTTCTGAACGGAGTCCAGCTTCAGAAGTCCTGCAGAGCTATAACTCCTTCCATGATGATACTTTATAAGACTGCTTGATGAACTGCCCAATAACAAATTAAAGAAATGGTCAAGTTTTGACAATTAAATTACACAAAGCTTCAAAAGCCACAGTCACAGAACTGAAAACAGACAAGTCTAGAATGCTAACTCAGGTAAAGCAGTGCCAACAAGAAGATTTACCGTCTGCAGGCTGTCACAGAGGACTTCAGTAATGTTCTGACACCAGTTAGAGGTCAGTTGAATAAATAAAGAGCTACATAGATCTTACAATGTGAATATAATTGCTAACCTCTTTCTCTAGTTTCTTTCGGTCATTAAGTACTTCCTGACACCCCCTCACCAAGTCAGCATTTGAAATGAAAAAGTTCCTGACCTAGCTGATCATGACAAGTTACATCAATCCTCAATTAAGTTGGGATATACAGAGAATATATTTTTAAAAACTGAATGCTAAATATTGAGCAGATAATACATTCCTAACACAAATCTAAAACAAAGCTAACTGCGAACAAATACAGAATATTATTCTAAAAAAGAAAAAATATTTACAGTTGTTTATAGAAAACACTCTTATTTTTATTGTCAAAATGTCTAATGCTGGACTAACAATTCAACAAAACAAGGTAGTCTCTATTAGGAAATATATCAAACATCAAAAAGGGGATGTAATCAAAAAAACAACAGGAATACCTTCCTGGTGTGGTATCTGCGACTTTTATCAAAATGTGTATATTTTGTTCCAAAATCTATTAGAAATTCTACTTGTAAAGTTTATACTCTCATTAAATAGTTATGTAAATTTCAAATTCCATCTACAATCTTTCATATTAATGAACACAATGTAAGTATATCAAAGAAACAATGATTTGCTCCTGAATACAGTTTGCTAAGAGGAAATGACCTTTTGTTTTCCTGTCTTATTCTTGTGAAATCTGAATGAAAACCAGAAAACTTTTAATGGCTCAAATTTAAAATAGCAGCTAGAGATTAAGAGACATATATATACTGTCAGCCAAGGCAAAGGAATTCTACCTGTCAAATCACCAGAGAGTCAGTGCATGCTGCCAAAGGCCTCTTAATTTAATCAGTGTGATTTCATCAGAGTCTGGCAATGAAGGATCAGAGAGTTTATATTCCTTTGGCTGTTGAAACACTGGGGTTTTAACATCTTCATAGAATTGAATCTTCGAGGGATTTATGATGGGAGCCTTTAGCTATCTACAACTCCAAGTTTTTGAAGTTGGGAAAACTATTAAAATAAGAAGAATATAAAATGGCAAGTTCCTTGATGTGAGTGAGGCCTTTGCAGCAGGGTATGGTGTTAAATGAAGCTAACCAATTTCCACTCTGTAGTTTTGATAGATGTCCAGAGGGCTTTTTGAAAGAAAAACAAAATGAAAGGAACAAAAGCTGAGTGATCATTTCATCAAGGGACCCTTGGTTTATACTGTGGTTCAATTTAGGCATGTCAATATCAGAAAACTCAAGAAATATAAAAGAACTTCTCCTTCTCAAAACTCACTTCATCTCTCATCCAAGAGCATACCCTAATGTGCATTTTGTCATTTTTTCTGAAGTTGTACTCCTCTTGTATTCCCTTCCAAGAGAAAATATTACTATGTCCATCATCTATAGAAGCTTTAATCCATGACTTTATACACAGGCAAGTATGTTTCACATACAGTAATCTAATTAACAAGTGAATTAGTTTATCAACGGATATTTCTGAGCACCTATAGTGTATTATGACCTAAGCTAAGTTCGAAGGAAGAACAATGAATCAGACAGGTATACTCTCTGCTCTCATTAAATTTATAGTTTACATGTTGGAAAAAAAATAAACAACTATTCATTTCAATGTGATAAGCACTGTGAATCAGAATAGGATACCAGGGAAGCTTTTAATATATTTGAGTCAATGGAGTCTCAGAGAATGATTCATTGGATATATGAGCTAATTTTGAAGGGTGACTAGCATTAACAGGGAAGGTGGCTGGGAATTAGTTGGGGAAGAAGGAAAACTATTCATGCTAACAGAACCCAGAGTGGATTGAAGTGCTAAAACTTTGAGAACTGAGAAAAAACCAGCATGGGAATGGCCAGGAGTGAGGAGGAAAGACCATGACAGAAGCAAGAGGGAGAAGCGGCCGGAGGTTAGATCACGGCAGACTTGGAAGCCACATCAGAGATACACGTTTACCCTAATAAAAAGAAGAAACCATTGAAAGGTGTTAAGCGATGCACTGATACAGTCAGACTTGTGCTTTTAACTGGTCACTCTGGCTGCTATGTGGAGAAGGGATTAATTACTATTAACCAAGCAGGTATTTCTCAAAAATTCATGAATTTCCCACACCGTACAGCAGTAGTGAATCAAAAGGAAAATGAGTGTAAAAGTTAATAAAAAACAAATGTGCACCAAAAAAATCTAAATCCAGAGCCTGTAACTGTGATTTGGTAGAACACCACAAAAACTGTCTTGACTATGTTTGTCTTTCCCAATAGCATACATATTTCAAGGCTGCATTTATCACCTGCACTTTGTCCATAATTTATCTGCAGCACCTGAAACCGTGGTGGACAATGGCAGATCCTCACTAAACACTTAACAAATGAATGAATAAAGAAGCAAGGCAAGTTATTTCCACTTTACACCAGTGGTAATTACATTCCCCATTCTCTTGATGGTTTCCATAAATATCTTCTTTCTATAGAGTCTTCCTCTTCCATCATTCCTACAATGTACCGCAGGGGAAGGTAGTAGGGTTTTGTGACAAGATGAGCACAGTGCTAAGTGATGTCAAATAATAACAATGTAGAAATCAGAAGAAAAGATAAACTAGGGAGACACAAGATACAAAGAGAATGAGTTAGGTTAGGACTTAAATCATTCATTTAAATGAGGTTTCAGGCCCATTAGGGCCTGGTGACTCAGAGTCCTTGATGATACTCTGCTAATGTCTGGGTGTTTACACTGCCCAGAATTCATATGTTGAAACCCCAACCCCCCAAAAATGATATTAAGACTCAGATACTTTGAGAGGTGATTAGGTCATGAAGGCGGAGCCCTCACTAATGAGATCAGTGTCCTTATAAGAGAGACCCAGAGAGATCCCTTACCTCTGAGGTCTCGTAAGTAAATTATAGCAAAAAGGCAGCAGTCAGGGAAGCAGAGTCGCACCCGACACTGAATCTGCTGGCACACGTCTTGGCTTCTCTAGAACTGTGCGAAGTGAATGTTGTGATAACGTTACAGCAGCCGGAAAGGGACTGACACACCCCTGTATTCAAGAGTTCGTACTGAAAAGCTGTCTTAAAGGTAATCACCTGGAAAAGTAGCAAGCTCAGTTACATATCCACGACAGCAAACAAGAGCCTCTCCGTGGGTGTTGAGACAGTGCTGCCATCCTCAGGGGAAAGCATGCAGGAGAGTTTTGTGCAGCAGCTTCGGGTGACGGCTAAGCAGCTCTGTGGGTCCCATGTCTCCTTGCAGCAACACTGAACACTTTGCATGTAGCCAATTTTCAATCAGCCAGGAAACGCAGATCCTCAAGCATGCATTGCCCATGCACATTTACACACACCCTCAACACACACACCCCGGCACAGAGAGAAAGGGAGAAGGCCCACCTCCAGTGGAAACAGTCTGTGAGAACGCATTTGTTTGAGAGCTCTGGCAGGGCTCATAGCAGACTGTGCCCAGAGACGAGCTTCCAAGCCACCTCATGTCACAGAATTCTACAGAAAGATAAACTATGATTCAAAAGTGAGACTAATATAAGGGGATTTTAGATCTATAAAGGCTCACCATATGGGTCTCTGAGAGGTATTTTGTAAAAGAATTACCAAAGAAGATACCAGAGAAAGTAGAAAAATGAAGCCAGGAGGAATCACTGAAATTCAAGAAGTAGTGGTAAGTTAATTACTCAGTGTTACTGTAAAGTTTAAATAGGTATTGATTATTAAAACATTAAAAAACAAATATTTAACACATATGTGTGTGGGGAGGAAGGGAAGAGGTGCCTGACGTGGGGATGGAGGACAGAATTGGAAGTTAAAGGATACAAACACATCTTAGTTTATGTCTTTTAGGGTGTAAATATAGATGCTCAATTAATTTAAATCATTGTTTTAAAAAGTATAAGTTTGAACATTTCTGCTAAAGTGACAAAGGAAACATTAAACAAATAAAAATAGAAGTATCATTTTCAATTTAGGAAATACAAAACAAAAGCAGGTAGAAAAAAGCAAATGTGATGCATCTAACAAAATCCAAGAATGTAGAGAGAAGAAACCAAGATATCACAGTGAAGAGAAAACACAAAGCAACATAGCAGATTTTCAGGGAAGACAGTCAACATAAACGTGCTTAAGCTAGCTCATCTGTTGAGAGGCATTTTCAAATTCATTAAAACAAGCTAATTAACCATATTCTATTTTTAAATGATGTACCTTTTATAAAAAGGACAAAGGAAAGTTGAAGGTAAAGGTGAATCCTAGGAAAATAAATCTGAATTGACTATAGCATACAAAAGAAAATTCAAAGCAAAAGCTTTAAAACGGCTTTCAAGCAGGTCATGACATACTGATAAAACAACAATCTAATGCAAAGATATAAAAATCATAAATTTTAATCATCTAACAACATAAATTCAAAACTTATAAAGGAAGAACTGATGTTCCAAGAAGAAATGGATAAATCTGTAGTTCACAGTAGGAAATATAACATATATCAGAAATCAACAGAGAAAACAGAAAATCATATTAGTACAGAGGATTTTCATCCTACATTTTAAAACTCTGATTTAATACACACACACCAGGAGAAGCTGCATGAAAGAAAACACATTTTTTTAAGCACATTTACACACAGACCAAAAAAAATGATTTTCTATCAGGCCATAAAGAAGATAACAATGTTTCAAAAAATCAGTATACGTCTTAGTTATTCATCAGTCATATTAGAAAAAATTAGAAATCAACAACAAAAAATAGCAAGAAAAACCTGCACTTTATAAAACTGAAATTCGCATCTCCAGTCATTGTACTACACAGGAAATTAAATGCAAATTACAAACTAGTTATCACAAATATGCCCAAGGAGACATGTATAAAGATGTTTAGGTAACCATTGTTTTAAACAACAAATAAAATTTTGGGTAAAAGTCTGTTCTTCAATAGGATAAATAAACTTGCTGAATAAAACATGGGGCACTTGCACCATGAAATACAAATTAAATCCATAGATACTACCACAGATCCATTTCTAACATGTATCTCTGAGAAAAGCAACTTGTAAAATAATGTGTATTAATGAGTATATCAACAAAATACAATGCTCACAATCTAATCTACATGGAACTTTTATGTTTGTGTGTGTGTGTGTGTGCAGGGGAAATGTTTTCAATTTTTCACCATTGAGGATAATGTTTGCTGTGGGTTTGTCATATATAGCTTTTATTATATTGAGGTATGTTCCTTCTATTCCTGCTTTCTAGAGGGCTTTTATCATAAATGTATGTTGAATTTTGTCATAGACTTTCTCTGCATCTATTGAGATAATCATATGGTTTTTATTTTTCAATTTTTTAATGTGGTGTAATACATTGATTGATTTGTGGATATTGAAGAACACTTGCATCCCTAGGATAAAGCCCATTTGGTCATCATGTATGATCTTTTTAATATGTTGTTGGATTCTGTTTGCTAGAATTTTGTTAAGGATTTTTGCATTTATGTTCATCAGTGATATTGGCCTATAGTTTTCTTTTTTGTGGTATTTTTGTCAGGTTTTGATATTAGGGTGAAGGTGGCCTTATAGAATGAGTTTGGAAGTTTACCTTCCTCTGCAATTCTCTGGATGAGTTTGAATAGGATAGGTGTTAGCTCTTCTCTAAATTTTTGGTAGAATTCAGCTGTGAAGCTGTCTGGTCCTGGGCTTTTGTTTGCCGGAAAATGGCTGATTACAGTTTCTACATAGAAAACACTAAAGATTCCACCAGAAAATTACTAGAGCTAATCAGTGACTATAGCAAAGTTGCAGGATATAAAATCAACACAGAGAAATCCCTTGCATTCCTACACACTAATAATGAGAAAACAGAAAGAGAAATTAAGGAAACAATTCCATTCACCACTGCAGTGAAAAGAGTAAAATACTTAGGAATAAATCTACCTAAAGAAACAAAAGACCTATATATACATATATATATAGAAAACTATAAAGAGGTGAAAGAAATCAAAGAGGACACAAATAGATGGAGAATATAATATAGCGTGTTCATGGATCAGAAGAATCAATATAGTGAAAATGAGTATACTACCCAAAGCAATCTAAAGATTCAATGCAATCCCTATCAAGCTACCCATGGTATTTTTCAGAGAACTAGAACAAATTATTTCACAATTTGTATAGAAAAACAAAAAACCTCGAATAGCCAAAGCAATCTTGAAAAAGAAGAATGGAACTGGAGGAATCAACCTGCCTGACTTCAGGCTCTACTACAAAGCCACAGTCATCAAGACAGTATGGTACTGGCACAAAGACAGAAATATAGATCAATGGAACAAAATAGAAAGCCCAGAGATAAATCCATATACCTATGGACACCTTATCTTTGACAAAGGAGGCAAGGATATACAATGGAGAAAAGACAATCTTTAACAAGTGGTGTTGGGAAAACTGGTCAACTGCTTGTAAAAGAATGAAACTAGAGCACTTTCTAACACCATACACAAAAATAAACTCAAAATGGATTAAAGATCTAAATTTAAGGCCAGAAACTATAAAACTCTTAGAGGAAAACATAGGCAAAACACTCTCCGACATAAACCACAGCAGGATGCTCTATGACCCACCTCCCAGAATACTGGAAATAAAAGAAAAAATAAATGGGACCTAATTAAAATTAAAAGCTTTTGCACAACAAAGGAAACTATAAGCAAGGTAAAAAGACAGCCCTCAGATTGGGAGAAAATAATAGCATATGAAGCAACGGACAAAGAATTAATATCAAAAATATACAAGCGACTCCTGGAGCTCATTCCAGAAAAATAAATGACCCAATCAAACAGTGGGCCAAAGAACTATACAGACATTTCTCCAAAGAAGACATACAGATGGTTAACAAACATATAAAAAGATGCTCAACATCACTCATTATCAGAGAAATGTAAATCAAAATGACAATGGGGTACCATTTCATGCCAGTCAGAATGGCTGCTATCCAAAAGTCTACAAACAATAAATGCTGGAGAGGTTGTGGAAAAAAGGGAACGCTCTTTCACTGTTGGTGGGAATGCAAACTAGTATAGCCACTATGGAGAACAGTGTGGAGATTCCTTAAAAAACTGGAAATAAAACTGCCATATGACCCAGCAATCCCACTTCTAGGCATACACACCAAGGAAACTAGATCTGAAAGAGACACGTGCACCCCAATGTTCATCGCAGCACTGTTTATCATAGCCAGGACATGGAAGCAACCTAGATGCCCATCAGCAGACGAATGGATAAGGGAGCTGTAGTACATATACACCATGGAATATTACTCAGCCATTAAAAAGAATTCATTTGAATCAGTTCTAATGAGGTGGATGAAACTGGAGCCCATTATACAGAGTGAAGTAAGCCAGAAAGAAAAACACCAATACAGTATCAGTTCAGTTCAGTCACTCAGTCATGTCCGACTCTTTGTGACCCCATGAATCACAGCATGCCAGGCCTCCCTGTCTATCACCAACTCCCGGAGTTTACCCAAACTCGTGTCCATCAAGTCAGTGATGCCATCCAGCCATCTCATCCTCTGTCATCCCCTTCTCCTCCTGCCCCCAATCCATCCCAGCATCAGGGTCTTTTCCAATGAGTCAACTCTTCGCATGAGGTGGCCAAAGTATTGGAGTTTCAGCTTCAGCATCAGTCCTTCTAATGAACACCCAGGGCTGATCTCCTTTAGGATGGTCTGGTTGGATCTCCTTGCAGTCCAAGGGACTCTCAAGAGTCTTCTCCAACACCACAGTTCAAAAGCCAATACAGTATACTAATGCATATATATGGAATTTAGAAAGATGGTAACGATAACCCTGTGTGCGAGACAGCAAAAGAGACACAGATGTATAGAACAGTCTTTTGGATTCTGTGGGAGAGGGCAAGGGCATGATGACTTGGGAGAATGACATTGAAGCATGTAAAATATCATCTGTGAAACAAATTGCCAGTTCACGTTCAATGCATGAGACAGGGTGCTCGGGGCTGGTGCACTGGGATAGCCCAGAGGGATGGGATGGGGAGGGAGATGGGAGGGGGGGTTCAGGATGGGGAACATATGTACACCCATGGTAGATTCATGTCAATGTATGGCAAAATCAATACAATATTGTAAAGTAAAAAAATAAATAAGTAAATAATAAAATAATTATGAATTTATAGGCTGTTGTTAAGAAATAATACAGTGAGATCCCATGTACAATTTACCCCATTTTCCCCAATGGTAACATCTTGCAAAACTACACTACTGCATTACAATCAGGATACGGACAATGATACAGTCAAGATGTAAAACATTTCCATCACAACAAGGATCCTTCATGTTGCCATTTAAGAGCCATAAATCTTCTCCTTTTAACCTGGCAACCGTTAATCTGGGCTCTATTTTTACAATCTTGACATTCCAAGAATGTTACAGAAAGGGAATAATATAGTATGCAACCTTTTCGGATTGCACTTTTTCCCTCTGTATAATTCTCCAGATAGTCATATAAGTTGTTGAGTATAAATAATAGTTTGGTTCTTTCACTGCTTAGTCCTAATCCATGGTACTAGAGTTTAAACACTCTCCTCTTAAGAACTAAGAGAGTTGAATCCTTGTATGATCCATGTAAAGGTTTTTGTGTGAATACAAGTTTTCATTATTTCAGGATGAATGCCCAGAAGTACAACTGCTGCGTTGTAAGGTAGCTGCATGTTCAGCTTTTTTAAAGAAACTGCCAAACTGTTCTCTAGAGTAACTGTACTGTTTTACATGCCCACCAGCAATGTATGAATTACTAATTTTTCTACAGTCTCGTCTGCACTGTGTGTTGTCCCAGTCTTTATTTTAGCCATTTGTAGACATTCCCATAGGTGTGCAATGATATCTCAAGATTTTAATATCCATTTCCCTAATAATTATGATGATAAGCATCCTTTCTAAGTGACTATATTTTCATCTGTAACTCTCCAGAGAAATGTTTGTCTCATGCCCATTATCTAAATAAGTGTTTTACTATTGAGTTTTGAGGGTACTTTGTATGTTGATACACTAATTCTTTGATAGGTATATGGTTCGTAAATAATTTCTCCCACTCTATGGCTTATCTTTTTAGCCTATCAACAGGTGGTTGTTTTTTGTCTTGGCAGAGTAAAGGTTTTCATCTTGATGGGGTTCAGGTTATCAATTTTATGAATGGTTCTTTTAAAATCTTTTAAAATAAATTTAAAGAGCTCTTTGCCTAATGGTAGAGATCAAAAAACTTCTCTATTTTTTCTAAGGATGTTATAATTTTACATTTTCAGTTTAAGCCTTGGATACATTTTGAGTTCATGTCTGTATAAGATGTGAAGTTATGAGACACAGATCAAGGTTCTTTTATTAAAAAATGGATATCCAGTTGCTCCAATTGTTGAAAAGGCTATCCTTCCTCCATTGAATTTCTTTTGCAGTTTTGTCAAAAATGAATTGGGACTACATCTGTGGGCATAAATCTAGATTCTCTGTTCTGCTGCATTGAGCTCTGGGTCTATTTCTCCACCAATACCATACATCAGGACTGTGATAACACAAATATTAGATTTTTTGTTATAGTTCTGCAGATCATGGAGATGGGCTAATTTTTTTTTAGACTCTTTTCTCATTTTTTCCTCACACAGCAATTTCTATTGTTCTGTCTTCAAGTTCACTAAAGCCTTTGTCTTTTCTGCTGTTAAGCCAATTCACTAGCTTTTTTTAGAATTTTAGTTATTATATTTTTTAGTTTTATAATTTCCACAGGATTCTTCTTCACATCTTCAATTTCTTTATGAGATTTATTGATTTCTTTGCTGAGACTTTTTTCTTTGTTTGAGCAAGTTAATAACTGTTCACTAAAGCATTTTCATGCTTAAACTCTTTTTTTAGGTATTAATAATCAGAATTTCTCTGCTTGGTGTTGGCATCTATTGGGTATCTTCTTTATTTCAGGTTGAGAACTTCCTTGTTCTTCAAATAAGGAGTCATTTTTATTGAAACTTGGACATTGTGGATGTTATGTTATGTTATGTTATGAGACACTTTATCTTAACTGTCCTCTATTTTAGCCAGCTTTCTCTGAAACCACTCAGCAAAGAAAGGAGAGGTGCTGACTCGTTACTGCCAGGGGGAAGCAGACGTTCAGGTTCCTCATTCAGCCTTCATGTATGTCCAAGATGTGGGCTCACTGGTACTATTAAGCAAGGGTTGAAATTCTATCCCCCCAGCAGAACAACAGTGATAATTCTCTAGTGAAAGAGACACTGCATTGTTATTGTTACCCCCAACCTCAACTATCCTGACACTGACACTCTTTCCTATTTCTCAGGGCATCCATGAAAGTCACATGGGAAAATCATGAGCTACCAGAAAGTCTCCAAAACTCAATGAAAAAATCTCTCCCTTTACCCATGGTCTCTTGAACAGTTCCATGCTTGACTCTGGCATGCCGCTAAAATGATCTGAAAATCCAAAGTTACAGTGAGCTCAGCTCACTGCCAAGTAAGCACTTTCCTGAGGCAGGTCTTAAAATATGCTAATAGGAATGTAAAAACACTAAATTTATTTTACATCCATAAGACTCATACTGGAATATTCATCTTCAGCTGTGGATTCCTATCTTACTGCTTAATTTAATGAAACCAAAGGCATCTGAATAAAAAGTTGCTAAATTTATAATAAACAACTGCTTGTCAAGACAATTTATTACTGGTACATTATATGCCAGAGGATGTAATTTTATGCAGTTTAGATGCAAACATCTCCAACTATTATTCACATCTGCATTATCTCCTCTGTCTTTGCTCCTCTCCTGAGATGGTTCCCTGAGCTGTTCATTCCCTCAGTAGCTGATAGCTTCTTACTTCTAAGTCTCCAACTGCAGATTTATTAAATAGCTTTTTAAAGACTCAGCAAGTCTGGTAGATAACTAAGGCAAATCAACATACCTCGGTAAGGCTCCTCACTCTACAGTGGACACTGAGGCCCAGGAAAGATAAGCAGACTATCAAGCAATCCTTCACTATCCCTATCCTTAACTATCAGTGACTTAGATCTAATTGCTGGGAACATTTTCCTAACAACCCTTCTTCCTCTGGTCACTCACTTGTTTTCTAGACTGATTTGAGGTGTAATTAGGTCAATTTTCTTTTACAAAAGCTGATGAAGATAAAGCTCAATCTTATAATCACTGGAATATAATTTAGATGTGGCCTTTCAGTGCATGCATACCACCTTCATAGCTGGGAAGAAGGATGTTGCTTTTGTCCTCCCCCACTTGCTCCCAACAAACAAGGTGAGGAGACAGAGGGGCCACGAAACTAGGCCCAAGCAGATAAATGTCCCCACTTTTGGACCATTATCTTTGTATCTAGGCCCCTACTGTGTCTTCTCCAGTTGGCCCAACCTTATTCCAGGAAGCACACAAGCACTTCCAAGGGTCTATACTCCTAAGGTTATATCAGTGATGTGACCTTAGTACAGTCAAGGATGGCTCTAGACAGAAGATGTGGGTGGAGGAGTCCAATAATCCAAATTTGAATTTGGCCCCCCCTGTAATTATGAAAGTATATTTGTTTAAAAAAAAAGGAGGATAAAATATATTTTATTCACCAGTCTGTTGGCTCAATTTATAACTTCTAAATATTTATACATATGGCAAATGGGCCTCCATCTCTATATTTCTTTCTGGGATCTTACAACTAGTAGAATTAAACTCTAGGCTAAATCTTTGTGTGGTAAAAGTAAATGCCTACAGTTATTTGCTAATTATAAGTGACAGGAGTTGGTTCCAGTGAGAGTACCAATATAAAAATTCCAACCGTGTATCTTTAAGATCCTGGGAAACAGGATAATTAAGAATGGAAGATAGTAGTATCTCTATAAAACCTGGGCATCAGAAAACACTTTAAGATGATGGAGTCCTATCTTCCAAGAAGGATTCCTTCACCCCCTTCCCCAAATGAACCAGGTGCCCACATCCACGAAATCACTGTATCCTCTCCTATCATAGCACTGCACTATAACTACTCACATGCCTGCATCTCCCACCAGACAGAGTTCTAGGACAGAGATACCATTAATCCGGTTTCTACTTTATCCTGAGTACCTTATCAGGCATAAGGTACAATAGGCATAATGTACAATTCAATTAACATAATTTGAATGACCAAATCAAAAAGTGAACAAATGTTCAGTCCCTCACTCATGCCCGGCTCTTTGTGACCCCATGGACTGTAGCCTTCCAGGCTCCTCTGTCCAAAGGATTCTCCAGGCAAGAATACTGTGGTGGGTTGCCATTTCGTCCTCCAGAATATCCTGCTGACCCAGGGACTGAACCCTTGTCTCCTGTATCTCCTGCACTGCAGATGGATTCTTTACCTGCTGAGCTATCAGGAAATCTGTTCTATCCTAACAGAGATAAAACAGAAAATGGAAAACTGACATTTTCAAATCTTCAAATACTGGGCAATGTGAGGAATGCACTCCTCAAAAAATGGGTAGGAAGAGGTTATAACTAGTAAGAAAATATAAATTTGACTCATCAGAGAAATAAACTCTGGAGCAAGAAGTCACAGTATTCTGATAACTAGAGTGAAATTTTCCAGTTTGAGAAAGCTTTAATGAGTTCCCTAAAGACAAGACTGGAGTCTAATCCATCTCTGTACCCCCATAATTTAATGCAGTGATTGCACTGCAGTAGGTGCTCAAAAAACTTTTGGTGAATAACTAGACTAAGATACTTTCCAAGAAAAAAAAAAAACTAAACTCAATTTCAATGTTATACAACCATTGTTCAGAATACATGCTCTAATAAGCACTAAAATTCAGTCAAAAGATACATTTTGAGTGTGTAATTGTTATCTTTAAATGTACTGTATTGTAAAGTCCATGATGGTAGCTCATGCATATAAGGAGTATGAGTACAAAGATAGTATTTGTTTCCAATATCATTTATTTAAATGATAGTGTTCCAGTTATCTACAACCATAAAACAAATCCCCCCAAATTTTGTAGCTTAAAATCACAATAACCATTCTATTATCTCTTATGATTTGTCTGGGTCACATATTTGACCAGGGCACAGTGTAAAAAAATTTGTCTTTTCTATGATGTTTGAGGTCTCAGCTAAGAAGACTTAAAACACTTAAATAACTGAATGAATGGAAGGCAAAATCATCTAAAAGCTCATTCATTCATATTTCTGAAGGCTGCTGCTAACTGTAGACTTGGGCCTTAGCTGTAGGTTTATTAGAATTATCTGCCAAAATACTTAGCATAATTTCTCATGGTTTTTCTGTTTCTTTAGAGCATAGAGAGAGGGTTCTAAGAACAAGTATCCCAGAAATAGAAGGCAGAAGCTCTATCAGCATTTGCTGTTTGAATTCAGAAGTTATATAGCTTCACTTTTACCAGCCACAGGTCCACCTAGACTCTAAGGAATAGGGTCAACATCACATTATATTATAACAAAAGCATAAAGAATAGCTGATCTTGTCGCTGTCAGTGTGAAAAATGCAATCTGTTATAATCCACCCTCTGGCCACTATAATTCACATCCCTCAAGCATACAAACCATCTCCTTTGCTGCCACGGACCACCAAGTCTAATCCATTACAGTAACAGCTCAAAATTCATGAGAATCATCTAAATCAAGCACATGGGGCTCCTTAGCTGAGATTCTTCAACTGCAGCTTCTTAAGCACCCTTTACTTCCAACTGGAAAGGCATTGGGAGACAAGTCAGGCATCAACAGATTATCAGAGAAGTGTCTTCCTGCAAATGTCTCAGGCAGCAATAGTGAAACAGGCATGGAACAAACATTCTATAACTCCCATTCAAAAAGGGAAAAAGCAGGAGGCACACAGTGGTCAGTAGTAACTAGTTAACTAGTAATTCTGAAATCCATCCTGATAATTGTCATTTCCTTAATTAAAACACAGTAGTACTCCTTAAGAATGATTCGCCACAACTCTTGGTTCTGCCATATGAATTATCTTTCCTTTTATGTATAAGTCAGCTCATGTTTGCAGCTGAGTAGTTTTCTTAAGATGTATCCTGTTAGAAATTATGGAAAAGGAGACCAAAAATCTCTTTTACTTGTCCTCTCTCTGTCCTTTTCAGTCCAAGCTAGTGGAGCCTCCATGAAATTAAAAATTCCATGGGTTTTTCTATGATTCATTTTGGTGTTCATTCACTTCATTAGGAAAAATGTAACCACAAATCTCTTCTAGATGAGCTTCACTATCTAGTCCTCCCTGAAACGTTGCAGTGATTCAACAACTGTAAGAATCTTGAAGCCTTATAACTTTACAGAGATCTATAAGGCACACCAATAAGGTCCTTAAAAAGACTTTAGTCTGTCGAAAGAGTCTATGAAGCACCACCTTAGATCTTTCTGAGGTCTTAAAAAAAGGTTATATGTCATACTCTTGGCTTTTTCTTTAGACAATATTTTTCTAACAATGATGTGGATTTGACATGTATTAGGAAGCCTTTTAATTTTAGAATCATTTCAATTTGGAGAGGTAGAAATGAAAAATAGTTTTATATTTACACATAACTCCTGGCTCCTCATTTTTAACAGCTTGATTTTTAGCTTATCTTCTTCTTTTAATATTTTATCATGGGTGCCAAGAATTTCAGTGACACTCTCAACATTCTGCCTGCCAAGTTCTTTAACTAGATCATGGAAGTAATTAGATACATATACTATTTTCCATATACTGCAACTGAGAGTATTAACAAACTTTTTGTCACTACATAACCATGATTCCTTTAACTCTAGTCTCTGATAACATTTTTTCTTACTGTCCTTTAAAGCCTCAAAAATACCTTTTCTATGGTCATTAGGTGCCCGTTAGCTCATTCTTTAGGGTCCTCTAGGCTTCACTTTAAAGTCTTCCCAATGTCTTTCCAGCTTCCATCTGCCATCCAAAGTCAAAGCCACATGTTTTCATTGCTTAGCTGGTCCTTCCAGTACCCAAATCTGTTCTGGTTTTCTGTTACTAGGCAAATGTCTTATGGATTTTTATTAGATCTCACAATTTCTGTGTATCAGAAATTTGAACACGGCACAGACACGCTGGCTTGATTCTGCTCTATAACATCCGAACGTTCCACTGGGAAGACTCAAAGGCTGGGGGCTGAAATCATCTGAAGCTTGATCACTCAGGTATCTTGAGATTAATGCTGGCTATTAGCTAGGCCCTGGGCTAGGATTATCAGTCAGAATGCCTGTATATGGCCTATCCATATGATCTCTTCACATCCTCAAAGCATGATTTGTTGTTCAGTCACTCAGTTGTGTCCGACTCTTTGTGAACCCAGAGACTGCAGCACGCCAGGTTCCTGTCCTTCACCATCTCGTGAAGCTTGATCAAACTGATGTCCATTGAGTCAGTGATGACATCCAACCATCTCATCCTCTGTCACACCCTTCTCCCCCTGCCTTCAATCTTTCCCAGAAACAGGATCCTTTCCAATGAGTCAGTTCTTTGCATCAGGTGGCTAAAGTATCAGAGCTTCAGCTTTAGCATCAGTCCTTCCAATGAATATTCAGGACTGATCTCCTTTAGGATTGACTGGTTTGATCTCCTCGAAGTCCAAGGGACACTCAAGAGTCTTCTCCAACACCACAGTTCAAAAACATCAATTTTGGGGCACTCAGTTTTCTTTATAGCCCAACTCTCACATCCATACATTACTACAGGAAAAACCATAGCATTGACTAGACAGACCTTTGTTGGCAAAGTCATGTCTCTGCTTTTTAATACGCTGTCTAGGTTTGCCAGAGCTTTTCTTCCAAGGAGCAAGTGTCTTTTAATTTCATTGCATTCACCGTCTACAGTGATTTTGGAGTCTGAGAAACAGTTTGTCACTATTCCCATTGTTTCCCCATCTATTTGCCATGAAGTGATGGGACTGGATGCCATGATCTTTGTTTTTTGAATGTTAAGTTTTAAGCCAGCTTTTTTAACTCTCCTCTTTCACCTTCATCAAGAGGCTCTTTAGTGCCTCTTTGGTTTCTGCCATGAGGGTGGTGTCATCTCCATATCTGAGGTTATTGATATTTCTCCTATCAACACTGACTCCACTGTGTGCTTCATCCTGGATGGCTCCAGAATCATCAAGCTGGTAGTTGGATGAAGTTGCACAGCATGGTGATTGTGTTCAAAGAATAAGCTGTATTGCCTTTTATGACCTATCTTTGAAAGTCACACATTGTGATGCTTGCCTTAGTCAAAGGCATGCCCCAATTCAAGGAAAGGTCAGACGGTGACTGCAGCCATGAAATTAAAAGACACTTGCTCTGTGGAAGAAAATCTAATGACCAACCTAGACAATTTATTAAAAAGCAGAGATATTACTTTGCCAGCAACGGTCTAAATAGTCGAAGCTATGTTTTTTCCAGTAGTCATGTATGAATGTGAGAATTGGACCATAAAGAAAGCTGGGCACCAAAGAACTGATGTTTTTGAACTGTGGTGTTGGAGAAGACTCTTGAGAGTCCCTTGGACTGCAAGGAGATCAAACCAGTCAATCCTAAAGGAAATCAGTCCTGAATATTCATTGGAAAGACTGATGCTGAAGCTGAAACTCCAATACTTTGGCCACCTGATGTGAAGAACCGACTCATTGGTAAGGACCCTGATGTTGGGAAAGATTGAAGGCAGGAGGAGAAGGGGACGCCAGAGGATGAGATGGCTGAATAGCCTCACCAATGCAATGGACACGAGTTTGAGCAAGCTCAAGGAGTTGGTGCTGGTCAGGGAAGCCTGGCATGCTGCAATCCATGGGGTTGTAAAGAGTCAGACACGACTGAGAGACTGAACTGTACTGAACACAGACGACCTTCCCCCCTTGCCCTAAGGGCATTTCTCCCTTGTTATAGGGAGAACATTCTCCCTATAAATACCTATAATATACCATAAGAAATGCAGGTATAATAAGAGAACTTGTTGTAGTCATTTTGTTATTTAGAATCTGCCACACATAGTATTAAAAGAAGACTAAGATGTCTATGCTTACATGCCTCCAAAATTCAAAGTGTAATATCTTAAGTCCTGTATCTTAAGAATCTATATTTTATATATTTGCATTTTCTTTCTGAGTTAATGCTATAAAGAGGATTTAGAGATCTCTATCAAATGCCCTCGATTTACACACAAATACAGTAGGGCACAGAGAGTTAAAATAACTTGCCTGTCACTAAACTAATTAATAGTCTTTTAACTTCCAGTAGAGTTCTCTTCAGGGAACCCACTCCAGTGTTTTTGCCTGGGAAATCCCATGGACAGAGAAGCCTGGCGAACTGTAGCCCATGGGGCCACTAAAAAGCTGAACACAACTTAGTGACTAACAACAATGAGTTTTCTTCCCATTATATACCCTGTTGTATTAAAATCCTTTAAAAGATTATTTCTCATCTATCAAGAGATCTATAATACCCAAATCATCAATAGTATCACCAGTCTTTCTGAGAAGTTTTAAAAATGCAGATGACAGCGAAACTATAGATATATATAGATATATCTGTAGTTCACAGATATATGAACTATTAATTTATTACAAAGGAGCCAAGAACATACAGTGGAGAAAAGAAACTCTCATCAATAAAATGGTGTTAGGAAAACTGGAGTGTGCATGCCTGCTCAGTCATGTCCAACTCTTTGAACCCCATGGGCTTCAGCCCTCCAGGCTCCCCTGTCCATGGGATTTTCCCAGCAAGAATACTGGGATGGGTTGCCATTTGCTCCTCCAGGGGACCTGCCAAACCCAGGGGCTGAACCTGCATCTCCTGTGGTGTCAGAAGAGGCACATGTATAAAAAATGTAATCAAACCACTCTTACACCATGAAGTGAAATGAAGTGAAAGCTGCTCAGTCATGTCCGACTCTTTGTGACCCCATGGACTATATAGTCCACTGGATTCTCCAGACCAGAATACTGGAGTGGGTAGCCTTTCCCTTCTCCAGAGGATCTTCCCAACCCAGGGATCAAACCCAGGTCTCCCACATTGCAGGCGGATTCTTTAACAATGGAGCCACAAGCAAAAATTAACTTAAAATGAATTAAGGACTTGAGTGTAAGACCTAAAACCATAAAACTCCTAGAGGAAACATAGGTGTTAACCTCACTGACATTAATCTTAGTGATTTTTTGTGGATCCAATTCCAAAGGCAAGAACAAAAATAAACAAATGGGAGTACAATGAACTAAAAAACACAGTAAAGGATAACTATCATCAAAACAAAAAGGCAATCTACTGAATGGGAGAAAATATTTGCAAATCCAACAAAAGGGATTTTGTTGCAACATCCAACAAAAGGGTTAATATCCAAAATATACAAAGAATTCATACAAAAACAACTTACATAATTTAACAAAAAATACAACCTGATTTAAAAATATGAAGAAAATCTGAACATTTTCCCAAAGACAGGTGGCCAACAAAAACTAAAAGATGCTCAACATCACTTTTATAGAAATGCAAATCAAAACCACAATGAAATATCACCTCAAATCTGTCAGAATGGCTATTATAAAAAAGACAATCAATGACAAGTGTTGGTGAGGATGTTGAGAAAAGGAAACTTTCATACACTGCTGGTAGGAATGCAAATTGGTGCAGCCACTATGGAAAACAGTATGGAGCTATTCCACATCTGGGTATACAGAACTCAGTGTTCTGGGCAGCATTATGTTAAATAACCAAGATATGAAAACAATCTAAGAATCCATGGAAGGATGAATGAATAAAGAAAATGGGGTATATATACACAATAGACACACACACACACTACACAGACACACAAAAAAATGAAATCTTGCCATTTGCGACAACATAAATGGAAGTAAGTCAAAAGAGGGAAGACAAAAACCATATAACTTTACTTCTAAGTGAAATCTGAAAAAAAGAACAAACAAAAACACATCATCGGCATAGAGGACAGTTTGGTGGTTTCCAGAGGCAAGGAGGTTATGAAGCTGGTAAAATGGATGGAAGTCAAGCATACAGTGATGGATGGTTACTAGAGTTTTGGTGATGATCATGACAACAAAGTTGCAGTGAACACAGACATCAAATCATAATGCTCCTGAAACTTATATAATGTTATATATTTATTTTGTCTCAATAAAAATTAATTTTAAATGTTTTATCATCTTATAATTTTACAGTTAGAATATAGTATAAAGTCACATTTCCTTATGCAAAAAGCTAGAATTTAACAGGTATCTCTGGACCAGCCACAGAAGTTAGTTAACAAATAAAACTTGCTTTTAATAGAAAGGAATATAAATACTTCCCTTATCTTTCTTTCTTCTTCCCCAGTGCAAACTCTGGTTACATGTGCTTCATCTTACCATCTGCTTTTAGGACTATTTAGGCATTTTCCCTCTGGTAGTACCACTGAGATGTTTCACTGGAGAAAGCATGGGTGGACCAGTACTTCCTAGCTGATTCCTGAGTAAAATCTTTTGAAAAACATACAATTAGCTGATTATTCTTTGTGGACTACTACCATAAATAATCTAGAACTGAATTATTCATTCTCAAAAATAATAAGATTAAATGAAAACATTCCTATTGTGAGAGAGAAAGAAATAGACTCTCTTCTTTTTTTATAAAGTAATTTCATGTAGCCCATATGAAAGTTGTAGGAATCTTTAAATATTACAGTAAGCATTCAGCTCAAGCAAGACCCTCAGCTGTGTTAAGCTGCCATCTCCATTTATAGTAACAGGGGCCTGCAAGGCAAAAAACATAATTACTCCAAATTTGTTTTTAGACATTTATTGACCTTAAGAGTTCAGAGTCTATAAAGCTGCTCTCATCCAAAACTAATCACTGACACTTTATAACTCGAATGCTGACAAATTTCCACTCAGCTGCTGTCAAAGATTGCATAATTATATTTAAGGCACTTTCTTCTAGAATGCTTCATATATTTTGATAACAGTGTTGGAGTCTAATTTTAAAGGTGTTCATTTGTCAAAAGAATATTTTTTTCAAATTCTAATTTCTGAAAATAGTGACATGAATATTTAATGCAAATGAAACCTATTAACATGTAATACTGCCTTCAGTCTTTAGAAAGCAACATGCTATTTCTCACTCAAAACTATGCCTCTAACAGGCCTGAGCTCAGACTGTGAATTATAAAAAAACTTTTTATTCAAAAATAGAAAAAAATAAAATAGCTGACAGCGATAACTTCATACATATTGCCGCTTACCCATAAACATTGGACTATTAACCTATTTTTAGAAAACATTACCAAAAATATTTTATTCATATTTTTACTTTAAAAAAAAGCAGATGCCAAAAAATACCCATCTACACCAATACATAACACAATTTTTAATGTAATAAAATTAGTCATCCGATATACTTATCAGTCAGTATCCACATCAGATAATTTTTTAGCCCCTAAACCAAATTAAGAAAAATCACTTACTTAATGGAGAAAGAACCATTTTATCTGTATTGATATTTTACAATTTTAATCGTGAGTTCTTTGGGCAGAATTGTTAACTTTTTCTTAAGTGCTTTACAGTTCATGTTTTTATTTTGCTATTAGCGATTTTTATCTGGATTATTAATTCTGTGTTCCCTGGTTTGTTAAGTTCACACATAGGAAAGTAATTACTCTTCTATGTTGATATTTTATCTATAGACACCTTGCTGAATAAGCATATAAGCTTAAGTTCTGATCAGTTTGTCAGCTGATTCTCTTGGATTGTCTATGTGACAATCATCTTCTGCAGATTTTTCAATTATGTTGTTATTGTTTCATTCACCAGGTACCTTGTTAAATAGGTACAGTAATAATGACCTTTCTTTCTTGTCCCTGTTTTCAATGGGAATCCTGAAAGTAATATTTAACAGGATACAAATGTTTATAGATTTAATATATAAAAAAATACCTTCAACATAATGATTACCTTTCTTGTTCTTGTTTGCTAAAAGATGCATTTAAGTTTTATTTAAAAGGTTTTTTTTGCATCCTTTAAAATGTCACTATTGTGAACTGTATTCACACATTTTATTGGTGTTGATCCATATACTTTATTTCTGGCATAAACACTGAATGTTCATGATATATTTTAATTTCAATGCATTGTTTGATATTATTTACCAATGTTCCATTTAGAAAGTGTGCATCTACGTTTACATGTTTTCTTCTGTGAATCTATGTGTTATTGTCTCTTTATAAGGTTTTAAAGTATTTTTACTCACTCTTTCTTGCCTTTTATTGAATCAGTAAACTTATCTTTGTTCCTTTATTTTTACTAATGGTTGAAACATCTATTTCTCTTCTAGTAATAACTTCAACTTTTAAACTACTGCTTTATGGGTGAGTGAAGTCACTCAGTCATGTCTGACTCTTTGCAACCCTATGGTCTGCAGCCTACCAGGCTCCTCCGTCCATGGGGTTTTCCAGGCAAGAATACTGGAGTGGGTTGCCACTCCAGGAGATCTTCCCAACCCAGGGATTGAACCCAGGTCTCCCACATTGTAAGCAGAAGCTTTACCCTCTGAGCCACCAGGGAAGTCCACAACTCCTTTATAATGAATTGTAATTCTGTTGTTTCTAACAATGACCAACTAAACTGTGTAACATCATTTTCTCAGTAGAAGTAAAGAACATATTTATGCTTCTGTTTATCATCCCATTTGCCATGTTTGATATAACTTGGAAATTTTTAATTATAAATAGCTAATTTTAGAAAAATAATTATAATTTTCTATAATTTAAAAATGCAATTATTTTTTCTAAATAATTACAGTTATTATGCACTTAGAATTCATAATTTTTACTGGCAGCTGCTTATTGGTGCTTCAGTATCCTTCTTCTTCCTCACAGATCTATATTTGTCTTCTTGAAGGAGCACATCCAACAGTAATTCAAATTCTGTCTCTACATGATGCATTTTCTGAAACATTCTATGTACAAGTCAACCCTAGTTCTCTCATACAACAGAATGATCAGATAAAGAATTATACAAAGTTATTTACCTTAACTATATTTTTCCATTATCTTTGTGCATCTATTTAGTGATCTTTGAGCTGAATTTCAACAGTATTTCCTAGAAAAACAGTCTCTTTTAGTCTCCCGCTCCAGAAGCTTTAAGATTTTATCTTTGTCCTTGGTCTTCTAAGATTCATTAGGATGGGGAGTCCTCTGATAGCTTTCTTCAAATCCTGCTCAGTCCTTGCAGCAGGGATGGGTTTCAACCTGAAGACACAACTTTTCCCAATTTTAAGAAATGTTTGGCAGTTCTTTCATTCAATAACACTTATTCCCTGCACTCCACTCTCCTCTGATCTTTCAGTAAATGAAGTATGAGACGACTTTCAAGCTTTTCACCTTTTTCGTTTGTCCTGAATTCTGCAAGAACTCCTAAGTTCATTTTTTTTTTTTAATTAAACTCAGTTTTCAACTTTAGGGACCATTCTGTTATTCTGAGTCCATCTACTTTGCTGTAGTGTAACTGGACAATTTTTATTCTCCATATAAAATATTTGATTAATTTTTAGGTGTCAATATCCTCTTACAACTCCATGTGTTACTAAAGACACTCCAATAATAAATCCTTTACTCCTTGTTTTAACAACACTGTTTCTTTGGGCTTAAGTTCTTCTGTTTATCACCTTTGTTGTCTCTCTTTTATGGTGATGAATTTCAGTAAATATGCAGTGATTTTTTAATTATGTGTCTCTTTCAAAAGGGCAGACTCTCTGTTAGAATGTTTGTTGCAGCACTTCATTGTTTTTCTTTGCTATACCAAAATCCTACTTCTGCCCTAGGGATGAATTTATTGCTAACTGACAGAACAGCTAATAGAAAGATAAGCTTTATTGTGTGATTCACAGGCTGTCATCTTTAGCTTTCCAAGGAGAATTTGAGTGCACTTTTGGCCTTCAAATGAAATAATAAGATAGAAAAGGCCATTTACCCCATTTGGAAGACAAAAACAATTTCTTAGAGAACTTTGGGTAGAATAATATCACCACCAGATTCTAGTACCAGAAAAAAAAAAAAAAAAAATTAACAGCTCCAAAAGATCCTGCTATAAAAGGGAAAATTATGGTTGGAATGCTACACTTCAGATAGCAGGTTTTTATTTCATGGGGTTGTTTTCTTTAGGTTACTCCATGAAAAGAAGTTTGGTAGGAAAAATGGCATTCAGAACCTTTGCTCCTTGCAGAGTCATGAATAAAAAAGCAATTTAAATATGAATTGTTCTAAAATTAGATAAGATTTAACTTTGCAAGACACTAGATCAAGTCATTTAATCTTTATGATCTTCCACTGACATTTAGAAACTAAGATTGATCATGGTAACATGCATATCACAAGATTTTGTGAGCACCAAATAGATGAATATTTCTGATTTTACTTTTCATAAACTGTAAAATCTAAAAAATCATTGGCCATATATGTTGTCCTTTACTATAAAAGAGACTACATATGTTATTGATTATTATTAAGTCAATTGGTAATAAAATTGTGAAATTTACTTTTTCTTTATAATCATCTCTTCCTATCCCATCTCTTTTTCATATAGAGATGAATAGTTAAATAATACTCCCTGATGTTCTTAACATCCCAATCTGAAGATTCAGTTATAAATCATGAGTCTTCTTCATGCTTGAACATAACAATCTCTTGAGTTGCTTGTTACATGAATAATAGTTTCTAGGTCTTCCTCTGGAGATTCAGATTCAGGAGGGGCCCAGACAAACATTTTTTCACAAGCACCCAAATTAAAATTTGTCATCGCGAGTATGTGGAAACACTGGCCTAGAGTCATGAGCTGTAATGGTTTTCTAAGAGTGACAGATTCATCTTCATCTAGTGCTAATGACAAAAGGCAAAACACTATAACCCAAGAGTAAACTGTCCCATATTTGTCTAAAGTCCTCTGTGTGCTTTCATCCTAATGAAAGATAAGTTAAATCTGGTTAGAAGAAATCATGTTAGGTCTTCTAACCTGTGTTACATTTATATTATTTCAGGTGTGTGTGTGAGTCGCTCAGTCATGTCCCACTCTTTGTGACCCCATGGGCCATAGCCCACAAGTCTCCTCTGTCCAAGGAGTTCTCCAGGCAAGAATACTAGAGTGGGTTACCATGCCCTGTTCCAGGGGATCTTCCCAATCCAGGGATCAAATCTGGGTACCCAGCATTGTAGGCAGATTCTTTATCAGCTGAGCCACCCTGGAAGCCCTATTATCTCACATAGGTGGCATTAAGTTCTATTTTCTAAGACTTTCAGGTAAAAAAATAAATAAATAAAAACATTTCCCTCCTTTGTGATAACCCATTCCATTTTTTTCAACTATCCAAATGTTCATTTATTAAAATCTGACTTAAATATTTAATGTACATAAATTTGTTGTTAGTAGGTCAGTACTGCCACAAAAATGTAGAGAATTTTATCTCAGATCTTAAATAAGTTCATAAAGTGTTCCCCAAATTAAAAACTGTTATTCACCATACAGAAGGTCATATCTTGCTAAGACAGGTCAAAGAGATCAAAGAATAGAAAAAAAAAGAAAACCTGAAACCTACATCCACCTAAACACCTCTACAAATGTGCTGTCAATAATACATGTGGGGATCGGGACTGGGGAAAGGAATGCAGGGAAGAAGGTCATGTTTTTCAAGAGACAAATGATTAGCATAAAAGAATCGTGTTCAGATCTTTAGAGTAACAGAATACCTTGGGTCTAGAAAAAATTGAGCAACTGTTTCTGAAATGCTTTTATTTATAATTTCATGGATAGTGTGTTGTGCCAAAAGACGTCCGCAGAAGGTATTCATTCATCTGCATGATTGTCTTAAAGTCCTGCCTGCCACAGACCACTAATGAATATGAAGAACATATTCAAGGTTCATCAATTTTCAGACAGTCTAGTGACAAACAACCTTGACTAAATTTGTTCTCAAGGCCCTTTTTAGAAGGATAGAGCCCCTGACATGGTGCCAGGCTTGCTGGCACAGGATGGGAACTGCCTTGATTGTGCTCGTCTGCTAAAAAGCCTAGGCCATTGTATTCAGCTCCTTTGTCAACAGAAGCCTCTTCAACAGCGTGGTGTGAACCAGCCATTCTAGGAATGCCTTAAATCTTAGAACGGTGAAAAGAGAAAAGTAGACTGATTTGGCATTGAGACTTGAGGAATGAGAGACGACATTAAAGTTTAAAATATTCATTGATATGCACACATGAAATTTCATTTTGTGACTTTGGTTACTGCACTTTTGATCTCTTTTAGTTGGAGATTTCTTACACAGTTAGATATGTCAACTTGTCACACATTCACGGAAAGATCCATGATTGTGGCCATGACAGCTATTCATTGTTTAAAACTGTTCTGTATTACGATATATAATACACACAATGAAAAGTGCAAAAAAGTACAAATGTACAGCTCAGTGAGTTATCACAAAGTCAATTTCTGTGTAACCATCACCAGGTCAACAAAAGACACCGCTAACCCTGCAGAAGCCCCCTGGCAACCCCTCCCAAACGCTGGGCTTTCTCATCTCCTCAAAGAGAACCACTACCCTGACTTCTAACACTACCATTTAGCTTTTACTATTTTATAAAATTTTTATCAATGAAATTACACAGTAGAGACATTTTTGTATCTGACTTGTCTGGCAAAATTTTAGCTGTGAAATTCATCCCTATTGTTGGCTGTGATGGTAGTGCCTCCATTTCCATTTCTATGACTATTTCATTGTGTGACTATAACACACTTATTTATCTACACTACTGCTGGATGGAGATTTATGTTTTTTCCTGTTTAGGATTATAATACATAATGAGGCTACGAGTATTCATTTATTATGTCCACTGGTGCAAACACACACACACACACACACTTTTCTGCTGGATATACTTATCCAATTTCAATGAGGCTTGAAACTGCAGGATCATAAGGTATTTAAAAGATCAGCTTTAAGAGACACTACTAAGTACTTTTCCAAAGCGGTCACATTAATTTATTGTCCCAGAAGTTGTATACAAGGATTCTTGTTTCAGTCATGAAGCCCAGCACAAAATAAATGTCAAAGTTGAGAAAAATTTCTACTATTATTAACATCTGAGCATATGGGAATGCTGAGAGAAAAGTTTCATTGGATATCTGAAGGCATTCAATAATCCTAATGTCTAATGCTTATATATAGGACTTTGTGCCAGACACTGTTCCACTGTTCTAAGAAACACATATACAATGTAGTCTTCACAACAACTCTATAAAGCAGGTACTACTATTTTATTATTATTCCCATTTTACAGATGAGGGAACTAGCGCAGGAGGTTAAGTAAATTGCCCAGGGTCACCTCAGTCAGTTCAGTCACTCAGTCATATCTGACTCTTTGTGACCCCATGGACAGCAGCATGCCAGGCTTCCCTGTCCATCACCAACTCCTGAAGCTTACTCAAACTCATGCCGATCGAGTTGGTGATGCCATCCAACCATCGAATCCTCTGTCGTCCCCTTCTCCTCCTGCCTTCAATCTTTCCCAGCATCAGGATCTTTTCCAATGAGTCAGTTCTTCGCATCAGATGGCCAAAGTATTAGAGTCTCAGCTTCAGCATCACTCCTGTCAATGAATATTCAGGACTGATTTTCTTTAGGAGGGACTGTTTGGATCTCTTTGCAATCCAAGGGACTCTCAAGAGTCTTCTCCAACCTAGCTTGTAAGTATTCTAGCTGGAATGTGAACCTAGGCAACATGCTCCCAAAACTCATGTTGTAATGTACTATCTGGTACATTAACAAAGGAATCATTCACAAAAGTCAATGTCCCTGTAACTGATATCAACCATTAGCAGCACACGTTTGAAATAAGAATACATAAATACGGGTTAGCATTTTTCATAATGGCTTATAATGGCTAATTGAAACAGAAAGCAGACATAAGTAAGCTGGGACCAGTCTTTAAGGAGGATTTTAATTTTAGAACCCAGGTACATAGTCTCTTTACTGCTTTTATAAAATCTGTTGTTCAGATGTTCAAACATTAAATTCAAATTTAATGCTAAATTTAACATTAAATTTAGAAATTCCTTCTTTTAGGTCTGCAAATGTGCATTATCTAAAAAACACAGTCTTTGTAATCAAGAAGACATAAAAATAAATGCCTTTCCCTTGGCAAGCTAACTGTAACAAATGGTAATAACGATGATAATAAAAGTCTAGGTCTATGTCTTTCTGACGTTGCTAGGTATCACTCACACACCCTGCAACCTGACTACCTGGATACCCTCAGTCACAGACAACGAACCCCTCTCAAGCGGCGAAACCACTATTGCCAGTCAAGTTCTCTCATACACCACCCTGATGAAATGAGTCTGTGTTGTAAGTTAGCCAAGCAAGTGGTGGTGCTAAGTGCTCAAATAACACTGGTTCCAGTTAGTCTCACACCCTTACTCTAGCCATGCATGAACATGAAATTCTAATCAGACTCAGATTTTGATTTGGAGAGCTCCAACTCCACCGACTCTCCTAATTCTCTCTGTTTCCTGGGGTTCATTCAGCTCTCTGATGGTAATCAGTCTTATAGTTTCAAGCCCAAAGAGATCACACACTGTCAAAGAAGATAGGAACTAGACAACATTCTTGAGTTCCTCTAAGTGAAATAACATTACATGAGCAAGAGGAGAAGGTCTCCTTGTGTGGAGCTACCTTCATCTGAGAGGTTGTGACTCCATCTGTACGTATACCTTTCTATTCCTTCCAATTTAAAATGCACCATTTCTAGCCAGCATGCTAGAAAACAAATGCAATGGTTATAAAATAATTTGAAAAAACTACATTGCTCTAAAATATTCAAGGAGATTTATTTCCTTTCTTGCAGAATAATAAGTCCCTATTGTACACACAATAGGATATTTTAGATACCTTTTGTTGCATATTTGGCACAATTCTGAATATACATATTGCCTCAAAAGCCATTTACTGGAGCCTTCATAAAAAACACTTTTTAATCTTATATACAACAGCATAAATCCTAAGTCTTTTTTATGAATTCACTAAAGCTGTATTCAAATAGAGTAATTATCCTTAAGTATATAAGCTTAAAATATGTAAAGAATATTTATGTATTAAAGCTGGTAGGTTCCGATTGCTTTTATTTTGATGGTGAGTTATGAATCCTCTACATTTAAAAGAAAATGTTTTTTCAAGCCCCAAAGCCAGAAATCTTTTTAAAACATATTGAAAATGAAGTCATATTTCCCTGGTCTATTTCAGTATATAGTACTTGGTAAAATAAATACTCCAAAGCGGTTTGACTTCATAACAGTAATTGCTTAAAAACTGCCACAAGGTTAGGCCTGGCACTCCAGATTTTGTTTGGTGGCCAATTATTATGGTTCTGTTAATGCTCTAAAACACCGTCTATAATGGAAATGCCAACTTCTCTGTAGTCCACATGAATGAAATATTGCAAATTAAAGTATACAGTTGATATGCAACTTCTGTTAAATATGATGATTGCTATTTGCCAATATATTTTCAAAATATATGTGAGCAACAAGAATCGGTGTGAATGCTTAGGGACTACAACTAAAAGTATTGTTCAATTCCTTATAATCCAATCTTTTATTACATTGTAGCATTTAGTTCATTACAAGCTACATCAGAAAGTAAGGCAGCCTTCTCTAACTCAGTGACATACAGCATACTATAATTATTACAATATACTAAATTTATTTATTAGAGGCTGGTATATACCTATATGGGCTTCCCAGGTGGCTAGTGGTAAAGAACCTGCTTGCCAGGACAGGGGATGTAAGAGATGAGGGCCGGGAAGATCCCCTGGAGGAGGGCATGGCCACTCACTCCAGTATTCTTCCCTGGAGAATCCCATGGACAGTGGAGCCTGGTAGGCCACAGTCTATAGGGACACAAAGTCAGACACGCCTGAAGTGACTTAGCAACAAGCACATACACCTATGCATTCAGTGATCCTTGGCAGACATTTTAAACTGTAATTAATAAAAGAAGTAGAATCTGAAAGAGAGATGGTTCTTCCAGTGAGAAAAGGTAGAAATGGCAAGAGAACCTTATCAGAAGACTGTTCGCCCACTTCAAATTCTGAATGGTAATAAGAGCATGTCCTCCCACCTGCCCTGGCAGTTCCTTCCACAAAATCAAGGACAAAAGAAACAGGAAGATTATTGGGGAAACAACATCCTATGCAAATTCCCCTTGCCTCTTCTCCTGCTATCTCTATTCTGCCGTTAGAAAGGGTGACGAGATCAATCCACACATGGGTCTAGACAGCATCCAAGTAATACCAATAAGTCAGGGGAGCACTTTCATTTCCCACTGTGTTGTAGTCAAGGTGCAGAGAGTCTTAAAATTCTGGGGAATGATTTATATAATAGAACATGTGCTACAATTGGATACATGTGTATGTATAGCTGAGCCCCTCTGCTGTTCACCTAAAACTACCACAAAATTGTGAACCAGCTATACTCCAAAGTAAAATTAAAAGCTTAAAAAAAATCATTAATCTGGATCTTTAATTCTTTTCTGGAAATATACTTTCCACACTGAAGAAATGCTTGAAATCACGTTATTATTTCTTATTCTACAAAATGCTGTCAATCAAGGAACTAATCATCAAATGTATTCTAGTCACTGTGGAGGTTTAAAAATGAGTTAAATATGTGATCTCTAGAAGGAAAGGCTCTTATCTGGTTGTTTAAAAAGAGACATACGAAAGGAACTAGAATAAAGTGTAGTGTGTATTAGTACACACAAGGATGTTTTCAAACTATACTTGCTTTGGGAATTTAACAAGGAATGGAAGAGCTTAGTCTCAAATGGTCACTGAAGGAAATATATGTGTTGGATAGATTAGATTGGTGGAGAGGTAAGAAAATACTTCATGTGGGAGGGACACCATTTGGCGCAAAATGGGAATAAGCAGATAGAAGACAGAGGCTAGTAAATGTGACTGCTTCAGTGAGATGTTTATCACAGTATCTGGTTAATAGAGAGTGTTAAACACGAGAGTCTGTAGGGACAACCACCAAGAGGACTAAAGCAGGAAAACGCAACCTGAAAGCTTTACCACAGATGAGCCGTGACGCAGTGGTAGGGTTATAAGAAACTAACGATTGCACTGAGTACTTTAAATGTATACAGCAAACTGAAAACATGCTCTAGAGAGAGTGTGTCTTGACTGGACTCCCAGCAACTCTACTTACTAAGGTACCAAGAACAAATATCTGAAATCCTTGTGCAGCAGTTTCCTTACCTAAAATTTTGGTAAAATAAAATACATAGCTCATTGGGTTATTACGAAAATTAAATGAATTAATACAGGTTAAAAGCTTAAAGTCAAGCAGGCACATCATAAGCAGCCAATAAAATTAAAAAATATTATAATTTTATTATTATTGGGAATTATATGTATATGCTTCATATTCACACAGGCACAATTTTTACATTAATTTTCTCATTTTGTAAAAATTATTAACTTGAGGATAAAGATTGTGAATTTTTCAAAACTACATCCAGTTTGTAAAGTTCAAGTCATAGAATAGGCATACAATAGACATTTCTTGAAGAAAAACAATATGGAAAGAGAGAGAGAGATATTAGATACTGATTATTAAGCTAATGGAAAAAAATTCATGAGGGTAAGAAGATTACATTAACGACTTTGATCTCTTCCTCCTTAGAAAAATGCAATGAACCAATGTCCCCAATATATTCCAAGAAAATGTATGAAAAATTCCTGAAATTATACACAAGAGCAAACTGACAGCTTAATCATGCTGCTGCTGCTGCTGAGTCGCTTCAGTGGTGTCCGACTCTGTGCAACCCTATAGACGGCAGCCCACCAGGCTCCCCCGTCCCTGGGATTCTCCAGGCAAGAACACTGGAGTGGGTTGCCATTTCCTTCTCCAATGCAGGAAAGTGAAAAGTGAAAGTGAAGTCTCTCGGTCGCACCCGACTCTCAGCAACCCCATGGACTGCAGCTAGGTCTCCCCAGGGAGATGCAGAATCACACAGGACATTCAAGAGAAGTCAGGAAAGCAGAAGAGACAGACCAGGAAGGGAACTCTTCAAAGCGAATAGAATCCTGAGTTTTTAAAAACACATATAAAAGCAGAGACAGAGACTTTATGTGGAGAACAAATACTAAGGAGTTACTCAGAGAAGAGAGATTTCACATCCTCCACAAAGGCTAGAGGCACGCACATGTGTGTGCATGTGTCCTATGTACTTCAGCGCAAAGTGAACAAACAACATATAATAACCAATGCATCTTGACAAGAAGCCCCCAGTGAGTACTATAAACGTGGGAGACACACCTCTTAGGCCAAAACGAGGACAGGAGAATATGGAGGAAGAGTGCAGATGAGATGGAGACTGTCTCTGAAATGCTTCTTATACCCAGGAACTTACTGTCCAAAGTTCCAGTTAATGGAACAAAGTGAAAGTAATTCCAATACAAGGACCTGGCAGCATGGCTGAGACGGCAGGTCGCCCTGATGTGCTGCTGGCTTCAATTTATTAGATGCTACTTTCCTTTGATTCAACTTCCTAGTACATGCTCAGAATTCTTGGGAAAAGTGGCATACAGAAACAAAAGAAAGGCAAATGAGTCAGTATAATTTTGCAACAAAAGCACAAACAAGGGACTTCTCTGGCAGTCCAGTGATCAAGAATCCATGATTCCACTGCAGGGGGCATGGGTTTGATTCCCTAGTCTGGGAACTGAGAATGTCTCATGCTGCATGGCAGCAGCCTCCACCCCCACCCCCCCCAAAACAATCACAAACAAAAAGCAATTATTTATATTTTTTTAATATAGTTAATATAAGACCTCTGCAGCAGAGTTTATCAACCCAGAGATTATCTATGTATACAGAGACAATAAAAGAGTCTGAAATGCAGTACCTGGGTATAGCTTCAAAAATGACAGAATGATATTGGTTTATTTCCAAAGCAAGCCATTTGACATCACAGTAATTCAAGTCTATGCTCCTAAAAATCAATACTAAAGAAGTTGAAGTTGATCGGTTCTATAAAGACCTAGAAGACCTCCTAGAACTAACACCAAAAACAGGTGTTCTATTCATCATTGGAGACTGGAATGCAAAAGTAGGAAGTAAAGAGATACCTGGAATAACAGGCAAGTTTGGTCTTGGAGAACAAAGTGAAGCAGGGCAAAGGCTAACTGAATTCTGCCAAAAGAATGCACTGGTCATAGCAAACACCCTTTTTCAACAACACAAGAGACGACATTACCCATGGACATCACCAAATGGTCAATACCAAAGTCAGACTGATTACAGTCTTTGTAGCCGAAGATGGAGAAGCCGTATACAGTCAGCAAAAACAAGACCTGGAACTGACTGTGGCTCAGATCATCAGCTTCCCATAGCAAAATTCAGGCTTAAACTAAACAATGTGGGGAAAACCACTAGGCCAGGCAGGTATGACTTAAACCAAATTCCCTATGAATGTGCAGTGGACGTGACAAACAGATTCAAGAGACTAGATCTAGTTAACACGGTGCCTGAAGAACTATAGGCAGAGGTCACAAGATTGTACAGGAGGCAGTGAACAAAACCATCCCAAAGAAAAAGAAAAGCAGGAAGAAAAATGGTTATCTGAGGAGGTTTTATAAATAGCTGTAGAAAGAAGAGAAGCAAAAAACAAGGGAGAAAGGGAAAGGTACATCCAACTAAATGCTGAGCTCCAAAACAAAGCAAGGAGAGTTAAGGAGGGCTTTTTCACTGAACAGAGCATAAAAACAGAGGAAAACAACAGGAGGGAGAGACTAGAGACCTCTTCAAGAAAGGGAACATTGTGCCCAAGGAAGGGCACCACAAAGGACAGAAATGGGAGAGGCTCAGTGGGACCGGAAGCCATCAAGAAGAGGACAGCACATGGAGGAACTATATGGAAAGACCTTAATGAACTGGAAAACTAGGATGGTGTGGTCAGTCACCCAGAGCCAGACATTCTGGAGTGTGAAGTCAAGTGGGCCTTAGGACCCACTGCTGTTAATAAAGCTAGTGGATGCAATGGAATTCCAGTAGAGCTATTCAAAACCCTAAAGGATGATGCCATCTAAGTGTTGCATTCAATACGTCAACAAATTTGCAGGACCCAGTAGTAGCCACAGGAATGAAAAAGGTCAATCCTTATCCCAATTCCCAGAAATGTAGTACAAAGAATGCACCAACCATCAGATAATTGCACTCATCTCCCATGCTAATAAGGTCATGCTAAAAATCTTAAATGCTAGACTTCAGCATTATGCGAACCAAGAACTTCCAGATGTCCAAGCTGGGTTTAGAAAAGGCAGAGGAACCAGAGATCAAATTGCCAACATTCACAGATCATTGACTTTTTTACCCAATGGAATATAAGGTCCATGAAACAGAGGATAGTAAGTATTTTGAGAGGCAGTAAAGCATAAAGATTAAGAATACAGATCTGAGAACCAAACAGTGCTTAATGTCTCCATTCCTTGGTTTCTTCACCCGGAAATGAGTGAATAATAGGACGACTACACTTTAAAACAGTTTCTCAGTCGTGTCCAACTCTGTGCAACCCTGGGGACTGTATCTTGCCGGGCTCCTCATCCCCTTATTTTGCAGATGGGGCCAACTGGGGTAAAGATAAGTACACAGGATTGCCTATAGTGACACGTTCTTTCCATCATATTATCTGCTGTTGAATTAGACACAATTAAAAAGTATTAAGAAATTTCATAAATTAGTTTCCTTTATGTTAAATATCATGGGATCAAAATGCAGAACTGAAAGAGTCATTCATCTGCAAGTTTCATAAAATATAAAATAGCTCCTCAATCTTGCCCAACCATATGGAAATAAGAGGTATAGATGTCTCAAGCAGTGTCAAGGATGGTGACAATGAAGCAGTGTTCTTTCCCCCACACAAGGCCAACTGGTTTCTGTATAAACTCACTGTACACTGTGGCTTCATTCTTGAACACTTAAGTCAATTTGTGCAGTAATGTAACAGAGAGGTTGAGAGCAACAAGGTCTATTAGACAAACTTTAGAATGCATTCCAGTGTCACCATCTTCCACATCTAAGACCCCAGGCAGTTTAAACACTTGTTAACTTTAGGACCCCCAACTCTCAGTTTCCTTCTCTACAAAATCAGGATAATTTGCTACAAAGAATTTTTCTGAATATTGAGAGAGTTAACATTTGTAAAATCATTTAATACAGTGTCTGACAACTAGTAGCATACACCAATAATAATTATCATGATGTGCAGAAATCCATTCCTCTCAGTACACTGTAATCATACAATGAATATATCTGCATATAAATATTCATACCCACACATATATTATGAATGAAAACTTGTTACATCTGCTAAATCATTTATTTTTGTATCTCTATGGAAATTACATTTTGAGTTACAAATTGAGTTACCACGTAAGAATTTCACATTTGCAAAGCATGAACAAGACCTGTTATTATATAATCAGAATTAAAGATTAAATTTTGTAAAAGCTAAATTTTAAAACATATTTACAATGTTAGGATAGCCCCTTAAAGCAACTCATTAAATAGAAAATTTTTTCTCTGCCTTCTTAAGAACAGTATAACCAAATTTCACATTGTATCAATTACTTACAATTATCATTATACCAATTATACATGCCATAGCTACTCTTGATGTGGGATATAGGGAGTAAGGAATATGAACCCAAAGACATTCTCAGACAGTTGCTTTCTATATAAAGCAAATGACTTGCTTGCCTTTTGCTCATCTGCATTTGTCTTATGAAACTGCAGTGAATAATGTTGAGCTGTCTATCCTTCAGGGCAACAGAACACCGCTAACTTTTTGAAGAATAGATTAATGAATTATAGAGTGAAGGAATCATCCCTGAACCATTTTAATTGCCCTCCAGAAAATTACCTTCTTTGCTTGTGCTTTCAGTATCTCTTGAGCTGTCAGCACCATTCAAAACATTTCTTATGATTTCACCACGGATGTCGTTTCAGATCATCCGCATGGCTTCTCATACTGTCCTCTCCACACGTGAACCAAATGAACAAACTTGACTATAATTTCGAATTAACGTCTGCAATAACTCTCAGCCCTATAACAGGTGTGAGTTCCAAGATGCTTTTGTGCTTATGGAGCTATTGCTTTCTCCACCCCCATCTCCTGAGTTACTTCCATGGGGATGGAAAATTGCCTCAAATCCTGATTTATATCCCAGTTTTATGACTAGGATTGGATCTGACTCCTCAGCTTCAACAATCATAAGAAGGTTCTAAAAAAATCCTCTTTTCCCTAGGAGTTGGATGCTCTGTCCATCCTGCCAACAGCTGGCTAGAATTCTGCTTAGGCCCAGATGGTCCCCCACACTCCAGAAGCCACACAGTCCCCTCCACCTGTCTCCACTACTGCGGGAAATTCAGGCTGAGGGACCACAACCACGTGATTTGAATCTCAGGATATCAATTCTCCCAGATGGAGAACAAATTTGAGACATCAACTTGGATCACAAATCAGATTCCTGCCACCACCCTCATAGGCAAACCTGCTGCTGAGAAAGGTTTCTGAGCCACGGCACTCGCTGCTCTAACTTATTTTTCTCCTGCTGCAGGCCAAACAATTGAGAATCATCATGTCTAGGACATTACCTGTCCTCGACAATTTATTACAATAACTACCTTTGGCAGCCTAATGCTAGCTTCTTTCTCTCTTCTCTCTCTTATTTCTCTCTGATATGTTTCATTAAAACAATGTCAATGAACAGAACCTTCAGATGTACCCAGTGTTATTCTACGATACTTTGGGCTCATTCCTAATGTCTCATCAGCAAAATAAAATGAGATTCTCTGTAATTATGATACTGAGTTAAAACGATGAACTCTGTGCTGTTCATGCCATATAAAGTCTGACGCACTGTGACAGTCCACTCCACCGACCATAACAAACACCACAGACTGGGTGTGGCTTAAGCAACGGAGATGTATTTCCTCACATGTGTAGAGGCTGGAAGTTCACAGCAAAGGTGGTGGCAGGCTTGGTTTCTCCTGAGGCCTCTCCCCCTGATTTGCAGACAGCTTCCTTCTTGCTGTGTCCTTTACTCTGTGCAAGTGAACCCCTGATGTCTCCCCTGCGTCCAGATTTCCTACGATAAAGACACCAGTCACACTGGATTAGGGCTCACCCTAATTGAGTTGAGATTTGTAAATCTCAAACACTACCTCATTGTACTGCACAGGGAACTATATACAGTATCTCATGATAACCTATAGTGGGAAAGTCTTCCCAGATGGCGCTAATGGTAAAGAATGCGCCTGCCAATGCTAGAGACGCAAGAGATGTGGGTTTGATTCCTGGGTCGGGAAGATCCCCTGGGTAGGATATGGCAACCCACTCCAGTATTCTTGCCTGAAAGATTCCATGGACAGAGGAGCCTCGCAGGCTATATAGTCCATGGGGTCACAAAGAATCGGACACGACTGAGCACATGCATTCTAATCTTATATTCAGTCTGGAAATTATACGTCATTAGAGAGAAGCTAAGTGTTCTGACTGATGTGTGATGACACATGACTTTTAAAGAGTAATGCAGTGGCTCTTTTGACTGAAGCATGAGACACGGTCACCATGAAACTTTTGGTGTATAAGGCTGAACAAGCAATCCATGATTTATAAAGCACATTATGCCAGGCTGGCACATGCACTCCTGGGGAAAGGGATCTTCTGCTAAGTCATGGGACTGCAAAGAGTCTGACACAACTGAGTACAATTTTCTTCTTTATAATGGAAAGAGATATGAAAAAAAAAATATACATATGTATATTCATATATACACATGCACACACACATATATATATGCCTGAATCACTTCACTGTATACCTAAAACTAACACTACAAATCAACTATAAAGTGAAGAACTAAAGAGCCTCTTGATGAAAGTGAAAGAGGAGAGTGAAAAAGTTGGCTTAAAGCTCAACATTCAGAACACTAAGATCATGGCATCCAGTCCCATCACTTCATGGGAAACACATGGGGAAACAGTGGAAACAGTGTCAGACTCTATTTTTCTGGGCTCCAAAATCACTGCAGATGGTGAGTGCAGCCATGAAATTAAAAGATGCTTACTCCTTGGAAGGAAAGTTATGACCAACCTAGACAGCATATTAAAAATCAGAGACATTACTTTGCTAACAAAGGTCTGGCTAGTCAAGGCTATAGTTTTTCCAGTAGACATGTATGGATGTGAGAGTTGGACTATAAAGAAAGTTGAGCCCCAAAGAATTGATGCTTTTGAACTGTGGTGTTGGAGAAGACTCTTGAGAGTCCCTTGGACTGCAAAGAGATCCAAACAGTCCATCCTAAAAGAGATCAGTCCTGGGTGTTCATTGGACGGACTGATGCTGACGCTGAAACTCCAATACTTTGACCACCTGATGCAAATAGCTGACTCATCTGAAAAGACACTGATGCTGGGAAAGATTGAGGGCAGGCGGAGAAGGGGAAGACAGAGGATGCGATGGTTGGATGGCATCACCGACTCAACGGACATGCGTTTGGGTGGACTCCAGGATTTGGTGATGGACAGGGAGGCCTGGCATGCTGTGGTTCATGGGGTCGCAGAGTCAAATATGACTGAGCGACTGAACTGAACTGAACCTATGTACTAGTATGCTTTGCATATACTACAATCAATTATATTCCTTTAAACATTTTAAGGACCACTTCAAATTGGCAGATGTTTTATGTTAGCCTGGAGTATGGACAAATAGCAGATGACTCCTGTAAGCAGTGGGTTCACTAACAACTACCACTAGCATAAAATCTGATAACATCTGAGAAAAAAAAAAAGACATTTTTCTACCGATAAAACAATCAGAAAATGGTCAGTATTCAAAAATAAATTCTGTGAAAAGACTCCTTTTCAATTTATGGTTTTTAAGGATTGATTTTTCTCCCCACTGACTATGCCACTCCGAAATGCTAGTTTCCCATCTCTGCATTCAGCCCTTCCAGTGAGGGCTCTGGGTAATCTTAGATATGGAAGACCTTTAGACTCCAGCCAGTGGGAAGGCTCCTGAGACACAGCTGGCACTGATCACCTGCATCTGTTACCACGGCCACATGGCCCACGGGGGACCAAGGAGGAGGAGGAGACCTCCCTGAGGTTCTCCCCCACCAGATTCCTGACGCTGGCTCCATGATTAGTGCTGCTCCTAGCTCCTGGGCTCTCCTGTTCCCACCGCTTCTCCCGTTTCAGCTCCCTGCTAGACTCAGGTTCTCTATTTCGTTTCATCCTCAGGCTGCAGTGATTTCATAATAGAACCTTGCACCCTAGTAAGAGTGTATCTGTAGAACAAATTTCTTGAACTGGACTTGTGGGGACTGTTCAATATTTTTTTAATGTGTAAAGAGAAAGCAAAGGTGATGCACTAAGAAAACCCTGTGTTTCCCCATCACGAGTGAAAGAGAACAGGTTTCCATACTACTCTGAAGTTTTGTTAAGAGAATTTGTGGTCATGGGAGGGGTGAGAAGCAGAGGAAAGTTCAAACAGGAAGGAAAATAGAGAAAAAAGGTGAGCGGGAACTGGAAGGTTTTCAGGCAAAGAAGGAGAACAGTTGGTAGGGAGGAGAAGATTTAAACTATGCCCAAGCACAGTGACGTTCTCTTCCAAAATTAAAACTGTCTGTTGATTGTGGCTGAAAACCCACAACTCTTTTTTTAATCTTTTCACCATCATAGTCTTCTTAGGCTGGCGTAATTATCTTTTGGAGTTTCAACAGCATTTGGCAAAACTACAGCACCTCAATTTCAAAAATGTCTGATTTCCAGAAAGGAATCTAAAGTCCCTTATTTTTTAATAAATGCAGGTGGTTAGCTGTGAACAAATTTTACCTGAAGAGTGGCATAATTAAACCAAGCATGCTATATTCCCATTGTCAGATGTTCTATTGCTGATTTATCTAGAAATCAGGCTTCATTTAATAATAAACTAGCATTTGAAATTATCTGTTCTTCATCCTAGCATCATGGCAAATGCACCCAAGGTGCCCTTTCACAGAATAGCCGTCTGTTGTTCTCGCCAGATTTCACCCTGCCACAGGTGACAGACGGACCACATGAGGATGAACATCGGAGAAAAGAAAAAGGAAAACCGTCAAAGCAGATATACTGTGCCTTTTTAAAAATAATTTATCTTTTGATGTCTTGTTCACATAAGGAGGCAACAATTTATGACTATTTTATGATAAATGTGGTAAAGCTGAGTCAAGTAGCAGGCTCCTTGATCTCCATGATAATGGAGAGCGGGGGATTGGCTCATTGTGGCTGCAAAGGACCAGGTGGTCCTTAGAGTGTAGACTCAGAAGTTTAACGTATCAGCTCAGTTGGGGAGAACCCGCCTTGGCAGAGAGAGGAAATATAAGCAAATTCTGAACAGACTGCTTTATAAACCGATTGCCAACTGGTTAACTTACAGTGAGAAACATACTTTTGAATGAAAACATAGCTTTCTCCAGACTGAAGGCTTCAAAAAAAAAAAAAAACAATGTTTACCAAAATGCAACTATATAAGATTGGACTCTGAGCAAAGTGGGTTAACATGATAAAAACAATAGCACCTGCTCACAGAGTCTCTGTTACAGCTACTCAGCTCTGCCTTTGCAGTATGAAATAGCCATGGAAAAGGCAAGAAATGGGCAAGGCCATTTTCCACTAAAACTTCATATTCTAAACAGGAAGCAGGCAGGTTTCAGCTCAGGTCTGCACTTCAAGTCATGCATGATCATGTATGAGATTCATCAAAACCCCCTGAGGTTAATATTATGCATTTCATGGGCGAAAAAACTGAGACTCAAAGAGAAATTAATCAACTTATTACCTGGAGTGACACAGGTAATAATGCTAATGAACTGTTCAAATCAGAACTTCCTATTCCAAGTTGGATTCTACCATTCATTAAAGCTGGCTGGTATAGGGGTAATTTCATGGAGGCAATAGTATAGTCTTAATTCAAAAGATTTTTCTTCTAATCTCTAGGTTATTTGCATCAGTTTAAATTATTTTCCCAAGAGAAACACCCAACATTTTAATTATCAAACTATTATTTTTCTATGAATATTTGGGTATTTATCCTCTGTGGTTCAGTTGCACAAAGAAAATAGCTTCTTAAATTCTTTAAATCTGCATTTATTTTTTTTCACAACTTTTAATCACAGATAGAAAGACTTTTTTTCCCAACTGGCTGCTTAAAATATTTTTGCCTCTTCTGGTTTCAACAAGCCTTACTTAGTCTTTTCAAAGTTAAACTCCCTATTAGAGATTTTTAAATTTTTCCTCTTTCACAAAATTTACTCTTTTAAGGTAAATGTCCATCTTTTGCTGTTGGAGAAGACTCTTGAGAGTCCCTTGGACTGCAAGGAGGTCCAACCAGTCCATCCCAAAGGAGATCAGTCCTGCATATTCATTGGAAGGACTGATGCTGAAGCTGAAACTCCAAAACTTTGGCCACCCGATGCAAAGAATTGACTCACTGGAAAAGACCCTGATGCTGGGAAAGATGGAGGGCAAGAGGAGAAGGGGACGACAGAGGATGAGATGGCTGGATGGCATCACCGACTCAATGGACATGGGTTTGAGTAAACTCTGGGAGTTGGTGATGGACAGGGAGGCCTGGCGTGCTGCGGTTCATGGGGTCGCAAAGAGTCGGGCACGACTGAGCTACTGACATGGACTGACTGAACTGAACTGTCCATCCTTCAGATTTAATCCCTTACTCCTCTCAAGTTCATGTGTGTATCAGAGGGGTCCGACCTTGTCCTCTCAGAAGTGGGTGAAAGACACATGAAAGGATGGTAGAGAGAGTCATTCCTCAGACCCATGAGGTATCACCTAAGTCTCTAGAGTCTCTTTTACAGAATACTCGGAGTAGTCTTCTCCCCAGTCGGGGACTGCTGATGGGCAACTGGCTGCATTACGCTTTTGGGGTGACATGCTGGCACCCCTGGTGGAAACCACAGCACCAACACTTTCACCCAGTCTCAGAGTTCTTATCTACTCCTGATGGCAGGTCTCTGCTACCCACCAGCCATTTCAACATTTCATCATTTCATTGAAGAAATTCCAGGATCCCAGAACACCGTGCGGACTCTATATAGCGGCCTTATGGCAAGGCTGGGCATAATTACCCCGTGCCATGTTGAAATCATCTGAAGTCTAAAGGCTCACACACTCACGCAGTCTTGCCAGAGAAGCATGATCAGCCTGAGTGGACTCAGCCTCCACAAACCCATGGGAATATATCAAGTCAACTCCTTTTTTTTTTCAAATTCAGGCAGAAAATAAGAGCCCTTACTCCTGAGCTAGTCACCCTCCTCTCTGTTCTCTCTCCTGCCTTCCTCCACCAGGACAAGCAACATTTTTCTTCTCTGTCTCTCTCTTCCTCTCTCTCTGTCCCCACTTGATAAAAACCACCTAAAAATGGAACTCTGCAATCAGATTTTATATTCTGTATCATGAAAAGATAAAAGAATCTAGAAAATCCTGTTTTACCAAAGCTGGGCTTTCAAGTCTGTTGTCTACTATAAGCTTCTATCTGTGCTGTGTCATAAGCTGAATATTAATTCACTCTCTTGATTTCCCCTTCAGGCATTCTTAATCCCTCCCTGAAGTTAATATATCTCTAAAATTGGCTATGAAATTAAATGCAGGTGTAACAAACACATTTTAAAAATATGAGTTCTACTATACACCATTACAGTATTTCCCCACTATACTGAAATATTTTCATATTCCTAAAATAGTTTTCATTGTTCATATTTTGAATTGATATATTAACTTTCATGTGGTAATAAACCTCCTTAACTTTCTAGAGTCAAGACTAAAATAATTTCCTCTTATTCACGGCATCATAACAACCATCTTCTGTGATCCACTCTATCATTTAACTATTTTACAGGTGGAAAGTTTACTCTGTAACTTTAATTTTTCAAATTTTTTTCTGGAAGCATGTTAATTTAACCCATTTAAGCATGTTAATTTAATTTTCTTTATTAAATGAATAAATCAAACATAATGATGAACCACACACATGTTTTATGATATATCCATGTGCGACAAAGAACTGGCATTACAATAGTTACATAAATTTTAGAAGAGTTCACTGTCATTATCTCAAATCATTCATCTTCTTACATTGCTTCCACAATTTTTGGTTCACCACATAAAGGATTATTATAGTTTTTTTAATTCTTCTCTTATCTTTCTCTTTACAAGTCCAATTCCAAACATAAGGGACAGAAATCATTACCTTATAGGGTAAGAATTTTATAATTTTACTGTGGAGTTTTCTTTAGGGAATCCTGTAACTGTTATATTCAGATCTGTGGTGTGAGTCATGCGGTAATGAGGGGTTTGCCCTAGTTATAATGCTAATTAAAGTTTTCTCCATAGCTCCTTTTTTCTGACCCTTTAATCATTTTTGTGATATTTGAGCTTTTCCAACATTCCTATTCATTACATAAACTCAACAGTCTCTAATGGTTTGATTACTGCCTTACATTTTGCCCAAATGTGCTGACTAATCACTGATTTCATTTTTGCTTTAGTACTCTTTTCCTGCTTGCTTTTGATATGTATTTACTGGACTGTCTATTAATTACAATACCAAACTTTATTATGAACTCTCACCTCATATCACATGTTTACTCCTGAATTTACACCTTACACTGTATCTTGAAAATATAACCAACTATTTTAAGTTCTGGAAACAAAAGATAAGACATCAACATTACATGTAAGCTACCGATGATTAAGCTATTTCTGACTTAATTCAAATTGTGGTATTTGGAGAATTTATGTTGCAACACAGTTTTTGAACCTTTGGATGTAGCATGGCATATCAAATACACTGTTTTTAAGACAGTTTATTGTCTCCTGATCATAAGATAAAAGAAATTTATTGTGAGTGAATATATGTATACATATAACTGATTCACTTTGTTGTACAGCAGAAAACAAATGTTGTAAAACAATTATACTCAAATAAATAAATATATATATATATATACATATGTGTGTGTGTGTACATATATATATAGAGAGAGAGTTAGCAGGTGTTACTTTCTATTGAGTAACTAAACTGCCTTATTAAAAGGCCAAGAAGAACAGTAATTTCATGGGAACAAACCAAGTTGCACAGAAAAAAATTTCACTTTCTGAGGAACCCTAAACACGTCTAGACCCTGCTGTTCTTAACGAGACACTGAAACGCCTGACCCATCTCTCTCTTCCACGTTCCTTTCCAGGGAGAGGGACTCACCAAGTGAGGCAGTGCCTCCCCCCACTATTCTCTGAGTTCTTCTGCTTTTCCCAAGCAGAGCGTCCTTTCTGCCTTGTTGACCGTTTCAGGCTGTTCGAGCGGACAAGCCTCTGGTTTCTTAGTGAGCAATGGATAAGCATTAACTGGAACTGCGTGAATATTTGTATTCATTTTTTTTTCTATGAAAACAGAAATAGAGTCACTCTCTTCCACCGCTAAACTGCCAATGCCTAGCACGGGATCTGACTGTGTGACATCTGCATACAAATTTGTTACATGCTTCATAGGTGATGCTATTCACACACAAAAAATCAATTCTTTTGATTCATGTATATGTGTATATGCACTACATATCTCTTTTAATAATGAAAGATGTTTTTATTCTTAACATTCTCAACATTCTCATTTATAAAATCTCTCCTACCTTTCTTTACCTTGGTGACACGATTTTATGAACAGAAAAGGAAAGTTGTTCTGCTTTTTCACATCTGCTCGTTGATTCAAACTCACTCGTTTCAGTTTTTTCGTCAACAAAATGGCGAACACATAAGAAACAATCTCCTCCTCATAGTATAGTTATGAGGATTAAATGCAGCAATGCATACAAAGCATTGTTTCAGAGCAGATTTATTAAAAAAATGCCTACAGGGCATTCCTAATGCTCAATAAACATCAGTTGCCTTTTTTCTCTTTGTTTTATTCCAGTTACCAAAAGAAATGTCATCTTTTCTACAACTACCTCATTAGGGTAAAATGAGATTCTCTATTTAAGCTTTCTTCTCTGCCTAAGAAAGCAACCAGAGTCACCAGTTGTGCTAAATACAAATAGCAGTTGTATAGGTGACGGAGAGTTGAATCAGCTCAATAAATCATGAAAGAATACATAGCTTAACAAAAAAGAGTTTAATTAGAAACTGTAGTACCTCCATCTGCTTCAGTATCTTTTATTGAGTCCTGATTATTACTGCCTGAGGCAGATAAGCTTTAGACTAATCTGAATGAAGCGAGGTGTGACATTAATTGTTACGTTTGAACTCTTAACCAGATTAGAAATTGTGCAGCTATGCAGAGGCCATATAGCAGCTTTCAGGTCCTCTTTTTAAACCCTCTATTTTCAAGAGACTATTCCATCTAGGATGTTAGCGTTCTGTTAAAAATAAATCTTCAACAGAATAAAATGTTCCCTGAGACATTGTTTCATGTGACAGGAAGGAATACAGCTCTACTAGACCAGTGCATAGACAGATGAAGTCCATGTTTACCAATGTAGACTACAGACATGAAAAGACTGTCTTTTGCCATGAAAAGAAAAAAAAAAAAAAAAAAAAAAACCTCTGGAAGAACCAACAAGGACAGAAGTAAATTCAGAAAAAGCAAAAAAAAATTAAGTGACATTTAGTAAGTACCAGTCACAAAAGCCTCTATCGGTGGGAATTACTCTTCATATTTAACAGATAAACAGCCTTGTGTGGGTAAATGCAACTCACACAGCTAGCAGATGGACGAGCAGAGATTTCAGCCAGCTGGGTTGGGGCATTTTCGCTTTCAAACATGGTTCATTCTACAACTCCTCGTTTTATGAGCAAAAAACTCAGAGGACTATTGCTAGTATCAAACTGAAACTACAGATGAAAAGTGCTTTGAGGGCTGAAAGATGGAGACATGTAGTAGACATACAGACAAACCCTGATTCAGTTTCTCCATTAGTAAAATGGAATGTCATGAAAATAAAATTGGGAAAGTCTTAAGGATGCTTTAGAAAGTCAAAGTATTAGAAGGCATCTTATTTCTATTCATGCTTACTTGTAATAAAGAGGCAGAGAGCAACATGATGAGACGCTCCTTCCTTTCCTTTTACCTCCTTATTGCTCTCCCCTCTCTCCTCCTATCACAAATTCTCATATATATATACTTGAAGACAATGAAGTCCTTAAAACAAATTTTCAAAAAATAACAAAAGAAGGTGAAGAGAAGGACACTTAAAGTCTTGAAGGAGGAAGGAGCCTGTGTTTCCTATCTTGGGGTAGTGTTCTCAGAACTCTTTCAAAACTACAGTGATAGCATGACTTAGCATTACTTATAGAGCAGAGGTGATATCTTAAGGTTCTTTGTATTCCCAGCACATCAGGATCCCTGGATTTTTGAAAGACAAAATCAGAATTATAAATTATAATTGGGGCCAGTAGGTTGAGAGAAACCAGAAAATTATGGTGTTAATAAAGGCAAGAAAATATCTTTTTTTTTTTTTTTTAGGAAGAGAATATTGTCAAACTCCAACGTGAAGTCAAATAAGATACACACGGAAAAGTGCCTAATACATTAAGCAACAAGGAGAACATTGGTAACCTCAAAAGCAGTAAATTTGTTCAGGCTTCTAATAAGGCCATATTTCACTTATTGGAACAATGTGTTTAAATCATCTCATAGCTGAATTATGTGGAAAACCAAGATGCCATGTTGAATGCATTTATCCATTCAGCAAACACAACTGAGCACTCACTAGCTCTGTCCTGGGCAGTAGGGATAAAATACACATAAATATCATGGACTTTCAGGTACCATTCATCTAATATATCATTTTTCTTTTTAAACTTTTATTTACATCAAAATCATTTTGAGGAGCCTTTGGAAAACATAAATTCCTTTGGCTTTTTTTCCCCATGAGTCAATGAGTTTGAATCATCTATTATAAGACCAAGGTATCTATATTTCTATAGGCTTCAAAAAAGTCTAATACACATGCACATGTGCTAAGCTGCTTCAGTCATGTCCAACTCTTTGCGATCCTGTGGACTGCAGTCCACCAGGCTGCTCTGTCCATGGAATTTTCCAGGCAAGAATACTGGCGTGGGTTGCCATTTCCTTTTCCAGGGGATCTTCCCGACCCAGGGCTGGAACCCACGTCACTTATGTCTCCTGCACTGGCCGGTGGGTTCTTCACCACTAACACCACCTGGTGTTTAGACCAGTAACACATCACCCCTCTAACAGGGACAGTTCAGTTCAGTCGCTCTCCGTGTCCAACTCTTTGCGACCCCATGGACTGCAGCGCACTGGGCCTCCATCCATCACCAGCTCCCAGAGCCTACTCAAACTCACGTCCATTGAGTCGGTGATGCCATCCAACCATCTCATGCTCTGTCGTCCCCTTCTCCTCACGGCTTCAATCTTTCCCAGCATCAGGGTCTTTTCAAATGAGTCAGCTCTTCGCATCAGGTGGCCAAAGTGCTGGAGCTTCAGCTTCAAATCAGTGCTTCCAACGAACACCCAGGACTGATTTCCTTTCGGATGGACTGGCTGGATCTCCTTGCAGTCCAAGGGACTCTCAAGAGTCTTCTCCAACACCACAGTTCAAAAGCATCAGTTCTTTGGTGCTCAGCTTTCGTTATAGTCCAACTCTCACATCCATACATGACCACTGGAAAAACCAAAGCCTTGACTAGATGGACCTTGTTGACAAAGTAATGTCTCTGCTTTTTAACATGCTGGCTAGGTTGGTCATAATTTTCCTTCCAAGGAGTAAACGTTTTTTTAATTCCATGGTTGCAATCACCATCTGCAGTGATTTTGGAGCCCAGAAAAATAAAGTCAGTCACTGTTTCCCCATCTATTTGCCATGCAGTGATGGGACTGGATGCCATGATCTTAGTTTTCTGAATGTTGAGCTTTAAGCCAACTTTTTCACTCTCCTCTTTCACTTTCATCAAGAGGCTCTTTAGTTCTTCTTCACTTTCTGCAATAAGGGTGATGTCATCTCCATATCTGAGATTATTGGTATTTCTTCTGGCAATCTTGATTCCAACTTGTGCTTCCTCCAACCCAGCGTTTCTCATGACGTACTCTGCATATAAGTTAAATAAGCAGGATGACAATATACAACCTTAACATATTCCTTTTCCTATTTGGGACCAGTCTATTGTTCCATGTCCAGTTCTAACTGTTGCTTACTGACCTGCATACAGATTTCTCAAGAGGTAGGTCAGGTGGTCTGGTATTCCCATTTCTTTCAGAATTTTCCACAGTTTGTTATGCTACTAACAGTCATAAGATAAACATAAATCTATGGTTTCTGTTCCTATCTTAGCAAGATGGAGAAATAAAATGGCCTAAAAAGTCACAAGTTGAAACATCAGATAGATCGTCATACATAGCTGACCTTTCAAGAAAGAAAAAGAGCCTTCTACTTCTGGATAGAACATACAGGATGAAAAAGACTTTGGTCTTAATGTGCTGTGAATGTAATACATCCAGAAAAAAATAAACAGAAGTCATATCTTCAATGTGACAAACAAGTCATGATAAACTAGATTAGAGGCAGGTATATAGTCTAGGTGCAGCTGAAGCCTAGGTGGCACAGTGGTAAAGAATTAGGCTGGCAATGAGGAAAAGGCAAGAGACGCAGTTTCAGTCCCTGGGTTGGGAAGATCCCCTGCATGATGAAATGACAACCCACTCCAATATTCTTGCCTGGAAAAGTCCATGGACAGAGAAGCCTGGTGGGCTCTAGTCCAGAGGATCACAAAGAGTCAGAAATGACTAAGCACATACGCACAGCTAAGGAGAGAGACGCTAAAGATGAAGCAATGATATGGGAATGGGAGAGGTCAGGTCAGCCCTGGATGACAGTACCAGTGAACTGGAGAAAAGTCCTAAGTATGAGAACAAATTGCTGAGCCTGACAATTCTCTCCACCAAATCTTTCCACAAAATGTTGCAAATAAAGTTTCAGTAGAGAAAGGACTAGAAACATAATCCATGCATTCTCATGATTACTGGACTACTGAGTCCCACCAGTATAGAATCCAAAGACTAACCAACATATGTGGAGCTGGAGCCAACCCACTCCCAGCTCAAATATTTATGAGATTTAAACAGAATGAACCCAATCTAATAAAAGCTGTGACCTAGTCTCAACTCAACACAGGGAAAGAATTCACCTCTCTAAACTACAGAATAGATGATATGATACTTCAGTCTTACCTTTTTATGCACAAAATCTGGAACAAAATTCTTAAAAAGGCAGGAAATTCAAGTAACAAAGAACTGACTATATAACTAGAAAATAAATAAGATGATGATAGATATACCAAAATCATACTGATGTATATGTTAAATGTCAATAGACAAAATATTCCAACTAACAGTTACACATTGTCACACTGGATTAAAAAGTCAAGAAGCAACTGAATGTTGTTTCCAAGAGACATGTTTTTAATTTAAAGATATAAATAGAGTAAAAGGAAAAGATACAAGAGTCATTTAAGAAAAGAGAAGTAGCCATATGAATATATTAATACAAAATAGACTTTAAAACAAGTGTTACCAGAGAAAAATAGGTCATTTTGTAGTGACAAAAGTCATTTTATCAGGAAAAAATAATCTTAATGCTATATACACCTAATAACACAACATCAAAATACATGAAGTTATCGACTGATAGCACAGGGACATAATCTTGCCAACAGACAGAGCAAGGGTTCCAATTAACTACAAGTTAGAGCTGCTGCTAGGCATTCTGGAATTGTGTCCAGGGATCAGCAAGCGAGGAGTTACTACCAAATTGTCCTGGGTAGCTAACCATGATCAACAGGAGGAATAGAGATGGTTTTGCACAACAGAGAGACGGAGGAATACATGTGGAATCCAAGTGAGCCACTTGGATGCCAAGTGGTACTTTTTGTCCATTGCAGCAATAAATGAATATAAGCAGCAACACTAGCCTGGAAATAATTCCTGGAGTTTCAGAGCCCTCTGAAAGGAGATTTGGGTCACACTCCCAGGTAAGCCACTAAGAGCCAACAAGGTAAAAGCACAGGATCAGGGGAATTTGGAATGCAGTGAGGAAATAGTTTTAGCCCCAATATCAACTGCAACTACTAGGCCGTACCTTATCTCGCTAGGGCTTCTCTGCTGGCTTAGACAGTTAAGCACCTACCTGCAACGCGGGAGACCTGGGTTCGGTCCCTGGGTCGGGAAGATCCCCTGGAGAAGGAAACAGCAACCCACTCCAGTACTCTTGTCTGGAAAATTCCTCGGATAGAGGAACCTGGCAGGCTACAGTCCATGGGGTCACAGAGTCGGACATGACTGAGTGACTTCACTTTATCTCACTAACCTGCTTAATGTCCTCTCAGGAAGATAAGCCCATGGGAATCATGGAGTAGCTAATCCCTAATCTTGTATGGAGAAGCAGATCTGTGTGATGTAAGGGACAGACTATGACAGTCATAAAAAAATGTACCACTCAAACCTCCAACTGTAGGGACTCCAATAGACTGCTACCCTCAGCTGCTATGCTTTGAATTTACATCACTGCATCCTAACCAAGGGCATGCTGCAACTGAGCTACTCCCAGCCAATGACTTAGCACGGAACGGATGCTAAAGCAAACCCATTCCAGTGATCTAGGACACCTAGGACAGACTATTTTGGCACAAAGACTCTACATTGGCCTTGCCAAAACATTCACAAAACTGCACTGCAATCTAAGGCTTCCTTCCTTCTTTCCTTTTCTCCTTCACAGGATTAGATGTATCACAATCAGATGTTCATCCAGCCTCTTCCAGCTACCTTCTCATTTTTTATCACAAGGGGAAATTTTCCAATAAATCTCATGAATGACCAGTGCCATCTTGTCATCTGTTCCTCAGGTGATTTATATCAATGCTGAATCTTTAAAATAACATTTATATAAAATTTTGTTCAATTAAATTAAATCGTAGTTTTGATCATTTTTATACCAATAGTAACTAGGTTTTCTAGTGTCAGCTAGACCATAATTTTCAAGATCTTTAGGTATCATAATAACTTATACTAATATTATCTTGAAGTTACCCATTTATAATCCAATATTAATTATTGGGTACCTAGATGATTTCTATAAAGGACTGATTACTTTCCACTTATCACTGAGGACAATTATTTATTAATATGCATTTGCCTATTATTATATGCCATACAGTAGCTTTATATTTTGGGGTACTTCATAAATAGGTTTATTTTTACACTTGAGGGTTTAAAGGAATATAACGTTTTTTTCCTTTATTCACGTACTTTAGTACTGTTAAAAATTCTTCTATGTTATATAGAGTTCTCAATTATCTACCATTCAGTTTTCCCTGAGAAATAGAAAGTGAAAGTCACTCAGTCATGTCCAACTCTTTGCGACCCCATGGACTATACAGTCCATGGAATTCTCCAGGCCAGAGTACTACAGTGGGTAGCCGTTTCCTTGTCCAAGGGATCTTCCCAAACCCAGGGATCAAACCCAGGTCTCCCACATTTCTGGTGGATTCTTTACCAACTGAGCTACAAGGGAAGCCTATTCATTTGATTTTCCCTGAGAAACAGATGTTAGCATCAAAAATGTTAAATATGTAAAATAAAATCTTTAATGCAACAAAAAGATCATACAGCTTAATATCAAAACAAACAAGCAAACAACCCAATCAAAAAAATGGACAGAAGATCTAAATAGACATTTCTCCAAAGAGGACAAACAAATGACCTGGAAGCACGTGAAAAGATGCTTAGTATTGCAAGTTATTAGAGAAATACACATCAAAACTACAGTGAGATATCACCTCATAATAGAATGACCATCATTAAAAAGTCTACAGTTAACAAATGTGGAAAAGGGGATGGAAAAAAAGGAAACCCTCCTATGCTATATGTGGGAAGGCAAATTGGTCCATCACTATGGAGAACAGTATGGAATTTCCTTAAAAAAAAAAAAACAAACTAAAAATAGACTTAGTGTACGATCCTGAAATCCTGCTTTGGGCATGTGCTAAGTTGCTTCAGTTGTATCCAACTCTTTGTGACCCCGTGGACTGTAGCTTGCCATGTTCCTCTGTCCCTGGGATTCTTCAGGCAACAATACTGGAGTGGGTCACCATGCCCTCCTCCGGAATCTTCCCAACCCAGGAATCAACCTGTGTCTCTTATGTCTCCTGCACTGGCAGGCAGGTTGTTTACCACTAACACCACATGAGAAGCCCACTCTTGGGTGTATATCCAGAGAAAACTCTAATTTAAAAAGATTCCTGCAGCTCCATGTTCACAACAGGACTATTTACAACAGCCAAGACATGAAAGCAACTTGAATATCCATCAAAAGATGCATGGATAAAAAAACATGTAGAAAAAAAAAAAAAATATATATATATATATATATATATGGAATATTACTCAACCATGAAAAATAATGAGATAATGCCATTTGCAGCAACATGAATGGATCCAAAGATTACCATATTAAGTAAAGTAAGGGCAAATCTAAAAGGATGTAAAAATCCCAATCCAAAAATCCTAATCAATATTTTAGGCTAAAGTCAATCCTTTAGACTTAGTTGGTCTATACTGTATGGCTCAAGATTTGCAAAGAAAATGCAATAAAACATATATAAAACATATATAATTGATTATATATAGCTCAATTGGTAAATACCCCAGTTAGATTTCTGGGGTGGGAAGAACCTCTGGAGAAGGGAAAGGCTACCCACTCCAGTATCCTGGCCTGGAGAATTCTGGGCTTCCCTTGCAGCTCAGCTGGTAAAGAATCCACCTGCAGTGCAGGAGACCTGGGTTCAATCCCTGGGTTGGGAAGATCTCCTGGAGAAGGAAGAATTCCATAGGGTCGCAAAGAGTTGGACTTAACAGAGTGACTTTCACTTTTATTGATGCATCTTAATGAGGAATTAAACCAGATCTAACGAGACTATAGACATTTTTGTGATCAAGAATAAGCTTTAGAGATTATCTACAGTCACAGGTGACTAGAGGGAGGAATATTGTCAGGAGAAAAAAAAACCCCAAGACTTGGAGATAAATAAAAGTGTGTACCTAGTGTCCTTTCAGTGGAGTGCTAGGCATTGCCTACTGAACCCTCTAATTATCTGATTCTATAGGAGCATGCACCTTTCATTAACTTTCTATTGACTAGGCAATTTTATAACTTTATAGTGGTAATGATTAAGTTGTAGAAAACTGATAGTGAGGCAAAGGATTCCTAGCAATAAAATAATCCCTATTCATAATAATATAAGTCAATTTTCTTTAGTAGAGATTATAAATCTTTATAATTCAAATTCTCATATGAACCACTTAAAATTCTCACTGATTACTTCATTCATATGTTGAATAATAATTCTTGATATATGTTTATTTTAAAATATACAGGCAATACTAAGGTGAAGAAATATTTGTAACATAGCTAATAAGGAACTCATATAGAGAATATATAAAGCACTCCTAAAAATCAATAAGGAAAACATGAACCAAATGGAAAATAAAGAGGCAATTAACTTAAAAAGATTTTTCACAAAAGAAGACACACACCCACATGCACGTCTATTCATTCCTCTTCTGCCCACCCTCATGAGTTTTGACAGAAAACAACAAAGTTCTGTAAAGCAATTATCCTTCAATGAAAAAAACTTGAAAAGAAAGTAGTAAATCACCAACTATTATTCTATATTTATTATAACATGCAGATTTTTCAATGATTATCTCCCTCTCCAAAGAACTGTACCTCACTTATCCTTTCCGCCAGAAGTTAAATGCTTCCTTCTCATCATGCTTACCTCTTCTTTAATAAGCTTAATTCAGATTTAGTCTTTTTATTTATAACCAAAGTAGCAAATATAATCAATGACATGTGTCTGAATTACCTGGAGAAGTTTTATAAAATATATTAATACTGAAATCTATATCCACAGTCCTGGATATACTTATGTAATAGGCTGGAGATGAGTCTCTAGCAAGAATGAATATTCTTTAAAAGCTTCTCTCTACAGAAGTTACTCTGATACACAGCCTGTGACCATCAAATGAGATCTATTTGCATTTTCCAGGACACCATGAAGCAAGATATCATTTATAACAACACTCTGAAGCTACTCTGAAAAGTAACTTTCTGCAATAAACTGAATAAAAAACTGTTAACCTTTATGGTGGTATCTTTCAAAAATTTTTTGAAAAAATTCTGAAGCAATATATGCTCATTATAGAATATTGAAAAAATACAGTTGTTATTTATTATTTTTACTTTTTATTCTAATATATATGTGTGCATGTGTGTACATACTTTTTGCTTAAATAATTAGATTATGCTTTAGAAATTGGTTTATTCTTCACTTTTTTCATGTTGTGGGCATTCTCCAATGTCTTTATAAAAATCTGAATTTGAATTTTTGTTTTATAATTCAAGACATACTATGATTGATCTACCCAGTCTACATTGTTGAACATTTAATAGTTTTGATTTTTTACTGAGATAATGATGTGAGATCCTTCAGTGTGAGTCTTTGTACTTTTTATTATTTCTTCAAAAAAATAAAAATAAAATAAAATTGTAAAACATTATGCAAAAAAGCATATAAATAAATACTCTAAATAAAAAAGAGAGTCTCAGGAATGGAATTAGTGAAGGTGAACATTTTTAAAGCTCTTCATTCCAGATTTGTTGTATTAAGGTTCTATTATTTATACATATCTTTGTTTCCTTATGGAGGTTCACATTACCTTAGAATTTCTACACTCTTTTATAGATCATTATGAAATATATGGTCTTAGAACATTTTCATCTTTATACACTAGAATGGGGATCCAGGGAAGTGAGACACCTGAACTTGCTTCACTTCATTACAATTTACTTGCTCTGTGGTCTACAGCAATTCACTGGACAATTTTGTTGAAAAACTGCCTCAAGGTTCTACAGAGTAAGGGAGAATGAGAAAGTTATACCCACATTCTCTTGAAGATTAGAGTGTGTGCTCTGAAATTCAAGCAGACAAAATGAAATAAAAAATGAAGAGTTGAATTTAACACACAAGAGCAAACAAGTGACAAAATCACCTTAGGGATGAAACTGCAAAGACTTATATTTAATATATCTGCAGAAATTTCCAGAAATTGAGCCACCTTGTTGCCCTTCATAAGCAAGCATTCCTTTTCTGTTTAAACACACCCAATTTTTCACTTAACAAAGAAAATTTATGTTAGAAAGCTAATTCCACAATTTTTTGTCTAACTTTTATTTAAGGCTGCAGGTTATTTCTTTTTTCCTAATTCTTTCTCTAATGTTCATTTAAAGTTAATAAAGGAAACAATTTAATAAAGCACTAACAATAAAAAGCCACCTGAAGTGAGCTAATCTGCAGCAAGCAGAGAGGAGCCTATTTGAAATGCAACATCTTTTGTAGTTTTAAATTTTATATATTCTTTTGGTCATTTACAGAACCTACGCATTCTGAAAACCTTTCTGAACATTTTATATACATCCAGCTCTGTCAGACAAACACGTAGAAAACTGTAAGACAAATTATCTCTCTTCAAAGGGTTCATAGCACTGTGAGAGAGATAAACATATATAAAAATAATTACAGTGCCATGGATAAGGGCTACCAGACTCGAGGAAACATTTAGACTGGAATAAATAACAAATGAGCCTACAGGCAGCCTATGGTATGGAAAAACTTCTCAGAGGAAGTTACTTTTAAATATATGATAAAAGAATAAGCCTTCACAGCAATGAAAAGAAGAAACACACTAAAAGCAAGGATAACACATTTCATTAAAAGAACACAGAATTACAGAACATGGACTACATATACTGTGAATGATCAGAGAAGTCTGGTTACATAAGACTTTTGTATTAAAATACATTCTCTCATTGTTTATCTTCAGGTATCACTTCTCCACTGGAATCCTAAGAGGTTACTTACTACTAGAAATTATTTAGTACTTTTGTACAGATATTTTTGCATAACTCTCTCTAAACTAAAACTGATTTTTCAAAGAAACTGTAACAAAAACATGAAAAAAAAATTACTCAATGATTGTGCTATAACTAGTTAGGCAGTGAATCTCAGGATTTGAGATGGTTTCCACAGAGCTAAGTACCTGAGAAGAACTCAAGAAACTTCTGGTACATAAAAGAGACGCTTTCCCCATAGGTCAGACCTACTGCTAGGAGCAGCGTTTCCAAGAGAGCTGAGCAGAGTACAGAAGAGCCTGGAATCCTTCCCCGGTCTCAGTAAATTTCTGATCAGGACTTTTATCTCCTTAGAGAGAGGCATGGTGCAAGTACAAAGTATTTATTATGAACTTTTCATAGAAAACCTCTCTCGGAAAAATTTAAGAGCTGAACATTAAAATCTCAACTTAGCAAAACCGCATTCTTTATTTTATGACTAACAGCCTGCTAAATTTTAAAAATATTAAAATGTTATGAGCAATTAACATCTCTCATACTTATGTGGTATTTCTGTACAAATGCATATTAAATATTAAGGTGCATAATGGCTGGCAGCGCTCCAGGGCTCTGCAAAACACAGCACATTGGCAGCCACCATTTGTCTGCATCAGCAGAGGCTGCAATTCAGAGACTACCAAATTCTTCTCTCCCTCTCCATGTGCTTCTGTTTGGTTCTTTTTCTCCTCCTCCCCACTGACAATCACATTCAATGATTTAATATTTATACTTGATTAAAATACATTAAAAAGAGATATAAGTTAGACTGATTTGGGGATGCTAGAACTGCACACTTCCTTCCCTAATATTTTCTAGAATGATGGATTAGCAAGAAAAAAAATTATCTAGAGAGAAGGGAAATCTAGCCTACCAGATATGGAATTATAGAAAGCACGGTGGAAGGTTAGAAGGAAGGAGCACCTTCAAGTAGGAATCAGTTCCTGTTTTCCTAGAGCAGCTTTCCTCTCAAAAGGCAGTAGCAAGTTATCTGAAATTCCCAGACTGAGGAAAAGATCTGATGCTTAACAGGAATTCATACTGTCCTCTATTGCATGCTTTGGTACATTTAGTCCTCATAACAATCTTAAATGTGGAAATACTGCACCCGTCTTACATATGAGGAAGCTAAATATCAGGGGAAATTAGGTAAAATTCGTTGCTAGTTGCTGATCGAACTAATCTCTGTAGAACACTAAAACATTAATATTTTCCTCATTTGGGTCATTCCTCCCATGAATTTGTCCAAGCGTCAGCACCAACCCCACCCTCATTCTTTCCTCACAGACATATCCAGATGAAACGCACCATGCGTGGATTACTGATATCTGTCCCATAAAGATTTAGTTTGCAGTTATCTTACTCCCCTCTCCTCATCCAGGTCAAAACAGATCTATCCCACACAGTCATCAGCGGAGCCCATTAAAAATTCCCAGGAAATAAAAACAGAATCTGAGTCATAAAATAAAGTCTAACCTTCTCTCTAGTGCTAGGTCCACTCGTTCGGAGGGTGCCGCGAGCAGAGGCCTCCAGCTCAACGCTTCAGACGGGACGTCCTTGAGGAAACCGGACACCACAGGCCCTCAACTTAAGATGGCGGCGGGCCGCGCGCGGAGAGGCTGCGCCCGGCCCGCCGCCTGGAGCCGCGGCCGCACAGGCGCCCTGACTGAGGAGCGCCCTGAGGAGACCCCTAGGAAGCAGCCCCGCCCACGGCCTCGTCTGAGGGACAGGGACAGCGGGCTCGCTACGTCGCTTCATCCCTGTCTGGTTCTTTGCAACCCTATGGCCTGTAACCTGCCAGGTTCCTCTGTCCGTGGGAGTCTCCGGATAAGAACACCAGAGTGGGCTGCCATTTCAACCCAGGCATCGAACCGGCATCTCTGCTCCTGCCTTGGCAGACCGGTTCTTTACCACAAGTGCCACATGGAAAAACTGTGCCCTAGAGCAGGGATCTCCCACGTCTGGGATCTAATAATGCCTGATAATCTGAGGTGAAGCTGATGTCACAGTAATAGAAATAAGTGCACAATAAATATCATGTGCTTGAATTATCCCGAAACCATCCCCACTCCCTGGTCTGTGGGAAAATTACCTTTCACAAAACCAGTTCCTGGTGCCAAAAAGGTTGGAGACCACTGCTCTAGAGCAGGAGCTCGCAAGCATGTTTTCATTCTCTAATCAAGGAACAAAGCCTTCCTTTCCCTCTAAACTGAACTCGGTCTCCTCCTTTTGGCTTAAACAACACACCAGGCAGAAGGAAGCTTGTTGGAGACTGACTCAGGAGGGTCAGTAGCAATTGGATTTTTTAATTAAAATCCTAGTCCATATTCACTTCAAAGGAGCAGACCCTTTCATAGTTCAGTCAAGAGAAGCATCAGGAAGATGTTCAGTGACGTATGTATTTAAGGTCATCTCTTGCCTGTTACTTCCGCAATCTTTGACAATGAAAGCCACTCAGTCATGTCTGACTGTTTGCAACCCCATGGACTATACAGTCCATGGAATTCTCCAGATCAGAATACTGGAATGGATAGCCTTTCCCTTCTCCAAGGGATCTTCCCAACCCAGGGATCGAACCCGGGTCTCCTCCTTCAAGGTGGATTCTTTACCAGCTGAGCCGCAAGGGAAGCCCAAGAATTATGGAGTGGGTAGCCTATCCCTTCTCCAGGGGATCTTCCCAATTCAGGAATTGAACTGGGGTCTCCTGCATTGCAGGCAGATTCTTTACCAACTGAGCTATCAGGGAAGCCCTCTGAAATCTTTATCCATTGTTTACTGTCATGAAAAATATATTGTAATAATACAACCCAATCTTCTCCTACACCATGAGCGTGCCGGTGAGATCCACCACTTCAAGTGACCTCCATTCTAACCAGATCTTCATAAGTGGTCTAGATGGTAAAGACATCTAGGCAGGTTATATAGCATTTAGTTGTTTTGTTTGTTTTTAAATATATGTTCATGAAGAATGTTGGGTTAAAAACTTAATATTTGCTTTTTATCATATGTAATAATCATACAGTAATTATAATTGTTATATAGTAATAATAGTATTAATAACTGTTACCACTTATTGAGCCCTTATGTGTCAGGAACTGTTCTAAACTGCTCTAAATTATAAGAATAAACTCAATTAATTTTTAACACAACTCTATAAAGATAAATGTTATTTTTACCCACATTTGCTCAAATGAAGAAAACGAAGTAAGTTTTATGGATTAATTTGTCTAGGGGAACAAAGTCAGTAATTAACAGAGCTGACTCTTGACCCTAAGGAGACAGGCTCCAAATGCCAAGCTTCTCACCCTGCCCTTTACCACCTGTGACAGGTGGACTCCAGGTGAAGAGCCACAGATCACATTTCAGGCCTTTCCAAACTCAGGCTCCCTCTTCTTTTTTTTTTTCCCATTTATTTTTATTTGTTGGAAGCTAATTACTTTATAATATTGTAGTGGGTTTTGTCATACATCGACATGAATCAGCCATGGATTTACATGTGTTCCCCATCCCGATCCCCCCTCCCGCCTCCCTCCCCATCCCATCCCTCTGGGTCTTCCCAGTGCACCAGGCCCGAGCACTTGTCTCATGCATCCAACCTGGGCTGGTGATCTGTTTCACCCTAGATAATATACATGTTTCGATGCTGTTCTCTCGAAACATCCCACCCTCGTCTTCTCCCAGAGTCCAAAATTCTGTTCTGTACATGTGTCTCTTTTTCTGTTTTGCATATAGGGTTATCGTTACCATCTTGCTAAATTCCATATATATGTGTTAGTATACTGTAATGGTCTTTATCTTTCTGGTTTACTTCAGTCTGTATAATGGGCTTCAGTTTCATCCATCTCATTAGAACTGATTCAAATGAATTATTTTTAATGGCTGAGTAATATTCCATCTGGTATATGTACCACAGCTTCCTTATCCATTTGTCAGGCTCCCTCTTCTAAAGTCACTTTCTGAGTACTTTTAAAAGATGGTTTTAGATCTGCCTCATGTGGATACTCAAATCATTAAATATTTGAATGCAAATATTTAAAGAACCACTATTAGCTTCAGAGTATTAAATGAAGATAAGTCACCCCAGAAGAAGCTACAGTATAACCAACTCAGCAAATTTTTCTAAACAGTGCAGTAGCCTAAGTTCTGTGGTTCAAGAAACATTTCCTCTTCAGAATCTTTATACCTCCACAGTGCCTCGAACTTGGCTTCACCATTATGCTAATCATATTGTGTTAGACTTACTTATTTATTCCCTTGTTTAACTGACCATATTGACAGAGGGCCAAATTTGAAATCTACCTGTTTTTCTACTCCATACACTAATCTGGCAATGTCAGACACAACGTATTAGTTGAGTGAATAGACAATGTCATTACTCTCAGAGGTTTATGTTATCGTCTTAAACATAGTAACAGGTGTTCTATTTCAAAATTAAGTACTATTAAAATATAACTTGATACATTGATGTTCTCAAGGATTACAACCAAGAAATTTCTGAAACCTTCCTAAAATTCCTATTTGTGTGTGTGTGTGTGAAAACAATTCACATTTCAAACTTTCTTTCTTTGTTTTATTTTTCTGTGCTGGGTCTTTGTGGCTTCACACGGGCTTTCTCTAGTTGCGGTGAGCTAGGGCCGCTCTCTTGCCGTGGTGCACAAGCTTCTTACTGGGGTGGCTTCTCGCATTGTAAAGCGCAGGCTCTAGCGTGCACAGCTTTCAGGAGCTGCGGCGTGTGGGCCCACCAGCTGTGGCTCCCGGGCTCCAGAGAGCAGGCTCAGCAGCGTGGCCCACAGTCCCAGCTGCCCCGGGGCATGTGCCATCTCCCCAGATCTGAGATCGAAGCCGTGGCCTCTGCATTGGCAGGCGGATTCTTTACCACCGAGCCACCAAGGAAGCTCCAGATGTTCAATTCAACTGGTTTTTTTGTAACATTTTAAAGGAGAAAAGCAAAATAAATAAATAAATAAAAGAGAAAAGCAAAGTATTTTTACTGGTAGTTTGAATTCTATGGATTTGGAAAATATGGGGGGGGCATTGAACCTGAAAAAATATATATTTTTTTTTTAAATTAAGAATTACGCTAAATGCTAAACTTTCCTTGAATTTACAAAATATTCTCTTATAACCAACACACATTTGATTCTAAGTAATTCTAGTGCATGTTTAATGATATTTTAATTTTTTTTCTCTCAAAATTAGGTCAATTTTCAGCAATGTCTTTCTGAAAAAATCCTGCTGAAGTATTGAGGCAGTGAGTGCTGAGTCAGAATGATCTCACTTTCTGCTTTGGCCAGACTTTGCCATGACTTCTTACAGCCCATCAAACATCCAAGACACCAAGATTAAATCAGAAAGAACTGACACACATGTGTATAGCTACCATATTCCAGGAACTATCTTTGTTTTTTAAATGGATACTGTATTCAGAATTGCTGAATAACTTCTCACTTCTGAATTCTGGCATCCAATGTAGAATTAGACTACTCACAAAAGGGTATTTCAAGGCTGTCTTTAATTCTTCCGATCCTTTAGCTTTGCAGGTTTATCAGTTCAGTCACTCAGTTTTGTCCAACTCTTTGTGACCCTATGGACTGCAGCACACTGTCCGTCACCAACTCCCTGCCTCCTCATGTCCATCATGAGGAGTCCATTGTGTTGATGATGCCATCTAACCATCCTCTGTCGTCCTCTTCTCCTCCCACCTTCAGTCTTTCCCAGCATCAGGGTCTTTTCCATTGAGCTGATTCTTTGCATCCCGTGGCCAAAGTATTGGAATTTCAGCTTCAGCATCAGTCCTTCCAATGAATATTCAGGACTGATTTCCTTTAGGATGGACTGTTTGGATCTCCTTGCAGTCCAAGGGACTCTCAAGAGTCTTCTCCAACACCACAGTTCAAAAGCGTCAATTGACGGCTGATTTTTCTCCTGCACTCTTGAGAAAAGTTGTATAATAGTTTTAAGGCAATATAAAAACAACTCAAGAAGCAATGGACACAATTTGAAAAGTAATGGACAAAGATTCATGGAAGAATATTTTGCAAAGAATCAGATTTTAAAATTAGGAAATAAATCCAAATAATACATTAATGTCTTGTGTTTGCCTGCAAATAAATTGAGAAAACTCACAAAATATATTGCTGATATATTTTTTTCTCTAACCAAAATAAAAGTAGATGATAAGAGATTTCTAGTCTCCTGAATAATCAGGATTTTGAGGACAAGATAATTGTATTTTTTTAAATATCTCATCATAGTATATCTGCTTTGGAATAACAATAAATAAAAATGTAGTTAAAAATAAAAGTAATGGACTGAGATTCATCAGAACAGGTAGCTTCTTATCTTGGCCAACTGGTTCCTAACTGTGTGGTCTTCAACTAATCTCTCACTTCTCTGTGTCAAGAATCCCTTCCCCATAAACAGGGGTCTAGGATTCATTCATTTATCCCAGGTGTTTATTGTACACTTAACCATTTGCTAGGCATTACATATAAACTTTAGAAATTTAGCCTGTACTTGGCTAACTAATAGAAATAACTTGTTCTTTTAGGGACAGCTAGAAGTTACTTCCAGTTAGATGTTACTTCCAGAGACCCAAAAATCCTGTTGATTACCCATTCTTTGCAAGGCATCCCCAAGGGAATTATACATACAAGGAGTAACAAATAAGAATCAAAGCATAATTGTTTTAATAAATTAGAAATGATGATAACAACTAAAATTTTTAATCACATAGTATGTGTCAGGGGAAAAGGAAATGGCAACCAACTCCAGTATTCTTGTCTGGAGAACTCCGTGGACAGAGGAGCCTGGTGGGCTGCTGTCCATGGGGTCGCACAGAGTTGGACACAATTGAAGTGACTTAGCATACATGCGTGCGTTGGAAAAGGAAATGGCAACCCACTCCAGTGTTCTTGCCTGGAGAATCCCAGGGACGGAGGAGCCTGGTGGCTGCCGTGTATGGGGTCGCACAGAGTCGGACACAACCGAAGCGACTTAGCAGCAACAGCAAAATATGTCAGGACCCATTCTAAGCACTAGGCCATGCCATGCAGACTGCAGGATCTTAGGTCCCAGACCAGGGATTGAACCAGTGCCTTCTGCAGTGGAAGCGTGCAGCCCTAACCACTAGACCACCAAGGAATTCCCAGAAAGGTTCTATTCTTGTCTCCATTTTTCCATAAGAGAAAACTGAGTTCGAAAGAGTCAAAGATTAACTGACTCAAACAGCTAATATGTAGCAAATCTCAGATCTGAGACCAGGATTTGAATCCAGAACTTCTGGATTCAAACATAAGGGCTCAATAATTCAATTCAGAATTCCCTTGTTGGAACTGATCTAATAGCTTGTCCTTGATGTCCACCCTATAAGACTAAATCTGTTTCTAGGTAGAAGGTAAGGATTTGGGAACTGACCCTCCTACTGCAAGCAAGTAACACTACCTTCAGGGCTGCCTAAGGCAACAGGATAGATATGTCGTTCCGATTGAGACCAATGACAACCATGCTACCTGTCTCCTCCAGCTTCCTAAGGAAGGAACTCTGACACTGGAACTATGTCCCTGATCTCTGCCGTCAGCATGTACGACATACTACCTAAAAGACGACAAACAGTATCCTCTGCTCTTTGGTTAGGAAAGCCTTCTCTTTCTTCCACATCATGTCTAGACAGAACGGAAAGCATGCCTGCATTTTGTACATATTTGTCAGGATGTTTTTCATATGAAGTAATGTTCATATGAGGAAAAATAAATTTCTCTGAATACCTCTCCAACAACCACGTAGTTCTTAATTCAACTAACTGGAATCTACAAACTTGTGGAGAAACCAAAGAGTTGGCTGGGATTTCAGCATGAGCCCTGGCTCAGCTATCCCCCCCTTTATACTCCCAGAGGTGGTAAAAATAAAATAAAGTAAAAGACAAGAAATAGCAAAAATGACTGAACCTACCACTTTGCCCAGCTATACAGAACATAACTACACGATTCTTAACACAGGGATCTGCCCACTTGTAAATTCGACTCACTGGATAGTTTTATCGCAAGCCTGTGGATACAGGAAGGGCTAAGCAGAAATTGAAGCTTTCTGAAGAAGTGTCCCCACTGTGAAATATATGAAAAAAAGTACTCTTTTTTCCTTCAGAAAGATTTATATTGTATTATCTGTTAACTGCATAACAGTAGTATAAGAAGATAGTTATCCCCATTTACACATAATAGAATTGTGGAAAATATCTCCTAAAACCTCATTCCAAGCCACATATTCCTTGTTACAGAAACCAGCACACATTCCACCTATAATTCCTAAGACTGGCCTGATACAAATTTATACGTGCTATATATTTAAACCCATAGAGATTTATGAGAACCTGTTCCAATTCAAATACATCACTCATTAACACATTCAAGACAACGAATGAGAACAATAAAATGAATATAATGAAGATCCATCTAGTCAAAGCAGTGGGTTTTCAGTCGTCATGTACAGATGTGAGCAGCGGACCATAAAGAAGGCTGAGCACCAAAGAATTGATGTTTTCAAATTGTGGTGCTGGATAAGAGTCTTGGGGGTCCCTTGGATAGCAAGGAGATCAAACCAGTCAATCCTAAATGAAACCAACCCTAAATATTCATTGGAAAGATTGATGCTGAAGCTGAAGTTCCCAATATTTTGGTGACCTTATGGGAAGAGCCGACTCACTGAAAAAGGCTCTAATCCGAGGAACAATTGAGGGCAGGAGGAGAAGGGGGTGACAGAAGATGAGACGGTTCGACGGGATCACAGGCTCAATGGATATGAGTTTGAACAAACTCCTGTTAGTGAAGGACAGGGAAGCCTGGGGTGCTGCAGTTCATCGGGTTACAAAGAGCTGGACATGACATAGCAACTGAACAACAAAAAAAATGAACAAATGTGACTATACTTGTCCCTTACTTTGCATTTGAGCATGTTCTAGAATTTCACTGTGGATTTGGAGTTTGACTGATTCAACTCAAGGTAGAAACTTTATTTGTGTTTGGGGTCTACCCTTTATTATTCATCTGACGTTGAACCAGACTACCACTGAAGAGAATGTCTGCCCTTACTTAACTTTACATTTTTACTCTGAATTGGATTCTTGATGTCCCAGACTAGCATCCACCAAAATGAACTGGCTTCTAGATTTCCTCCAGATTAGTTATCCTCAGTCATCATCTTTGGAACCATATGTGACTCATTCAGGTATATGTTAGCACCCAAGCTATCACATTGCTGCTTTGGAATTCTTTTATGCAAAAGTTTACCAATATTGTAGACAGGCATTTTTAAAAAGATCTTAATGACTGTAAATGTGGCTACACTGTCAATGAATGTACACAGTTTTGTTAAATTAAGGGTAACCCAGTAACGGAAAAAGCACTTTTTTCAACATTTAGTTGCATCAGACTTGGACATATCATACTTTCTTTTATAAGTTAAAAAGCACATAATGCATTTCAGGGATAATTATTCCAAATGTCTCCAAAAGAAAGCATATATATAGCATATTTTCCCTGCCATAGCACCTAGTGTTCTTGGTGAATCAAATATTTATCCAAAAGACAAGGCTAAAATCTCAATGACATCCTTGATTTCTCTATCTCCTTTATGACTCATTTATACCTGATTAACTATCTGTGCCACACACACACACACACACACACACACACACACACACACACATTCCTCTATCCTCATTATCATTGCCATTTACATTCCCATCATCTTATTCAATCATCTCAAAATAATTTATTGACCACTTTACTATATTGCACCAAATAAAATGCTTGTTACTGGTTCACAAAAAATAAATGAAAAAAAGCAGATATCAAAGTATAGTTGTGACAACAGATGCATAATCAAACAGTTAGATATAGCATGTTAAATACTTTAGAAACTTGGAGAAGAAAAAACTGATTTTCCTTGAAGGACTCAGAAGCAGATATATGGTTTTGAAGAATTCTAGACTGGACTGCTATTTCCTTCTCCAGGGGATCTTCCTGACCTAGGGATCAAACCTGTATCTCCTGCATTGGCAGGTGGATTTTTTACCACTGGGAAACATAGCCTATTAGCAATCATGGCAGTAAGTGGATTTTGAGTTAACTCTTTTAACAAAATTATTCTAACATTCCCATAACAAAATGGTCACATCAAAATATAAAAACATTTTTACTTATTATTAGTTCAACTAATCCTTCTTAGATGCTTAGAATATATCAATGAAGAAAATAGACAAAGATCCTTGCCTTGTAGAGTAAGAGAGGTGAGAGAGATAATAAACTAATAAAAAAGGAAATTAATATATTACAATGTCAGCATAATTAAAAAGTTGACGAGGTGAAAGATTGCTGGATTTGGGAAGTGGGGAAGTTTGAAATTTTTAATGTTGTTATAGGGTGGACTTCACTGAGAATATAAGATGGGGCAAAGACTTAAAGGAGCTGAGGGGGTATCAGAGAAAGGGTGATGCCAGTTTAAAGGAACTGCCAGTTTAAAGGTTCTAAAGGGAGAACCCACCATGCTCAAGAAACAAACAGGAGATCAGAATATCTGAAATAAGAGAAGCAAATAAAAGATTAGTGCAAGATGAAGACAAAGGGTATGAGGGACAGATTATTTGAGACATTGGTTGATATTAGAAAGGTGTTAGACTTTATTCTGAATGAAACAGGAATTGACTACAGAGTTTTGAGCAGAACGGCACGCACTAATTTGCTGTCTTGAGAAGGAGAAAAGGGAAAGAACAGAGACCAAGTGAGGTAGGCAGACTCTGAGCCACAAGGGATGCCATGGTTCTGAATGGCCCAGAGGTAGAGAAGACAGCAAAGGGGAAACTAGAAGGATTCTAGGATGAGTGAAAACACAATACGTTAAAGTTTTGTGAGATGCCACCAAAGCAGTATTTAGAAAGTTACAGCCCTAAATGCCCAAATTAGAAAAGAAGAAAGATCTCAAATCAGTGACCTCAACTTCCAACTAAGAATCTAGGAAATAAGGAGCAAAATTAACCTAAAGGAACCAAAAGAAAGGATATAATAAAAACCAGAGCATAAATCAACTAAGTAGAAAACAGAAAAATAATAAGAGAATATTAATGAAATAATAACTAATTATTCAAGGTCAATAAGATTAATAGATCTATAGCTATTCTGACCAAGGGAAAGAGAGAAGAAACAAATTACCAATATCAGGAATAAATGAAGTAAATTACAAGTTTTATTTTCACAAGCATAACATGGCAATGTCATGAAAAATTTTATGCCAATAAACTCACCAATTTGGAGTAAATAAAAGTTCCTTAAAAAACTAATCACTAAGTCCCACTTAAGAAAAAGATATTCTAAATATCACTATATCTATCAAAGAAATTGAATTTGTTGTCAAAAAACCTTTCCCAAAGAATACTACCAGACCAGGTGACTTCATTGATGAATTATTCTAAATATTTTAGAAAGAAGTAATACCACTTTTATATAGTCCTTAAAGCTAAAAGACAGGCAATACTTCCCAACTCATTCTATGAGGCCAGCCATAGATTGATACCAAAGTAGATAAACATTGCCAGAAAAGAAAATGACAACTCAACATTCCTTATAAAAATAGAAATGATAATTTTAACACAATTTTAGCAAATTAAATTCAGCTATATATAAAAGGAGTAATATCATAACCAAAAGAGATTTATCACAGTATTTGCAATGTTGAGTTAATCATTCAATGTAAATCATCATAGCAACAAACCAAAATGGAAAAACCTTATGATCAATTCAATAGACACAAAGCAAGCATATGACAAAATATCCATTCTTGATAAAAATCCTCACAAAACTAGAAATAGAGGGAATTTTTTCAACTTCATAAAGAGCATCTACACAACAGCTATAGCTACCAATATACCACATACATAACAACATACTAAATAATGAAAGATAACTTGCTTTTCTCCTAAGATCAGAAGTAAGACAAGGATGTCTGCCCCCATCTCTTCTGTTTGACACTGTACTGGAGGTTCTACCCAGCATAAATCTTCTAAAAAATTAAATAAAATTCATGCATATTTTTTAAAAGAACTAAAATTGTGATTACTCACAGATGACATGGTCATGTTCTTGGGAAATCTAATGAAATGTTAGAAAAAAAAAAACACTAAAACTAAGTTTAGCAAGGTCAATATGCAAAAGTCAATTTTATCTCTGTATACTAGCAATGAACAGTTGGTAACTGAAAAAAGTGCCATTTGTAATAAAAATATATTAATATATAAGAAATACTGAGGAATAAACGATAAAAAAAATCCAATACCTATACACAGAACATATTAAAAGTTGGTGAGAGAAATTAAAGAAAACCCAAATAAAGAGATAAACCTTATTCTTGAGTCAGAAAAGTCAGTATTTTAAGATGTCAACTTCCTTGGAACTTGATCCTTAGATTCAATGCAGTCCCAGTTAAAATCCTCTCAAGTTTATTTTTTCTTATTTGTATAAATTTACAAAGAAGAATAGATGAACATATTTTGGCATATCCACACAATTGAATACTAGTTAGCAATATAAAGGAATGAATTATTGATATATGTAACAAAAATGAATCTCATACTAATAGTGTTGAGTTTAAAAAGTCAGACAAACTAGGATACACACTATGTCATAAAAACTCTAGGAAATGAAATATACCCTTTAATAATGGAAATCAAAACAATGGTTGCCTGGAAACAAGGGGGGAGGTGGGGAATTGTGAGGGGGAGATTTTAGTGGGACATAGAAAATTTTAAAGGGTAAACAATATTTTTATCATCTTAAATTTGGTAATGATGATTTCAGGGTCCAGATCTCTATGCCATAATTTATCATTTGTACATTTTAAACATCTACAATAAACAATTTATTGACTATCAATTATAACACAGTACAACTGTTCTTTTAAAAAGAGTATAGACTGCTGTTGAAGTGCTATCTTTAAGAAACTAAGTGGAAAGGTAAACAAGAGGAGAGCAAGAATGAAATCTGCAAAGATAGTGTTAGATAGGAACCCAGATTTAAGCACAAAGGCATAAGAATATGAATACCAGAGTTGGCAGGTGAGTAGATACGGTTGTGGGAGTCCTTACAAGTTTTCAGGTGTTTCAATTTTCTCAGTGAAATAGGAGACATTGTCATTAACTGAGACAGGAGGTAGAGGAGAAGATTTGGGAGGTTTGAGCAAAGAGGGGGGAATGTGAAATAGTAGCTTAGGAGAGCCTGTAGTTTAGCCTACAGAAATTTAGTATGATTGTCAGGTAGCATTAAAAAAAAAAAAAAACCCACTTGATGCCCGTGGCCATGAATTTAAAGTAGGATGGTTTTTCCAGTAATCATGGATGTGAGAGTTGGACCATAAAGAAAGTTGAGTGCATAAAAATTGATGCCTTTGAACTGTGGTGTTGGAGAAGACCCTTAAGAGTCCCTTGGACTGCAAGAAGACCCAACCAGTCCATCCTAAAGGAAATCAGTCCTAAATATTCATTGGAAGGACTGATGCTGAAGCTGAAACTCCAATACTTTGGCCACCTGATGGGAAGAATTGACTCATTTGAAAATACCCTGATGCAGGGAAAGACCGAAGGCAGAAGGAGAAGGGGACAACAGAGCATGAAATTGTTGCATGGCATCACTGACTCGATGGGCGTGAGTTTGCGCAAGCTCCGGGAGTTGTGATGGACAGGGAAGCCTGGCGTGCTGCAGTCCATGGGGTTGCAAAGAGTCGGAAATGGCTGAATGACTGAACTGAACGGATTCAGCATGTTTAGATATGTTCTTCCAGTCAGTGGACAGGGCAAGCATGGAGTAATCAAAGTGTTCTTTTAACTAGAGTTGTGTTCTTTCCAAGAAAGTTCAATGAAGCAAGCAAGAAAGAAAACCACTGAGCATGTGTGCAATAAGCATCTATAATGATCGCTCACAATTCAAGCCTGGTAAGAGCGTAATGAATGAAATTAACATGTTGGAAGGGCTGTAATTAGTGATGATAATATGGTCTAGAGAAACACCATGAGTGAGAGTTGAAATAGGATAAAGGACAAGATCACTGGAGGACAGAATGTTGAAAGGATCATCAAATTGAAGCTGAACTCAAACAGAATTAAGGTAGGAATGATGTTGGCAAAAACATCAAGTAACCAGGTGCTAAAATCTATGAAAAAGGAAGGAGAACAACCCAGAGATAGAGATGACAGCAAAATAATAGAAAGTGGGTGATATAATCGATGACATAATATTCCTCTTCAGGTTCAAGAGTGTGATAACTATGAGAGAAAAACTATCAATAGCTGGAAGACCTAAAGAGAAAGTCGTGTGTTAAGGGCCGGGGGACGAGCATGTGAACGAACAGGTTTCCATTAGCTCAAAAAACCATGATCCAAATGTTTCAATAAAAGCATAGTCACATACAGAATATTTGCTGATGCTAAACTGATTTTTAGAAACTACAACAAAAATACTTCAGAAGCTGAAGATAGGTGGGAAAAGGGAGCTTGAGATGCTACAAAGCCTTATGGAGAACACTGGAACTAACGGATGGCTCTTAGTACAGAGTCCCCCTCACGTGCCTGTGTGTGTGCTAAGTCACTTCAGTTGTGTCCGACTGTTTGCAGTCCTACAGACTAAGAGTCCCTCTTACTGTCCAACAAATCAGGGATAGAAGGCATAAGATTTGTCCTGGTGGACTCAAGGTCAATCGTGCTGGCGACAATCTGAGTTTAGAGGGAGCGAGGGTTGGCTCTCTGGAACTTTCTCATAACCCCTCATCATTGAGTCAAAGAAGTATCTAGAGTGGAACCTCAGTCTTTGGACTAAGTAGGGAACAGTCTTTGGGAAGGCATGGCCTCAAGTCACAGTGTATGGGTTTACCTTTGAACCTTATTAGAGAAAGGGTAAATTTACAGCAAATAGGCTGATTCATCTTCAACCATTTTTGTAGTCCAAGATGTCTAAAGAAGCCAGCTAATGTGAAAAATGATCAATCCTAAACTGTACTGAATCTGGACTTTCATCCTGTCTCTCACAGCACCTTATAACTCGGGACTTTAGCCTCTCTAGGTGTTTAGGGACTCTTCAGTCAGTTCAGTTCAGTTGCTCAGTCGTGTCCGACTCTCTGCGATCCCATGAATCGCAGCACGCCAGGCCTCCCTGTCCATCACCAACTCCCGGAGTTTACTCAAACTCATGCCCATTGAGTCGGTGATGCCATCCAGCCATCTCATCCTCTGTCATCCCCGTCTCCTCCTGCCCCCAATCCCTTCCAGCAACAGGGTCTTTTCCAATGAGTCAGCTCTTTGCATGAGGTGGCCAAAGTATTGGAGTTTCAGCTTCAGCATCAGTCCTTCCAATGAACACCCAGGACTGATCTCCTTTAGGATGGACTCTTATTTCAACCTAATTCCACGTCCCACCTCTCCTGGGCAGCCTCCCATGTGGCCACACCACACGCTCAGCCTCAGCGCTGCGCCCTGCTGCATGCACGCTGCTCCATCAGAGTGTATTACCCGACATGCTAGCTCTTCATGTGCCTGTCTTCCCTGCTGGTTACTGAGGCCTTCAACATCAGGAGGTACTATTCAGCTTTATACTGCAAGGACCTCAAGGGCTTTGTCGAAGTGACTTGAATATAGTTTGCTATTAAACATTTTAGAATAGGTGACTGACCAAAGTCAGTCATATGAAGTTCAAGTTTTATAAAAATGTGACTCATATTCACTTTTATCAAAAAATAGTTTATTCATATTTCTAAAAATATTATAAGGAAATGTTTTAAATTTTTCATAAATAGAATCATTTCTTTTATTTTATAATGATTAGTTTAGTCCGTCCTGCAGTATAACTGGAATTAAGAGTCAAACTAACTTAATAAATACAGGTGGTTTCAGTGAAAAATCAAAGGATAAAATTGTACTCTCAACAGAAAAAAAAAAAGACACAGATTTATAGAACAGTCTTTTAGACTGTGTGGGAGAAGGCGAGGGTGGGATGTTTCAAGAGAACAGCATTAAAACATGTATATTATCTAGGGTGAAACATATCACCAGTTTAGATGCATGAGACAAGCGCTCAGACCTGGTGCACTGGGAAGACCTAGAGGGAACGGGTGGAGAGGGAGGTGGGAGGGGGGATCGGGATGGGGAACACATGTAAACCCATGGCTGTTTCATTTAGATGTATGACAAAATTCACTACAAATAAAAAAAAAATTGTACTCTCTTATCAAGGCGCAATAAAACTATGCACCTAAGTAGTGCAGAGAAAGCAAAAGGTTAACTGGAATTTAAACCAAACCCCTATTTTAGTAGACGAAGCCTTAATCAAAAGGTGGAACTCAGCATTAAACACTACAATAAATATTACCATCTGAGATCCTGGTTTGTAAAAGTGTGATAAATCAGAGTACCTTTATTAGAACACAAATAATTTTTCAGGATATCAGAAAACAAGCTAAGACATAGAAAGAATTTGGTAAGACACAGTTTACAACATGGTTCAAAATGTTCTTACAGAGTAAAAGCATAAGTCGGATGCAATATTTCCAGGGGGATTAATTAACAACACAGTGTTGGCCCAATCCAGTTCAAGTATGTGGACATTTCAGGAAGTCACCTCAGATTTTAAAACTTGTTGGAAACTGAATTCACGTGCAACACCATGATAAGTCAAAAAGCCATTGAATGAAAATAAATATAGATCTGCAGAGGTTTAATTTTTAGGAATGAGATTTTATTTGAAATTAAATTTATATTTTATCATGTATTGTTGCAGTAACAGGAAAGTTAGTGCATAATAATGTCAATAATTTCTTTGAAAGTCAGTAAGAAGAACTGCAAGTTGTCAACAGTTTTAAGAGCTTATGCCAGTCATAATGACAGAAGCAATTCACAGCCTTCTTTGCTGGACACTCACAGAATGTCCAAAATTGACATGCTAGGAAATTCTATTTTCTTTGAACTTATAGTTTATCCCAGAAAATTGGTGTTTCATACCACTGGGATAACAAAAAGCTGAAACCTTTCTATACTGCTTTCTCATTTCAAACCATGTGATCCATATGCATCTCCACCCTGAGAAAGGCTTGAGGAAGAAATGAGGGGACAAGATTGTTCTTAAATAGAAATAAAAAGTGACTTTTCTCTCTGTCAGAAAAGATCAGCCTCTCATTACACTGACACTGTATTTCCCACAAACGTAAAATTCTGCATGTTCTTTTAGTCCATCTAAAAACAAACTTATAACCAAACTGCAAATCATTAGCATTGACATTTATGAAGTCTGAAATTTGCATAACTCTGTGTAGAAAATTGATAATAAAATATAAAGACAGTTCTCTCTATAATTACATTCACATATTAATTTCTTTAATCACAGAAAGCATCACACAGAGATGATAACTGCAATTATCTCAACAGTTGCTACAATCACCAGCAAAAGCAATAGCCATGAATACAGTGTGACCAAAACACCCAAACTCGGTACCAGCAGTTAATGCAAAAAGAGTCAGAAACCACCACCTGCCGCCCACTGCTTGTTATTTCTAATAAAAGAATATTTGAACAACAAAAGGCTGACCTGAAGAAGCTCAGAACATGTTAGGTTAAAACTTAGAAGAAGCTGGGTTCTCATAACCTCAAACCTGCCTTGCACAGATTGCAGCCTTCTCCTCTCCTCTGTCTTCAACACAAAACTAACATTGCTTTTCCTACTGATGATTCCTACCCTGAGTCACGGTGACTGCTGTGTGATCAGTGCCTGTGGTATAATGTGAGATTATCATATTAGCAGCTCCAAGAAAATGGCTGCTGATTTTAGAATGTTGCCTTAGGAAGCTTAAGAATGCACACACACAACACAGTTAATTTCCCTTTTCCCTATCATGTAAATAGATAAGCTAGAGCCCAGCTATCCTGTCAAGAAACTTATTATTGTCATAAAATTCAAGGGTTCCAAACAATAATATCTTTGACATTTCAGAAGAGCAGCTCAGAGTGTTCCCACTCATGATGGTCAACTCCACGATGCCGACAGGAAGATTGATAGAGGCAAAGAGCTCATAGTTGAATGTGCTCGGCTGATGCCAGACTCGCCCCCTTAAGTGACGGTGGACTGACATCCTCCACAGCTGCTGAGGCAGTAAGTGAACCAGTATGGAAAAAACAGAAGGGGCTCCTCTCATCCTATTAGAGCTTATCAGTTTTTGGCAGATACTCTGACTTTCTTCTTCTGTCTCTGCGTGAAAAGTCCTAAACTCTGAGCAACGTGATTGTCCCTTGACTATGATCTTCACTTGGACAGCACAGAATCTTAACGAGTAGAACTCCTCCTAAATGAAGGCAATTTAAGTTGCTATTAAATATACTGTGGTAGAAAGGTCTAAGAACATACCTAAATATGCCTCCAGTTGTTTTATATTTGACTCAGGGAGATGCTGAAAATTATAATTATCCATATGAAAACTTTATAGCAATAGGTTTCCCTGGAAAAAAAGCAAGTATCTATCAATCTGACAACATTACACTTAAATTATCCCAAACTACCCCTTTTTTAACCATATTGAGGAATAAAATATTTGAATCCATTTATCCTAACAGTAAACATGTGTCTTTAATTGTTTTCTTAAAAGTCTTATTAACATTTTATTGTAACACAAGTTGAACCTCATTTCTATGAATTTTTTATAATGGAAAGTATGGCTCATGTAATTTCTTTTTCTACTTTGCAGCAATTGGTAAATTGAGTTCAAGATCTTCCACTATTTAGCAATTATTCTGCTGCTGTACTTCCTGTAGACAATGGCACAATACGGTGGAAAGGGGCATTAGGAGCACGGATAACTAATAGAGCTACTTTGGGAGCTGTTTAAATCTTTATTAACCTCCCAAGTCATCAATGGTGTTTTTTTTAGATTGTCTCTCCGGAGTATAATGGTACAAATGAAGCTCAAAAACACACTGGTCACCTAATAACCAGAACTGGAGAAGTAATCTAGTTTAATTCAAAATTAAAACCCAAACACCTCTCTAAAAACCCTAAGAGCAAGGCATTCTGAGGAACACAGAGGAAGGGCACGCCTTAACAAGCTATCACAAATAGCTGGAACACAAGTTCCGAGTGATTTCACTGAAGCGCAGAAGAAGCATTTAAAAAAAAAGTGAGAGATCATATTTTTTTTCAAAAACAAGGAAAGTTTTGTGGAAGATCTGGCAATGGGAATGGACCTTGGCACAAAGGGTTGTTCCACAGATTTGTTTAGCTGGTAAATCATTTCTCAAAATAAACATGAAGAGAAGATAATTTATATGAATGAATTAAATTTTTAGTAGTCCATGTAATCTTTTCGGCAAAGAATGGGCAGAATCATTCAATTCCTGTATTTAATCTTCCTCTTCCTTTATCTCTAAGTAATAGTACTTGGTACACAGTGTTCTGTTTATATTTTTAATCTAGTTGAATATAGTTGAATGGCTAAATATATTCTGATATATTCATACTATAGAATATTACACAGTAGTTTTAAAAAACAGACATATTTACCTGAAGTGAGATGAATAAATTTCCAGAATACATGTTGAATGGAAAAGCTAGCTGTTGAAACATTATATATCATATCATATTATATATGTCAAAAACACTAAGAAGTACTTATGATTTACATAATTCTCTTTATCTAAATTCAAAGACCCTAATGCTCAATTGGCTTGAGGGCTTAGACACCAGGGAAGAATCCACTTGTAATGTGGGAGACCTGGGTTCAATCCCTGGGCTGGGAAGATCCCCTGGAGGAGGGCATGGCAACCCACTCCAGTGTTCTTGCCTGGAGACCCCCCATGGACAGAGGAGCCTGGTGGGCTATAGTCCGTGGGGTTGCAAAGAGTTGGACATGACTGACGACTAAGCACAGCACAGCACTCCAGGAAATAACTTTGAAAACCCAGTGGAGACATATCCTAACTTTACAAGTTTTCAAGCCCAGGAGCAGCACAACCCTGAGAGAGTCAAGAAGACAAGGACCTCCAGAGAGGGCGCCGCTCACTCACTACACCTGAAAACAGTAGCCAGGGGTACCCCGAAGCAGAGGGTATTCCCCACACCGCACGTGTGGCATTCAGCTCAGCTCCGGACAGGCGCTCTAAAAACACTGGCCCCGTTTTTCACTGAGAAACTATGAGAGACTATGAATTTCCTGTCTTCAGTTCTCAGCTTCATGCTCAGAACTTGCAAGTACACCGATTATCATGTATCCAAAGAATGCTCTATGAAATAAAAATCAAAAGTTATTAATACCAGGTAGCAGGGAAAGAGAATGATTAAAAAGGTGTTTATAGACCATAGCAATTCCCAAATATAAAGTACAGAAGTCCTGTGATCTTCTCCATTCGGAAAAAATGTTTGGAAAAGTGCAAGAAACCATGAGTTTGTCTTGAAGAGTCACATACATGCATATTTAAACGGCTATAAAAGTTCTGAGGAAAAGGCAATGGCACCCCACTCCAGTGCCCTTGCCTGGAGAATCCCATGGATGGGGGAGCCTGGTGGGCTGCAGTCCACAGGGTCGCTAAGAGTCAGATACGGCTGAGCGACTTCACTTTCACTTTTCACTTTCATGCATTGGAGAAGGAAATGGCAGCCCACTCCAGTGTCCCTGCCTGGAGAATCCAGGGACGGGGGAGCCTGGTGGGCTGCCGTCTAGGGGGTCTCACAGAGTCGGACACGGCTGAAGCGGCTTAGCAGCAGCAGCAGCATAAAAGTTCCGAGAAGCCACGCGGTAACAGAACCTGTTGAGCATCGTTTAATTTCTCTCTAAGCTCTGCCCTCATCTGCCCCTTCAATATATCTAAAGGCACCTAAGCTTTCTTGTGCCAAAAACTGAAAGCATGTGTTACCTCCCCAAACCCTATCTTCCTCGGGTGACGCCTTAAGTACACAAGTCATTCATCTCGGAGCTCAAGTTAGCAAGCTCAGTCCTACTATATCTCATCCTGTATCACAGACAATCCCACATCAAATCCCATCACCTCTGCTTACAAAGAGTCTCTCACTTCTGTGCACTTTTCTCAACTCCTGCCCTTTCCATTGCAGCACATTCTGCATTCTCTTATCTGAGCTACTGCCCTGTCCTCCTCCCAGTACTTCATATCCACCTGTGAGGACTTCATGCCACCTCTTAGTATACTTGGGCTGCCGTATGAAATGCCATAGACTGGGTGACTTAAGCAACAGAAACATTTTTCTCACAGTTATAGAGGCTGGCAGTCCAAGATCAAGGTGCCTCTATTCCTGGCTTGCAAATGGTTACCTTCTTACTGTGTGGCCACTTCTTATTCCTCACATGGCCTCTTCCCTGCATGGGCTGAGAGAAAGAAAGATCTCTGTTGCCTCTTCCTCTTCTTATAAAGACTCAAGTCCTATCACTTAAGGCCCCACACTTATGACCTCACTTAAATTTATTACCTCCTTATAGGCCCTATCGGAATGTATAAATTTGGAGGGTCACAATTCAGTCCACACCAATCTAATGATCAAATGTAATCGAAGTGTTACTTTAAAGATGAAAATCTGATCATGCCACTCTCTCAAAAATTATGTCTTAAAAAATCATCAATGCTTTGCTCATCTTGCTCTCCATTTGCCTTGCTAACTACCTGTGTGAGTTTCTGCTACAAAGACCCTTAAATTTCTCAAACATCATGATTCTGTTTATCTCAAGTTCTTTATACATGGCGCTCCATTTCTGCATTGCTGACTCCCCTCCTCCTGGGACACCTTCTCAGCTCCCTAAATACTCCAAAACTAAAAAAGACCTCCTAAAATAGTCTACCACAATGCCCTATACTATATATTCATTACAATTATCTCAGTTATTACATATTTGTATGAATAGTTAATGTCTTGGCCCCTTTGGACTTCTTTAACAATACAGACTGGGTGGCTTATAAACAACAGAAATATATTCCCCAAGTTCAAGGTGCCAACATGGTCAGGTGCGGACTGCTTCCTGGTTCAGGGCTGGTGCCTTTCTGAGGTCTCCTCATGTGGTAGAAGAGGCCAGGAAGCTCTATGAGATCTGTTTTATAGGACACCAACCTCATTTATAAGGGCTCTACTCTCATGACCTAAATCACCTCCTAAAGGCCCCAACTTCCAATACCATCACACTGGACATCAGGATTCCAACTTATAAGTTTGCGGGGGATACAAATATTCAGACCATAGTAATCAATGCCTGTTTTCCCTCTAGACCATAAGCAACATGAGGCAGCGATCATGTCCATTTTGCTCAACATTATATCAACAGCATCTTGCACTGTGTTCACCACATAAGGAGGTAATAATATTTGTTCAATGAGTAAATAAATGTGTCCCAAATTTCTTTAATTTACTTGAAAAAAGACTACAAGGACTACTTCTAAATATTTTGCTATCCAGAACACATTTTAAGAAACATGCCAATTATCTAAACTTCCCTGGGATAAAGAGATGTCCTGGAAAATAAATCCATAGGAAATTTTGCTCAGATCTAGAATTCAGCAAGTCACATATCTGCAGATATGAAAAATAGCGAAATCTGATTAGGAGAACTTTATACAGATTTTTGAAATTTTTCAGATGAATTCTAAAAGGATTTCTATCCCTATTTCTCCTGAATCAACTACTGACCCTGTGATCAGCATCAGTCGTATCTCTCAGGTATAGGGACCCATATATGTGTGGTTCAAATTAATTATGATATGTTTACTTGACTCTAATGATAAATTATTTTATCATCTGACTGCTATATGTATATGCATATGATTATGATTAGTTAGGGTACCTATGACTATTTGCCTGGATCTGCATATGGAAAACTCCTCTCATTGCACTAGGGGAACTTTCCAAATAAAGGATCTTCTGGAAATTACAATTTGTAGTAGTTTTTACAAGATAATCTTAAAGGTCCATCAAATCTGAGACATGATTCTACTTTTTATTCTTAAGAACTAGCATTTCAAATGATGCATGATATATTGAGACCCTAGAGAAATATCACCAACAATGTCTTTGGACAACAAAAGCGCTAGAAGACTCATTCGCATAAATGCCAAGAGAATGAAGGTGCTGCCAGTCACATAGGTAAACTGAGTTGCCTGATGTTTCAGTTCCAAAATACTAATGCAAATTCCATCTCTCAGAACTACCTGGGGGTTCATTTAAAAGCTAGTAGAGAAAAATAAAGACTGAAAATCATTGTAAAACTATGAGCCATTTATACCAATTTATGGTATATTATTGTCCTATTTTGAATCAGGCGGCAGAGAGGTCTAGAAGAAACTTAAGATCATAAAACCTCATTAATTTGTTCTCCCAAACTTAAGATAATTTGTATTCAGTTGATTGTAAAGTTTCCTTTTATTTAATCCATCAGAAAAGGGCTTGCTAAGGAAATTAATATCATATAGATTACAGAGATAATGGTTATCCTTCTTAAACTATTCAAGTACTTGAAATTATTTGCATATAAGCAATTAATATGCTCAATACAAGAGACACTTATGTATTCATTAAAGTAATTCCTATGGGACTACTACTTGGCAAGGCTTTGGGTGTGATTAAACATAAATTATACTATATATAAATGGCTAAACACAAGCCATAAAACATTCAGAAAAGTTCTATTTATTAACCAATTAATAGAAGATTGTTTCATTTCATTATTTCTAGCTTCTGATTGTGAAGATGCATATTCACTAGCCAGATCAGCTATTACAATATGTCCTTTATACTTCTGAAAATTCAAATTCAGCTTTCTCTAAATTACCCTTATTTCAGAACTTTCAGAAATGTTTACTGGCCTTTCTGCACTTATTCTGAGCCAGTCTTCCAAAGAAGGCAACCCCCATGGGGGGTCTGAGCCAGAGAAGTGCCGAGAAGCAGCCTGCAGGGAATGGAGCCTCAGTCAGGCTCCACCAACTCAACAACACATATGCAGCAAAATGATGAGTCGGTGGTCCTGAATGAGGCCCCTCAGCAACAAAAAGACCCTCTAAGATGTCCGTGGGAAGAGTAATCTACCTTAGTCAAAATCTCATTTTAAAAGAAGGGGCTTGAATGCTTAGTGTATTTACACTTTAATGACAAATCCTCAGAGTATTCTAAGTATAGAAGAGAATGACAGGAATGAAAGACATAAGGCTAAGAAACATCAGAGAGAGTCTAGAAAGAAAAACAGAAACTGGGGCTAAATCAAACTAAACGCACCCCAAAGCAGCTACTGAACTTTCTAGTTCTACAAAGATGTGCATTTTGTCAAATTGAGATATCAACTCCAAAAAGCCTGACACAAGTTCTCACATATTTAGCTGTTCAAAATCATTTCTTCTCTTTTTGGGCATAAACTCAGAACAAATTTTCTGGAAAATCTGAAAACAAAGCAAAAAATAACACTTTTGCATTAACCATTCTCTTTTCTCCCACCCTCCCTCCCACCCTTCCTTCTTCCTTCCCCATCTCCCTTCCTCTCTTGAAGATATATCTCCCTGAAATGGAAATCCTGCTGCATCTGTAACATAATGATGAATGAAAGCACCACAAAGTTGGCTTTTATAACAGAAAAGGGAATAGGCCCAAAGAAAATTGTGTCATAAATAAAATTTGTGGAAGTGACTTGTAAGTTATAAATGCAAGCATTATTATTCTCACCCAGGGGGCATTCAATACATTCCTTCTGATAAAGAATTCCTAAGTGTTCACTAAAATTTTAATGTCTTTCCTGTCACTTATTACTGACAGATGCCATAGGGCATTTTGTCTAAAATTTAATAAAGTCAATGCTCATCAAGAAATCAATTAAAATGCAAGCTGCCTGCAGGCTGACTTCTGCCCTAGGTGATGGGGATGGTGCACTCCCCTCAGACCAAGCATATCTCTGTGGTGATTAAGCAATTCTCAAAAGTTGTGGGTATCCCAGGATACCATCCATGGCTGCCACAGAACACAAATTAGTTCTTTCAAGCAGAGTGCTATATCAACTTTTATTTATGCTACCCATCATTTCTCTCCCCTAAAACATATTACAGGGTGATGACAATATTGGCATTTTAAGGGAAAAATTAAAGAACTTTTTTACAGAATTATAACCAATGACTGCATACAAATGACACCCAAAGGAAACAACGAAATGCCTGTGTTCTCAGTCAGAATGTTTGCTGCTAATAAACAAACAGCAAAAGGATCTTAGGCAACACAAGGGTTCTGATATGAGTGTAAATCATCATCGCTAGGTTACAAGATCCTCAAATAATATTTGCATAGCACTTGACATTTACAAAACACTTTTATATATATTCTCAATTTGTTATCAAAGCAAAACTATAAAGCTGTATTTTGCTTTTGCCAATTTAAGCACATGGAAATGAAAACTGAAAGAGGATATATGACTTGTTCAAACTCAAGGAACCAAGCAGAGGCAATACTGGATTCAAACTCAGGATGTAAGACTCCAGGTAAATCTGCTTGTCCCATTCACTTATTCTGTTGCCTCTGTACAACTCTGTAAGACATTAGAAAGTGTAAAGATAATGTCAGGCACAGTACAAGTTCAGTAGTCTTTAGAATAAAGAGTTCAGGAGTCCTAGACTTCTGGATTGAGAAGTTTGATTGGGTCCATTCAGCATGAGAATGTCAGGGATAAGGCCTTCTCTTTCATCCCAGTTCCTCTGCATGAAAACCTAAGAGCATCAATTTTATCTAGCCCGTTACACTTAGGGCCTATGTCTAAAATTAAAAGGGTTCTGCTCCTCTAGGCTTGGTTCAAGTGCTGAACTTGTGACAATGCAGAATCCTGGGCCTCATTCCAAGCCTGTAAATTAGTTAGAATCCACATTTTCAAAAGGTCCCCCAGGAGATGCATAAAATTTGAGGACCAAAGCTCTGGTATAAATCTCCCTGGAATTTACATTCTAGTAGACTCAGGGTCCTGCCACTGTCAGAGGCTTAGGACTATGGGCCAAATATCTCCTAATTTTATGGTGATTAGATGTAACTCTAAATTCAGCTTCTCACCTGATACATCTGTGTCAGCATGTTTCCCTCTCAAAGGAAGAAGAACAACACAGTGGTCAGCCAGAGCAAATAAAAGACAAGTAGAGTGGAAGCTAGGTGGCTTGACATTTTCTGCAATAGAACACTGAAAAGGAGCATTAGAGAATTGGCAGAATGTTTTTAATATATTAGAAGTATCTCTGTCCAGAGAGAATGGTTTCTTGACTAATGAATTCCCTTACTGCCAAAGGAGTGAAGTACTACGTGTTGGTCCCAGTCTTCTACAGCCCACCACGTAAGCAGCATGGCTCAACTCAAACAAAATCCTGCTGAAACTGTAAAACAAAAGTTCTTAAAGAAAAAGCAGACACTGGAATTCCCTAGTGGTCCAGTGGTTAGGACTCTGCTGGGGGGCCTTGGGTTCGATCTCTGATTGGGGAACTAGGATCCCACAAGCCACGTGGCTGGACTAAAAACAAAACAAACAAACAAATGAAACCAGGAAGAAGCCTTGATTGATATTAGGCAATTAATAAATACTTGTTTAAAGATCATGAGTGAAGGAATCAATGAAACAACAACAATGGAGGCAGTGATCATCGTTAATCCCATACCAGGCTCTGCTCATATGTTGAGGATATTTTCCTTCACAGCAGCAACAAGGCTCGCCAAAGTCAATAACATGGAAAAACTTTTATCTTCCAAGCATCATGCTGGAATGGGTAGCAGACACAGAATAAATGATACATATTGTTTTAATTGCAGCCAGTTTTAGTGCACTTCAGTGTAATTTGCAATGTAGGAAATTCAGAAGTAAATTTATAATTGTCACAATACTTCCTAAAGCCAAGCACGTGCCTTGAAGGAAAGAAGCAAAATTTTGTCTGCAGTTGAAAGAAGAAATGCAAGCCAGGGCACATAAACATATCCTTACACAGCATAGAGAGGAGTATGGATGAACACTCCTGTCTGCTGGGGTCACGCCTGTGTGCTAAGTCACTTCCATCATGTCTGACTCTTCTGTGAACCCATGGACTGCAGCCCATCAGGCTCCTCTGTTCATGGGATTTCCCAATAAGAACACCGGAGTGGGCTGCCATGCCCTCCTCTCCTAGGGGATCTTCCAGACCCAGGAATCGAACCAGCATCTCTTAAGTCTCCAGCATTGGCAGGGGGGTTCTTCACCACTAGGGCCATCCGGGAAGCCCTTTGAGGTCGTATCAGCACACAGTTGTCCAGGTCACCAGATATGGCATTACCCAGGTGGTATGAGATCCTTCTTCTCTATGGACCCACAGATGTGGATCTCATATTTCCTAAACATTACATAAAGCTTTCAAGAGCTATCAAAAAATTCAGGATTGGAAAACTGTTAACATCAAGAAACACTTACCGAGAACTTCCTAAGATACGGCACTCAGGAATGTCAGTGGTAGAAGCAAGATATCTGCATTAGCTATAAAAGCAACGATATTCACGAGTGCTTCTTTTATGCTTCAGTTAAATCACTTTTGAAATTACATTTTGGTTGGAGAAAATGATATCCTCACCACCACTTATGCATTTTCACATGAATCCAACTATATCAGTCACAGGATAGTCCTTGTTAAATAAAGAATAATTAGTTCCTTTTCTAAAATGGATGCAATAATTCAAACGAATAGTAGCCATCATCTCTTGGGGGAAAAGTGAATTAGCAAAAGTAAAGTCTGTCAGAGCATTCAACATGTGATGTTATCGATGCAGTAAGAGGTAACCTCTTTGGGAAGAGGGTAGGGATGAAATGGAAGACAAATTTATCAGAAAGAAGTATCGGAACACTGGGTGTTTCTATACTCACAAGAATAATTATTAGGGCAATGTATTATGATAAAATATCTGTAGCTCCTGTGCAAGTACATCAAGAATTACCAAATTAGAGCAAGTTTATGCTTCATCCAGGACAGTGTTCGGTCTCTAAACATGGTAGTTAGCAAACGTTTACCTGTTGAGTTGAAAAAGAAACCAAACACCTATCCCTAAAGCTGTACACTGCATATTTAAAGTTAGTCCCCAGTGCAGCATCTTGTGTCACAGCAAGCATTTTTGTGAAGAAAACTCTTTGAAAAGCTGTTAGCAGAAAATCCAAGGTACAGAAGATATACAAACCTAGCCAAAGAATTTTAAAATGTCCCTCATGTTACGGGTGTATTGTGAAAACAGGGAAAAGAAAAAAGGAAACAGAGGTGGACAAAGAAAGGCAAAAATGGAGGGGAGGAAAGCAGCCATCCCTATGCACTCTAGTGTCCCCTGAATTTCTAAATTAAATTCAAAATGAAAGTTTCCAAAGTAAAGGAACGCCAACCAATATGGCTGTTAACAATAGCAAAATCATCTCTATTACATAGTCAGCTTTTATTTTTTTCTATGCTTAATTCTAGAGCCTAAACGTGCGACCACAGAGGACATAGAATTGAAATGAAAATAATGCCTTTATTAGATGTATAAAGGTGAAGCACATTCTAGCAAAAGAAGATGACATTGCCGAAAGGATTAACTTTGAAGTGATAAGGAAAAATGAACAGGGGAGGAGAAGAAAAGAATTGGAAGAAATGGGGCAGCAAGAACATTATTTCATGTAAATTAAAATTAAATGTAAAAGGATGACAGTAGTTCTGATCTTGTCAGGCTGAGATATTTTGGTGGCAGACAGTAATAGGAGAATTATAAGCAATTTGCAAACCACGGGTCTGCAAGCATGCACATTTCTCCTCTCTTATGATTATTAATCAAGTTGTTTTTTTTTTTTTCCACCAAGAAAAACAAACTCCCAAATGTCAGTTTCATGAATCCCTGCCAAAATCAGGAGCAGCCTAGTCCCTGCCAGTGACAGACAGCCCCTGCCAACTGCAGGCAAAGTTTGGCAATGGCTGCCTTGCCTTTGATGGTGCCTCCATTGGATGACATGCTTCCTGGAGCTGTGTTTCAGACAGGTGCAGATTGCCACCGTCTCAAGGCTTTCTCCCTGAAGCAGCAAATGTCCCCTGGCCCTCCCTGCCCTGGGTAAAGCCCTCTGGCCTGGGGTTGTTCATTCCACAGATAGGATCCCTCCCTCACCCAACTCTCTTTCTGTAGGTCCACGCAACAAGCGTCTGTTTCTATCTCGTCTCCTCTAGTACTTGATACATCATCCTTACTCTGTGCCAAGTATTTTGACATATATTAAAACATTAAAATTATTGTAATTATCAAAAAAAAAATTTCATCCTCAAAACCACCTTATGTGGTTTACACTATTATGACCCTCACTTTACAGGTGAAGAACCAGGGCAAAGAATGAATAATGACTTAGCCAGGTTACACACCTAGCGAAGAATCTGAACTCAGGGAAGTCTAAGTTCAGAGCCGGTCCCATCACTTCATGGCAAACAGATGCGGGAAACAACGGAAACAGTGACAGCTTTTATTTTCCTGGGCTCCAAAATAACTGTGGACAGTGACCGCAGCCACGAAGGACAAGCTGGAATGAAGACTGCCGGGAGAAATGTCAGTAACCTCAGACATGCAGATGACAGCACCATTATGGCAGAAAGCGAAGAAGAACTAAAGAGCCTCTTGATGAAAGTGAAAGAGGAGAGTGAAATAGTTGGCTTAAAGCTCAACATTCAGGAAACTAAGATCATGGCATCTGGCCCCATCACTTCATGGCAAATAGATGGAGAAACAGTGGAAACCATGAGAGACTATTTTGGGGGGCTCCAAGATCACTGCAGATGGTGACTGCAGCCATGAAATTAAAAGACCCCTGCTCCTTGGAAGAAAAGTTATGACCAACCTAGACAGCATGTTAAAAAGCAGAGACATTACTTTGCCAACAAAGGTCCATCTAGTCAAAGCTATGGTTTTTCCAGTATCATGTATGGATGTGAGAGTTGGACCGACCATAAAGAAGGCTGAGCGCTGGAAAACTGATGCTTTTGAACTGTGGTGTTGGAGAGTCCCATGGACCGCAAGATCATCTAACCAGTCCATCCTAAAGGAGATCAACCCTGAACATTCATTGGAAGGACTGATGCTGAAGCTGAAGCTACAACACTTTGGCCACCTGATGCATAAAGCCAACTCATTGGAAAAGATCCTGATGCCGGGCAAGGTTGAAGGCAGGAGAAGGGAATGAATGAGAGGATGAGATCACTGGATGGCAACACTGATTCAATGGACATGATTTTGAGCAAGCTCCAGGAGATGGTGAAGGACCTAGAAGACTGGCATGCTGCAGTCCACGAGGTCACAAAGAGTCAGACACGACCAAGCAACTGAGCAACAACATGGAAGTCTGGTCCCAGAGAGCCCCCTCTTGTAACAGTGGAATTATATAGCACCTATTTCTTCTATTCAGCATTATTTACCTTAGCATTATTACATGCAAGCTACTGTGCTAGCAGCTAAAGATGAGTAAAAAAAAGATGCAGCATTTTTTCCTTGGAAGCTGTCAACGTGGGGCGACAGATGAAGAATAAGTGACCCAGTGGTGTCACTACAGTGAAGGTGTTCCAAGGAGAAAAAGACACGGTTAGAGAGAATTACCAAAGCAATAGAAAAGAGGGTCCTACGTCTCCAGGACCTGAGGGATGAGAAGGCAACAGCTACCCAATGGAAAGAACATGGGCAAAGGCCCAGAGGTAGGAAAAGGGCTTCCCATTTCTGGGAACAGAGAGGAAAGTGGTGTGATGAGAGCAATGTGGATGGGGAGAGAAGTGGGTTTCCATTAGAAAAGGAGTAAATCAGATGGTGTAAAACATTACAGGGAGTTCAGTTTTGAATGTGTTATATATGCTTGATCTGGAGCCTCCACCTTTGTGTAAAATCAAAGTATGACTTGACTAGCCCCAAAGTAGCAGGCAATAATAGAACCCTCAGAGACATTTGGCAATCTGGGAGACATCGTATTTTCCTAGGTGAGGGCTCTGACAAGGGACCTGCCAGAACTACGTACCGCCCCCTGGTGTGGCTGCAAAGAGCCTGAGGCAACCAAACCAAAATAAACTTTTTGCGCAGCTAGGAATGCCTTGGATGAGAAGCGCAATGTCACTGGCTACTAGACTCATGCAGAAGAGCTGAATGGAAAACCCTGAAATATCTTATGGTCGTAACATGAGACTCCAGTGCAGCAGAGAGTTCTGCACTTCCCCCACCAGATAGGACACCTTCAATGACGGCAGCAGGGAGCAAGACCCGAGACCAGACAGGACGGGTGACATCCCAGCTCACGGATGGCTGAATGGAAAAAGGACAGCGTGGACCAGATGCCTCCCTCTGATGCCAGAACATGGATGCCACTTTGAGGAGTAGGCAAGCCAAGGAGGAAAATTCTGACTTAGCTCAGTTTACATCTAAAACTGATAGAGAAAGCAAGAAGGTGATAGAGTTTATCTGGAAACTTACAGGGTTTTACCTTTAAGCAGGATATGAATGAATAAGTTTTGAAATGTAGTTCTATTTCTTCAAATACCTAGGCAAACTTACTTGGAAATTTTCACCGACTACAGTAGGAATGCCTTCCTGGTCTTTATCACTCAGTTCCCTTCACAGTCTTCTGGGAGATTCTGCAAGGGGTTTCACAGGGGGACATAAACGTTCAGTACACAACATTCTCTTTTTTCTCCTTCTTTTTTGCCTCTAACTCTTTAAGGTAGACTTTAGATGGTAGCTTAAATATTAGCTCCTCATTCATTCTCTCATCCATTCATTCATTCAAAACACATTTATGCAGTGTCTGTTATGCGCTTCCCTGGCGGCTCAGTGGTAAAGAATCCACCTGCAAGGCGGGAGATGCAGGTTCAGTCCCTGGGTTGGGAAGATCCCCTGGAAAAGGAAATGGCAACCCACTCCAGTATGCTTTCTGGAGAAATCCTCTGGGCAGAGAAGCCTGAGAGGCTACAGGCCATGGGGTCACAGAAGAGTCTTACACAGCTTAGAGACTAAACAACAACAACATTACATGCTAAGTCCTGGTTCTAGATTGCTGGCAAAATAGCAGAAAAGGAGAGGAATAAGGTCATCAAGCTGACACTTATTAACAACAGGGAGCAGGAGTGTATGCCACAAAAAATCAATAACCATGTGCAATGCTTAAAATAATCCAGGGTTATCTGACATAGAACAGATGGGTAAGTACCATAGTTGTTTCTGTAGTCTTAGCAGAAACTAACTTCAAAATTGGAAATCCCATTATACCAAAGTCTATTATTGACATCATTCTACCTTTCGTGAGGTTGTAATATGACTAATAGTTATTTAGTTGTAACTCTATTTAACATGCCACATGAAACCAATTAACAAGGTCAGAGGCTTCAAAGTCAGGAGTTGAGGGCTCTAATCCCTGATCTGCATTTTGCTAGCTGTGTGCCCTTGGTAAGTCATTTGACACGTAACCTCACCTTACCCAACTTCAGTTCAGGAATAATAACATTTAACTCAAAGTTTTGTTATGCATATCAAAACAATAATAACATTTAATATCATATGTTTGATTGGTTTGATTATGGAGACTCAACTCATTGAATCATAAAAATCTGGAATCATTTTACTGTTTTCCCAAATAATACCAGGCAAGTGTCTCCTTTCAACCCCATTCCACTTAGGTACAAGCTACTTAAGGATCTCTCATTCTGCTTATAACATTTTTCAGAATGGCTAAGATTCTCTCATATCTTACAATTTCCTCTCTTCCACAAAAGCAAGACACATACTAAGAGGAAATGACTGGCAGTGGGGAGGAAGGGAAGTGATCTCCAGAGACATCTCCTCCTCAATTTCAGGGGCAGCAAAAGGAGGCTTGGAGACAACTGACCACTTGAGTGACCCCAGTGCCTGGTGACAAATCCACCATTCATTCTCTTTCTTCTAGTTGTTGCTATTTCTCTAGAACAACGATTGCGTATCCATCCCACCTTTGAAAGCGAGATCCAAATGTTGACTCTGTAGGTTCTTGGAGGTGCTCTGGGCCTCCTCCTGAGCGGTCCCTCGTTAGGAGACCAGGCTGAAGCTACATTTATCCCTCCGTGCCCAACAGCCACAGCTGAGGCCTCCTCATCCAGAAGTCACCACGCTGCCTCGGCCACGACCACCATGAGCAGAGGCTCTGCTTCACACAGAAGACTCACACATTCTCACCAAATGTTGGGAGCAGAGTGGAGCCTCCATCACTCCACTCACAGACAGCTCTGTCATCTCTCTTCTGCCCTCTATCCAAGTCCAGAACCAGCAAGTAGCAGGCGGGCTCAATGGAGAGTTGCTTTCAGGACAAAGCTCATCAGTTGTAGACCTCTTGAGAGGAAGAACTCATACATTCACTACCAACAACCCCCCATTACCCCAACGTCAAAGTCCCCCATGGCATACCCCTCACTTAAGATTAATGCCCAAATCCTTATCATAAGAATCTTCTGGTCACAGCAAATTCTCACCCACACCACCACACAAGCCATGCCCCATGCCGCCACCCCCCCTTGCCCTCTGTGTCTCTGCCTCACTGTCTTCTTTACAATCTTCAAACATGCCATGCTACTCCTGACTCGGTTACAGACAGACAAAGAGCACCCAAGACAGAGCTCTGAGGAACACCGACATTTTGCGGTGGGTTAAAGGAGGTGGTTGGAGGTGGCGTTCAGTTGCTGAGTCTCGTCTGACTCTTTGTGACCCGGGGCCTGCAGCCCTGCAGGCTGCTCCGGGTTAAAGGAGAAGATGGCAAAGGAAGAAGATTGAACTACCCGGGGGGGAAGGAGGGACACCAGCAAACACGGTACTGCAGAAGCCAGGTAAGGGGACCGTCTCTAAGTAAAGTGAGCGCTTGACCGTATTCAGCACAGATAAAGTGAAGCCCCAGAACTGGTCTTTGAATTTGACCAGCTGCAGGAGACTGGACACCCTGAAATAAATGTTTTAATAGAGTGCTGAGGACAGAAGGCAGACTGAAGTAGTATAAAGGTGAATACAAGGTGAAGGATTAGACAATCTTTAAGATAATTATACTTGATACTAGGAATAATATTTATTGGCACTTAAATTACTTTAATTTAAAGTGGACATACTCTTTGCCAGATACCACGCTAAGTGCTTTACAAGCATTTTCTCTTTAAGTCCTCACAGTAACACTACCAGGCAAGGAGACTGAAATCCAGAGGGAGGTAAGTGCTTTGTCCAAACACAGCTAAGAAGCGGTGGCTGGCTGACGAATGGCCCCCAACGATACTCAGGTCCTAATCACTGGAACCCCTAATATTACTTTATACGCAGACATGAGGATGTGAGGTGGGGATAGCCAGGGTTATCCAGATGGGCCCTAAATGTGGTCAGGATTGTCCAGAGAGAGGCAGAGGGGCAACTGAGACAGGAGAGAGAAGACACTGTCATAGCCTCAGCAGAGAGAGACTCGAGGATGCTCGAGTCTGACTGACTTTGAAGGGAAGGGCTCTTGGGCCAGAGAATGCAAGGAATGAAATGCCAAAACCCAAAGAAGGCAAGGCCTCCACAGGGAGCACTGCCCTCAAATTAAGGACCTTAATTCCAGCCCAGGAAACTGCCTTCAGACTTCTGATCTCCAGAGCTGTAACAGAATAAATGCACGTTGTTTTAAGCCACCGAGTTTGTGGTCACTTGCTATGGAGGCCACAGGAAGCAACGGCATGGTCACAGTCCTTTCTCTAACACAACAGGAAACCCAAGCATCCCACACACGGAAAAGAGAGAGGAGGCGGGGAAGGAGAGAAAGGAATGGAAGAGAAGAGAGAAGTGAAGGAAGGATGGGGCAAGCGGGGAACGCATGGGGCCAGGAGAGGAGAGCAGAGCAGAGGACAGGACAGGGTAAGACTCCAAATACTCCTGGAGTGACGCCAGAGCGGCCGAGCTGGCATGTGCCCCGCGGCTGAACGCTAGCTCTAGGGGATGAAGTCACGGTGCAGGCTCATCCATAAATCCTGTGGCGTCACAACTGAAGTGAGACCAGACTGGCGGAGGGCTACACTTTGGACGTCGATTGGTTCAGTAACTGTTGGTGGAAGTTACTAAATGGCAATATTAGAGAGTCAGAGGTGAAGATTTAAAAAAAAAAAACTATGAAAAAACAAAGTTCCCAGCCTAGGGATAGAACCCAGATCTCCTGAAGTGAAAGTATGGAATCCTAACAACTGGACCACCAGGAAAGTCCCTAATTTGCTTTTTAAGATATATTTGGCCAGTTTTTTTTTTCTTTTTATCTTGTTATTACTTATTACTGGATATCATTTGCTATAATTGAGATGTTCACTTAATATGCTGTAATAGCCTACTTTCAAAAAGCAATTTTATAAACTTGAATATCTTATTTAATATCATGTTTAAATAATTCACTGGCATATATTAACCAGAAACAACATCTCAAAAGATATTCCTTTGAGATATTTAATACAAAGAAAAGAGGTTTAGAAAGAAAACAAATGATTTGACTGCCTAAAACTAGCTCTCAAACAATTTGAGACTAATGGCAACTTCTGTCCCTTGGATTCAAGGGTGTATCTGAGAATGATGCAGACGGAATCTATAACCCTGACTCATTGCGCTTGCACAAGATTCTCTTCCTAGTTGAGGTTAGTGTTACATCATTTTTCCCTAAGGAAATTAGATACTTCATTTTGAAGTTCTCTGAGATTTGGATGAGATTAGAATAGAAACATGTGGAGTCCATATATAGATTTTGAATACACACAGAACAGTAATTTTCCAAATTTGCTAACGAGTAGTCCTCATATTATAGAGCTGAAAACTGTATTTTAAGGGAGAATTAAGAATTAGCTGTGATGCAGGGGAAGGTACATTGGTGGGAAGAACTGCATTTAATTCAGTTTCTCTTTTTCAAAAACAGAAAGGGAAATAGCAGCCAAATAACACAACCTGAAGAGGTCTTTGCATTGAAACCCATGTAGACAGCATTATCCTGCCTTCTGAAGATTTGTCCCCTGCACAGAAGGCCCGAAGGAGCGCGCTCAGCTTCCGTCACCCAAAGGCACGAGTAACAGCGACATCTAGCGGCGCGTGGTGATACAGGACGGTGGAACAGATGCCCCGCGAGTGCCAAGAGCCAAACCTGGGAGCCACAGAGCTACATTCAGGTCTCCTGAGGCAAGTGGCAGTGAGACTGTATTCCAACGGAACCAAGTGAGTCCCTTCTCTGGGAAAATGGCAGTATTCTGGGTCGACATTTGGAAAAGTCACTCAGCATTCATTGCTGGGGATGGGAAGCCAGTAGTCAGATCGCATCACCTCGGTCTTGGAATTGGAGAGATGGCAGCCGCATCGCCGGGATTTCCTTAAAAAGCGTCATCAGCGTGGCTCCACACAGGTCACGCTTCTCAGATAGGAGAAAGGCAGCTGAATATGCTTCCGAATGCCCACCCTAAAACTCTATCCAAAGATATTAAATTTCACTTTCCTTTCTTTTATGTCTCTACAGGCTATTTTCTCCCGTCCACAGAAGAGGCCGCCTCAGGCTGTCCTCTAACAGCCGAAACTGGCGCTCCATCCTTTGGGTTAGACCTACGGGCCACACTCCTCTGCCCCGCTCTGCCTTTGGTCTGGTTTCCAGGCCAGTGATCTCTCCTGGCACCTGCCTATCTTACCCCTTCCCTCCTCCTCCCCCCCCATCAAGAAATCTAATTCCAAGTTGGCAGGCAGAAGGTCAGAAATCTTTGAAGGCTGCAATTCCCATCACCCACGCTCGGGGCTCGCCTCTCGCACATTCTGCCAAATGCCAGCTTACTGCTCTCACTCCTCTGTGACATCCTGCGCCTCCGCCACGCCCAGGTCGTCACCTGAACCTTGCTCTCCCATCTGCTTCCCCCCCCTTCCTCAGCAGCAGGGCTGCCTTTTAATCGTGACATCCCGCCACATCTGTCCCAAAGGCCCAGCCCGTCGTGTCATCCATCCTGGGACCCGCAGCCTCTTCAGAGTTATCGACTCTGGGACTTGCCTCTGTCAGAGGTGTCGAGAGGCCTCGAGCGGGCCCAGAGCACCTGGGGAAAGAACTGACAGTGCCCTGAAACCCACACAGTCACATCTCTGCAAATGGACCAAGCTGAAGCAAAAGACTGCAGGCTGGTGCGACAGAAAAGACAAAGGAGAAAGCCACACCGAACCCCAATAGGTGACAGTTTCATTTCTTTTTACATGTTGAAAGGGCATGTTCAGGGCTACTTTAGAACAGTCTGCTGGCCAAAGGAAAAAAAATTAAATATCTGGCATAATTTTTGCCCACTATGAAAAAAATTTTTTAAACACATGCACTGGGTATTTTATACCTTTTTTTGTTTTAGAGAGAGGACCATGTCAATGCTTAATTTTGAAACTACGAATCATAAGGAAATGATATCCTGAAAAAAATAGGATTTTATCTCACTTGTTCTTAACTTCTTATAACCATTATGTCATCACTATCAATTCTCCCCCAAAAGAGCAGTCTGAGCTACCTACAAAAGGAGCTAAAGAAATTGCCAGCAGGAAATTCCCCAGGGGCCCGGTAATTAGGACTTGGGGATTTTGTGTGCTGGGTCTGGGTTCAACCCCTGGTCAGGGAACAAAGATGACGCAAGCCATGTGACATGGTCAAAAAACACCTAAAGCCAGAAAAGAGAGGGAGAGATCAGAAGGCAATTATTATCTATGATAAAAATACCCACTGAGCAGAAGGTGAAAATCTGACTCCAAAATCTGTGAGACTAGGAAAATGTTTACTTGTAGCAACTCAGAAAAGATGGGTCACTAACTAGTAAGAAAAAGTGAAGTTACAAAAAAGTTTTTTTAGTATACTTTAGAGATACTATTATTTTTGTGTCACCCTGCTATACACATAACACTGTCATATTTAAAGTGGGGTATATCATATGTATATATATATTGCCTGTACTGGGTCTTCATTGCTGTGCATGGCTTTTTCTCATATATTACATGAAAGTGTTTTGTTCTTTTTTCTTTCTGGTAGCAAAGCAGGAACCAACCTAACTTTTCTATTGCCAATCCAGTACTGTGTATACATCTATGTAGAGTTTTTAAATATTAAAAGAATGCAACCACAGTAAACAGATGTTTTAGTAAACTGAATTGTGTTCCCCCACCCAAAATCCACATGTTGAAGCTATTAAGTCCAGGGTAGCGGTGTTTGGAAGTAGAACCTTTGGAGTCATCGAGTTGAGAGGAGGTCATGAGGGTGGGGCCCCCATGACAGGATTAGTGTTCTTATAAGAAAGAACAGAGGGATGGCCATGCAGTGAAAACCAGGAAGGGGGTCCTCACCAAGAACAAATCTGCTGGCACCTTGATATTGGCCTTCCCAGCAGCAGTAACTGAGAAACGTCCATGGTTTAAACCATCCAGTCTATTGTATTTTGTTATGTCAGCCCAAGCTAAAACAGATGACATCTGCCTCACACACTTTTCCATTTCTAAAATAAATATAGCCATAATCATGGAACCTTGACTATGCGCCACTAAACCACCTGCTCTACGAAAACTGGCACGTGATCGGGAGAAAAGGATACATCTGTCCTTAAAAGGAAACAGGCAAAGAAGGGAGTTGGCATCAGACAGATTCTTTCACAGACTGTGTAAAAGGAAAAGAGAAACGAACACACATAGAAACAGAGCTGAAGAACCGAGGTCGGAAAGACCGACAATGATTACAAGACTCGGACTCCGCAGGGCTGGTATTTGGAACTTGCTCTGTCCTTGCCATGTCTTTTGTGCTGCCGAGAAGACACTCAGCTTGAGAGGACAGGAAGCCAGTCTGCCGTTCACCGACTACTACTAAAGAGGCGTACGGAATGAACAGGCTTCTGCGAGCTGAAAGAGCCGTGGAAGGTTTCTCCACCTTTACACTCTGAGGGATGGACTGATGGTGAGTGCTTGCCTAGGGCAGCAGCTCTCAAAGACATCTTTTGTTATTCTTTCAAAAGTGGTGCATCGCAATAATGCTCTGACTCAAAAACAAAGAATTCATTGAAACTGGTTAACAGTCTGGCTATAAGAGAAACCACCATCCCAGTGTACCTGAGTTGAAATCCATTGCTTTCTGGTTATTTAACCTCAAGCCAAGCACTTAGCCTCCCTGAACCTCAGTTCCCATCTTTAATCTAGAGATGATACATGTCTGCAGTCTCTTACCTGATGTCCTTAGGACTAGATTTCAGAATTTTTTTATTATACAATGTAGTACATATACTGAATTTTATTCAATACTCATAATGTCTGAGACAGCAGTTAATAAGCAAACATATTGATAACCTTCAGCAAAATGATATATTAATAATCTAATACTAATAGTAATCTAATACTAATAATACTAATAAAATAAAAGTTATTAATACTAGTTTTATGGTGGTCCAAATCTGGTGTTGTTGCCAAAATTACAAAAAGAACTTTCCAATTTAGAGCTTTCTGGGTTTTGTATCTTGGGAAGGGCAACTCATAAATATATGCATCCTAGAGTGACTATGAGGAATAAATGACATATGGAGGATAGAAACTCATAAGGTTATGCAGGATGGATTATAAATGAGAACCTAAGGAATTCTAAGGAGCCAAAGTATAAGGGAAATCTCTCCTGAGCATAAAGTCCCTCTCCAAAGATAACCAACACTCAGTTGCCAAGTGACCTGAGAGGCTCACTGGGAAGGTACATAGCCCCCTGGTTTCCACCTTCCATTCAGTATTCCCTTCTCCAGACCTGTGTCTTTAAGCCCTGTGGGAGCTGGCTTTTCTGCAGCTTGGGGAAGGGAGCACATACCGGTGTTTTCTTTTTTAACACTCTGCCCACCTTCTAACTCCCTTCTCCCTCTTCGAGCCCCCAGAGAAAAGGAAAGAGCTTTGGGCATTGGTTTACAGTTTTTAAGATGTGCTGCCTCCACTGACCTCTCTAATCACTACAGCAGCAAATGAAAGGCCAGTCTTAACCTACTGTTTGCAGTTAGTGTCAGGATCTAGTTTCCAAGCTTTCTGTATCCCCTTCAGGTGAAAAGCATCATCACAGGATCCCTCCCAGGGTCCAGAAGATCTGTCTCTTCTCAGTTCAAAGCCCATGTCCGACTTCCCAAGCACAGTGTTTATTTCCAATCCGAAGAGTGCCTCCAATCCTGCCCAGTGACTCATTTAAAACCATCCCACACTCGTTGCCTTGTCAATCCCTGTAGGAATCCACCTTTCCTGAATTCTATCACCTTGGGTCTTACAACTGAAAATTGCTTTACAGTTTTAGCAGCAATGGCAGCCATTCAACCACTACTGTGAGCAGAGATCTGTACTTTCATAGCTCCTGTGCGTCTTAACAAAAATCACAGACACAGATAGATATTAAATCTATCATTTATATGCTCAAAATCACTATATAGAGGTGTAGCTTGATATGAATCTAAATTCTAATTTTTAAAAGCCCCAGTGACACCTACTAAGATAAGGGTTTGGGAGAATGAACAACTACCGTGGAAGAATAACCACCCACACAAGTATCTTATGACTTAGACATTATATTTCTCAAACATCTTTTTTAAAAGAACATTGTAATTCAGGACAAGAGTCATCATTTGAACTATTTCAGTAACTAATAACAGGCCTTTACAATTGCTATCACTTCTGTCTAAATTCAGAAATCAGCAATTATGTGCATACACATGTGTATATGTTCCTGTATATTAGCACATGAACATGTAAGCTTGATACCACAGTGTACTTAAAAGCATTAAAACATAGTCTATTCCTATGTTGTTGGAGAAGAATATTTTTAAGGTAACAGTTATCCAAGTATCTCCGACAAAAAAGATTACTTGTATTATTATTAATGTTTCAGCAGTTTAACTATATTCTTATTGTTTTATAGGCCGTAATTCTGATCTGACACCAAATCGCACCTGTGAGCCCACTGTCCTTGTACGTGCAGTGGGTGTAGATCCCTTCCTCATGTTATACAGCGCAGCACTATATGGGCTATTGGGCCTCAAAACACCAGGTGGCAAACACTTGAAGAATTAGAGATGCTGTTACCATGGGGACAAGATGCTGGTCCTTCTCATGCAATCAACACACTTCCTTTTTCAGAAAAACTATTTCCACAGGAAAACAAATGAGCTCAAAATTTTTAAAGCTCGGTATTTAATAGTGTCAGCAGAGCTGGGCAAGCAATGGGGAAACATTTAGGAGGTCTTGTTTTCAAAAATTAATTCTGATTTTTTTTTTCCTCCCTGGATAGTACTGGGTGACGGGACCAATTTCAGTGATCTCAGGCTCCACTTCTCAAGTGTCTGTCCTATGTGGTAGATTACCAAGTGGCCACAGATCATTTCTCTTCCTTTTCCTATATCCATTTGCACTTGACTTTGCAGCTCTTGCCACGAAGAGTGAGAATGTATTCCAACACTTCTTGAATACGGCCTTATGTCGCGTTTGTCTGGCCAACAGAATGTAGCAGAGCTGAGAACATGTCAGTTCCATGCCTTGGGCCCAAACATCCGGCACTCTTCCACTCTCTTTCTTAGCGTCCTGCCCACTTCCGTGCGAACACACCTGGGCTACACAAGGAGGGTGAGAGACGCTGGCTTAGCCGTGTCCACTGTCACCCAGTCTCAGCCAGCCGCCACCCTCAGGAGCAGACCCACCTAGCTGAAAGGCAACTGCCTGCAGACACATGACTGGGCCCAGCAAGACCAAAAGAATAAACGAACCCCCAGAACCATGAACGAAATAAACTTAAGAGTCTTAAGCCACTGAGTTTTGGAGTGGTTTATGTAACAAAGGGAAATCATGTACCATATGCTTCTTTGTTAGTTCTGTCAAGTTTGAAGGTCATATGCAGCTGGATTCTTAAATCCAAAGACTAGTCTGGCGTGACATGTGCGGTGCTTAGTCATTCAGTCGTGTCTGACTTTTTGCGATCCCACGGACTGTAGCCCACCAGGCTCCTCTGTCCTTGGGGATTCTCCAGGCAAGAATACAAGAGTGGGTTGCCATGCCCTCCTCCAGGGGATCTTCCCAACCCAGGGATAAAACCCAGGTCTCCTACATTGCAGGCAAACTCTTTACCGACTAAGCCACCAGGGAAGCCCAAGGATACTGGAGTGGGTAGCCTATCCCTTCTCCAGGGTATCTTCTCGACCCAGGAACTGAACCTGGGTCTCCAGCATTACAGGTGGATTCTTTACCAGCCGGGCCACCAGGGAAGCCCTGAATACCTATTAAAAATCCCAAGCCGGTATGCACAAGCATAAACATACATACATCCCTCCCTCTGACAATATGGACCAGCAAATAGCTTCCTGTCAGATATGAGTTCAGATAAGTCTGAAAAGGAAATTTATCCCAGATGAACAATCCATCTCTCTCAACTGTATATTTACTACATGAAATCACCTTTGCTCTCCCAAGTATTAATATAAGACAAATATACTGTTATAGATTTTATGGAGAACACACACACAACCAAAGAGAAAATTCCATTAACATGTTCATCGCATGCAAACGAGATCATCAGTCTTGTTTTATTTATTGGTGGTAGGTGATATCTAACATAGTGGACAGTAAACGGTTAAATTTTAAATATTTTAGACTTTAAAATGTTTATCTCTAAAGCAGCCTTATTTTCCTGGAAAAAAATCTGAATGCTGTTCTTCAAATCTTCTTTTCCCAATTCTGCATGCTCCCCCTTCCCTTCTCTTTCCCCAGCCATGGGGACCCTGGAGCCTTGCATTGAGATGGTCATCTCACAAGTTAAAGGACCCAGAATCCTCACGTCACCCTCATGGGGGGAGGGCTGCCCTGAAGAGCCGTCGAACACTATTTGATGTTGTATAGGAAAGAAATAAGTCAATGTTCCGTACGTTAAGATTTCAGGATTTGTAACAACAAGCCAGCAAAGTCCACCATAAAGAAGTTTTAGGGCATGTGGACATACTGACAGGCATGGTCCTGCAGAAGGAGGAAATGACATTGATGCAGGAGAGAAAGGGGACAACTTCAGGAGCAACTTCCTTGAGAAGGTGATCCTCAGCCCCTTCTCGACAGAATATGTGAAGTTGGCATACTTGCTGAGGGATGATCAGGCGGTGCTTTTTTGGTTACCACTATTCTGACCCTAAATCAAGGGATAGATCATTGGCTGAGACTGAAGGGGACTGCAAGTCTGAGGACTAACTGGATGCTGTAAAACAGTCTTCTAAGGGAGAAAGAGCGAATGACTAGAAAATTGTTGAATGTGAGATGTTCCCATAGGTACTGAATGAGTACTGCTCTCCTTTTGCTGTTGTTTAATTGCTCAGTTACATTCAACTCTTTGCTACCCCATGGACTGCAGGACACCGGGTTTCCCTGTCCATCACAAACTTCCGGAGCTTGCTCAAGCTCACGTCCATTGAGCCGGGGATGCTATCCAACCATCTGATCCTCTGTCATCCCCTTCTCCTCCTGCCTTCAATCCTTCCCATCATCAAGGTCTTTTCTAAGGAGCAGGTTCTTCACATCAGGTGGCCAAAGTATTAGAGTTTCACCTTTGCCCTTCCAATGAATGTTCAGGGTTATGTCCTTTAGGACTGACTGGTTGGATCTCCTTGCAGTCCAAGGGACTCTCAAGCATCTTCTCCAACACCACAGTGCGAAGGCATCAATTTGTCGGTGCTCAGTGTTTTTTATTGTCCAGCTCTCACATATGTACATGACTACTGTACAAACCTACTGTACATAGGTTTGACTATATGAACCTTTGTAAGCAAAGTAATGTCTCTACTTCTTAATATGCTGTCTAGGTAATTGCTTTTGTCATTGTTTTTCTTCCAAGGAGCAAGCATCTTTCAATTTTATGCCTGAAGTTACCATCCACAATGATTTTGGAGCCCAAAAAAATAAAGTCTGTCTCTGTTTTCATTGTTTCTCCATCTATTTTCCATTAAGTAATGGGACCAGATGCCATCTTCTATGTTTTTTGAACTTTGAATTTTAATCCAGCTTTTTTCACTCTCCTCTTTCAACTTAGACTCAAATTCCTCTTCACTCTCTCCCATAAAGGTGGTGTCATCGGCATACCTGAGGTTATTAATATTTCTCCTAACAATCTTGATTCCAGCTTGCAATTAATGTAGACCAGCATTTTGCATGATGTACTCTGCATATAAGCTAAATAAGCAGACTGACAATATGCAGCCTTGATGTACTCCTTTCCCAGTTTGGAACCAGTCTGTTTTTCCATGTCTAGTTCTAACTGTTGCTTCTTGACCTGCATACAGGTTTCTCAGGAGGCTAGTAAGATGGCCTGGCATTCTCATCTCTTTAAGAATTATCCAGAGTTTGTTGTGATCTACACAGTCAAAGGCTTGAGCGTAGTCAATGAAGCAAAGTAGATTTTTTTCTGGAACTCTCTTGCTTTTTCTATGATCCAGTGGATGTTGGCAACTTGATCTCTGGTTCCTCTGGTGCCTTTTCTAAACCCAGCTTGTACATCTGGAAGTTCTTGGTTCATGTACTACTGAAGCCTGGCTTGGAGAATTTGAGCATTACTTTGCTACCATGTGCAATGAGTGTAATTGTGTGGTAGTTTGAACCTTCTTTGGCATCGCCTTTTTTGGGGGTTGGAGTGAAAACTGATCTTTTCCAGTCCTGTGGCCACTGCCGAGCTTTCCAAATTTGCTGGCATGTTGAATGCATCCCTTTCACAACATCATCTTTTAGGATTAGAAACAGCTCAGCCAGAATTCCATCATCTCCTCTAGTGTTGTCCATAGTGATGTTTCTTAAGGCCCAATTGACTTCACATTCCAGGATGTCTGGCTCTAGGTAAGTGATCACACCATCATGATTAACTGTGTCATGAAGGTCTTTTTTCTATAATGTATTCTTATGTGTATTCTTGCCACCTCTTCTTAATATTTTCTGCTTCTGTTAGGTCCATACCATTTCTGTCTTTTATTGTGCCTATCTTTACATGTAATATTCCCTTGGCATCTGTAAGTTTCTTGAAGAGATCTCTAGTCTTTCCCATTGTATTGTCTTCCCTCTATTTCTTTGCACTGTTCACTTTAAAAGGCTTTCTTATCTTTCCTTGCTCTTCTCTGGAATTCTGCATTCAGATGGGCATAATTTCCTTTTCTCCTTTGCCTTTTGCTTCTCCTCTTTTCTCAGCTATCTGTAAGAAATCCTCAGACAATCATTTTGCCTTTTTGCAATCCTTTTTTCTTGCTTTTCTTTAGCCATGTTCAGCTGTTTGGCCACAGGCTTTACCTCAGTAAAGACTAAGATTTAATCACAGTGGAAGTTTTGCCAAGGAGGACTTATAACAAAAAGATGAGGTACCAGAAAAACAGAGGTGTAAAGAAGGCATGATTATGGTTTTATTTCCAGCTGTTTTTGACTGGAAACTGGAGCCTCTGTCAGTTTCTTCTCTAGGTATCTCTATAGAGCAGACTCTTTGCCAACCAATGTTGACCGCAAAGATTAGGTGAGAAGTGAACTTTCATTTTGTGAGAACCAGTAGAATTATGGGTTGGTGTGCATGTGTATGTTTGATTTGTCACCATAATAAAACCTAGTCTCTCCTGATTTGTACACACTCCTTGACTCCACAGTGTACAAAGTAAGAACTGGGGAGGGAGGGACATGGGAACTCATCAGAGAATGTGGTCACGTTGAGGATACACAAATAAGGGTCTTGGGGCTGCCAGATGGGCCAAGAGGCTTCGGAGAATTGAAGTGACTGAGAAAAGTGGAGATGCAGGGCTTGGTTACGTCTTCGGGAAAGGTACATTGGTAGGTGTACTTGTAGCCTCCTTCAACCCGTCTCTCAGGCACAGTGTGATGGAGAGATGGGGCCTGTGGTCAGGAGTGAAGGGCAGTGCCGAGAGCTCTGTGACTGGCTCCTACCACCCTCTGCATCCTGGTGGGGACAAAAGGAGCATGCTACTGTGATTATATGCACTTTTATTCTAACAAGGTATTTTCTCCTTCTTGGGCTTTCCAAATGATTCACACAGAGAACATATTAACCACCCCCAAGAAAGTCAAAACAAACATTTTTAAGAAGGCGAGGTGGGAGAAATAAAATAGAGGGAAAAAAGGAAATGGAAGGGAGGTGCATGAGAATCTTCATCACAGTTGATAGAGTTCAACAGGATGATGGGATTACGTGTCACTTTTGTTTCTTTGTTCTTTGCTGAAATTTCAAGGCTCCTGCAAGGAACTATAAGTATTAAGAGGTGGAAAATATGTGCTCATAGATTCACTCACTTCTTCACTGATCCATTTAATAAGTAAATGTCTGTTTACTGCACAGTATATGCTGAGCACTTTCATCAGCGCTAGAATTAGAAGCTAAGAAATTATCCAGTACAGTTTGTTTATTTGAGAGGCTGGAAGAACTCAAGAGAGATTATGAGACCACCTTAGTTAGATAGTTAGCAAGAGGGCTAGAGAAATAGAGATAACGGTCTCTGGTTCTGGACTCTTCCACTTTCACCATTTGAACATCATGCACAAGGTTGTGATTTGACCGGTTGGTCAAATAATCGCAGCAACACACCCCTTACTAGACAGCCCTCCCATTCCCCTTTGATGCACCATCCTCGTGTTCCTCACTGAGAAGTTCTGTTTTGTAAATACCATTTCTCTGTCCTGAAACTTTCAAAGAATGTTCAATCACCTCCAAAGTCTGGATGTTTTATCCTGACATGTAAGGCCTTCTTCAATCTGATGTTTACATACTTCTCAGATATATACTTGGTCTGATCATTGCTCTCATTTAAAAAATAATAAATTTAGCTATTATTTGTACCCTTCAGGCTCCATGACTACTCTCAGGTTTTCTCTCATTATTTAGTAATTTTCTCAACAAAAATATGTAGCAGAAGGGGGAGGCAGCCAATCAATAAACACAACTGAAGCCCAATCAGTCACAAAGGCTTAAATTCTAGTTCAAATTCTAATTCATCATTTAATAGGTATGTGATATTATGCTCCAAAATCACTGCAGATGGAGACTGCACCCATGAAATTAAAAGATGCTTGCTCCTTGGAAGAAAAGTTATGACCAACCTCGATAGCATATTAAAAAGCAGAGACATTACTTTGTCAACAAAGGTCCGTCTGGTCAAAGCTATGGTTTTGCCAGTCATGTATGGATGTGAGAGTTGGACTGTGAAGAAAGCTTAATGCAGAAGAATTGATGCTTTTGAACTGTGGTGTTGGAGAAGACTCTTGAGAGTCCCTTGGACTGCAAGGAGATCCAACCAGTCCATTCTAAAGGAGATCAGTCCTGGGTGTTCATTGAGAGGACTGATGCTGAAGCTGAAACTCCAATACTTTGGCCACCTGATGCAGAGAACTGACTCATTAGAAAAGACCCTGATGCTGGGAGGGATTGAAGGCAGGAGAAGGGGATGACAGAGGAAGAGATGGTTGGATGGCATCACTGACTCAATCGACATGAGTTTGGGTAAACTCCAGGAGTTGGTGATGGACAGGGAGGCCTGGCGTGCTGCAGTTCATGGGGTCGCAAAGAGTTGGACATGACTGAGCGACTGAACTGAACTGAACTGAAGGATAAATACTCTTGAAAATGTGGGAACACCGTAAAAGGTTTGTTCTGCGGGTTAACAAGACAGTTTTCCTGGAAGGTGCTGCCACAAAGTGGATTTTTCTTTTTCCATTTCAAGAGTGAGGCTGCCTATGCAAAGGACAAGCTTCTATTTTACTTATAAAGGAAACAAATAAATAAGTGGACCAGGGAGTACATGAAACCAGTTATTCAATGCCCAGGCCTCTAGAGTAAGCTATGTTAGAGGGCTGGCAACTCCAGAGAATATAAACAGGGTGAGGTATCAGGCAACATTAAAAAAAAAAATAAAAAAGGAAATGCAGAGCATACAGGAAAGGAGATGGACGATGATGAAAAGGGAAAATTCCCAAAGCGGAGGGCTGGAATGAGAGGGAGGTAAAGTAGCAGGATGACAACACAAAGCAGAGAACGTCCGTCAGTGATTGCGCTTAGGAGAGGAATCACAGAGATACACAGAGAGCAGTTAGGAAAGGAGGCAGGAATGGCGATGCTTGGTGGAAACCAACACGACACTGTAAGCGACCATCCTTCAATTAAAACTGAAAAACTAAAATAGATGTTTTAAAAGAGGCAGCAAAACTGAGAAACTGTAAAGCCACTGGAAAGCTGCAAGCCCTCTCAACATCTGCCCACTAGACACACCACATTCATAAGAAAAGAACAGGAGACAGTGGATCAACATCTTTTCAAAATGCTGATGAAAATAGGGAGGTGATGTGACTCAGCACAATTAAATTCACTGCCTAGGGTTGTTGCAGCAGCTTTACAGAGTCAACAAATTGAGAATGTTGCAACAGAGAATAATTCTCAATCCCAGAAAGCAAGACTGAAATGTTGACATGTCCACAGATGGCTAAAGAGTTCTTACCAGCTCTCAAAATGAGAAAAGATTATTAGTCCAGCTTAAACTCAGCTTTACGTGTTTTACGCACCATTCAACTCCATAGAATCCAGTAGAAAGTTCATGCACAGTGTAAATATTCTTTTTTGCTGCAAGTCTAAAAAAAGAACACCAAAATGATACTGACAAATGTATAATGGAATCCCAGTTGACTCCAACTGGGATCTGATCAATGGCCTGGAACCCAACGATGCCAGCCTACTTCCTTACCTACTGGCAGGAAAATTTGAATGTACATGTTCATGAGGCTATAATTAAACAATTGATGACCCTGCCCACACACACACCAAAAAAAAGTGCTATTACTGATATGGTGAGAAATAGGAGTAAAGAGGGAAGACACTTTGGCTGATGAGGTTACCATGAGATCTTTCATTATGTCTTTTCTAGGATGAAGAAATCCAGGCAATGAGCTCTTTGGAAGCAGGGCCGATGCCCACGCTAATGAGCACCACCAACACACAGGACCCATTCTGAGAACAGACACCTGAAGTTGTGGTATCTCTTGATGGAAGGGTGATTTTTTTTTTAAGTGGATAATAGTTTGTGAATTGTGCTTATCCCTCAAGTTGCATTAACCCTTTTTCAAAGACCAACAGGATCTCTTCGTGCTCCTTTGATACAAACATGCTTATTGAGCGTTTGCCTTATCCCAGGCCACACACTGAGGCCTGAGGATACAAAGACAAGAAGACTGTGCTACTGAGCTAGGGCCACAGCAACGAGGGGCCACAGACCAGGGCGCTTAAACAGGACAAGCCTTTTCCCACACTTCTGGAGGTGAGAAGTCCACGTTGCAAGTGTCTTCAGTTTGAATCTTTGTGACGGCTGTGGGGAGCGATCTCTCCAGGTCTCTCTCCTTGGCTTCACCCTGTATCCTCACCTGATCATTCCTCCACGTGTGTTTGTGTCCAACTTTCCTCTTTTATTGGATTAAAACCTACTCTAATGACCTTATTTCAATCTCATTTCCTCTATAAGGACCCTATCTCCAAATAAGGTCACATTTTGAAAGTAGGACTTCAGCAGATGACTTTTGGCAGGGACATAATTCAGCCCATAACAGAAACAGTCCCTATTTCAGAACACTCATATTTAATCATTCAGTGATGTGCTCCCAGGAAGACCTGGGAAGGCAAAAATATTGCTGCTATCCAACACTTGCCTGACAGAATTCTACTTCCCAGCAATGAGCTTACCTTTCTTCTATTTATACTGAATTCACTGTAAGTTCTCTATTAACAGAATTCTAGCCCATGGGATCACAAGGAGGCAGGCATAACCGAACAGCTGAGCAACAGCAAAGCACTGCTAACTAGCCCCTCTGCCAGAGAATCAGAGAGAAATGCTGCATTTTCAAAATCCCTATGGAACTAAAAATCATCGTGGCTACATTTTGCCAAAAGATATGCATGCATGTCAGAAATAAAATAGTAGTGAAATAACTAGACAGGTCCATCCCATAAAAAACAAAATGGTTAACTGTATACTATCTACCCTTCTGCTTTATCTCTATAATTCTCACAGAGCAAGTTTATTCATCACAGGACTCTATCCTCTGTTCTTTGTTTCCAGTCTACACTGGGTCCCCAGCCTAGAACATAAAAACAGAAAGTCCAGTTGCATAAACAAATTTTCTGCTTGTATAATAAGACTTATAAACCAAGGCATAAGCATCTTAAAGCAAACTACTCCTAGTTCACTAATTCAATGAATGATATTTACACAGTTATTAAGAGTCATTTAGCTACCAAAAGACATTCCATTTGTACACAGCATTCCATTTCAGCCAGACTCATAAAGTGTACTCACTTGCTGCAGATAAGCTGCTCATAAAGTGTAGAGTCAATTTCTACTTCTGCATGAGCAATGTCAAAAGAGGTAATGGAGGAAAACCTACAGTCTGAGCAAGCAAGCCAGCCCACTCTTTCATTTGCATAAACATATGCATTAAAGAGAAATTTAAGGTCTATTTATTTTACTATTACAAAAGATAACAGAACTTTTTCAAGCTTTTTGTCCTGAAACCTAAATTTCTAACTGCTCTGCCAGACACGTAATATGTAGTTGGGTGAAGATTGCTGTTCTTTAGTCATGAGCAAGCCCAAATTTACCAATGTTCTTTCTCACAACCAGATTCATTATCATTCTCTTAAGCCTCTTGTTCCATCTTTAATACCATAAAGATATTTCCAGTTACCCAAAGAAGATATACTAGAATCATCTTTCACTCTTCTCTCTTCTTTACTTTCCATATCTATTCAATCCCCAAATTTGTGCAATATTACTACTCTCATCCAAATTTATTGGCTTGACATCATATGCCAGGATCTTAGCTAAGCACTGGGGAAATAAAGACACATAAGAAATGGTGCTTTCTACCAAATCATTCATGAAAAATGTTGAGAGGAAAGTCAGTTATCAGTGACAGTGATAAGGCCATAACAGACCATGTTTTGAGGAGCTCAGAGCAATATTCTTGAAGGGAGGTTTCTGGGTTTTTTTTCCTTTTTTTTTTTTCACTTATTTTTATTAGTTGGAGGCTAATTACTTTACAATATTGTAGCTGTTTTTGTCATACATTGACATGAATCAGCCATGGATTTACATGTGTTCCCCATCCCGATCCCCCCTCCCACCTCCCTCTCCACCCGCTCCCTCTAGGTCTTCCCAGTGCACCAGCCCTGAGCACTTGTCTCATGCATCCAACCTGGGCTGGTGATCTGTTTCACCCTAGATAATATACATGTTTCGATTCTGTTCTCTTGAAACATCCCACCCTCGCCTTCTCCCACAGAGTCCAAAAGTCTGTTCTGTACATCTGTGTCTCTTTTTCTGTTTTGCATATAGGGTTATCATTACCATCTTTATAAATTCCATATATACGTGTTAGTATACTGTAATGGTCTTTATCTTTCTGGCTTACTTCACTCTGTATAATGGGCTCCAGTTTCATCCATTTCATTAAAACTGATTCAAATGAATTCTTTTTGATGGCTGAGTAATATTCCATGGTGTATATGTACCACCGCTTCCTTATCCATTCGTCTGCTAATGGGCATCTAGGTTGCTTCCATGTCCTGGCTATGATAAACAGTGCTGTGATGAACATTGGGGTGCACGTGTCTCTTTCAGATCTGGTTTCCTTGGTGTGTATGCCCAGGAGTGGGACTGCTGGGTCATAGGGCAGTTCTATTTCCAGTTTTTTAAGGAATCTCCACACTGTTCTCCATAGCGGCTGTACTAGTTTGCATTCCCACCAACAGGGTAAGAAGGTTCCCTTGAAGGGAGTTTTAAAGAAAAAAAATTAAATAGGGGCCACGTTGGGACTGGAGGAGGCGGCGGGTAGCAGTGTAGAGATGTAATCTGAAGAACTGGAAATACAGACACATAAAGCAGCATTGGGAAACTCCCAAACTCCAGGGTGGCAGAGCAGAGCATGCGGTGGACTGGCAGGAGACAAGATTGCCTAATAACGCAGAGAACAGACAGAGCATCTTGTGTTTAAGTTATGAGTGATCCATTAAAGGCTCCTCAGTAGTGACACAATGAGATTTCAGACACAACCAATCCCTGGTCAAGAACTGAGATTCCACACGCCGCAACTAAATATTCCACATGCTGGACAAAAAAAAGACCCATGTGCCACAACTTAGACCTAGCATAGCCAAATAAATATATATTTTTTAAAAAAGGAAAAATCATACTGAACAACACGGGTAGTACAGTATAATTGTCCATATATGTACTCCAGAAAGAAACAAATGTTAGTCTAAACTTATTAATGGTGTAAACTCAAGCAGGTCACAAAACCTCACTAAACCTCAAATTATTCATCATGCAAATAAGATGAAAAATCAAACCTTTCAGAGCTTTTGTGTAAGATACACGGGCTAACATGCACACTTTGCACAGGAGCAGACACACGGTATGCAACCAATAGAGAGCAGCTATCTTCACACCAGTGCAGAAGTATCTGCTCCAAAATAAACCTGCAGGGACTGGAAAGGAGAGCCCTGAGCTGGGACATCGAGGTCTAGGTCTTATTATTATTTAACTTCACATAAATTAAATCCATTAAATTAAATTAAGGGCTTCACATAAATTAAATAAAGGGCTTCCCTGATAGCTCAGTTGGTTAAGAATCTGCCTGCAATGCAGGAGACCCCAGTTCAATTCCTGGGTCAGGAAGATCCCCTGGAGAAGGGAGAGGCTACCCACTCCAGTATCCTTGGGCTTCCCTGGTGGCTCAACTGGTAAAGAATCCGCCTGCAATGCAGTAGACCTGGGCTTGATCCCTGGGTTGGGGAGATGCCCTGGAGAAGGGAAAGGCTACCCACTCCAGTCTTCTAGCCTGGAGATTTCAAGTTGCAAAGAGTCGGACACAACAGAGCCACATTCACTTTCACACAAATTACTTAGTATCTCCATTTTCTTGTGATGGACTGAGATAATTATTATTCTGTTTATGTACGAAGTTTGTTTCTGATATGAGATAATATACTATGTGAAAGTAGCTTGAATAGTCTAAAATGATGACTGTATACAAGATATTATGGTCTGGCCTTGGCATATTTCACTTTGGGCAGCTCTGGTCACACGGTGATAGTCATGAACTGCTGCACAGAAATAGCGCCAAAAGAGCAGTGGACTCAGATGAGGTGGGGGAGCGCAGGGGAGCTGACCTCTAACCTCAGGATCCCCACTGACCTGTGACCCAGGGCCAGCCACTTACCTGTTGGGAGTCTCCACTTCCTCATCAACAGCTTAAGGGGCTGTATTCCACACCACCTAAACCACTTTATTGCAGATCCAACAACCTAATTAGCTTCACTAAGATAACTTTAGATGTTCGATATTCCACACTTTCCTTCAGGCCCACAAAATGCTCCAAAATGAAGCAGAGGCAGCATTTACTATGGGTCAAAAGTCTTCTAACCCAGAGTCAGTACAAGCTCACAGTATTTAATTTTTTACATGCTTTAATCTGTGATGACATCCAGAAATGAGCAGATTAAATACAATTAGCCCACCAGAACACAGTGGTCAGGGTTCACCCTAAGAGGGATTTTATGTAGCAACTTTTAACTGAAAGAGGGCATCTGTGTAAAGATTCTGTTTAGAACAAGATTAAAAGTAGCTGGTAATAAAATTCAGCAAAGGAAATTGAACAAGAGACATGCTCTCTATTTTTTTTAGTATTTTTCGAACAGATACAGAACTGTTATTTGCTATTATTCTTTACTACTCAAGATTCATCTCCCTGCAATATGTTGGGCTTTTTCCCATTGGCAATATAATCAGAAAAGATATTTAAAAAAAAAAAAAAGGATAAAAGGCTAAGTGTAGATAATGCTATAGGAAAAATTATTTTCTGGATGAACTAGTAACACACCAAACTCTCCCATTATGTTCTGAGGTTCAAGAACCTGAACTGTAAAACCCATGGAAAACTGCAGAGAATTTTATTGCTGTTGACATGATTGCTTATTTTGAGTTGTTGCTCTGAATGAAAATTATTGTCCCCAAAAGAAAAAATGGCAAAACAGCTAATTTAAAGTAGAGTTCTTCAACTTTAGCAGTATTGCACCCTAAACTGGAAAACTCTTTGTTTGGAGAGACTGTCCCCCAGCTCACAGGATGAGCAGCCTCCCTGGCCTCTGCCCACTTGGGGCCAGCACCACTCACCCACGCCCAGTCATGACGGTCGATGACATTTCCAGACACACTGCCAAATGTCCCCTGGGAGGTCCAGTGCTCCCAGCATGAACTGGTTAAAGAAAGTCCAGACAGACTTGCCCAGTTCTAAATCTGTATCACCTACCTGCCATTATCATTTTGAGAATATCCTTTATTCATTTAAAAAAAAAAAGAGGCAAGACAGTTACCAGTGAAGTAGGGAATTTTTTTTAGCATGGCTCCTTCTTAGCCGTGTCAAATGACAGACCAACAGAGCAATAGCCAAGAAGCCAACCATTCCACACTTCAGCAGTCACAAAAGATAGGCTGGGATTGTCAGCAACCCCACAGAGAAGATGGAAAGCAGGAGGCCTGGGGTACAAATGCATGTGTGTATTTTAATCTCTATTTCCCATTTTGGTACATGTAATCTATGTGTCTTATCACTCAGCCGTGTCCAACTCTTTGCAACCCCATGGACTGTAGCACACCAGGCTCCTCTGTCCATGGAATTCTCCAGGCAAGAGTACTGGAGAGGGTTGCCATTTCCTTCTCCAGGGGATCTTCCCGACCCAGGGATTGAACCTGTGTCTCCTGCGTTGCAGGCAAGATTCTTTACTTTCTGAGCCACCAGGGAAGCCCATATGGAATCTAGAGGACTCTTTACTTTCTCTTTTTTCTTTTTTTAATGATCTTGTGTTACATGCTTTCTCTACATGTCTCTAACTCTCCTAAAAAACAATCTTGGAAGCTAAAATTTGTCATCAAAAAATTCTGGAAGGAAACACAGGAAATGGTTAGAGCATTTGCATCTGGAAAGGAGGAGATATATGGGTAGGGGTCTCTAGACTATTTTTTTTAACTTGTGGCTGTACTGCATAATATGTGGTATCTTAATTTCTCAAAACGGGATTGCACCTGTGCCCCCAATAAGGAACTGCAGAATCTAGACTTACTTTTTTTCAGATTTATTTTTGTTGTACTGTCTGCCATGCTATTTGAACATTTAATAGCTTCCATGAATTTGTTTTCAAATTTAAAGAACTAGTTACCAAAATAAATTCAAATTATGACTTGCCATAGACAGTAGTACAGGGTAATGTGGTTTTTAAATTAGAAGGCAGCTGCCAACACTGATTCCCGCATAGACAAAACAGCAATTATTTAGGTCTGTGATTTGAAAGTCTATAATATTTTTCCTGAATGACAGAAGAGTTACCACTGCCTGTAGCATGAACGAGGCAGAGAAATAGCAAGTGAACCTAAAACTGTTGCATAAAATAGAATCCTGGGTCACTACATTAGTAATTCTATTTTATGGGGAGGGAGATTCTGAGTAGTCCATTGCTTCTGAGAGTATATTCATAAATTCTTGCAATAATTCAGGCTAAAGCCTTGGATTACATGCATGTTAAGCTAAGACTTTCATATTACATAGACTGACTATGAATTCATCATGAGTCACTGATTAAGAACTATACCACATGTAAATACAGAATCGTTGCAAATATATTTCAGCTTCTGATTAATAGACACGTCTTATATGCTTGTACCAGTTAAGAAAATGCAACACACATTTACTTAGGGCCTATTCAGTACCCAGCAATGTGCTGGACAGGCGGATGTGACAGTGACTCAGACAAACATGGCCCTCTCCTTCAGGGAGTATCCATTTATTTAAAATGTAAGAGGACTGGTAACTTTTACATTCATACATTTGTAAAAGTGTCATTTATAATGAACATTTACTTTGCTTTTATTACTGAAAACTATCTTAAAAGCAAAGAGAATGGAATCTTTAATAAAACAAAGCAGAATGTCTCAATTTTTTCCATATAAAATTGTTTCCACAAAATGTCCCCTCAAAGAAAAAAAAATCTATGGTTAAATAAGTTGATGAAACAGCACATACCATATAATATATAGCTCTCTTAGAAAACTGACATGTAATTAGCTAGAAATTCTTGCATACTAGAATCCCAGAGTGTTTATTCCCACAAAAGGAAGAGACGAAGAGAGAACATGGGGAGAAGGGAAGGGCAAAAAGGAAGGAGGAAAGGAAATATAAAAAACAAAATACAGCATGGATGGTATTAAACTTCCAGGGTTGCTTCTAAGACACAGAAGTTTTCCTACTGGCAATGTTCTCCTGTATGGGGGGTGGTGGCGGGCAATAACTCAGTATCTCTGGGGTTTGGTTCTAGGACCTCCACAGATATCAAAATCCCAGGATAGTCATGTCCCTTTTATAAAATGGCATCCTGTTTGCAGATCATCTGTATACACCACCTGTGTACATAAAATTATCTCTGGATTACTTATAATATCTCAGTTCAGTCACTCAGTCGTAAAGTCGTATCTTTGTAACCCCATAGACTGCAGCACGCCAGGCCTCCCTGTCCATCACCAACTCCTGGAGTCTACTCAAACTCATGTCCATCGAGTTGGTGATGCCATCCAACCATCTCATCCTCTGTTGTCCCCTTCTCCTCCTGCCCTCAATCTTTCCCAGCATCAGGGTCTTTTCAAATGAGTCAACTCTTCGCATGAGGTGGCCAAAGTATTGGAATTTCAGCTTCAGCATCAGTCCTTCTAATGAACACCCAGGGCTGATCTCCTTTAGGATGGACTGGTTGGATCTCCTTGCAGTCCAAGGGACTCTCAAGAGTCTTCTTCAACACCACAGTTCAAAAGCATCAATTCTTTAGCTCTCAGCTTTCTTTATAGTCTGATTCTCACATCCACACAGGACTACTGCAAAAACCACAGCTTTGACTAGATGGACCTTTGTTGGTAAAGTAATGTCTATGCTTTTTAATATGCTGTCTAGATTGGTCATAACTTTTCTTCTAAGGAGTGTCTTTTAATTTCATGGCTGCAATCACCATCTGCAGTGATTTTGGAGCCCAAAAAAATAAAGTCTCTATTTCCATTGTTTCCCCATCTATTTGCCATGACGCAATGGGACTGGATGCCATGATCTTAGTTTTCTGTATGTTGAGTTTTAAGCCAACTTTTTCACTCTCCTCTTTCACTTTCGTCAATAGGCTCTTTAGTTCTTCCTCACTTTCTGCCATAAGGGTGGTGTCATCTGCATATCTGAGGTTATTGATATTTCTCCCAGCAATCTTGATTCCAGTTTGTGCTTCATCCAGCCCAGCGTTTCTCATGATGTGCTCTGCATATAAGTTAAATAAGCAGGGTGACAATATACAGCTTTCATGTTATCCTTTCCCAATTTGGAACCAGTCTGTTGTTCCATCTCCAGTTCTAATTTTTGCTTCTTGACTTATAATACCTAATACAGTATTATACACCTAATATATAGCTTATATATATATATATAATAGTTTATATATAATAATATATATATAATAGTTTATTATATATATATAATATATTATATACCTAATATATACCTATTATGTATAGTGCTACATAACTAGTAAGTAAAATGGAAATGATAATATAAATAGTTGCTGGCATGCAGCAAATTCAAGTTTTGCTTTTTAGAACTTTTCAGATTTTTTTTTTAATACTTTCAATCCATGGTTGGCTGAATCCATAAATGCAGAACGAGCAGATATGGAGAACTGTGCATGTGTGTGTTTGTGTGAGTGTGTGTATCTGTATAGAGAGACATATAGCTATAGATATCTCAACAAAAGAAAGGAGAAGGAAAAGAAAATGTGTAGGGTAAATAAACATGAATGCATTAAAGACAGTGAGAATGAATGGATTGGTAAATGGGTGAAGAGATAGACCAACAGACAAAAAGAAGACAGATAAACAGACAGTAGATAAGAGGGGGAAAGCATCCTGACAAGGGCACAGAGAAAATGCTTCTGAGCAGTCACTTTACTCAGGGATGTTTGCTTTGCAATGAATCATATAAACTATGTTTATCTCTTCGAGAATATCTATAGTTAAGATGCACAGTCTTCTTGAAGTGTCTGAAATCAAAGAGGTAAGTTTGGGAAACATATCAACAAAGGCAGGCTCAAAGCAATTCACTCCACTAGCACTTTACATATCTGAACCAACAAGGCTCTGCAAGGCCTGACTGCATAGGTCACAGAATTAAGGATCAGCACATTCTAGGACACATTTATGGAGGAAGATACAGTCTACTAAAACTTGTCAGTAAATAACAAGGGCATGATTAAAGAAAAGAGAATAATGTTAACTAGATAGATAGATGATAGAGACAGATACATGGATAATAGCTAGGGAGGGAAGTTGATTTTAAAGTAACACTAATTCAAACTGTTTAAACATTTACCATCATGAAGGCAACAGCCTGACTATGACAAGTTAAAAATCTCACTTAGCAAGTTGAAGTTCTACCTGAAAGGTATTTGTATTATCATGAAGAGTTTTTATTATGTTAATCACTTTGCAACTAGTTTATAATAACATGATGACATTTACCTTGATTTTAATAAATGGCCACAGCATGTTTTAATAGAACATATTTTCATATATTGTTAGACTTTATTTGCTAATATTATACTGAAGATTTCTGTGTCTGTGCTCATGAGAGATAATTGTCTATATTTTCCTTATCCTGAAATGTCCTTCTCCAGTTTTGGTATTGGGAAACGCTCAAGACACAAGTTAGAAAGTGTTTTCTCCTCCACTGTATTTTGAAAAAGTTTGTGTAAGACCAGTAGTTCTCTTCCTTAGATGTTTGATAGGATTCATCAGTGAAGATATATGGTCCTGGCATTTACAAATTCAATTTCTTTCGTTGATATGAAGCTATTCAGATATTGCTTCTTCTTGTATCAGTTTTAATAGTATGTGTCTATCAAATAATTTACTCGTTTTAACTGAACATCAAAATTACCAGCATAAAGTTGTTTATAACATCTCTTTATTTTTCTTTCAGTGATGTTCTATTTTCAATTTTTGGTATTGATAATTTGTGGGAGGAGATCCCCTCTTTTTCTTTAGAGCTGCTTTGTTAGGGAGTTTTATTGATTTTCCTAATCTTCTTGAAGAACTAGCTTTTGGTTTTTGTTTCTTTGTTAAATTTCTCTATTGTTTGTCCACTTTATATTTTTTTGGTTTTTGCTTGTATTTTTATAAATTACTTTCTTCTTCTTAGTGGCTTAGACAGTAAAGAACCCACTCTAGTATTCTTGCCTGGAGAATTCCAGAGAGAGGAGCCTGGTGGGCTACAGCCCATGGGGTCACAAAGAGTTGGACACAACTGTGCTACTAAAACACACCTATCTAATATAAGCATTGAACTACAAATTTTCCTCTAAGTAACATGCTAGCTGCATTCCACAAATTTGACAGGTTGCATTCTCATTATCATTCCCTTTGAAATATTTTCCAGTTCATTCTGGATTATTCTTAAAATTTATTGTTCATTCTTAAAACCAGGGATTATTATAGATGTATTGCTTAAGTCCCTAACTAACCTACAAATATGGGTCCTAACAATTCCTATCCTCCCCATACATGTTCATCACTCCTCACACTGAGATGGAGATTATCTTGCCCTCAAATCTGTGCTGGCTTTGCAAACTGGCTTTAATCAACAGAATGCAACAGAAGTGATGCTGTACCAGTTCCAGGCTGAGTTCATTTAATTTGTAGTTGAGTTTGGATTTGTTGTAGCTGTATTTAAATTCTAGCCACCAAAGGCTTAGAATATTTCAGTGGCAAGATCAGGGATTGTGATCTGAACACAAGCAATGATTCAAAGGTCTCTCTATGCTTTATAATCTATCCAACAGCTTTTAAGACCTCTGTGGAGTCCCTTTGTTCTCCCATCCCAAACCATGAAAACCCTTCTCCACCCTCCTGTTCTTCCCCCAATCTTCAGGGTGCCATTGTGTTGCAATCAGTAAATACCTGATATGCCAAAGGGATTTCTCTCAGTTCTCTGGCCCCGCCTCCAGCCTTTGGCAAACTACATGTCATTTGTTGTCATTCAGTCGCTAAGCCTGGTCCAACCCTTTGAGACCCCATGGCTCAAAGTGCACCAGGCTTCCCTGTCCTTCACTATCTCCCAGAGCTTGCTCAAACTCACGTCCATCAAGTCGATGATGCCATCCATTCATCTCATCCTCTGTCGCCTCCTTCTCCTCCTGCCCTCAATCTTTCCCAGCATCAGGGTCTTTTCCAATAACTTGGCTCTTCGCATCAATTGGCCAAAGTATTGGAGTTTCAACTTCAGCATCAGTCCTTCCAATGAATATTCAGCATTGATCTCCTTTAGGATGGACTGGTTTGATCTCCTTGCAACCCAAGGGACTTTCAAGAGTCTTCTCCAGCACTACAGTTCAAAAGTATCAATTCTTTGGCGCTCAGCCTTTTTTTCATGCAATTGCCCTAAATGCCACAAAGACACCAGGTGCCGCAGAGGAACGTCTTAGTCCCCCCACTTTGCCCCCAGCCTGCAACAGGCTGCCTCTATGCTCTCAGTGGGGGAATTGAGAGGCAGACGTGGCTTTGCTCTCTGACCAGTGGTCTAATCCAACAAAACAACCAACATGCATCGTTAAACGTTTATTAAAAGTTCGCCTGGTTTCTGCCTATCCAGTTGGGGGTGAGTTGATGCCTCCTTCTGCTGTCCCCCAGAGAAGAGGGCAGTCACGGGTCCTTCTCTATGGGATCATGATCTCTTTCTAGACTCTAATTCACTTGTGATTCTTTAGCTCTTTGCTATTTAAGTTTATTTTTCTCATTCTATAATAGAAGTGATGGTCTTTCTCAACTTTCTACCTCAAAACAGAAAGCAGCAGTCCTGTATTTCAATATATTTAAAGTCCATAGCCTTATCACTCAACAGATGGGCCAGTCATAAATGATTCCTTAATACATGTTCAAATTTCTTTTCCCACTTACTAGCGTGTACAACTAAGTGATTGATGTTCTCCTTCTGGTCCAGTTTATAAGTCAGTTTTCATCAGATCAGATAAATCAGCAACTTCGCTGCCTTGCCTACCAGCTTCTGATTATATGTACAGGGTTGAGGTGGATGGTTTAGGGTTAATCTGTTTATGGGATTAGCTGGGCTGACTTGATATTAATATGCACAGTTCTCCACACTACAAGGACTGTCTCTGATACCTACCATATTGCTTCCATTTATACGTCCAATCTGACTTACTTCCCGTCTGACATCTCAGTGACATGGTGAAATTAGGGCCAGGCCCTGCACTCCCTCCTACAGGACCAGGAGAGTGATTCCTAAATTTTCTAGTCACCCTGTCTTTGCTAGCTACCCACTCATCTCCACATCCACCAACTAGGCAGCACCTCGCTATTGTAAGAAAATGATCTCCTGCTACCATAATGTTCTACTCATCTGCTTTTAAGCATTCAGTTCAGTTCAGTCGCTCAGTCGTGTCTGACTCTTTGTGACCCCATAAACCGCAGCACACCAGGCCTCCCTCCATCACCAACTCCCAGAGTTTACCCAAACGCATGTCTATTGAGTCAGTGATGCCATCCAACCACCTCATCTTCTGTCATCCCCTTCTCCTCCTGCCCTCATTCTTTCCCAGCATTACACACCTACATTTTGCTCCAATATTTTATACAGAATTTGTGAGATTTTGTATTACTACATGCCAAGCACAGTGTGTGGCACAAAGTATTCATTCAATGAACGTTCATTATGGGCTTCCCTGGTGGCTCAGACGGTAAAGAATCTGCCTGTGATGCAGGAGCCGTGAGTTCAATCCCTGGATCAGGAAGATCCCCTGCAGAAGGGAAATGGCTACCTATTCCAATATTCTTGCCTAGCCAGGTGAGCCTGGTGAGCTGCAGGCCATGCAAACACAATGCTCTACTCATCTCTCTTAAGCACTATGCACCGACATTTTGCTCCAATATTTTACACAGAAGTTGTGCAATTTTTTTATTACTATATGCAGAGCATAGTATGAATATTCATTATTATTTAATTAAAGATAGTACTAGTTAAAATTTCTATCTACATTGCAGGAAATGTAAACCAAGGCAGACAAATGAAGGAAGACAGTTCAAGAGTGAGTCTTAAAGATTGGCTTCACCTATAAAATCAATTGTCCTAGTAATGATCTACGGTGAATTCCCTGCTCTGTATACTACCCCAAGATATGGTTCAATGGCTAGACTTCTAGTTCAAATTCTGATGTTGAAAGTCTCATATGAAATTGGGTGAGATGATGCTACATACAAGTAATATCAACTGTCAGGGCTGAGTAGAGCTGGGCTTGAGCCCCAGGTCAATTATAGGGGTCAATTAAGAAGATAATTCAAAATGAAACAGTCAAGCCATTAATCACTTATAGCACCAGGATAAGCAAAAGATCAAACAGGGAAGGTGTCAGCTCCCTTAGACTATCTCACCACCAACCACATCCAAGACAAAAGGCTCTTCAGGTTTTTATGTACCTGAGGGCCAGGAGAAGAGAGAGAGGGAAGGGCTAGAAGTGGAAAAGTACTAAGTAGTGGGTCAGATGGAGAAAAAGTATTTTCAAGCTTCCCACCTCCTCCCCTAGATCAGGAGGTCTCTGCAGAGGCAACTGAGAATGGCTTCTGCCAAAGGCCCCCAAAAGAAAGGTCTCCAAACAGAGGTGCCTAGGCTGGAAATGCAGGAATGGATGAGCGCATGGCCAGCCAGGAGGCTGGAGCCCTCAACTGCACTTCCAGACACTTGCAAATATATTAGCCATGCACCAAGCCTGGTGTGAGGAAGGCAGCTTTGCGGGGCAGTCTCTGTTATTTCCTATGAAAGTGAAAGTCGTTCAGTCATGTCCAACTCTTTGTGACCCTGTGGACTATACAGCCCATGGAATTCTCCAGGCCAGAATACTGGAGTGGGTAGCCATTCCCTTCAAGGGGTCTTCCTGACCCAGAGATCAAACCCAGGTCTCCTGCATTGCAGGTGGATTCTTTACCAGCTGAGCCACAAGGGAAGCCCAAGAATGCTGGAGTGGGTAGCCGTTCCCTTCTCCAACGGATCTTCCCGACCCAGGAATCGAACTGGGGCCCTGCACTGCAGGCAGATTCTTTACCAGCTGAGCTACCAGGGAAGCCCTATGGTCAGGGCCAAATAAAAGAAAAGTCACACAGAGGATAAATGGCTGGGAACTGAGCTCCCTATCATCCACCAACAGCAATCAGGAACCGAGATGGGTAGAAACCGTGAGACTCCACAAGCCCACTTGGTCACACAGCCTGAGAGCCTGGTCTCCTCCAAGGGGCTGGAGGAAGTCCAGGACTTTGAAAAGTTCTTTTCTAGGTGAGTCTCTGCCAAGCTCTGTCCTGTGTCAAGACCCCGAGCCTGCTGGTCCACTGCACATATATACACATACACACACACTCACAGAAATTAATCAGGGCAAAGGAAGAAGTTCTGGGACAGTTCATAAAATTATCCATGAGCCAGGGAGGTCTTGAGACTAAAAGCACTGGTGTTATGATTCTCACAATAAATTTTAGAATTAAAGAAAATCTAGTTTCATCTTCATTACATTCATCATCACAATACTTTACATCTATGGATATTAAATACTATAAATCAAAACAGTGCCTTCAAAAGATGTAGCTCCTGTCCTGAAACAATTTATATTCTACAGACGCACTCAGACCTCAGGGAAAGGCCTGAGAGAATGTGGTTGTGCTGGTTAATGCCAACAATAACGAAATAAATAATCAACAGGAGTCCCCATTTAAGGTAGTTTCATGCAAGCGTTTAGTTTCTTTTAAAGATTCAATAGGCATTCTTTAACCACAACACATACACAGATTTTTGGACAGTAGACCTTTAGTTTTGCTTGACAGACCAAGAAGAAAGCTATGGAGTGGTTTATAATATCAGCCTTGAGCAGTGATTCTGGATAATGTATGGGGTACTTGAAACAATAAATCACATTTTAATGGGATTTGTAATGAAAATGCCATGGAAGGATAATAGTTGAAGGGTCTCTGCATACTATGTAACTAACAGTAGTAATTGTCGGTGATTATTTCCAGAGTCAATGCCCTATATACAAGCACGACATGCAGAAAGAAGTGTGCAATCCTGATATTGGCCCTGGTGATAGGCTGATACCCAACACCATGTGCCTGGCAGAGGGAAAAATAAGTGTATGAATATTTAGATAGGAAAGAGAAAAATCACAGCCAGTTTCTAAGTCACTCTTCCCTGTATCTCTTTTCAGAAATTAATTCATATGCTCTATGCTGCTGCTGTCTAGTCACTAAGCTGTATCCAGCTTTTGGTGACTCCACGGATTGTACTGCCCGTCCACACAGTCAGATGCTGCCTATGGGACGGGAGGGAAGGAATACTGCCCTGAAAATGACCGCCGCGTAAGTCATGTCAGTTGGGATAAGCTAAAAAAATTCTTTTTTCGTTTTTCTTGACAGCAGATGTTGTTTTCCTGACAGTTTTATGGGTGCTGTTTTCCACAAACATCGTCCTTAGCTCTGGCTCTCATCTCACATTCTGGAGACCATTTCCCCTTCATTTCACAATCTTCGAAAAACGAGTGGTGTCTTCTGGATGCACCATATAGCGATGCTGCTGCATCTGGGGATTCCCACTGAACCGACAGGCTCTCAGTAAATCTCCGGAAGTGTCTCATTTCAGTAAAACTATGAAACAGATGAGATTTAGGTGGAACCGAAGAGCCACACCACTACAAACCCTGCTTGGAATAAAGTTTCCAAGAAAGCATCAATTAACCTATTCCTGAGTATCACTGCTGTAGGAAAAAGCCTTTGCTGATGATTCTGATAATATGGCAAACACTAAATTGTTCAAAAACAGGCAAAAGGATTTCAGAAAAAATGCAAACAACTCTCTATTTCAGATAAGATAATGTATTAAATAATCCAAGTTGATTCCTACTTCACTCTTCACAGCATTTGGTAAGAGCAGATTTTATGGGATGCGACAATTCTAGCAATCATGTTACTAGCGCATATATAAGCTGGAAACATTGGGTTTTTCATAAAGTTTAAATATTCATCTTGGTAATTTTAGTAATTGCATTGTTCACTCAAAGGAAAATTTCTATTCATTTGTCTTTCTGCATAAATTTCCCTCCCCCTGTGCCATAGTTCTGCAGGGAGAACTCTCAGGAAAAGCACAATGTATTGGCATAAAGAATGTAATTTTGCTCATTACTTCTCTTTTCTCTGAAAGAGAAATTTTCTCCTAGTATCCCAGGTATTTATTTCAATTTTTTTTTTAACCAGAATCATTTGAGGGCAAAAGGAAGTCGTATTTTTCAGCATTTAGTGATAGAGTTTAATGAATGTTATATTCTTTATTCTAGATAAAAAAAATTCATGGTGTCTTAAATATAACCAAATGAAAAAAAAAAACCCATTTTATCTTATTTTATCCTATTATAAATCTGACACTTTCAACATTTACTTAAACTTTTTAGATAAGATATCCGAAGCAGTGATAAATTTTAAAACCACAGTCTCACAGAGTAAATGGGACACTTAGGCAGTTCATTAGAATACAAAGCCAGGAAGGGCTTTCAGTAAAGTCCAAAGTACTTCCTTGTTCTAAGGTAGAAAAGTTCCACTGTTTGACAGGCGCAGGATAAGCTCATTGAGAACATCGAATTTAAGACAGGACTTAGAAATAAATCTGATTTCAGTATAATACTATTTATTCCATTTTCCTTACTTCATGTGATAAAAAGATTCAAACATTCTATCAAAATATAAAAAACAGGAAAGCAGGACTCGGGTGTTCTTGACCCTCTGTAGATACACAATGTGCATAGCTGATTCTGCTTTTCACATAACATTATGTGAAGGTGAAGAGATAATATTCATAATTATTGGAAGGCAGGTACTACAAAAGAAAAAGTATTACCTTTGCCTACACATGCACTCTGTGGGCTGATGTGTTAGTTTTCAAGGAACAGCCTGCTAATCTTTTATTGATTCCATTATTCACAAAAGGATAAATCCCTGATGAAAAGTGCACCTTTACTGAAATGAGCCTGAAATAGAAAGATTTGCATGGACGGCCTCATAGAGAGGCGCAGGCTAGCCAGAAACCAAGGAAACCTATCATAGCAACACTGCCTCCCCTGGTTTCCACTTTCTGATCTCACAAAATTCCAAAGGTACTGACATCAGCATTCACTTCAGCAAATTTAGCATGCCCTTTAAACTGCCACAAACTTGCACAGTGCAAGATACACACAAAAGATACATTAAAAGTGTTGGTTGGCCAAAAATGTCATTCAAGTTTTTCTGTAACATCTTACAAAAAAATCTGAACAAACTTTTTGGCCAACCCAACATATCTACCTCATCCTTGAATGATACATTCATTCTAAATGCAATACCTCAGGGCTCCTAAGAAGGATGGATTTAGGAATCAGGGGATAATACTTGATGCCTTCCCTTCCCCACATCTTAATAGAGTAACCTCAGTCTAATCATTCTTTTCAGCACAAAAATGCAGTGAGTGCCAAGTACCGTTCTAGGCACTAGAGATGCAGATTCTTACATCCAGTGGGGGAAGCAGACAGCAATCCACGTGCATAAGTGAATATGCACATTGTTACTGAGCATAAAGCGCAACAGAGTGAGTGAGTGAAACTTGCTCAGTCGTGTCCGACTCTCTGCGACCCCACAGACTCCAGGCAGAATACTGGAGTGGGTCGCCTTTTCCTTCCCCAGGGGGTCTTCCCAACGCAGGGACTGAACCCAGCTCTCCTGCATCGCAGGCGATTCTTTACCAGCTGAGCGAGCAGGGAAGCCCCTACAAACTACAGAGACGCAAACCCAGGTGGGTGACCAGACAGACAGGGCTTGGGGGTCCCGCCTGTGAGCAGGCCCAGAATACCGGGGGAGGGAGGAGACGTCCCACCCGGAGCGGCGCCTAAGCCTGCCCAGAGCCGCACGGAGGTGCTGGAGGCTGCAGCGGGTGGGGAGGAGATGCGGTCAGGGAGAAGGAAACCAGGCCCCCGCCCACTTGCATTTTTAGTTTGCTTTTTCATTACAGTCTCTCTAGTGCAACATTCTTTCGGACGGTTTTTACTCTCTTCACTGTTCTCCTTCCTGAGTACACAGTTTAATTAATCACAGTGAATGTGAAAGGGTCTGGACTCGCCAGTGCGAGGGCAGGATTGGTATGGAGATGTAAAGAAATCACTGAGGGCCTCGGCTCTGCTAGAACTTGGGGCTCCAGGCTGCTTCTTTTCAGGAGTCCTTTTCAAACCCCTGCCTCCTACGGGGATCTTGTCAGACCCTCCCAGGCCCTCACCGGGTCATCCTCTTGGTTTGCAATCCAAAAATAATATGTTCTCCGGATATGTGACGGTCCTGCAGTTTGGAAGCCAGCCTGATTAACCAACCCGGGGAATAAAAACAGACCTTTGTCTTGCACGGTGTACATTTCAAAGGGGCTGGCCCAGAGCATAGTGGAGAAGGAGCCCCAAGGCCCCCTGTGAACAGTGAGCCTGCCCTCTGCAAAGGACCATCGAGGAGGGATCACCAGAATCCTGCTCCTCTTCTGCTCAGAGATGGTTCTACTCCACCTGCGTGGAGCCAAACGGGACGCAGAGAGCGAAGGGAGCAGCAGGCAGACATTCCCCTGGCCTAAGGGTCATGAATCCTCCATATAAAAGAGATGGGAGCTCTCTGAAGAATTTTAATATTGATAGAAACGCAAATTTTACTTGTGCTTTATCATCACATCTGTATTGGATGAACAGTCCAAAAACAGACTGATCTTACAGCTTCAAACTTGTTTATGTAAATGTTTGGGTCAAGAATAATGAAAATACCCTTGCATAAAACTATATACAAAAAAAAAATAGAGAGATGATTTAAGATCTAAATGGTAAAATGTGAAGCAAGATAAAAATACATAAAGAATAAAAATATAAAGTATTATGCAATAGAGGTCTGGAAGACTTTCTGAAATCAGATTCAAAAGTTTAACTATATAAAATTTAAATGTATAATCATATAAGGTTGTGGTACCAAAGTTAGAAAACAAATAACAGATTAGGAAAAATATTTGCAATGTATATAACAGCAGAAGGATTAGGAGTCAGAATACATTTGAAGAACTCCTACAAATCAAATCATTTATGAAAATGGTAGAAGTGAAGAAATTTGAATAGATCACAAAATTGGAAATAAAGTACAGAGATGCTCAACTTTTATTCATTAGGGAAATATAACAAGATACATATTTTCAGTCATACTAACTAATGAAAACTAAAGGGTTTGACACTATTCAGCGCTGCCAAGGTAAAGAAATGAACACTCATTTTTGGAAATGTAAATGTACAGAGGTTTTGAAGTATGATTTGATAGCATCTATCCAGATATCAAATATGCATTTTCCTTGACCCAGTAATTAAATTTCCAAGTGCTAAGTCGCTTCAGTCATGTCTGACTCTGTGCAACCCCATGGACTGTAGCCCCCCAGGCGTCTCTGTCCGTGAGGATTCCCCTGTCAAGAATACTGGAGTGGGCTGCCAGGCCCTCCTCCAGGGATCTTATTGACTCAGGGATCGAACCCAAGTATTTTCAAAGCGATGCTAGTACATATCACAGAGAATCACACACAAGGATGGTCTGTGTAGTGTTGCTCCTAATGGAAATAAGATGGAAATATTCTACATGTCCATCAACAGGAAGAGAGGCAAATAAACTACGGTGTAACCCACACTCTGGATACTGCATAACAGTTTCCAAAAATTAGGGAAGTCTCTTTACACTAGTGGTTTTTCAGGCTGAGGAGGGTCCTGGAAATGAACGTCTAGGGACATTTTTGGCTGATCCAAACAGTAGGGGTGGAGGTGCTACTGAGATCCAGCGAGTAGAGGCCAAGGATGTTGCTAAACATTCTACAATGCACAGGACACCTTTCTTAAAACAAAGAATCATCCAGTCTCAAATGATAGTGCCAACGGTTGAGGATCCTTACCTTATACTAACACAGAAAGAACTCCAAGTCATCACGGTAAGTGTAAAAAGCAAGCCAGACAATAATACATATAGCACTGTTACACTGTGTAAAAACAAAATTAAAATTCAAAATCTTCATGCAAAAATCTCATGTTTGTGTATAAATATTGTTTTTTCTGGATAAACAGATATCAAAACATTATTTAATTTCTGGGAAAAAGGGAGACTGAATATAAAGTGGACGACAACTCTATATTTTTCTGTACAGTTTGAAACTTCCCCACTAAGCACATTTTAAGGTATCATTTATGTATACATAAATTAAAAGAATAAAATAAAAATGCAAAAGCATATATCTGATTCATTCTAAGAGGACTGAATGAAGTTCTCATTTTCTCTCCTGACCTTTGGTACCTCTGATAAACCATTCCCTATTCTTGCATATCACAGTCTGAAAAGTAGTGATAATATTAACATTTGTTTCAGTAATGATTATGATCTAAAAGTACTCTGAATTCCCCAAAATCCAGTTGCTCTTATGGTTTGAATCACTTCCAACCCAAAATTCAAATTCTGAATTCCCAGCTCCCATTACCTCAGAATGTATCTGCATTTAGAGATACAGTCTTTAAAGAAGCAATTAATTTAAAATAAAGCCATTATTTTGCCAACAAAGGTCCATCTAGTCAAAGCTATGGTTTTTCCAGTAGTCATGTATGGATGTGAGAGTTGGACTATAAAGAAAGCTGAGTGCCGAAGAATTGATGTTTTTGAACTGTGGTGTTGGAGAAGACTCTTGAGAGTCCCTTGGACTGCAAGGAGATCAAACAAGTCACTTGAAGGACCGATGCTGAAGCTGAAACTCCAGCACTTGGGCCATCTGATGTGAAGAAATGACTCATGAGAAAAGACCCTGATGCTGGGAAAGATTGAAGGCAGGGAGAGAAGGGGATGACAGAGGATGAGATGGTTGGATGGCATCGTCGACTCAGTGGACATGAGTTTGAGTAAACTCCGGGAGTTGGTGATGGACAGGGAAGCCTGGCGTGCTGAAGTCCATGGAGTCAGACACAACTGAGCAACTGAACTGAACTGAACTGAAAGCCATTAAGGCAAGACCCTAATCCTACAGGACTCGTGTCCTCGTGAGAAGAGGGAGATACAGTGGGGGTGCTGTGCCCACAGCAGAGACCAGTGGAGACCCAAGGGAGAGAGTGGCCTTTCACAAGCCAAGGAGAGAGGACTCAGAAGGTACCAAACCTATGGACACCGTGCTCTGGAGCTCCCAGCCTCGATACTGTCAGAAGATACATTTCTGTTGTTTAAGCCACCCAGTTTGTGGTCATTTTGCTACACGTGCATGCTGCTAAGTCGCTTCAGCAGTGTCTGACTCTGCGACCCCACCGACTGTAGCCCGCCAGCCTCCTCTGTCCATGGGATTCTCTAGAAAAGAACACTGGAGGGGCTGTCATTTCCTTCTTCGGGTGATCTTTCTGACGCAGGGATTGATACCGAGTCTCTTCGGTCCCTGCACTGGCAGGCGGGTTCTTTACCGCTAGCGCCACCGGGCGGTCCTAGCAAACAGCTACTGCTGCTGTGTAAGAACTGGTGAAAAGGTGTAACCTGTTGGTTACAGTTCTGTTCTCATTAAGAGGGGTTCAAGGCAAGAAGCAAACGAAATCCACCAAGCTAGTTTCATTTCTCAGCTGAGAAGATGAACACGGTGAGTGAAAGCAAATCCATACTCCAGGATGACAACCGTGCGGCATCCCTGATTGCAGACCCTGAAACTACCAAGTTACTAACACAGACTTCTGCGTTACTAACAAGTTACTAACAGACTTCACACACCCTCCCCCGGTGGCCTCCTCTCCCGACCAGCCACCAGCCAGCACAGCCCCCAGCTGCACCTCTGAACTCACAGGAGCCGAGGGACTGAATTCCACAGCACTTACACGCCAGCACTGAAGAGCTGGGATTGACACATGCATTTGACTCAGGTTCACAGGGAACTGATCACCTATTTTTTTTGTTTTGTTTTGTTTTTATATTTCCCACGTAAGAACGCCTCCTTCCTCACAGGGGAAAAAATAAAAGGGAAAAGAGCAGTGGGAAGGAGAGGTTACAGAAACCGACAGATCTGAGTCTGGCATCAGGTCGAGAGGGACAGATGGGTCACCTCCAGATCAATTAAAGGGGAAGCCAAGTACTATCTGGAACTCTGGGAGGCAACCCCTCAAATCAGCCTTGCCATGTGGGGTGACTGTGGTGGAATATGGTGACTGATAGCACGTTTAGACACACACGGCCTGAGAGAGCACCCCACATTCTCCAGGGTAATCAGTCAAGAAGCCTCCCCTGTCCCAGAGGGATAGCTGATGCTGCTGGCTGGTGGGCACCCCTGGCAGATCAGCACAATGAAAGGGCGTGATCCTGAGGAAGGGAGCAAAGCGGCTGAGGTTAAAGGGGTGTCAGTGCAAAATTTCAGGGATCCAGAGCTCAGAAAAGCAGACATGCAGAAGAAATGGTCAGGAGCAGCCCAACAGTGTAGAGCCTACTGCACTACCGGTGCTGAGAAAACAGTGCCAGACTTGTCGGTTCAGAGGCAGCAGCCAGCAGGCTCTGACCACGAACAAGCGGGACCAGACACCCTGAACCAGAGGCCGGCTGGACCAGAGCTCCTCCCGGCGCCGTCTACTTCCCGCCCATCACTGTCAGAGCACGGGGTCCCCCGCACCCAGCCTGCCTTCCCGGGAAGGAAGAGGAGGAGGTGGCACCGCTTGAAAGCAAAGAAATGCCCTGATAGTGAGTTTGAACTTTGAGCAGGCAGACGCTTATCTAAAAGAGGCTGCTTTAGTCAAAAGAGGCTCAATTATACCTAATTATCAAGTTTTTTACCCCGTGAAAACAAAAAGTGTCACAGAGCAAAATAAATCAGTTACAGAAAAATTTCAAATCCCTTTTTATTCCCAACTTAGGTTATACCACATGCTTCTACTCTCCATCCTTATATTTTAGACATTTTTTTTAATAAAGAAAGCAAAAATGTGAAGGCCCCTCTAGCAACCTCCTGAAAAGACCACTGCATAAAATGATGGATGTATGCAGCTTTCTGGCAGCGGGAACATGGCGAGAATTATCAGAGCGTGTGTGAACCCCAGGCCTGCAGAGGCATCCCCCGCTGAGTGTGAGGGTGGAGGGACATAGAGGGAACACAGAAGGAAAGACTTGCATATCCACATTTCAAGAGGAGCTCCTAAGCCTTAGCTTCTATACGACCACAGACAAATACTAGTTTTCTTGGCTGCTTTCTCAAGAGAAGTGAAGGGAGTGTAGAAAGAAAACACAAGAAAAATTTTCACCCTTCCTCTTAAAAATAAGTATAAATCTTTAACGCACCCTTCAATATTCCAAGGGTAACTAGGCATCCTGCTTGATTTGCATGCTCCTAGTTTCCTTTTGAATGTATCATTATTGTAGTAAGGAGATGCAGACGCTTAAATTAATTTTATTGTTAATGCCTCAGGGCATTTTTAGGAAGAAAACGTACAAAGCTTTTAAAAATCCAATAAATTATATAAAACCTTAATTTACTTTGTGTTATACCTTCAACTGAGGAAGGACATAAAGTGCTCTTGAATTTAGATCTTGCTTTTATCACCAATTGAAAATGTGTTTGCCTTTTACTAAAATGGGCAAGACATATTCTTGGAATGTTATTTATGTGCTAACAATCCCTCATTAGTTGTATAAAGAATTACATCTTGACAAAATTGATAAGAAGCTTATAAACTATCTTATTAATCTGAAAATAATGATAGCTTGTAGACATATTACGTCAAATCCACATCAATGGAAACAAAATTTTCCTGGAATCATTCAATAAAAATGTCTATTCATCCACTCTATCCTCAAGGCACAGAATCCTGACTGCAACTGTCAGCAGAAATTCCATCAATTCAGTTAATTATGTGTAACAACATCTGGGGTAGGTTAAATAAGTGTTTTATAAAGATAAAAAAAAAAAACCTGGAGAATGATAAAACGCACCCTACAGATTAAAGAATAAATGTATACACTTAAAATTCAGTTTACTCCCTTGTAACCCAATTGAGATTGGACCTCACTGGGCTTTCCTTTTCCCAAACAAGCCCTGAAGCCAGGTTTGATGCATCAGAGCTCAACACACAGAAACACAACTGGAATCAGGCAATGCCAAACATAAGTGGTTCTGGTTGCCCCACAAGCAGGAGCCAGGAGCAAGGCTTTGAAACTGCAGAAGCAAAGAGGAAATTATCTGAAATTATCTGTAGCTTAAAGCCTAGTTGGCTATTTGTGGTTAGCCGACCTTAGTGTTTTGACTTGGTAACCCTAGGGCATTTACAGGCTTAGAGTTTAGTTTGCTTACATGGATCCCAGCACTGGAGCCACCTCAGTCTAACGGCCTCCCTGCTTAATTAAACAAGAGGCTTTGTTTTGTCTTTATTTTTTAATATATAAACTCCACTACTGATACTAAAGCTAAGTTTCACTCAGCCTCAAACACATGCACCCTCTGCTCACTCACCCGTGGCCTACTCCTGGGCCAAGCATCCAGAGCTTCCTTCCAGGGGAATCCTGAAGCCAGAAGGAATGACTCAGCACTATTCTGGTTCAGCATCCGGTCCCTGTTAATCATCTAATTCTTTTCACCTGCAGACCTTATCTGCATTTCACACTGATGATACCTTCCACAAGTATCTATTGTAATGGCCACTTTTTAATCTCAATGTTTTCAATACAATGCAAAAGTAACTTTTGATCTCTATTACACATGGCAAAATTCATCATTTCAACTGTGGCCTCCCTCAAATGCATTTCTGTGGCTTTGCTTTCTTAGCAAACGTCCTGCAAAATCCTGACTGCAAGTGTTTATTATCTGAGAAAAATTCTCTCAGCTCTGCATAATCTCCACTGTGAGTGTGTTTTTCTTCTCTCCTGTATTACATCTCTTATCTACCATAAGCCATGTCAGTGGAAGGATTTTTATCTCACTCTTGCTTTGGTAGAATTTTCAGGTTGCATTCAAACAGAAAAAAAAAAAAGTTACCTCCTTGATCAGTTACGATCTCTGTGAAATATTCTATTCACCAGCATTAAATAATCTTTAGACGTAATCACTACAGATTTTCTCTTTAGCTATCTCATTCACTTCTTCCTGGGATACTGAGGCCATGGGAGTAACCAATAATCTTGGAGTGAGTCAGAAGGGAGCCTCCCCTTTATCAGTCCAAGCCAATCATCTCAAATAGCCAGGGTTGGTAAAAAGCAGGTACACACAAAAGAATTGAGAGCAGATATATATTGATACTGATCACATAAATATAAAATTACTGAGAGAGATCCTGGCTTCCCAGACAGTGCAAGTGGTAAAAAAAAAAAGAAAGAAAAAAAAAAAAAACCCTCCTATCAATGCAGGAAACATAAGAGTCACAGGTTTGAGCCCTGGGTTGGGAAGATCCCCTGGAGGAGGGCATGGCAACCCACTCCAGTATTCTTTGCCTGGAGAATCCCCATGGACAGAGGAGCCTGGCGGGCTGCAGTCCATGGGGTCGCAAAGAGTCAGACATAACAGGTGACTTGGCACCTCTCAATCAGTTCAGTCTTTCAGTCATGTCCGACTCTTAGTGACCCCATGGACTGCAGCCCTCCAGGGCATAGCAACCCACTCCAGTATTCTTTGCCTGGAGAATCCCCATGGACAGAGGAGCCCGGCAGGCTACAGTCCATGGGGTGGCAAAGAGTTGGACACAACTGAAGCGACTTAGCATACAAGAGAGATCCTAGGCCAATTATCATCCAGTCATCACTCTAAAACTATGGACATTGGTGAGAGATTCTCAAACTGGAAGTTCTGTTATTCCTTGAGAAGAACTAACAGCTTCAGAAGAATTCTTGCCATTTTGAAAGTTTGTTATTGACTTGTGCCAGGGCTGACAGCAGCGGTAGACCCTCAAGCTCCTTGGGACCATGTTCTTAAGACACTTTAAAGCTGCACATCCTCTAATGTAAGACCAAACAAAAACAGGCTACCCTTCAGAAGTCCATTCGAATTTTCAGTTATTTAAGCCTTGCCCTGGAGACAATCTAAATTAGATGTGTCTCTGAATACCACTCCATTTCTCCAACTCCCGATTTCTTTTCACTGCCCAAGCTTCCATTAACAATCTTCAATCATTCCATTTTTAGGGTTTTTAATAAAGAACTTGAAGTTTTATATAACTCTCAGAATCAAACGGCTTCTTAAAAATGCATATGCTTTTGAAATGCCTTTGAACTAGTTCATTTTCAAACATGCCCCAGATAGCAGATATTTCAACAGATATTAAAATTTTTCAGTAGTTCCAGGTTTAGTGAATTTTAGCTCTTGTGATCAAGCCACATAGTTTTCCCTGTCAAAGAGCTTACCTGCCAAAACAGTATGATCCAAACTATCCCCTTCTTGACCCAAGATAAATTCCATAAGTATGAAAGAAGGATTTAATTTACAGAGATACAAATAGGTGATTAAGCAAAAAAGACAGTGCAAAAAGCACAGCTTGTGATGAAACTTGGAAGCTGACTTGCAGGTGAGCACAGTTCTTTGTCCCAAATCTTTCTGTTGGCGCCGGTGTTGGCTTTGAGTGCAGAAGGGTCATTAAAGTGCACTGTATTAGCTGGTCCTGATGGGCAGACACGTCAGACAGGAGTAGCATATTTAACTCATCTGCCCAGCAGCTCTGTTTTCTCAGAAGTCTAAAGAGAGCACCTCCATGAATAAAAATGAACTGCAAGATTTTGGTTTCCTTCTCCAGAGCAAGCACATCCAGTGTGGACTTGAATTATATCCATGCAGATTTGTATATATTCAAGTTTCTACAGCTAAACAGAATCCTGTTGGAGCTTGAAGAAATCAAGTGGTGAATAGTAAAGAATATCTTGTGAACTATTTCTATTCTACATTTTTTTTAAGAATTGGCACACATAAGTTTACTTAATAATATACACTAATTTTTGTACAGTCTGATCTCAAATGCCTTAATTGAGGCAGATATTTCCAGGCTTGTAGAGCACATGGTTTCTGTCTTCAGGTCATTTCAGACTAACATGCCAGGTGGAATCATAGCAAATAGTACAGGATGGAAAAGAGAAACAGGGAGATGTTTTCTCATTAAAGGAAAAATCTCTTCTTTCCTACTTCTTCAGAAGTAAAAATATTTTATCTCTACTTTCGTAATACTTATTACATAATTCTAAAAGCAATATCATCATATAAGGTTTTAGAGACATTGGTTCCAAGCATAGTGGATCTCTTAGTTCCGCTCAGAGAGAATTTTCAATTACCTGCTCTTCAGAGTCCTCGTAGGAAAACCACCAGGACTGGAATACAAGGTCTATCAAAGAGACTGCTCCACTTCGTGTGACAGAGCAGCTCATTTTAGGGGAGCCGTAAGGTGTTAAGGACCTAGCCAAGGCTGCAGAGGGAGACAGTCACTGCTGGATATTTTAATGCTCAAACTGCTCGGCCAGTTTATACTTTAAATACCGGTCTGAACCACAGTGGTTACTGCACCTCCTCCAAAGAAACACACTCTTAAAATCAATTACACCTCTTATATTTGCATATTTAATTTCTTCCAATACTCAGTTTACATGGATTTCAAATTGTTGACCTGTGATTTTCAACTTCAAAATGATTTCCCAAAACTATTCATCCAGGGAATCAGTTCTTGACAGTGGCATTTTCTGAATTGCCCATAATAATCTCATTGTGCTCCTGTGAGGATTAAGTGTAATAACTTGCTTTATGCCCATTCCTGTGTTTATCTTTGCAAGCAAAATTCTACTGTATATACAGTTGGCTTTCTGGGTTTGTTGGTTTTGTGTTTGATTTTATATTAAAAAAATGTCATGTTATTAAAACTCCTTTAAAAATATGTTTAATGTCTACGTAGTAGTCCATTAATAGGAAGATCACAATTATTATAATAATATATTTATGGTTAGAGACTTCAATAGTTCTAGATTATTTATATAAATAACATTGTGGTGAACATTTTATTTATAGAAATCTTTATCTGCAAATGTATTGCTTTATTTCTGGTTATTTTCTTTCAATTTCCACCCTAATGTATTTAGCTTGCAAGATTTTCTAAAAACCACACAATGCGAAAGAAAACCAAATTGCAAAACCATGTAATATATTCTTTGGAAGCCTGTGTAACTTGTTTTCTATTAATTCATAATTTTCCAGCTGAAAAAAATAACTGTCTAAAAATTTAATTTCTTTGGGGGAATAAAAACATGCTCAACTGAATACTGTTCAAGCAAGATGATAGCTTTATATTCCACTAATTTAAACTAGAACATACTTCATGCGGTAAAACATTGCAGCTAGTATATTTCTTTCACATCATAAAGAATGAGATCTTTCATCAAGTTATTCAGAGAGGGACTTCTTTGGTGGTGTAGTGGCTGAGATTCTGCTCTCCCAATGCAGGGTGCCTGGGTTCGGGGAACTAGATCCCACATGCCAAAACTAAAAAAAAAAAGATTCTGCATGCCACAACTAAGACCCAACACAACCAAATAAATAAGTAAACTTTTTTTTAAAAGTTATGCAGAGAAAAGCTCAAGTCAACATAGCCTTCCTCATGAGACTAAATGTTTATATTCTTACACCATGTATGATATTGTTCTAGGTGACAGCAGATTGCAAACTAAACTTATGAAGTCAGGACCGCAAGTAGGCTCCAGAATGCATTCATAACTCTACCACTAATTACCCACAGGTCCTCCTGTTAACCTACATCCAGCTATTTCAATTTTTACCCTAATGTATTTGTGATTCTATTCCCATCTGATATTTCAGTCATCCCAGCCTAAGAAGGAAAGTAAAGGACTAATTTGTAGGCATTACTCAGACGAAAATGTTTAAAAGCTTGTCAGCTTTTAAATTATGTATTATTTGAATAATACCACAGTCCATTATGCAACTATGAAAATAAGCATCAACTACTTATCTTAGAGAATACTAATTTGTATCATATGTAGCTTAAAGAATAATAATTCAATTTAAATGCCTGTGAATAGTTTTGAGGAAGAAGTCTGTTAAGAATAAGAAAGAAAAATTGAAATTGGATAGAGAAAAAATAATAGGGCTGATGTCTTATATGTCAGCCTGCACTAAAACACAATTATAACAATGGACCATTGTGAATCAAAGAAAACAATCAAATATAATCTCTGTGTAAAAAAAGGCTTATTGTCTTCCAAGCTGTGTGAAGACAAAGACACCTCTACTAACCTCAAAGAGGTTTTAGATTTGGCCATAAATGAGCACTTTACAGAATTTTCCATTCAATTACATTATACTTGTTAACATGCCAAAGTAGAATAGCATACTCAAAACCTTATATATTAAAATATATCAATTTTCCATCAAATAGTTGTTGAGAACTTACTATATGTGCCTAAAAATATATTTGACATTAAGGTCCCAGAGGGCTTAAAATATACTATGAAAGTAAATTATTTCACTATTATTATCATCATAAATTCAAGCAGTGTACCATAAAAAAATACATCTATCTAATGAGATCGGTTTTCGATTAAAGCCTTTCAAAAGACTTTATATAAATATTTTTCAATAACGTACTAGAAAACCTATTCCAGTAATGGCCTAGATGACTGAAGCTATGTTTTGGAACATCTAATCTAACAGCACCTTTGTCCACCAGAGAGAAAACCTCCAAAACTGTTTCAGGTTTTCTGCCATGATTAGAGTCAAGGAAAGTCTGAAGGAGATAAATATATAAACAAGGTAAACAAAATAAAAGGGGGGCTTTGGTTCTATTTTGGCATTGCCTTTCTTTGGGAATGCCAAAGAATACTCACACTACCTCACACATACTTATCTCACACGCTAGTGAGGTAATACTCAAAATTCTCCAAGCCAGGCTTCAGCAATATGTGAACCGTGAACTTCCAGATGCTCAAGCTGATTTTAGAAAAGGCAGAGGAACCAGAGATCAAATTGCCAACATCTGCTGGATCATCGAAAAAGCAAGAGAGTTCCAGAAAAACATCTATTTCTGATTTATTGACTGTGCCAAAGCCTTTGACTGTGTAGATCACAATAAACTGTGGAAAATTCTGAAAGAGATGGGAATACCAGACCATCTGACCTGCCTCTTGAGAAACCTGTGTGCAGGTCAGGAAGCAACAGTTAGAACTAGAAATGGAACAACAGACTGGTTCCAAATAGGAAAAGGAGTACATCAAGGCTGTATATTGTCACCCTGCTTATTTAACTGATTTGCAGAGTACATCATGAGAAACGCTGGGCTGGAAGAAGCACAAGCTGGAATCAAGGTTGCTGGGAGAAATATCAATAACCTCAGAAATGCAGATGAAACCACCTGTATGGCAGAAAGTGAAGAAGAACTAAAGAGCCTCTTGATGAAAGTGAAAGAGGAGAGTGAAAAAGTTGGCTTAAAGCTTAACATTCAGAAAACTAAGATCATGGCATCTGGTCCCATCTCTTCATGGGAAATAGATAGGGAAACAGTGGAAACAGTGTCAGACTTTACTTTTGGGGGCTCCAAAATCACTGCAGATGGTGAGTGCAGTCATGAAATTAAAAGACACTTACTCCTTGAAAGGAAAGTTATGACCAACCTAGACAGCATATTAAAAAGCAAAGATATTACTTTGCCAACAAAGGTCCATCTAGTCAAAGCTATGGTTTTTCCAGTGGTCATGTGTGGATGTAAGAGTTGAACTATAAAGAAAGCTGAGCACTGAACAACTGATGCTTTTGAACTGTGGTGTTGGAGAAGACTCTTGAGAGTCCCTTGGACTGCAAGGAGATCCAACCAGTCCTTCCTAAGGGAGATCAGTCCTGGGTGTTCATTGGAAGGACTGATGCTGAAGCTGAAACTCCAGTACTTTGGCCACCTGATGCAAAGAGCTGACTCATTGGAAAAGACCCTGATGCTGGGAAAGAATGAGGACAGTAGGAGAAGGGGACAACAGAGGATGGGATGGCTGGATGGCATCACCGACTTGATGGACATGGGTTTGGGTGGCTCCGGGAGTTGGTGATGGACAGGGAGGCCTGGTGCCCTGCGGTTCATGGGGTCGCAAAGAGTCAGACACGACTGAGCAACTGAACTGAACTGAACTTGGTTCTATTTGTAAAACTCTAATTAATCTGAAGTAATCTGTAACTGTGGGGGCAGAAGTTGAGTTCGTTCAGAGAATACAAAGCAGGTAAAGCAAATGGAGATTTGGGGGTCGGATTAGCCTGTGGTCACATATCAGCAGAGTGCAGTGCAGTAAACAGAAGACACAGCTTTGATCCTTACTCTTAAGAAACTTTCAACCCGTTAGGATAGATCGGGTTGTAGAAGTTTAGACAAAAGGCAAAAGTTTAGGAAAAGTAACCCAAAAAGTTTCCTTGAACTTTAAGAAATGGGCAGCATTTGTAGACAGAGGAAAAAGGCGAAGAAGACTAGGTGAGAAAAATGGCATGATGATTCTTTAGGGTGATGATGAACCAAGCATATTCAGATAGGTGGAGGGGATCAATCTGACAGGTGGAGACCATCATGCTAAATTCCATAATATGAGAAGCAGACATCACCAAGCCAGCAGGCAGAAAGGGCAGACAAAGGTAGATGAAGATTTATAGGATGTTTGAAAGCATCTGGAAGTAGGGTGGATTTACATGTAAACTGGAAGTTGAGCATCCTACTTTAACCATTGGCATGTGAATAATGAGACTCTGCCCTGCCCACTGCAGTGATGTTTTGAAGTACAATCCTCAAGTTTCTAATTCCAATCAATATTTTTTTCCACAAATATTTGTCAAGCCAAATAAAATTTTTATTAAATATCTACATAGAAAGGCTCATAACCAAATAAACGAGTCCAATATCTTTCCTCCAGGCAGCCAGCCCCGTACCACCATCCTGAGATGTCCAGGAATATGCTGATCTTCTAATCCAACCAGTAACTTGTTGCTTATTTCTCAGAGCCTGGCCACTGATCCTACTGTTAAATGTGAGGCTTCAGTTCACAGCTGAAATGATATCCTTTGACTTTCCAATGATATCCTTTCCCTTTTCGTCACCCTGCCCTCACCTCAATAAACCTTCAACAGAGGAGACTGTCCCCTCTGACCATCCCAGGGCTACACAATCAAGGGTGTCTAAATTGGACTGGAATTTTTAGTCATTCATTAGAGCAACTTGTCTTCAAGCCTGACATCACTTGGCTGATTTGGGACATTTTTTGACCAACTGTCAATTCAACAACTTCAACCCACTTTCCCCTCACCACTGGAAAAAGGTACAAGAGCAGTCCACTCTCCAACTGCAATTTTTGCCAACACTGTGACTTTGGAAGACTTACTGACTCCTCAGCTCTCAATCAGCTCTGTCTATCCCAGAGTATCAGTAACATTTAATCTCAGAGATAAAAGCCTATGTATTTGATCACTTCTTCTTAATCACCAAAGTCTTCATGTACATTTACCCACCCTTTTCTGGATGCCCTTCAGTTGCCACCTCTCAATAGCTCCATAAAAATTTTAAATCCAATTTCACAAGATGCTTGTCATGGCGAGCAAAAGATAAATATTTCAATTAGTAGCTAGAGATGAGGAGAGAAAGAGAAAAGAGAGACAGACAAAGAGACTATTGAAGTCTGCCGTTGTTTTGTTCTTATTACATTGATTCCTTTCCATTATTTACCTGCGCTTCAACAAGTACAATTTAAGACTAAATGCAACTAATTTGGTGACTATAAAAAGAGTCTAAAGTTGACTGCAGCAATAACATGTTGAATAAAAATACGTATTGCAGTTTCATAAAAAAACAGGCATTTACCTCTCAAGTGTTCCCAAATGGATGTTTGAATAGACCTGACATATTTATTTTTAAAGTAGTTTATTGCTCAAGCTTAGTAGGTGGATATATTCAATTATGATAAAGCATCACAAAGCATTAAGTACTTCTCTGCTAATCTTCTTAAGATAGTGACAAATTAAGAAGCACAATGTAAATATGTTTTCCTAGATTAGAATAAAAATAAAGAATGCAATTCAAAGAGTGATTTTTAAAAATTGGCAAATCTTAGAACCATAAAACTCTCTGCTCAAAATCCAAAATAATGATTAAAATGAAAATTTAGAATGGTACATTCAACTGTCAATATAGATGAGCATAATGTCTATAAGTCACCAAAGATTTTGTCTATTCTAAGACATCTAAATGGCTAAACTTAACATTAAAATAATAAGTGAATGAATACTGAGAAAGCAACAGGAACATTTAGACTATTTTTGTACCTTCAGTACAAATTGAATTTAGCTGTGGAAGAAGCATCTCAACTGTTTCCAGTCTCTGAGAACATGCTGGGCCACTTAATATAACATCCTGGTCTATTGTTTGCTTTTTGATAGCAAGCAAGATAGACTGATTGATCAAGTCCCTCATAGGTATTCATCTGATCAACAAATATTTGCTGAAGGATTATCATGTCAGACACTAGGAGAGAGGATTTTCCCACATCACTTAATTGAAATTCAACAAATATTCTCAGGCTATAATGAGGATTAAATAAAGTAGTATTTGTACAGTGTTTAAAACAGTGTGTGGCACATGGCAAGTGCTATATAAATGTTTGTTAAATAAATTATGTTGAGGAGTCGATTGTAATATGATCTTGGCATAAGGTTTTGGTTGTTCTATTTCTTCTTTCTCAAATGTTTCTATGTGCACAAGAGATAATGGGGAAACCCTGAAATTCCATCCTGGAAGCGCCTGGTATGTGTTCATGAAACATCCAAGGCAATATCTGCCCATAAAAAAATCACCTGATAGAAAAGTTCCCTGGAGAAACAAAAATTCTGTAAGACTAGCATAACAAGTGTACCTTGCCTTTAAACACTTGTTTAGCATGTATTTACAAAACATTAAAAAAAAGGTTCTGATTGTCATTTAATTTTCATAATAGCCCTATGATACCATCATTACCTACTTTACAGATGAGAAAACTGAGGCGCAGAGCGGCTGAGTGCCTTGCCCAGTAGTAAGAGGCACAGCCTAAATTCACACCCAGACAGTCTGGTTCCAGGGTCCAAGCTCCTAAACACTAAATTAAAATGTGGGTATAAAAAGGGGCCAATATTTATTAATATAAAGATCCTTACCAGCTCTGTCTCCCCAAGTCATAACTCTTCTACCTATATTGGTTTACTTGCTGTGTACTCCATACTGGGAAAGAAAATCAGCACAGATTTACCTTACATAAAGAGATACACTGAGGGCGCTTTGAAATATGTACCCCCTAAACCATACAGAAAGTCAAAAAGGAGAAGTGAAATACCAGATGACAGTCCAGGGCTTAAGTGTCTTAACCTTCACGTGATCATATTACTAAGTAACCACTCTTGGCATTCAAATGTGCTTTGCAAGAAGAGCTGGAATCCGTCAAGCATTGTCAAAGAACAGAGTAGGCATATATCCTTCTCAACTGATCAGAGGAAATTTCAACCTCTTTGCCCCCATCCTAGCCACTGCCCCCCCCACCCCCTCCACCACCCTCAGTTAATCCACTGCAAATGAGGGTTTGTACGCAAACCGCTGATCATAAAAGGCAACTGCCAATAACAGGAAGCCTCTTTACCATATGAGACAAATTACAATTGTGGAAGATGCTTGAAAGCTGTCTTTAAGTTAGAAATCCTGCCTAAGAGAATACAGAAAAGGAAACAGACTTTTCTCAAAAAGTTAAAGACAAAGATGAATTTTAAAGTGGGACAACGTATCCCCCCTTTCTTGAAGACCAGAGAGACATTTCGGCAATTTACCAAGAAAAATTAAAGCTAGAAAGCAGCCAATAATGCCTCTGACTCAGAGGCAAAGATCAAGAAAGACCCATCCCAGTTCTTTTTAAGGACAAGTAAAGCTGGCTTCTCTGTTCTTCCCACAGTTTAACTCTGATGAGTGGAATAAGGAAAGAGTTTAACAGAGGGCAGAGCCTTTTTAGAACGCTTGCAACCACAGACCCTGCCAACTGCTGCTTGCTCGTTAGTCGAGCACGTCTCGGACCGCTGAGGCTGGGCTGTCAGCTCCTGCTCAGACGATGATGATGCAGTAAACAGGGAGACTTCAAGATGTTTTCTGCCCAAAATGTTTAAAACAGACACAGAGGCTTCACAGACCTCATGCCTGAGCCTCCCACAACCACTCCGCCTAACCACTCTATCAATCATGATTATGTGGTGCCCTCCTCTGGCCTTACGGCGGCAATTTAATTCAGTTCCTCTAAGATACTGAAAAGAATTCCTAAACCAAAGTCCAGGACAGAATCACAACCCTGTTCTGTCTGCACTTATAATTATTCCAATTTTCCAAAGCAAAGGAAAATTTTGTGAGGCTGCTTGCTTTTTAAACTCACAGTATAGTCAAGATGGTAAAATTTTGCTTTATGTTTTTATAGATACGCCCCGAGGAGACAAACAACTCTGTTTTTCACAGTTAAGATAAGCAGGCTACCTGGGCTTTGCTCAGAAGATTAAGGCAATTTACTTGGCAGAAATCATCCGGTAAAACTCAAACAGCCTTAGAACACTGTGTAGTTGGAATCTGCATTAAAAAAAAAAAAAAAAAAAAAACCCTCAGGTTAAATAATATTACTTGTTCCATGGGGTCACAAAGAGGTGGACATGACTGAGCAGCTAAGCAGAGTATTAGATCTGATTCAGGAGAATGACTCAGTCTCACCAAGCTTATTTCAATGAATTTGTATCAAGTCAGTTCAGTTCCGAGTAACTCATCAAGAATACAGCACAAATTCTTGCCCTATATTCTCAGGTATTTTCTTTATCCCATGAGAAATAGGATCCTCAGCATGAAAAATTAGAAATCAATAACAGACTTCAAATATGAGACACAGCAAAAGGCGCTGGAAGACTTTCATATGTTTTTATGGGCTAAAGAAGGCAATTTTCTTATTTGTAAAGGTTTTGGATTAAATGGGGAAAAAATAATATTGTGGAAGGCAAACAACCGCTATTATCTCAGTTATTCACCAGCCTTCACCCAAGTCCCGTGGTTCAATCACAGAAAGCTTCCAGAACCCCAAAGCGAGTGTCTTCTCTGTATCTAAGGCCTCCAGCTCTGTGGCCGCTCCCTTCGGGGTGACCATGTTCTTCCTGTTCCGTCAACACGCTCTGATCACTTGCAACGATAGCACAGACTCTGGCTTCCAGCTTATGCCATTAAGCAGCTGGGCCAGGGGATAGGACACTCATGTCCACGGTTGCTGAGAGAGAGCGGAGCCTGTACTAGGGCCAGAGATAAGGATGAGAAATCAGGCCCGCCGGTTTCCAGACAGCACTAATGGACTCAGACCCTGACGGAGCGGAAGGACAAGGGAAAGTCAAGCTGTAAAGGCAAGAAGGTGGAGAGTCAAGGAGACTCCTTGTGGGCAACAGGAAGTTGGACATGGAGGAAGTCTGCTCAAGGCCTTGGATTTTGGCAGACGTGAAGAAGACGGATATAAGACTCACAGGGAAGATCACGGCGTCCCTAATTCTTCCTTCCTTGCCCTTCATTCCGAGTTCTGAAATTCAGGGACTTCCTGGATTGGAACTGATGCTTTTTTTCTAAGTCATAAAAAATAAAACTGAAAAAGTCACTGAGGAAAAAAGAGCAATTAAAATTCAGCTTTGGGATAAAGAGCAAATCAAGGGCATGACCATAATGCTTTTCTGAAAACCTCTCAGGCAATTACGTTTATGCTCAGTAAATATTCTTATTTGGAAAAAAAAAAAATGGCCCAAGGAAGACACTAATAAAATGAATCACAGTGAGGACTTTCGTCCTAGATCCTATGGAAACCAATTATTTAGTCCTTCGACAAAAGATCAGACGGGCAGGAAGCCACATACATAGCATGCACTAAACATTATAAGTATCAGAGTTTATAAGCTAAAGGTGGATCTACCAGTAACTGTTTTATTCTCCCTTAACATCATCTATAATGCAATACTGGTAAAGTTATCCAAGTGAATAGGTAAACAGCAATTTTCCGTAGTGAACAGAAAAGTGACATTTCCTCACTACAAAAGTATTTTCTTTGGCAGATGAGACTAACCAAATCAGAAATCTACTGATACTGAAATCACACAACCAAATCCCCTTCCATAGCATTTACGGCATTGTACTAGAGTTGTTAATAACTTTACTTACTTTCATAGGTAGTGTAATATTTGCCTTTTCATCACCAATTCCTTTCTCAAGGTTTGACATATAGTAGGTCCTCAAACAATGTTTCTTTGAATTCAACCTGATGGCCAGAGGAGCCTGGCGGGCTATAGTTCATGGGGTCGCAAAGACTCGGACAGGACTGAGCAGGTAACACTCTCACTGGACAGCAAGTACAAGTTCTGATCTTTCATAGTTAGGTAATTTTCTTTAAAGGATGAGGGCCTAACCTGGGAAAAGTGAAAATGAAAGTTGCTCAGTCGTGTCCAATTCTTTGCGACCCCATAGACTGTAGCCTGCCAGATTCCTCTGTCCATGGAATTCTCCAGGCAAGAATGCTGGAGTGGGTAGCCATTCCCTTCTCCAGGGGACCTTCCCAACCCAGAGAAATATTGTGTTATTTTAGACAAAATGTTTTAGCGCCATCTCAAAAAAGGTAGAAATTCTAGGTCATGTGGACACCTATAAGTGTCCTTTCAATGACTGTATTTAGCACTCCCAAAGAGAAGAGAAATAAATTATTTTACAGTTGCTAAAGGAAAGAGTAAAAACATAAAGCTATTAAAACTGAGACTATCCATATAAAAAAGAAGAAGAATGTGAGTCTCAACCTTGGGTTTTAACAAGGATTTCAAAACAGTTTTCCACTATTTTCAAGCCTCCCTTAGAAAACACAAGATGAGAATATATAAAAATAGTTTACTCCAAGGTATAACATAGGGATATTGACACAGAAACACCATTTCTTTGAGCTATGGTTGAAACAGCTGGCCCGTTTAATCAGACAATTGGTTTGAATTTATCTGGATTCCACGTGCACAACCTATCACAGCAGGACAGACAAGCACCCCAACACACAGGTTAAAAGAACATTTTAGCCCCATCGGATTCGGTGATACCGTTCGGACATCATGTCAGTACTGAGGGGATAAAAACGGAGTCAGATGGTTTCAGGTAACCCATCTCCTGCCCTGCTTTTCACCCAGCAAGCAACATAACTCACCCGTCTTACGTGCAAAGAGGAGACTCACAGCCTTGAATCACTAGTAGGTCTGGCAGCAGACCCTGCAAATGACCAGCAGCCCCTCAGTGCACAGACCGGGACTTCCACTATTCTCCTAAGACATTTGTCAATGTGAGTGCAGATAAGAATGAGAACAACTTATAAAATCGTGTTTGCTTTGATCCTGTTTTTTGGTTTTCAGCTTTATGATGCTGGTACCAAATCAACCATGCCCTTTTTTAGGGGATAAAGACATCTGAAAGACTGGTGACCTCCTTAGCTCACAGCCCTCCCTATGCTGAAATTAATAAGAAGAAAAGAAACTTTAACTCATTAAAATTCACCACACAAACACAGTCTCTCCCAGCTCTCCACTTCACACGCTTTATCGCCTGCGAACGACTGTGGACTTACAAGTTTCCAATCTAACTTCCTCAGGAGAGCCAAGGAGCCTGTCGGTGGCGTGGAAACTTCCCTCTCTCTTTAGACACTTTAAGCAGCTCCGAGGATGCAACAATCTCATCTGGGAGCAGCACACCGTCACCCACACATTAACTTGTCACCCTGAGTAATAAAGTTCACAAACTCCATTTCATTTTTTTTTTCTTCACCATGTTGCCTGATAATATAAAAAGGTGTCACATCCCTTTGATTTGTAGCTTGTGTTTGTGAAACAGCCTCTCCACAAAACACCCGATGAAGTCAAGGAAGCTGGATGGCTTTTTTCTGTAATACTCAGGTCTATTTCCCAGTAAATATTCATGTGCATAAGCATAAATGTGTTCAATGAGGTGCAGTCTTGGTAACTACACAAACAGGAAAAAGTCAAGGCATGATTGGTCTGAGCAGGGTAAGAATTTCTAGACTCACTGCTTGTGTTCAAAGCAGTAACTACAAATTACATAGTCAGGTATGGCATTTCCAGACCTTTGAATTACCGACTAAGGTATCAAAACATGCCACACCGGTCATATATAATTGCAAAATGGCTATCTGCTCTTCTACAGTTTTCCTTAATTCAGGAGTCTTTGTGATATGCAAAATATATTTACACCTGACCCACTTTAATAGCTTTTCTATTTGTGATTCACTTTGACAGACGCTTTTATGACAGTCATTCTTTTGCCACCACTGGATGGGAAGAAAAGAATAGCGATCAATCATCAACGCCTTTTGGACTTCTAGTAACCACATTTCCAGATAAATAATTGAGACACTTTGTGGGTGTGTGTTTTGAGATCATCAGCTATTCCCATCATCACTCATCAACTTAATTCTCTGTGGAGTGGTTTCTAATAGTTTAGGGCATCTCGGGCTCTTTCAAGGATATGATAAAATACCAATGCTTTTCTCATGAAATAAACAAACAAAAGGTTTGTCTATAATGCAAGGGACTCCCAGAATTCTAATCATCAACCATGAATGATTTCAGGTTAAGAATCTCTGTTTCTAGGGTTATGATTATACTTGCTTTATGGTGGCGATGTGGAGACTGGGTTAGAATAAGCCAGGAAAGGCTGCAGTGAATGAGTGGAAAGTATTTGCTCTTTTCCTCAGAGTAAGGAAGCAGTGAGGATGGTTTGACCCAGGACAGGCAATAGAAAGCGAGAAAATGAAAAGAGGAAATCAACAAAACCTGGAGGCTGAAAAGGTTTGCTTGCTTTTTATATCTATACAGAAAGAAAGAAAAAAAAACCTCACTTCTTAGTAATATCTGACATCAAACAAAAGAGGAGGTGGAAAAAAAAAAAGATGAGGTGGATTAAGTAGAAAACTGGTCTTTTGAAAATGTTAAGGCTTTTATTGTTGTATTTTTATTTCGCATGAAAATAACTCTTTGAAAGGTAGGGAAAAAGAAGTTTCTTGCACAGAATATTTTTAAGCAATAAGGTAATTTTGCAGTATGATTTTTCTAGAACGCCTAAAGAAGGCCAGCTTCCAGCTCATCCACAGGCTGTGTTCTACAGAAGTGGTGCCTTATGTTACAAACAACACACTCTATCATACTTATAGTGACTGAAGGGACAAATTAAAAGGAAAGTCTACATGTACAGAAGTTAGATTCATAGTCCTCTCCCATGCCTCCCCCGCAGAGGTTTGTGGCTGTTCCCTACCAAGTCCGCACCACTACTGCCTCCCTGAAAGTGAGGGGCTTATTCTATGGAGTAGAATATGGAGCTGACAATAAGACTGAAGAAGTACTTTCCTTCTCCCTTCTTCTAGAACGCCAGGAGCCAAGCTTAAATCTCCACCCCAGAGCAGGACATTAAAGATCTCTTCTCCAGGAGGAAAAAAGTAAAAAATAAAAATGGTCCCAAAGAAAAGATACCACAGATTTGAGGGCTTCAGATAAAAAGTCTGAGTCTCTTCAGATCACCCCACAGTAAGTCACCAGCAGATAAACACTGCTGACCCAAGGCTTTCAATTAACCTCCTACTGCCTGACTCCTAATATGAACGCATAGTCAAGCATTGCCAGCGTTAGAATTCCCTAGTGGGAAAAATAAACAGAACAAAGTAGGAATACAGAAGAAATAAAGGCGATACAAGCATTTTTAAAAAATATTTTTAAAGCATTTTTAAAAAATATTATTAACATTCTCTGAGAAATGAGTTTACATCAATAACAAAGAACAGAGTTCTATTGAAAACAAACAATGGGAGACAAAAACTCTTTAAAATTAAAAAGAAGACAGCTAACATTTAGAACAAATCAATAAAAAGAAAAGAGAAAGATTCTCTTCTGTGTTTCAAATACTATGCCTTTTTTGGTTTTGTTCAGCAACTAACAAGTCAAATATCTGTGAGATAACAGAAAATATGTATATCGGTCTCTGCCCCCAGTTCTTGCACGGAACTCCTAAAACACCTTTGTAACTTCCTAACTAATAAGAGCACTCTTGCTCTAAGGTTTGGTTCTGTGACTATTTCCTGACATGGACTCCTAAAACATAATTTCCTGGATGAAGGGAGTGTCTTTTGTTCTAATGAGGAGACTCTGGATGGGCTCCTGAATGGTCCTGTATGTGGACCAGGATATACCAAGAAAGTTTAGAAACTTGGAATATTCAGTTACTACCCCTTACTCTGTAAGAGGGGAGAAGGGCTGGAAATGAAATTAATAGCTGATCATGCTTACATGAGGAAGCCTCCATAAAATCCAATAGTATAGTGTTCAGAGGGCTTCCAGATTAGTGAACACAGACCTGGAGGGTGATGCACCCCAGCTCCATGGGAAAAAAAGCTTCTGTGCTTAGGATCCTCCCAGACCTTGCACACTTCATCTGGCTGTCCATCTGTATCTTTGATCATATCCTTTATTTATTTTAAGCTATTTTTTTCATTTATTTTTATTAGTTAGAGACTAATTACAATATTGTAGTGGTTTTTGCTATATATTGACATGAATCAGCCATGGATTTACCTGATCATATCCTTTAATAAACTGGTAGTGGCTCAGATGGTAAAGAATCTCCCTGCAATGCAGGAGACCCAGGCTCAATCCCTGGGTCAGGAGGAAGAAAGGGCAACCCACTCCAGTATTCTCACCTGGAGACTTCCATGGATAGAGGAGTTTGGTGGGCTACAGTCCATGGGGTCACAAAGAGTCGGACACGACTGAGCGACTAACAAGCACAAGTAACTGTTTTCCTAAGTTCTGAGAACTGCTCAGTTAAAATTAATCAAATGCAAAAAGAAAGTCGCAAGAGCCTCCAACTTACAGCGTATGGGTCAGGAGCACAGGCGACAACACAGACTTGGGTTGCACCTGAAGCGAGGTGGGAACGGTCTTATGGGATAAGAATGCTTAATGTGGGATCTGATGCTATCCCCATGCAGACAGTGCCAGAAACAGTGAATTGTAGGCGACCCGGGTGGTGTCACATTGAACCACCTGGTGAGGGAAAGACCCACACATTTTGTGACCAGAGTGTTGTGAGAAGCACAATGAGGTGGGAGTAAAGGGAAAATTCAGGAGGTAGACAGGGATTGTTTTCCTAAGCAATATCCTCTATCTCTACCAATTGCACATTTTATACATTATAGGAAGAGATCTTCGGGTCACTAGACTGTGTAACTGTAATTTGGAACTGTGGTTCTCAAACTCACATGCCAAATGAAATATTTAAGAAAATATTCTGTACTCATTTGTACATGCTTGATTTACCACCTGGATTGTAAACTGAGAAATCTCTATGCAGGTCAGGAAGCAACAGTTAGAACTGGACACGGAAAAACAGACTGACTCCAAGTAGGAAAAGGAGTACATCAAGGCTGTTTATTGTCCACCTGCTTATTTAACTTATATGCAGAGTACATCATGAGAAACGCTGGGCTGGAGGAAGCACAAGCTGGAATCAAGATTGCTGGGAGAAATATCAATAACCTCAGATATGCAGATGACACCACCCTTATGGCAGAGAGTGAAGAAGAACTAAAGAGCCTCTTGATGAAAGTGAAAGAGGAGAGTGAAAAAGTTGGCTTAAAGCTCAACATTCAGAAAACTAAGATCATGCATCCGGTCCCATCATTTCATGGCAAATAGATGGGGAAACAGTGGAAACAGTGTTAGACTTTATTTTTCTGGGCTCCAAAATCAGTGCAGATGGTGATTGCAGCCATGAAATTAAAAGATGCTTGCTCCTTGGAAGGAAAGTTATGACCAACCTAGATAGCATATTAAAAAGCAGAGACATTACTTTGCCAACAAAGGTCCGTTTAGTCAAGTCTGTGGTTTTTCCAGTGGTCATGTATGGATGTGAGAGTTGGACTGTGAAGAAAGCTAAGTGCCAAAAAATTGATGCTTTTGAACTGTGGTGTTGGAGAAGTCTCTTGAGAGTCCCTTGGACTGCAAGGAGATCCAACCAGCCCATCCTAAAGGAGATCAGACCTGGGTGTTCATTGGAAGGACTGATGCTGAAGCTGAAACTCCAATACTTTGGCCACCTGCTGCAAAGAGCTGACTCACTGGAAAAGACCCTGATGCTGGGAGGGATTGAGGGCAGGAGGAGAAGAGGACGACAGAGGATGAGATGGCTGGATGGCATCACCGACTCGACGGACATGAGTTTGAGTAAACTCCGGAGTCGGTGATGGACAGGGAGGGCCTGGCGTGCTGCAGTCCATGGGGTCACAAAGAATCGGACACAAATGAGTGACTGAACTGAACTGAATACTTGTCAGCAGCCTTCCATATGTTGAACACATGAATGTGTATGACATGAAGAGATGTATCAATGAACAAAATAGTGTCTCTCTAGTCACTCAGTCCTGTCTGACTCTCTGTGACCCCATGGGCTGTAACTCACAAGGCTCCTCTGTCCATGGAATTCTCCAGACAAGAATACTGGAGTGGGTAGCCATTCCTTTCTCCAGGAGATCTTCCTGACCCAGGGATCAAATCTGGGTCTCCTGAAATGCGGGCAGATTCTTTACCGTCTGAGCCACCAGGGAAGCCCAAAGTGTGGCAGGACCAGGTTAAAGCAGAATATGGTAATTCTTTTCCTTTTGGCATAAGCAGATATGTTTCAGCCTGGAGGGGAAAAAATGGGATTACAATAGGATTTAAGCAGACTCTTGAATAACAAGTCAGGGAAATCTAAAGGGAAAAAGACATTCTGAGCTAGAGTGATAAACCAACCCTGTCCACCTGGGAACAAGGGATTGCCTGGAATGGGCAGACTTTCAGGGCTAAAACCAGGTAAATTTCAGGCACGTTAGACAACTGGTCATTTTATCAATATTTATCAATACTTTAAACAGAAGGAACAAACTTGCTGAAACGTAAGAGAAGATACAGATATTTGGAGACCTAAAAATTTCAGAGTTCTGGAGCACATATAAAGAAGACAAGCGGTAAATGAAAACTCACGAAGATAATCTTGAGATGAGGGTCATTGTGTGCTGTCCAAAAGAGCCTAGAGTATAATTTTAAATCAATGGAGAGTCACTAACGGGTTTTGCTCAAAGGAATAAAATGCTCTGATTTGTCTTCAGAAAGATTATTCTGACATTCCTCTGGAAGATAAATTAGAGAGCTTAGACAAGAGGAAAGTGAACTGATTAGGAAGCTTCTATATTAATTCATGAAAAAAAGACAAAGAGAAATATGACAGTTTTAACAATATACAGAGAAAGATAAATTCAAGAAATATGTAGGCTAGTTGAAACGATGGGATTTAAACATATATATGAAGGATCAATAATGACTTCAATGTTCCAGATTTAATAGCTCAACAGATGGAAGTTTCATTCATCAAGAATGAAAACACAGGGGCCTTCTTGGCAGTCCAATAATTAAGACTTCACCTTCCAATACTGGGAGTCCTGGTTCTGTCCCTGGTTGGGGAACTAAGATCTCACACGCCATGTGCCCAGGAACCCAAAACATAAAATGCAAGCAATGTTGTAACAAATTCAATAAAGACCTTTTTAAAAAAGAATGAAAATACAAAAGAAAGAACAGACTTTGAGCTGAAAAGGAGAAGACCATGAATTCTGTTTGATTTGCCAAATGTAGGAGCTGCATGGACGATCTTAATCAAAGCAGCAACAGGTGAATATTTTCAATATAGTTCTTGTGCCCACAATGGAATTTTAGGATGGAGACAAACAGAACCTCCAAGCTAGAGTGGAGTCAAGGAAGGAAGGGAGGGAAGAGTTTCAAGAAGGAAGAGACTGGTCAGTTTAGAAGGCTGTATAGAAACCAAAACAGTAAGTCTGCAATGTGTACCAAGATCTTGATGATTTGAGCAAATCTTTTCAAGACCAGGCTTAGTGTGGAGATGGTGACTAAAACTTTACAACAGTGAGTAACAATGTCAGAAAACAGGAGAAGAAATTACAGGTTAATCTTTCAAAAAGCTTGGCTCAAACAGTACAACATTTGGCTCCTGCCTCAAAAAAAGTAACATTCTGTTGGAAATTAAGATTCACCTAGATTCTGCCAACAAACAGAGCATTTTTAGACATCTCCCAACACTCTCTATAATACTTTTGGCTGTAAAACTCTGCAATCAATAAAATGTACTTAATGAGAGATCCCCCCCACCCCATCAAAACTATCAGTTATTGCATTGTATTAATGTATATTATAAAACAAGATTATGGTTACTTGAAGCTTCAACTTTGTAAAGAAAAACTAGCAATGCTTCTGGTGTATCACAGACAGTGGGAACTGGTCTCTACTATTGAAAGCAGTCGGTGAACAGCTCTAGAGGCAAAAATGGATTTTTCCAAATGATTTATTTAGCTTTAAATAGCTAAAAAAAAATTGTAGAGACTAACAAACTATTTGGCGTGCATGCGTGCTTAGTCAGTCATGTCCAACTCTTTGCAATCCCATGGACTGTAGCTCGCCAGGCTCCTCTGTCCATGGGATTTCCCAGGCAAAAATACTGGAGCAGGTTGCATTTCCTAATAGAGGGGATCTTCCAGACCTAGGGACTGAACTGGTGTCTCTTGGGTCTCCTGCATTGGCAGACAGATTCTTTACCACTAGTGCTACCTGGGAAGCCCCAACAAACTCTTCGGAATCCTAGTCAAAAAACAAACTGGAAAAACTGATGCAATTGCCCTACATTTCTAGAGATGGCAGCTCCAGGTATCAAATGGGACTTGTTTTCTCCAACTTGGGTCACCAAAATAATACTTGGGTAAACTGTCCCCAAGTGTACCCTACTGTCAGCCTATAGAAGTCTGAATAGGAAAGCATATGCTGTAATAGTAGATAATCCCAAGTTCTGACAAGGTAAAAAGGAAAGTTTTCTTTCTTACTCATGTAATATGTCCATAAGAGATCAACCAAGGGTGCTGCTCATTTTCAGTTCAGTTCAGTTACTTAATCGTGTCCAACTCTGTGTGACCCCACGGACTGCACACGCCAGGCCTCCCTGTCCATCACCAAATCTTGGAGCTTGCTCAAAATCATGTCCATCAAGTCGGTGATGCCATCAAACCATCTCATCTTCTGTCATCCCCTTTTCCTCCTGCCCTCAACTTTTCCCAGCATCTGGGTCTTTTCAAATGAGTCAGCTCTGCGCATCAGGTGGCCAAAGTATTGGAGTTTCAGCTTCAGCATCAGTCCGTCCAATGAACACCCAGGACTGATCTCCTTTAGGATGGACTGGTTGGATCTCCTTGCAGTCCAAGGGACTCTCAAGAGTCTTCTCCAACACCACAGTTCAAAAGCATCAATTCTTCAGTGCTCAGCTTTCTTTATGGTCCAACTCTCACATCCACACATGACCACTGGAAAAACCATAGCTTTGACTACATGGACCTTTATTGGCAAAGTAATGTCTCTGCTTTTTGATATGCTATCTAGGTTGGTCATAGCTTTTCTTCCATGTGATTGGTCCATGTGACAATTCCAGGGTGTAGACTTCTCAGAGCTTATTGTGGAGATCAGGTAGATGATTTAAGGCCCAGTGAGGGAAGATATGAAGCCATCACAAAATAATTATATGTAACTAATTGAGATTTTAATTTTATCTCTTTGCAACTCCAGTGTCCACCCAAACTTGAAAAATTGTATTCATCACAGAGGTCCCAACACACACATCAAAGAGATTTAATGAGGCAGGCTAGTCTTGGCAGTCTTGTCATTTTTTCCATCTCTGAGCAGGTACATCCTGTTATGTTCTATGCCACCTCTGTCCCGTTCTCTTTCTTTTATGCTCACTTATGCTACGGAACTAATTTCTTCCAACTGAAACTGAAAGAGTGATTATTGCCCTTAGATAAATAGATAAAGAGATTAAATTGAAAGTCTGAATTATACCTACATGTCAGGATTGCTTGCACTAAGTTATGAAAAGGTTATTTAGAAGAAGGATGTGCCTTTCCGATTCAATAAATAACCAAAATATTGATATGGTTGTTAGATAACGTTTCCACTGGAGCCAAAGAATATAATATATGAAGAGGAAAACTTAAAATTTTACCTCCTTCTGCCTTTTTAACTCAGCTTGCTCCTTGCAAAGTCTAGATCTCGTAGGTCTCAGAAAGTGGGGACTCACAATACTAGGAACTGGAGCTTATCTCACTCACCCTTGTCCTGCTCTTTGAAATCTCCCTAGCCCCTGCAAACCCACAGACCCATTTAATCATGCCTGTCCATGTATAAAACCCCTTTGTTTGGGGCTCAGAGCTTGCAATGTTAAGTGCTCCGGGCCCCCCAGCGTACCAGACCTGAGTTCTCCAGCTCTCCAAGTGTGGTACTTGGTTTCTCGAGTACTGGTTTCTGCAACATATATAATCATCTCTAGATGGTAAGTTAAAAGCTTATTAGCTAAGTTCCATGAACTAAGTTCCAAGAATCCCTTGAAGTCATAGTCAGAAATCTGAAGATGCATTTTCCGGATGGAGCACCCACAGTGTGCACTCAAGTCTTGAATGGAGACCCTGACCTCCCAAGGTTGTGAACCACTGTTTGCGAGCTCGCCTCCCCTGCAGATACTGAGTTCCCTGTGGGCCTTCCGTATTGGTGGTTTCACTGAAGCTGCTCCTGCTGCTTTGGCTAGTGCTGGTTCTGCCTCGGCTTGACAAACTTCACTGGGTTGCTGTTACAGAAACTTTGCAATCCTTAGAGTCAGCATCAATACCTTATTCCAAATACTGGCATACTGATAACTTTGCTCATTTTAGATACTGTTCTTTCGAAATTGAGGAAAGCTTCTCTTTCTCTTGAACTATTTTTTTCCCCCTGTGCTGCAATTACTAAGAGGGAGTTGCGTCTATTTTTGTGTATATGAAGGGTAGATCCAGATTTGTGGGACTTCAAGTTTATACAATTCTGGGCCCTTCTTTAAGAAAAAGAGTACCTATTATGCATGCAGCAATGCTAGGGACTTTCTCTGGGCCTTGGGCAGGTGAGGGGTCCTGATACATCACCTAGGGCATCACTGAGGGCTTCATGGTGCCTCAGACAGTAAAGAATACACATGCAACGCAGGAGACCTGGGTTCAATCCCTGGATGGGAAAGATCCCCTGGAGAAGGGAATAGCTAGTCACTCCAGTGTTCTTGCTTGAAAAATCCCATGGACAGAGGAGCCTGGCAGGTTACAGTCCATGGAGCTGCAAAGAGCTGAACACGGCTGAGCAACCACAAGGCATCATTAGCATCACCTTACGCGAATGCATGCCCGTGAGAAACAAACCTGTTCAACTTTTTAATGTTGGGGTCAGGGGTTAACTTTGGCCAATTTGTTTAATTTGAACTCCACCCTTAAGAAGAGCTAACTAGCCAAATCATTTATTCAATGTTAACTTGAAGAAGTTTATATAAATTTAGAATATGCCTGAAATCCACAAGAATTCAAGTTCCATAAGCACTGTAGGGCTAAGTGGGCAGTTCAGGGGAGGGTTGGTTCAGGTGACAAGTCCAAAAACAACTTGTTTCCGTGAGATCCTCAGAGAAGTGTCCTGGTTTAGAAAGAAAAAAATACAGAAAGGAAGCTTTGTTCTAAAAGTCAACTCTATCTGTAGGAGGTTGGTTGCTTCACACCCCTTGGCTCTGAGTAAATCAGTAAGGAGAAAAACAATACTGTCATGAAGCTATCAGTGGGATCTATTTGTTTCAGAAATAATTGTGAATGGGATGAGAAAGAAAGTGTGTGAATGAGACAGACTGGAATGAGCTCCAAAGAAATAAAATTTTATATAAAAACAAATGTTGTGGGCATGCAAACAAAATTTTCAAATGTGCCATTAATATTTCATTTTATCATTAATTTGTAGGCTGCTAAAGATTCTGAATTTATTAAAGAAATATCTGATTGCAGGAGAAAAAAAAAAAAAACTTGCCTGGCTTTGAGAAGCAACAAGCTTAGGAGAAAAAAATGTACAGGAATTCTTACTATAAGGTCAAGGTGAAAGCATTGCATTTCCTCTATAGTTGCACTGCATAATCTAAAGATGTCTGGAAAGGAGCCAATCAATTAAAAATACAGCTAGAGGGAACTGTTCAGGGAGAAAGCTTATGGCAGTAGCAGTCCATGAAAACATTCACTTTCTCTTTCTCTCTTCCCAAGTGAAAAATAAACTTTGATTATCCCTTTATCAAAGAAGGGTATTCAATTGCTAGTGAAATGTGGAAACTGCATCTCTCAAATAGCACAGTATCCAATTATCCTTACAGAAAATATTTTTTTCTGTTACATGCTTTAAAAAGATATAATGTCTCCTTCGGTGTGATTATTATTTTTGTGTGTGCAAATAGCCCCATTTAGAATAATATTTAAAACTCTGCCATGGATTTCTTGAGGCCTTCTGCTTTGATTATGACCTTGAGTAGATAATTAAAGTAGGATGTTAATAGAAATAATTCTCAAAGGTGGTCCTCGCCCAGGAGTCATTATGTATTATACATTTGTGTATAACTTAAAATGTGTTATACATTTCTCATTGCTATGAATGCAAGCATACATGTGTGTATGTTTATATGTCTTGTAGGAAGATGTAGACTTAATAAGTATAATTCCTTTGGCAGTCTTTAACAAAATCCTCTTGGGATCTGTCTCTTCATGTCCTGGGCTCACAGTAGGACTGAGCTCCATGATTCCATGGTCGTCTCACCCCTGGGTTGGAGCATGTGAGCAGCTCTAGCCAAACATGGGCGTAAAGGTGACATCTGTTACCCCGGCTGAGTGGAAGTCTCACTGGATCTCTGTTTTGCACTGTGATGTTTGAAATGGTGGCTGGTCTAAGAGTCTGGGTTTTGAATGACTAAAATCAGCAGCTAAAGGCAAAGGAGAAAAGGAAAGATATAACCATTTGAATGCAGAGTTCCAAGAATAGCAAGGAGAGATAAGAAAGCCTTCCTCAGTGATCAGTGCAAAGAAATAGAAGGAAAACAATAGAATGGGAAAGAGCAGAGATCTCCTCAAGAAAATTAGTGATACCAAGGGAAATTTTCATGCAAAGACGGGCACAATAAAGGACAGAAATGTTATCCTAACAAAAGCAAAAGATATTAAGAAGAAGTGGCAAGAATACACAGAAGAACTATACAAAAAGATCTTCACGGCTCAGATAATCACGATGGTGTGATCACTCACCTAGAACCAGACATCCTGGAATACAAAGTCAAGTGGGCCTTAGGAAGCATCACTATGAACAAAGCTGGTGGAGGTGACGGAATTCCAGTTGAGCTATTTCAAATCCTGAAAGATGATGCTGTGAAAGTGCTGCACTCAATATGCCAGCAAATTTGGAAAGCTCAGCAGTGGCCACAGGACTGGGAAATGTCAGTTTTCTTTCCAATCTCAAAGAAAGGCAATGCCAAAGAATGTTCAAACTACCATGCAATTATACTCATCTCACACACTAGCAAAGTAATGCTCAAAATTCTCCAAGCCAGACTTCAAGAGTACATGAACCATGAATTCCCAGATGTTCAAGCTTGATTTAGAAAAGGCAGAGGAACCAGAGATCAAATTGCCAACATCCGTTGGATCATCAACAAAGCAAAGGAGTTGCAAAAAACCATCTACTTCTGCTTTATTGACTATGCCAAAGCCTTTGACTGTGTGGATCATGACAAACTGTGGAAAATTCTTCAAGACATGGGAGTACCAGACCACCTGACCTGCCTCCTGAGAAACCTGTATGCAGGCCAAGAAGCAACAGTTAGAACTGGACATGGAACAACAAACTGGCTCCAAATAGCGAAAGTAGTACATCAAGGCTGTATATTGTCACCCTGCTTATTTAACTTATCTGCAGAGTACATCATGAGAAACGCCAGGCTGGATGAAGCACAAGCTGGAATCAAGATTGCTGGGAGAAATATCAATAACCTCAGATATGCAGATGACACCACCCTTATGGTAGAAAGTGAAGCAGAACTAAAGAGCCTATTGATGAAAGTGAAAGAGGAGAGTGAAAAAGTTGGCTTAAAGCTCAACATTCAGAAAACTAAGATCATGGCATCCGGTCCCATCACTTCATGGCAAGTATATGGGGAAACAGTGGAAACAGTGACAGACTTTATTTTGGGGAGCTCCAAAATCACTGCAGATGGTGATTGCAGCCATGAAATTAAAAGACTCTTGCTCCTTGGAAGAAAAGCTATGACCAACCTAGACAGCATATCAAAAAGCAGAGATATTTCTTTGCCAATAAAGGTCCATCTAGTCAAAGCTATGGTTTTTCCAGTAGTCATGTATGGAAGTGAGAGTTGTACTATAAAGAAAGCTGAGCACTGAAGAATTGATGCTTTTGAACTGTGGTGTTGGAGAAGACTCTTGAGAGTCCTTCGACTTCAAGGAGATCCAACCAGTCCATCCTAATGGAAATTAGTCCTGAAAATTCATTGGAACGACTGATGCTGAAGCTGAAACTCCAATACTTTGGCCACCTGATGCGAAGAACTGACTCATCTGAAAAGACCCTGATGCTGGGAAAGATTGAAGGCGGGACAAGAAGGGGACAATAGGGGATGAGATGGTTGGATGGCATCACTGGTTGAGTAAACTCCAGGCGTTGGTGATGGACAGGGAGGCCTGGAGCGCTGCAGTCCATGGGGTGACCATGTGGGTCACAAAGAGTCGGACACAACTGAGTGAGTGACCTGAACTGTACTGAACACCCTGGAATTAGCCCATGCTCTATCAGAAGTATCTAAGAAGGTCCCTCCCTATATACTGCAGGGCATATCTGCTCCCCAGGAATCTGGTTTCTAGGCTGATGGAGCCCACGTGTTTATGCTGCGAGTACAGGCTGACTGATTCTCATTCTCTCACCCTGTCCTCCTATTCTCATCATTCTGTTATAATTCCTCTCCTCAACTTACTCTACAATAAGTATATTGCCACACTGCACTCACACAGACCTTGCCGATTTCACAGTTAAGATGTCTTAGTCTGTTCAGACTCCTGTGCAAAAATATCATAAACTAGGTGAGAATAACTACTAACATTTCTCTCTTGCAGTTCTGGAGGCTGGAAGTCCACGGTCAAGAGGCCAGCAGATCTGGTGACAGCCTTTTCCTGGTTCACAGATGGTGTATTTTTGCTACGTCCTCACATGGTGAAAGGACAAGGGAGCTCTCTGAGGTCTCTTTATAAGGGCTCTGATCTCATTCACGAGATTATGAGGGCACTAATACTATTATTTATAAGGACACTAATCTCATTCATCTCATGGAAGATAAGCACATCCCAAAGGCCCTACTTCCTCATACTACCATACTAGGGGTTAGGTTTCAACACAAGAATTTTGGGAGGACAAAAGCACAACTATGCTTACATTCAATCCCATGCTCCCCTTTACAGAAACGTCCAACTTCGGTCACATGCACTCACCCACAGTTACAGTGCTACGCACGTGGGCATACACACCCCGTCACATGTGCATGCGCGCACACACACACTGCCAAGTCCTATTTCCACACAGACTCACACACTGAGTCCTACTCACACGCAAACACCCAGTCCCGCTCCTTCACGCAGATGCCATCTGCTCAGCTCTGCCCTCTGCCTCTCTCAGAGTCACAGCTCCACCCACCTAGCCTCCCTCTCCCCACGCCCGCCGACATCCATCCCCAAAGTCAAGGCCTCCTCTGGTGGTCTGCTCAACCACAGATGTGCTTCACCCAACAACTGTTTTCTCAGCCACAACTGTCACTGCTTTTTTAAAAAATTTTTTTGCAATATGGTTGATTGCAGTGCTGTGCTGGTTTCAGGTGTAAGCAAAGTGAGTCAGTCACACCTATGTACATATGCACGCTCTCTCAGATTCTTTCCCAATAGAGGCTGTTACAGGGTACTCAGTTGTGTTCCCTGTGCCATACCGTACGTCCCCGTTAGTTACTTTATTTATAGCAGTGTGTATACGTCAATCATGATCTCTCCAGTTATCCCTCTACACTTCCTGCCTCCCCCCAACCACGCCTGCCCGGTAACCATAAGTTTGCTATCTACATCTGTGACTCTATCTCAGTTTTGTAATAAGTTCATTTGTAACCTTTTTTGACTTCCACATATACGCAATATCAAATGATATTTGTCTTTCTATAAACTATAAACTAAGTGTAGAGGGCTGTGTGATACCTGGAAACAATGGTATTAGTGAACCAACCAGACTCCAATTCCTCCTATACTTAATTTATAAGAGGAATAAAAGGTTTCGAATCAAATAAGCCTCCTCTGGGGCCATTCTTGATTTCAGTGACAGCTGGATGAGGTGATCCCTCAAATTATCATCCCCCAGTGCACATCAGATCACCGGGAATCCAAGGGATAATGCAACAAAAATGGATGAATGTCTTCTTGACTCTTTTTTTAATATCAAGAAGCTTGCTCAAGGATCTCTACTAATTCCATGATCTTCCCAGTCATCTTGGCAAGATTAGGTGATGTTCAATATTGGGAGGTCATATTTGTAAATCTATGTCCTGCAGTTTTGTCTTGATGAGGTGAAGACCTAGTTTATCATTAAAATGTCTTTTCTAAGAGGGGGGTTTAATTATGCTGTTAACTGTAGAGTCATATTTATCTTTAGGTAAATAATGCAAACAGGACATTAGAAGCTCACCAAGATGAATTTCTCCTGCTTCAAATACCCCAGAAGCTATAGAAAAGAATGCAATAGAATCTTACCGTTGATAAAAACCCAACTTCCCATACAATGTAGAAATCTCTTATACAGGAAATTGGAAAGCAGTCACCTTCCCCTTTATTCACAATACTAAAAATTAATTTTTAATTCATAAAATTAAAAAGCACTTGAGGACTCCCCTAAAAAACCAGGCACTCCCCTGCGCGTCAATGTGCATGGTGAAAGTGAAGTACAAGTTTCCCTTCTCATAAAGGCTTCACTCCAGTGAGAGCAAGAGTAAAGAGAAAGAAGAAAAGAAAGTAATATCACGGTAAATGCTCAGAATGGGGGTTAGGAAATGCTCTTGGAGAAAGTGAGATGGAGACTGAAAAATGAAAAGCAATATGAAACATCTAGGGAAGAAGATCCAAGGCAAACATGACAGTCGTGAGACGGGAACAAGCTTGGCATACTAAAGTAAGGACTTGCCAGAAAACCACAGAGCCAGTCTTCACTGGAGGGTCAGAAATGTGTGGGAGCACTTCTGACTGTGACACGATAGCCTGGGGGTGTTGCTGCTATTTCATGAACAGGGGCCAAGGACATTAAATATTAACTATCTAGCACTATGGGCAAAAGTCTGCTCCAGAAAGAAAACTTCCACCCAAAATACCAGCCCTTCCTTTGAGCGATCCTGACAGAGAACAGTGAGTGAAAGAGAAACTGTTGAGGAGGTCAGAGAACCAGACAGGGACGCATTAGAGATGTCCTTGGGGCCACAGCTAAGGGTGAATAGTGCCAACAGAAACCACAGAATGCCCCATAAGTAGGGGAATGCTTGCAAAAGTCCTAGCAATAGAAAGCATAACACCTTCACACAATATTCCGTCTCACCATAGAGTCCTTGAGTTTCTATGATTTCCACCGAAATTCTATGAGTTTCTATAATTTCCACTGAATTTTTTGCTACCTCAAAGGGAAGCCCCAGAAAATGTTCCCTCTTTGCCTGAATCCCTACCTTCAGATTCCATTGCATCTTGGTCTAGAACCAGTTCTGTACTCATTAGAGGGAATCCCACGATTCACAGGCCTAAAGCTCTGGTGAAAATGAAAACAATTTTCTCATTTCCTTGTTGTTCCCACTTTATCCTTGTTCCTAGTTCTTCTCAGTAACTGGTTGCTAGGACTCAGCCCCCATATTCTATTCCAGATAATTACTCTGTCGCAGAAACCAGTACTCAAGATGCCAAGCACCATACTCGGAGGGTTGGAGAACTCAGGTTTATTACATCGGCAGGCCCAGAGGAATTAACACTCCACGCTCTGAGCCCTGAACAAAGGGGTCACAGAGTTTTTACAGACAGACTGTAGTGGGCAACACCAGCTGTTAATAAGCTGGTTTAAGCTAACAGGTTTCACACGTGTGCGGGAACAGCAGTCAAGATGGGGACGGGGATGCCTGGCCTGGACAGGCATGAGTAAGCAGGTTTGCAGGGGCTGGGTGATTGCAAAGAGCAGGACAAGGCTAAGTGAGGTAAACTCCAGTTCCTAGTATTGCAAGTCCCCACTTCCTGAGACTATGTGACCTACGTGATCTAGACTTTGCAAGGTGCAAGCTGAGTTACGGAGGCAGAATGAGAAGGAGGTTATGTAAAATTTTAACTTTTCCTCTTCACTTCTACTCAGATAGAGAGCCTACAATTGATAATTGCCAAGAACCTTCATTCTTCTAAGACTAAACCCTACTTGGCTTTTAACTACACTTTCAGTATTCAAATGCTGCCCATGAACCCTAGGCCCACAGCAGATGTTCTATTACTTCCAACCAGACTTTCCTAATGCCCACCATATGACTACCTGGCTGCCTATCCATGGCTGCCTTGTTGCCAGACATGTCTGTGTTCACGCTATGCCCATCTGCTAAGACACCCATAAGGGAAGCAGGCCACTGTAGCAAGAACAGTGACTAAGGAATCAAAGCTGGGCATGAATCCTGACACCACAGTTTACTGACTGTGGATTTCTTTTTCATTTCTTAGAGCCTTAGTTCCCTAATGCAGTGATGATGGTGATAACAATAACGATACCCGCCTCAAAATCTGTAACAAGTAAACAAACATGACATGGGTGTTCAAATGAAGCCATCATTATCAGCTTTATTTACAATCATCGCTGAACCTTCCTAATAAAAACCAACAGCTTACACCCATCAGCAGGCACACCAGATTCTGTGACCTCACTGCCCTCTTTCCTCAGACTCTGCTTAATGCCACGGAGTGTGCCTGGTTACGGGTTCTAGTCTCCAGCCATCAAAGAACGGAGATACAGGCATGACTCCACATCAGTCTACCTGCTGAGTTAGCCAAGCCACAAAAGACTATTGAGCAGGAAGGGGTGGGTGTACACAGGAAGAGGTAGATGCTTAGAGGTATTCTTGGAACTAAGAAGGTAGGGCAATTGTTGAGGATAAAGTTAAATGGAGGAATGAGCCAGGAGAAAATAGCAGGGAGTGGGAAGGGAGAACAAAGGAACTCTTATCCTCAATTATCCTGACACTTCTGGGCTTGGCCTACATTCACAGTATCTTTGTTTAGATCTTCCTTTTTTCTTGGCTGTAGAGGCCTTTCCTGGAGGGCTTGGGGGAGGGGGGAGTTTTGTAACCCATCCTCCCACTCCTTTCTCCCCTGTGGTTTCAGGATGGGGAGGAAGGGAACTACTCAGGAAAATTAGGTCCCTTCCATGTAACACAGCTGCTTTTCTTCATAGAGATTTACTTTTGACAAGTAATTTATGTTGCTTTCAATTACTGTGGGCTCTTATTGAGGAATGGAGGAGGAAAGAACTACACCCAGGATTGCCTGGGAGTGTTCTGTCGACTGTTGTAACAGGTGGCCTGAAGAGCTGCTGACGAAGCTGGGCCACAGCTGCTCTCGGCTGGCCTGACTGCCCGGAACGGGCATCGCCCAGGTACACCAAGTGGACAGCTGCCTCTATTTCAATTGCTGGAAAAAAAAGCGGGGGCAGAGATTTGAAAAAAATAATACTCTATGATCCAGAGTGCAAAGGGGATGGTTTGATTCCACTTTATTATTCGCTGTAAACGATTGATAAAAACACTAAGTGAATTGTGATGTCTCTTTAGCGGGTTTCACCAGAGTTGCTGACCAGTGAGTCTCAGACGGTAATGTGCATACAAGACCACTGGGGACTTGGCTGAACTTCAGATTCAGTAGGTCTGGGGTGTGCCCGCACCCTGCATTTCTAACAAACTCCAGGTGATGCTGGGTCTGCTGCTCCATGGATAACACCGGGTACCAAAACCGTCAACTACACAACACTTCAGAATATGAGATGAGTAAAAACACTGCTAAGCTGTCGAATGTTAGAAATGGCCTGTCAGCAGGGAATGAAAGTAAACTACATACTGATGAGATTTTTAAAGGAAATGGAATGACTAAAGAAGTCTTTAATATTAATGATTTAAAATTGCTCTTTTGACCTCTTAGACTTCTGGACATATTCTGTGGGCTTAAAAGTACCCATTACAATTACATAAGAAATGACTTAGTGTATGAATATTTCAATTTCTGAGAAATTTAGCTACAGCTTTTTTTTTTTTGACTATACAATCAAGCAAGCAAGGGATCCGTTAAATTATTGAATTCAGTAATTAACTACACGCAGAGTTTTAGAAAGGCTTTTTCCTCCACTTTGGCAAAATGTTTAATTCTGAGGCACTTTAAGTCTCCAGAAGTTAAGGCAGATATCAGTGGGAATGCATTGCATAGACAATTGGATGCTAAGAAAGAGTGCAGAGAGGATTCACTGCATGTGGCATAGCTGATAGAAAGACTATTTGGTAATATTAAACCCTTTCAGCCAATGCAGGAAGCATGGGAAAGAGACTGAGGGTCAAGCCAAAAGTCAGCATGCTTTGACCCCGTTTCTGTCTGAGATGGTGAGATGGCTGGTTTAACCAGCCATCCTCAGATAAGCAACAGGATGGCCATTCTAATGTAAAGAGGTCAGGTGTCACTTCTTCCTGTTGGTCAGAGGTAGAAGGCCTGCACCTAGTTGTCTAAAGATGTCCTAATCCTGAGGGCATGATCAGTTCCATATGATCATGGTTCCCATATGCATCAAGGAGGGATGCTGAAGGTAGGTGATATACTGGCTGGCAAGAAAGATGGGATGACCCAGAGGCTGGAAGCGGCAGGAAAAACCAGAGTTGGGAATCAGATCAGTTGTAGATTGCAGGCAGGCCCACAGGCTGTCAGAGGCAAGGGAGGCTGGGTCTTCAGGGACTCCTCAGAGGTGTGACCGAGCCAGACGGAAGAGACCTCAGCTTGGCTGGAGCTGACCTCGACGGCAGGCAAGGGGAGCTGCGGCCAGGAGACGCAGTAACACCAGCACCTGCTCACGGCCCCTGGCCCCCGCCGTTTCTCCCCGCAGCATCAGGCCACGTCCACCTCCACACACATCCATACTGTCCTGGAAAGAAAGCCCGGGAGGGGGGATCTGAAAGAATGGGACCTGATACAAAAGACTCTGAATCATCTTAAAAGCCTATATAAATTACTGGGCTAGAATGAGTAGATTTGGATCTTCTACTTTCATCCCCCTCACTAACTCGATAAAAGGAGATTCTTAGAGAAGATCAACTCTATAGAAAATAGAGCTACTTTTTTAATAGTCTACAGATCAGTGTAGGGTGAGCTTACTTTGAAAGCCTGTTTCACCTGTTAATAAACCACCGCATCTCACTCAGCGAATCCCTTCATTCTGAGGTGGAAACACTGAGTTCTGGGTCTCTGATCTGTCATGGCTCTCCCCTAGCTCTGTTCTAATGTTCACTGTGAGCTGAGCTCCAGCCAAGGCGTCTGCCGCTAATTAATCCTGCCCTGAGCCTGGCGCTCGGGAGTGATGCCCGGGTTCATCCAGTCCAGGACTGGCCCTGGGTGACAGGTTCCTGAGTGTGTTCAAGAAACAGATTCAAAAGAGCAGTCGCTTCGGGAAGAAACCATGTCAGGTTCTGCTTCAGGGACTCATCACCCATCTGGCTGAGGACAGGCCACCTCTTCCTACGCACGTCCTTCCGTAAAGCGGAGCTTTGATAGCTACTTTTAGGCTATCGTAAGATTTAACAATAAATCAAAAAATCAGGATCATATCATAGTATTCCAGTTCGTCTCACTGTGCCCAGAGCCCCATAATAGCCTATTAAACTGGGACCGAGGACCTCTGCCCGGGCCCCCGCTCAGGTCCGAAGGAAGCAGGTCCCTGCTGAGGACACTGGCAATCCTCTCTGGGAATTTCCTGAGCCAAAGTCACACCCGCTTCTCGGAGGGGCAGCCTGTATCCAAAGACTGTGGATGCGAGAGGGCAGAGTCAGTCCCACTGACCGAGCCAGGGAAATTCTGAGAGGTCATCCTACCCGCAGAGCAGGGCTGGCCAAGGGAGGCTGTGTGGTGAGTGCACCACAGCCCCACTTTCCCCTCAGTCCAGCCCTGCTCCCCTACATTTTTCCTACAAGAAATGAGATAAAGATAAAAATCTGATCTTAAGAGCCACCCTCTTAAACGTCCTACATGACTGATCTCTGGGTCAGAACTGGCCTCTTGGAGAACCATAATCCCTTTTTCCAGACCACTCACAAGCTATTATTGACATCATACGATCATCTTAATGCAAAGTCTGGTTAAACAAACATGAAACACTATCTTGGCCACTATTTTTGGACACACGCTGTGTGTCAGAGCCAGTGTAAGCGTTTAATCCCGGTCCTCCTCAGCCTGACCAGCAGCCAAACATGTGCAGACTGCCCACTAGCGACACAATAGCTTTAGGACACTCGCCACACTGGAGAGCCGGCTAACACAGACACGGTCTTTAGCTTTTCTCTGATCCGGAACAAAAACCTGCAACTACCACAATAAGGTTTTTATATCATTGTCTCCACTCTATGTGAATAAACAGTGAATATGACGACTGTCAGTTTCTCTATACAGACTGAGCACCTGTTCATATTATTGCCCTGCTATATACAAATTAACCATCTGGGGAAATGAGTAGAACAAATACACTCCACAAAATGCAATGCAAGCAGTGCCCAGTTTGAAGATAAGTTGTATTCTGTAAGTTGATTCGCAAACTGGCTATTTGGAACTCAGAATCAGTGTTATAAATGATGGCCAGCTTCACAGTACTGTCCACAAACCCTGGTAAACACACAACATAATTAAAATGCCACTGTCTTTAATAATGAGCTGTTCTTTATGGGGAGAAGAGTCTTCACAGGGTATGAGATAAACCATGTGGCACCGGGAGCATGCATCTCTCTCACTCATAGCTGTACGCCTCTATGCCACATATCTGCTGTAATCACCCATGTTCAATATGGCCACAATGTTGAGCAATGAATCTGGCCCTCCTCTCTCTCCTCTAGAATTTAAACACAACTATAATGAAGACTTGGTGACCTCTGGCTTCTAGCAGATGATGAGAAAAATACAGAGGCTTCAAGAATGTTTCTTGATCCCTGGGCCACAAAGATCTATAGTTTGAGAGTTCTGATTTATTTGCAAGAAAGTAAATCCCCAAAGAACATTGTTATTTCCTTTGCATACACCTCACAAGGAAAGGGTGAGATTAGAAAGCCTAGCCTCTAACTTTAATGCACCCACAACAATTCTGTCTTGCCACACATATGCAAAAAAGTCCTTCTAAAATAATATATGTTGGAGAAGGAAATGTCAACCCACTTTAGTTTTCTTGCCTGGAGAATCCCATGGACAGAAGAGCCTGGCAGGCTACAGTCCATGGGGTTGCAAGAGTCGGACATGACTTAGCAACTAAACCACCACCACCACCAAATGATATATTTTTATAAGAACTCCTGGAGCAGAAAAAAAGTGTATCTGTAGCCTATAGCACATTTTTTCAAAAAGTAATCCCTTGATCAACAGATTACAAGCAAATTTGTTAGAAGTGGTCATTTCCAATACTACCCATACCTATTAAATCAAAAGTTCTGGGGTTGGAGCCTAGCAATCTGTGTTTTAACAAGCCTTTCAGGTTATTCTATGTACACTAAAGTTAGATAACCACTGACCTAATGATTCTGAAAAAAAGAAAAAATGACGTAAGAAAATCAAGATTAATTTCTTTTTTAAACAGAAATGACTATAAACACTGTCAAATGTAATTGTTCTAAAGATAGCACAAAATACCCTCTTATTAGATATCCAACAACTCAGATCAAAAGAATATTTTGTTTCATGTCTTACATGTGTAGGCTACACCTTGTATGCTAAGTAAGATTAAAAGGGTGGTGGATTAAACAGTGAGTGAAGTGCAAGTCAAAGAATTTTCAACCTTATGAGGTTGAAGAAAGGAAAAGTATCAAGCATTAACTAATACTGGAGAGATTATTTGTAGTTTTACAGAAAATGGAAAATAAAATGTTATGGGGAAAACTAGCAAAAAATAGTTTTAGAAGAAATAAAAAATAAAAAGTTTTGAGGCAACATCAAAGTGAGGCCTTGAAAGACAGGTACACATTTTGACAACAGAAAGTATGTTTGGAGGAGGGGATGCAGGACCAGGGAATTAGTGAAGGACTAAGTTTCCCAGGAAAGGAGATGATATGAGCAAAAGTCAAGGTGTACAGAAGCGTGGCACAAAGCTTGCTCCGAGGTGTGTCTTAAACGGTCTGTGTGCTATGTGCTAAGTCACGTCAGTGGTGTCTGACTCTGTGACCCTATGGGCCAGATCCCGCCAGGCTCCACTCTCCACGGGGTTCTCCAGGCAAGAATACCAGAGTGGGTTGCTGTGTCCTCCCCCAGGGCTCTTCCCGACCCAGGGATGGAACCTTCATCTCGTAGGTCTCCTGCATCGTCAGACAGGTTCTTTATCGCTAGTGCCACCTAAGAAGCCCTGAATGGGTCTAGTAGCGATTAAATAAATTACCCTCAACTCTCCAGACAGCTGAGGGGACACTGGAGCAGCCAGATCCCACAGGCCGATCACCACTGTCAGACGGAGTCGTGTGCAGCTATCCCAGCGCGACTTCTAATGTTATTCCTCTGCGTGCCAGGGTGCCAAAGAGGCTGTTTAAGGAGTCAAGATAAACGCATAGTTTAGGCAGTGCGTAGCTAAGGAGACGAGGCAAGAGGTGCCACATTCAGCAGACTGGATCTTATTGAGAAGGCCATAGTGTGTTTGGAGAAAAAAATTTGCCCTGGCTTGAAAAATTATCATCACATGATATATTAGATTGATATAGACTGAAAACAGATGGAGTCAGGCAAATCAGTTAGGATTTTATCAAATCAGGACAGACAGGAAATATTAAGGGCCCAAACTACTGTGAAACAGAAAAGGAAAAGAGAGAGTTGCAGAATAATCAGTTCAATTTACTAATATCTGATTGTCTATAATACATAAAATATCTATTGTACTTTAGAGAAAACCAAAATCCCAAAGAGTACCCTTTGCTTTAATTAAAGTAAAATCTGTTATGCAGAGGTATAATACCACTATTGAATTATAAGTAGTAAAATAATGATAATAAAGGAAACATAAAGTGCTATGGAGGTTTAAATAATCACAAGGTCACTTTTATATGGAGTAACTATTCCATGGATAAAGTATTGGTTTAACCATGAGCATTTGCTGATAAAAAGTATTAGTGTTGGCAAAAGAGGTATAGAAAAGGGCATTCTAGGTACAGGGAATAAAAGAGATTTTAAGACAAAGATAATAGTGTAATATATTAGGAAATGGTGTGAGATAAGCTTGAAGTCATTAGAGAAATGCAAATCAAAATAACAATGAGATATCTATCAGAATGGCTAACATTTTAAAAACTAGTAATACAGGCAAGGATATGGAGAAACTATGTCACTCACACACTGCTGGTATGAAACTCTAAAAAATAGTTTGGCAGTTTCTTCAAAAACTACTTATGAAATTACCACATGATAGCAATTTCACTGTTGGGCATTCATCTCAGAGGAAATGCATGCTCACACACACACATGCCACACCAAAACTATACACAATTGTTCATGTTCTAACAGCCTAAAACTGGAAATAATCCAAATGTCTTTTAACAGGTTAATAGCTAAACGAATACATCCATACCATATGGTACTCCTCAGCAGTAAAAAAAAAAGATCAATTCCTTGATATATAAAATAATTTGAATGCTTATCCAGATAATTTTACAAGGTTAAAAAAAAAGCCAGTCCCCAAAAGTTTGCATACTATTATGATTACATCTATGCAACATTCATTAAATGACAAAATTATAGAAATGGAAGACAGATTAGTGGTTGCCAGGAGTTGAGGATGGGGTTGGGGAGGGGAACCAGAAGGGAAGGGGATGTGTTTCCATGAGGGCAACCCAAGAGATGTTTCAGGTGATGCATGTTCCATCTCTAGACTGTGGTGGACTTATGCCACTGACATAATTGTGCAGAACTCAATACACAAACACAAAGGATAAATAAAACTGGGGAAATCTGAAAAGGTAGATTAACCTCATCAATGTCAGCTTTCTGGTTATGATAACATACTATAATGTTGGAAGATACTACCATTGGGAAAAACTGAGTGAAGGATAAATGACATCTCTGTACATCATTTTTACATTTTTGTTTGTGATAAACTCTGTAATTACCTTAAAATAAAATGTTTAATTTTTAAAATGCATAATGCATATAAACTATTCAGCACAATGTCTATAGGGTTAGCTATTACAGGTTTTTCACCAGCGTGTGCAACTCTTAGAATACAAATTTATGACAGCTGCGGATATCAGGAGAAAATATCGATGAGAGCGAACTATAAAACCTCTGAAAACCATGTCACTATTTTGGAATTGAAGAAATTAGAAACATTTAGCACGGAATATGGAAGACTAAAGAACTTATCAGTCATTAAAAGTGTCAATACAGTAGAAGCAGCATACTCTATTAGTTCCTAGGGCCAGGCTAAGGTCGTTGCAGAAGAAGTTTTACCTTGGGATAGAAATAAAACTATAACCACTTCAGCTGTCTCTTAACTGAAAAGCTGACCTTGAAAACCTTGCAATAACCTCACCAAGTTCATTAGGTAAAAGCTCAAAGCAGGATTTTCTTGTTATAAACTTCAGAGAATACACTCATGATCCTGGTCTAACACCTATCTTTTAGGGTTGCCAAGACAGGCTTCAGGCTCGGAGTCAGAATTTTAAAGGTCAGTTCCAATCACAATTCTGTGATTCTTCATTATGGAATCCAGAAAGCCTTGGCAAAGCTACAGAGTTAAATGTAACCGCGGCACTATTTACAATAGTCAGAACACGGAAGCGACCAAGATGTCTGTGAACAGACGAGTGGATAAAGAACGTTGTGGCACATATATACAACGGAATATTACGTGGCCATAAAAAGGAATGAATATGAGGCAGCTCTACTGAGGTGGGTGAACTTCGTAGCTGTTACACAGAGTGAAGTCAGTCAGAAAGAGAAAAACAAATATCATATATTAATGTACATATAAGACTTCCCTGGTGGATCAGATGGTAAAGTGTCTGCCTACAGTGTGGGAGACCCGGGTTCGATCCCTGGGTGGGGAAGATCCTCTGGAGAAGGAAATGGCACCCCACTCCAGTACGCTTGCCTGGAAAATCCCATGGACGGAGGAGCCTGGTGGGCTACAGTCCACGGGGTCATAAAGAGCCGGACACGACTGAGCGACTTCACTTCACTTCAATGTATATATATATATATAGAATCTAGCATTCTTGCCTGGAGAAGCCCCATGGATAGAGGTGTCTGGTGGGCTACAGTCCACAGGATCGCAAAGAGCTGGACATGACCGAGCGAGTAAGCCCAGCACAGCACACGTGGGACCCAGAAGGACGGTACTGATGAACCCATCCATGGGGCTGGGACAGAGACACGGACGTACAGAGCAGACTTGTCACACAGCGACGGGGAGAGAGCGTGGGGCGACATAAGAAGGCGTCACCTGAGACACAGGCGTTACCACAGGTGAAACATAGCTAAGGGGCAGCTGCGGTGTAACACAGGGAGCCCAGTCCGGAACCCTGCCACACCCTAGCCGGCTTTGGGGAGTAGGTTCAAGAGGGAGGCAACGTGTGTCTGCTCAGGGCTGATTCACATGGTTGTATGGCCAGCACAGCATGGTGAAGCAATTGTCCTACAGTTACAAATATATAAAAAAAATAAAACGTTTGATATAATGAGCCATCTTTTAAAGTGAAACATAAATGAGTTTCTAAATAGTATAGTTCAGTGCGGTATCACACATTCAAATTATGAAGTTACTAGAACCGAAGGAGATTGATTAAAATGTTAGCCTCTTGAAAAGTGACCGGATACTGAAGGAACAATAAATCAATACCAGTCATTGCCCTCATAAAGGGATTGTGGTGATCAGTTAGTGAATGACCACGTAGCCTTTCATGATCTTGTAATAAGAGGCATAAATCAACATTATGATCAGGTCTAAAAACCACAGTATCTCATAAGACTATCTAATGGGCATATTTATTAGCTGCCTAAAGGAGCTGATAGCATTCGTGAATGTTTTAGTCATGTTTCAGCACCCAGGCCTACATAATCATATCCCAACAACTCACCACAATTAAGCAAATGGATAGTCTCCCACTTTAAAAATTGGTCTATTAGTAGCTCCTAATATTTATTACACAAGTATATGTGTTACCAGATCCTACAACTAATAAAGATGGTTTTAATGTTTCCAACTACATTTTAAATATTCACCAAGGTAATCAATTTGTCCAATTTTAAGCAGCACAGCTCCATAAATGAGGTACTTGGCAAGGAACCTGATTTAAAATGCATTCTTTTCTCAAGTGATTGAACAGTTGTAATGAAAATTTATAATTTGTAGTATATTATAGAAGGAAGTGAATTGAATTTCTCTATCAAAATTACTCACAGATCAAAGTCTTTTGTTCTCTAACACATATAAACTGGCAGACAAATGCAGTTACATTAGATATGCTGTCATCCAGAACACCTCAAGAATGCTATTTATCCAATCTTATCAATTTAAACTTAGTCTACTGCCATAGCTGAGTACAAATATCAGGCCATGACCATCACATTAATATCAGGAGGCTATCCCAAATGCCATTGCTGGAAATCAATGAAGAGATTTTTATTAGGTCCAGGCTATTTCACTTGAAGGTAATTGTCAGAATCAATCTGTGTCTAAGATTTCTAACTTCATTTGTAACCTGATTTATACCTACAAGGCTTGCAGATTAGACAACTGATTAGAAGCATTGATTTATCCTCAGAAAAACAGACTTTCCAAATAAATCACATTATTACTTTTCATAAAAATTAACACAAGCTATTTCCAAAACATAAAAATTATTCAGTAGAAGTAATAAAGGAGTGCTTTTGTGAAAAGCAATTTGATGCTGATATTCTTATGACAATTTTGTGACATTTACAAAATCTTCACCTTATCAGAATACACGGGTTGTAAATTTAAACTAAAAAACTTCGCTATTATATGTAGGGTTCAGATTATACAAAGAAAGACATTACTCACGGAATTACGGGCTAGTTTATCTTTGAAATTTTCTCTAATGTAAATGAAGTTAATTGTCTTCTAAAGGACAAATTTATGGCTCATTTCACCTACCAAGACAATGTGTAGTCATTATGAACTTGATTATAAGCTGATCTTTCTTGAACGAAAGACTCTCATGTGTTCTACCCCAGAATAAGGGAACCAATTTCTGTACTCAACTTAAAAACTAGGAGCCTGGACTTGGAAGCTATGGAATAAAAAAAATCTTGAAGACCTCAGATCACAGGTTTCTTATTAACTTTGATTTAGCACTGTATATTTGAAACTGAATATAATTTTGTAATTAGCCACAAGTTGATTTTATTTGCTTTTATCATGTAGAGGTATCACTAGAATTAATACAATTTTTAAAAAAATTATTGTAAAAGTGGCATTCTACATTAGTATGAAATTATAAACAAGGAATAGCTACAACTCTTTAAAAATACTATTTTGAAGTCTCTCAGTTCAGTGAGGTGACCTCTGTCCCTTCCCCACCACTAATACTCACAGCAGCAGATTAGTGTCAGGCACCCTTCCCGCCCTCTGTCTGCTAAGTATGTGCTTTAGACTCACACCATTCATCATTTGCGATGTTTACCCCAACCCCTTGTTTAACGACACCTCTCCTATGGTTTCTGTCTCTTCCCTAGAACCAGAATGCAGAGTGCTTCATCTCACACATCTCCCCCGTTCTCCTCACTGCCGTTGTTCCTTTTCCCATACTTATATTCTACATATTTGTCAACCCAACCATCCAGCACTCCTAGAATAAATCAAACACACTGTCTCTGAACGACGGGCTAAGACCCACTGCAGTCACGCGACACTGGTTAAGTCACTGCAGCAGACATTTCAAACATCTCTTCAAGACCCCATCTCACTGTAACCCACCCTGCTCTCAAGATAAAACTTTGGCTGCCATTGCAGAGACCCTGAGGCTAGCAAACATGAAATTCCTCAGGTGCTGGCCCACCTTATCTCGTTTCTACAAATCTCAGAGAAGGCTGGCCTTGACACTGTTCCACGTTAATTGCAGTGTACACACTCCTGAGCTGACCCCTTCCTATCTGTTCAACTCTACTGCACAGGTTATTCTACCCCTTATGTACCCTCCCTGTTTCTTGCTCTGTCTCCACAAACACGATCAAGTAGAAATGTCCTGTTTAAGCCCTTTTCCACCTACCATGAACCACCCACATCTCTCTTGACAACTACATTCTTTGAAAGGACACAGTTACATACAGTCACCATTCACTATACACTCACATCTTCACCTGCAATTGTTTTCAATTCATTTAAGCCATTTTTTGCTTTGGCAAGGGTGAAAAATGACTATAATCTCTTCATCAAATACATGTAACCTTTCACTGTGCATCCTACTTGTCCTCTTTATGAATATTAACATTGTAGAAGACTCCTTTCCACTTAGGAGTATTTCTTGCTCCTTGAAACATCACTGTCTCCTGGTTCTTCATTTCCCTTTTTGACAATGCTCTTCTCTGGGCTGCTGTTATTTTCCTTGACCCTAACTGTTAGTGGGGCATCAGAGGTTTATCTGTGGTTCTCTTTTTGTCCTTTTTGGGTAATATCATTAATTTCTATGCCTTCGTTTACCATATATATGGCTCCCAGATTTACTCTCTCATTTATTGGCCAAATATTTACTGAGAATCTTCCATGCCCCAGGCTTTCTGCTGGAGGTTATGTGTTAGGTTATATTTCTGTCATCTGGTTCTTCCAAAGCATCTCAAAACCAACATCTCAAAAATAATATTTTGTACTAACCAACACTTACCTCGATATTTCTTTTCTTGGGTATTGATACTACCCAGTCATCCCGGCCAAAACAGAATTATCCTAGTTCTTTCTTTCTCATGTGTGACAACCAATAACTAGTTGATTTAGTCCCCTTTATGTCTGTAATCTGTCATTTCTTCTTCACTCCTGCAGCCCCTTGTGATTTTTTATATTGTTCCTGAAACTTGCTGTGTCTACTTTCACAGCCTTCTAATCCATCCTCCACAATACTGTTTTTTTTTTTAAAAAGTCAACCTGATATGTTGCTTACGGATCATATGACTTAATGAAGGCCTCAGAGAAACACTGACTCCCTTGGCATAATATAGAACATGTTTCACCGCTAAACCTAGGAAATGACAGCTACGCTTTATCACTGCTTACGGTGCGCCTGGCCGTGTGCTAGGCACTAAAGGCATCTTACATTATTTATTGCCAAAAATCCACAGGGGAGAAGATAGAGCTGCTATGACGGGAAATTCTGTGTCAACTGGACTGGAACACAGGATGCCCACACACCTGGCTGGACACTTTTTCTGGGTTCTGTCTGCAGAGGTGTCCTAGAAGACAATAGCATCTGAATCTGTAGCCTGAATAAAGGCTACAGATTAGCCTTTATTCTGAATAGCCTTCCCCACTGCAGGTGAGAATTCCCCAATCCAGTGGGGACCTGAATGGTACAAAAAGACTGAGCAGGAAAAACTCTTCCTCCCTCACCGATGCTGAGACGCTGGTCTTCTCCTGCCCGCAGACCAGGGCTCACGTTATCACACTCAGTGTGGAGGAGCATTCCTGGTTTCCAGGCCTTTGGACTGGGAGCGCCAATACACCACTGGCTTCCCCGGGTCTCCAGCTTTCAGACGGCAGAGGATGGGTCTTCTCAGCTTCCATAACTGCATAAGCCAATTCTTCATAATCAGTCAATCCCCTATTGGTTCGGTATCTCAAGAACCCTGATCAATACAACTGCCATCCCCATTTTAAAGATAATGAAACTTGAAACAACCAAAGGAATCCAATAACTGCCTCCCGTTACAGCTGCTAAGTGATAGGGATGGAGTCACTCAAATCTACTGTCTCCCAGGCCCATGTTCTTCACTGCAGAGCTCGACTATCTCCCTCCTTGTTCCAGGGTCCAGCCCTTTCTAGGAGTCTCCACTCGAGCAGTGCCAACCCTTTTACAAGACCCCAACGTGCTGGTCCAGGTCTCCACGCGAAACATCTTTTCTTACTTTGACACTAAGTCATCTTGAACACTTGGCACAAATATCATAGCCTTTTGTGGTTTTAAAATGTGCTCTGAAAGCAATTCCCAAAGAGAGATTGCTAAAATGCCACTAACAAGGACAGGCATTGGTATAATTTTACAACCTCCTGAGATATGTGATATTTGGGGACCACTCTAGGAAACGGCAGCCCACTCCAGTACTCTTGCCTGGAAAATCCCATGGATGGAGAAGCCTGAGAGGCTACAGTCCTTGGGGTTGCAAAGAGTCGGACATGACTGAGCGACTTCACTTCACCTGTTTGGTACAAATAGAGAAAGGAGTATTTGAATGACCCTCAGTAATTTTATTTACATCTCATAAAGTAGGTAATAATTGTGGCAGGCAGTCTTGGAGTTGGTAAGATGACAGGTAAACAGCCTTCCAAATCAACACATATACGTTTATACACTCACCAAGCTAAGAGAGAAGTAACCTTGGGTGCAGGGTGTTCAGGTAAAAGAACAATGACTTTGGCATTAGACTGATCAGGATTTGAAACTATTTCTACCACTTACTAGATGTGTATATATATCCTAGAATATGGTATGTAACCCTCTGAGCCTTTCTACCACTTATGAGATATGTATGTGCCGTAGAATATATTTAATCCTCTGAGCCTTAGCTTCCCTATTTTTAAAATAGAAGTAAAATAACTAGATGAAAGGGCTTTTGTCAGGATTAAATGAGAAAATGTTTACAAACAAGTAAACACAGCTTCTCTGGGAGATAAATGTTAGCTGCCTTCCAGACCACATTTTTCCCTTTCTGTCAGTGCTGCCGCTCAAAAGCCATCAGACTCAGCCACATTATACACTCTAATGAGGCTTCCCTCGGACCAACTGGAATATGTGGCACATTCATTGCTTACGAAAGTAAATAGAAGCTGACCAATCTAGACCACTACTTTTAGGTACCAGAGACGGCAGGAAATTGAGGGGATCATTGGAATAAACAGGGTAGATCTTCTATGAAAAGCTGCCAGAATTAAATATCACAGCTGATCTACTCACGATCTGCACTGATACAGAGGAAAGACCTCCCGCTTAGCAGAAGCACTTACATTAACCCAGATACGCCTTTAGCAAGAAAGAGAGGCGACTAGGAAGCCACTGGGGAGTGACATGTAGGGCATTCATAAAGCAGTCTGCACAGGGCCCCGCGGAGGCTGCCCGCCCGCAAAGGCAGCAGAGCCGTCCTCCGCGAAGGTACAGCCGGCCAATACAAAGAAAAACCCAGGGAGCCTCGCCAGCCCTGCGGGTAGGGCTCCACGCTTCCACCGCTGAGGGCCGCGATGCAAACCCTGGAAGGGCAACTAAGACCCCACAAGCCGGGGGGCTCAGCTCAATAAATAAAGGGGAAGCCAGGCACCAGACAGGACGAGCGGGCGGCGGGGAGGCCGATGCACAGCTCTGCCTCCCGCGTGGTGCCAGCGGGGAGGCCTTCTGGCAGGCGCGGTGGGACCCGCAGGAGCCCGGTGCGCCTGCGGCAGCGGCGGACCCACGCGGTTAGAATGCCGGCAGGTCGGACGCAAAACAGAGCCTGGGGCAACGCCGGGGCCTCCAACGCTGACCGCTCCTCCGCACGCCCTAAGCGTGGACAGCTGAGAAGCCCCCTCAGAGGCCGCCAGAGGCAGCGTCTGGGAAAACCTTCGGGCACCTTCACGTGCCAATGAGGGTGTTTTCCCTGTGTGAGCAGGAAATGTGCCCGAGAACGCAGCATGGAAAACCAGAGGGTGAGAGTCGCGACCAAGAGTACAGAGCATCTCCCCCGGGCCAGGCCGGCAGTCTGACTCCCACGGCCTCTGGAAACCCTGGCCTTATCACTGCACTATCCCACTTCGCCACAGGCCACCTAGGAAGGCCCCAACTGCCGCTGGAACATCTCAGCTCCCAGGCCTCCAAACAGAACACCACACCGTTGGTCTCACACACAGAATGGACAGTAAGTAATTTTTTATTTCTGAATCATGTGATCAAAAAAACCCTCAGTTCTTAAAAACACCATTTGCAGCGACATGGATGGAGCTAGAAATAGTCATGCTGAGTGAAGCAGGTCAGGCAGAGAAGGAGAAATATCATACGACATCCCTTATATTCAGAATCTAAAAAGAAATGATGCAAATGATCTTATCTACAAAAGGGATTCACAGACTTAGAGAACAAACTTACGGCTGCCAGGGGGAAGGGCAGGGGCAAGCGATAGCTGGGGAGTTGGACATCAACATGCACACACTGCTATATTTTAAACGGATAGCCAACAAAATCCTGCTGTATAGCACAGGGAACTCTGCTCAAAGTTATGCGGCAGGCTGGACGGGAAGGGAGTTTGGGAGACAATCGATACATGTATATGTATGCCTGAGTCCCTTCGCTGTCCCCCGAAACTATCACAACATGGTTCATCAGCCATACCCCAATACAAAAAGTTTTTAAAAATTGGGTAGTGATAACAACCTCAATGTATCGCTGCAAGGATTCTAAAGTTAAATGATGCATTCACAACATATTGGCCATTATTATTTATGAATGTTAATCTCTTTTAGTTGGTCTTAAATGGGTGGCATTTTCTGAGGAATCAATCCCTCATACTTAACTCAGTTTCAGTTGTTATTACCAGAGTTTAAACTGGATAGATCTTAAAAACTTTGGATCCAGCCAATCGTTTGGAGGCCAAATGAAACAGAGCCAAGTCCAGTGAGTAGAACTTGCTCCATCCAGGCTACAGACAGGCAGTGAGAGGAAGAACATGTAACACAGACAGCTGACTGGTTAAAGGAAGTGCCACTCAAGTCTGAAGAGAACTATCAGTGGGCAAGAAATCCTCACTGCCTGAGTCTTCCAGATAAACAATGGAAGCTTTTATTTTCCTTTTAAGGACCTAAGAATGGCTTAGAGAAGTGTCACGTTTCATTGTATTACAGAATTGGTTACTAAGCAGAACATTTTCTAATGATTGACAAGATAACTCTAGAAGTTACCCAGCAAGGTCGCTTCTACATTTTTGAACATTTACATGCTACGACATTTTTCAGCCTTCTCCCTATCTTATGATTCATGAGTGTTTCAATTACATTGAAGAGAAGTTTTGTTGTTTTTTTTTTAACTCTGGGTTTAATCTCCCATGGAAAGCATTTTCTCCATCTCTTTTAAGGATAGTGGGGACAGCAGTCACTGGAAATTCTGCCCACGAAAATTCCTAAACATAGCACATTTCAGATACACACCACTCATAGTTGTCAAAGCACTTACACTTATATTATCTCGCTATCTTCACAACAACCAAACAGAAAGAAGGCAAGTCTATATTCCCAGTGAATGAAGAAACTGAAACCCAGACAGAAGGTTTTTCTGATTTCTGATGCAAGTGTTTCTTCTGGGTCTCACTTCTAGGCTGCATCCATGACCACTCCACACATGGCAGAGCTGTTAATGTTGCCCACACATGTTCTATCTCTGCATCTCATCTAGACGACAAAATTATCTGCCTAGGGTTCATTAAATTGTAGCCCAGTGCCAGAGTTCCCAAATAAGATTGTCAGGGGTTATTTCACCTCAGTCTTTCTATCAGCTCATGGCTATATTCATGAGCTTCCTCAACCAATTAGGTTAGAAACTGAAATAACAATAACAATAATGGCAACTGCAAGGCAACACTGTGATAGAACTTTTATTTACTATTTACTTTATCCTCACAACACTGCTATAAGTTATCAATACGTTTACTTTACAGAAGAGTTAACACTCTCAGGAAGGCTAAGAACTCCACAGGGCCACAGAGATGATGATGGCAATGATGTCAGCTTTGAAAGCCAACTGTGGCTAGCTTCAAACTCCATCCTCTTCATGACGATGCACTGTTTTAAATCTCTGAATTCTCAGCATCCAGCATGATGTCTACCACATGGTGGTAAGTCACTGCATGCATCTAAGGCACTTCAGTCCTGTCCGTCTCTTTGCAACCCTTTGGACTGTAGCCCACCAGGCTCCGATGTCCATGGGATTCTCCAGGCAAGAATACTAGAGTGGGTTACCATGCCCTCCTCCAAAGGATCTTCCAAACCCAGAGATCGAACCCAAGGCTGCTATGTCTCCTGCATTGGCTGGCGGGTTCTCTACCACCAGCACCACCTGGGAAGCCCTATAACTCATTAAGAGTTGTTAATAGTTAAAGCCGAAGCCAAAAAGAAATGCACTTTCTCCTAATCTGATAGGAGATCTCTGTTCCTGTCTGATGCTCTCAGACGCTGCTCTCTTCTGCTCCTCTGAATTCAGTGGGCTGGCGGAGCTGGCATCCCATAATCTCCACTGCAGCGTCCCAATAATTGCCCATCACCAGCTCCCAGTGCACTTTTGGAGGCACACTTGAGCATTTGTATACTTTCCTACAACTTTATCACTATCATCTGGTGACGAGTGTGATTCTCAAGTTATTTAAAAACTGAAGCACCCAAGAGAAAATCTTCTATAGCCCACCATCTGCCATCTCATCTTTCATGACCTCCTCAATGTCAAACAACTACAACTGTGATCCACTTCAGCCACTCTGCATCTGCTCATCCCTTAGAACCACCCTCTTCAAGGTTGTGATCTTTGTGTTTCCTTTCCTGGGCTATGTTACCCTTATTTCCACTGCCAATCTCTGCATTACTAAACCTGACCTTTCTCCTTCCACTCTTTTGTTACCAGTCATCATAAACAATCTCCTGTCTCTCTCATACCTTCACTCCTTCCTTCCCTCTCCTCTCTCTTCCCTCTAATACACATACACTCAAGCTTCCATAACCTACAAAATCTTTCCCACAAGCCTACTTAAATCCAAATTATTCCTCTATGTCTGCATTTACTACTTGTCCACTTATTTGAAGTTTATAATTTGAGTAAATCCACAGCTAGTAATTAGCCTTTAGGAGTGACAGAGCGATCGATACAAGAAGACTTATGCATAAGAATGCAATTAAAATTATGAGTTCCGCATGTTTCTGTGATAATGCTTCAAGCACCAAGAATAAGATGATCTAACAGAAAATATCCTTGCTTTAGCAACTGGTTATCGAAATACAGAGAAATCACATTTAAATTCACTCTATTCTGCCTTCTTAAATATCATGAAAAAAATTTGCTTTTGATGTTTCCCAAGGAGAAATCCCCTGTTTTCATCATTTTTGATATAGGAAGGCAGATCCTCTCCCTTAGATACACCTCATCATAAAAACAAAATATATACATTTATGCCAATAAAAATTTCTACTGCTATTTTCTTACCAATAATTAGGCTAGAATTCTTTTCAAAAGCAGATAATTGTGATTTTAGTTCCTTTTCTAAAGCTTGTACTTCTAAAGATGAGAAAAAATACTCAAAAACTTTCAATTTTATGGTAAAATATGGCTTTGGTTAACTACATAAAGAAAACAAAGATTTTGATGTGAGATACAAAATTTTTAAATTCCAACTTGACTAATCTACATTTACATGGGTTTATTTATACTTATTTTATTTGCTTATATTATGAGGTCCACAGAGCTAAGAATGCCATAAATAGGGAACACTTCATTTGTCAAGTTATGATGAAATACAAGTTTATTTAGGATAATGCCAAACTCAAAAAAAAAAGGATCTCATTTATACCAGTAAACATAAAACTCTCTTGCCTGGCTTGTCTACCTTCAAATAAATGCCATCCATCCCAGGTGAACAACAGAGACCATTTGGATCCATTTCCTCTTCTCTATGATGTACCTCCAGGGGGCAGTACAGCCTGATGAAGTTGGATTGCCCTGCATCTGAAATCCCTGCTCTCTCAGTTTCAGTTACATAAACTAGGTCAGGTTAGTTAACCTGACCCTTGGCCTCTCATATGTAAAATAAATAAAAGAACAGAACCTATTTTATAGGACTGTCATAAGGGTGAAATGAGAAAATGGTAAGTATATTACAAGCGCTCTTTCAATACATGTCTGCTATTATTATTTCATGTTTTCATTGTATTAACTTTCCCTGTGATATAACTAAACATAGCTTGATTAATATGTTTTAAGCACCCAATACTTGTTAGGCCCTATAGGTGATGAGGCTAAAAACAGAACTCCAGTCTTTCTCCAAAACAGGTGTGTCGATTATAAACAAAACTATGCAGTGAAGACAATATACAGAGCCCTGCAAGAATACAGGTGAATATCTTTACCTCCAACCAGGTATGTGAGGGAAGGAGGCTTCCTTCTTGTCACTGCTGGGAGATGAACAGACAGATAAAACTGAGTTGAAAATGAAAAAGTCCCCTTCCCAATCTCATGCTCACCCCACCCCCACACCACACCGCTTCATCGGGCACCAACCCCAGATGTTTGGACAAACACACATGACCTGGACTCAGCCAATGAGACGCTCTTGACTGGCCCTTTGATTCTTGAGAAAGAGATATCAAGTTGCTCCAGTAGACAGAAAATATGACCTCCATAGCAGAGGGCAGTGACCAGTGGTGTGGTGGTAAATGCTCAGGGGCCTCGTTGTCAGTGGCAACAAGAAGAGTGACCAGCTCTGAGTAGTGGAGGGAGCTCAACTATGTTCTTAGCTGTTTATCCTCCCTTGGTCCCCCAGACTCTTTCTGAGTTCGATCTCTAGCTCTCTAGATAATTTGTAAGAAACCCAAGGTCCTTCCAACACATTATCTCTCTGCCTGTGTTAGCCAGAGGTTCTCTGTTCTTTGAAACCAAGAACCCCAACTCATTGTGACTGAGGCTCTGGCTTTCCATCTGGCCTCTCATTACCACTTTCTTCTATGTTAACTAAGATACTGTTCTGTTGCCCTTTTCAGTATAAACAGAGCTTATCGTGAAACTTTATCTTGGCAAAATGCATATTAAGTAAAGTATTATATGAGTTTTCATTTAGCAAAAGAACCAACTGTTTCTACTTGCCACAAAGAAAAAATCTTCCATGACTCATCTCTTCCAAACAAGATCCTCTTATTCTCTTCATTTTATGATAAACAATGAAGAAGAAAGCAAAAGGGAAGGACAATGTAAGGAAACAAAGACAGAAGAAATCATTTAACTGGTTTCCTGTAGGAGTCAACAACCCACTCCTATCTTTATTTTCTTCTTAACATTAGGTTGATCAAATTGGCAGGTTTTTTCTTTAATCAAATATCAGCAATTATTGAAGTAGAAACTTCAATCACAGGAACATCTTAGCCTGTGGACCACTGTCACTGTCCAAGGATAAAGGTGAAAAAGACTGAATTGAAAATGCCTACTCTGCCAGAAGGCCCTTGAGGATGACCAGATCAGAAATTACACTTCGAGAATCACTTCTGTGAACAGTGCAAAAATACCTTGGTAACCTGAACTACTGAAAAAAAAAAAAAAAGAAAGAAAGAAAGATTAGCTTTGATTCACCAATTGGAGTGGAAGGTATACAGGCAACCAAACCTAATGAGAATATTTAATAAGACCTTTTCACTTTCATATCCCCAAATTTCTTTTCCCCTGCCCCCAACACCCCACCCCTTATCACTTCCCAGCTGTCTCCAGATTTTAGCTATTAGGTCAGAGTGAAGCCTTCAGGAATGTATCCCTCTATAGGCAGAAACCTGATTCCATCTGAAGAAAACTCTTGGTAGACCTTGGGAAAACTGCAGTTGCTATCCCATGTACAGAGAGAGCTTTTGCAGTCATTGGACTTTAAATGCCTGTTTGTTAGACTGCCAAAAGGTTACAGCTCCCTGGAGAACTCAGCCAGTTCCTCTAAACCCCTCCCACTGACTCATGTTTGTCTGGCTGCAGCTGCTAAAAAAGATGGGAATTTAAAAGCTGCTACACAAGTGCAAAAGCAATAACCAGAACAGTGGCAATATCCTCAGGTCTCCAAAAGAAAATATTTACCGAGAAAGGCAAAAGGTGAGGGAAGGGACATTAGCAAGAAAACAGTGGAATACAGAACAGATAAAGATGAGAAGAACAGGAAGGAAATCACGGGTTCTCAGGGCTGGAATTTACTGTTCCATGACCTTGCTAAAGGCAGTCTCATGGATTTATTTTCTTTCCCCTGTGGTTAAATTTTCTTTGACCCAGATTTACATGGAAGTTGATATTGATAACTTGTCCACTTTCACAACATTATAATCGTTTTCTTCAGCAATGCTCAGAGAAATTTAGAAGTTGTTTATTATTATTGTTTCTCTCCTAGGAATATTGCACTGAGATAGGACAGAAGGTTATTTCCTACATAAAGTAAAGATTTCTTAACTCTCAAGTCATTGTAACAAATCCATGTTTCATTCAGTAGAGCCCAAGGAAATACTGGTAAACCAGCACCACTGTCTTCTAGGGCTGACTCCATTGCAGTCTCTGCTCTCCACACCCCCTCCATAGTCACCTCCTTTCATTCTCGTGTTTTCCCATCTCTTCTCATCAAACAGGACAGTGATCTAACAAGCACTGATGTACAGTGTGGAGCAAAGAAAGTGCTGTCATCCTCAGCAATTCTTCCACCTTCAAAAAGAGACAAAAGGAAAGGATGATGTTCATCACAGAGAAATTGCTAATAATGGAAATTTTTAGTCCTAAGTGTGAGAGTTGATTGGAGATAAGGAAGGCTTTCCTGAAAGCCCTTAAATCACACTGCTGAGACATATTAAAGATACAGGCCTTTTAAAAAATCTAAACCTTTTCCCCGATGCCTATTATGTCACAAATCCTGCACAACACGTTTGATCCAATAGCAGTAACGCTGCAAATAAACCCCATGTCCGTAGATTAGAAATGTCATCTTTACTGTGTTTGGTGTAGAAATCTCCCTTACCAGAATGTGTCTCCTCCATAGCCTTTCTTCATCTGTTACCAAAAGTGGGGTTTTTCTTTCTTAAGGCAGAATCAGCCTAAGCGAGTACTTGAGTCTTTCACTAACTGTATCTCACTTTCTAGTTGTGGTTGTATTCCTGTCACCACCTAACCTAAAGTTTTGCATGAATGTCTCTGATAACAGGTACATAATCCATGGACAACTTCTTTGATTTTATTTTAGATCTTGCTTAGGAGGATCCTACTGAGGTGTCAAATCTCCATGGATTCATTTTCTATCAGTTTTTCAGTGTACTTCCACAAAGATCTGAAGCTATTTATAAACTGCTTCACTTCCTGGAAAGTTTTTGCTACTCCAAAGAAACTTTTAATGTTTAAGAACATCACTTTGGAACTGACCACTCTGGCACTGATCCTTTTTTTTTTTTTTTTCCATTTTGGGGGAACACATTTCAAAAACTCATATTTAAATAATCCTAACTACACTGTTTGTTTTGTGAAATTGTGCCTCCGGCAAAACTGTTAACCCTTAGAGGGCAAGAAATGCACCTACCACTTTGTTTCCTAGTGAGTGAGTCGACTTACTGTCATTCTCCTCCCAGAGCCTAACACAGCTCCCACGCACACAGGTGGGTATACAACCGCATTTCGGTAACTGACCGGAAACTAGGTAATTCAATATTTAAGGCTGTGTTTTCAGCAGCCAACCTTTTAAATTTTTTATTTATTTAATTGGAGGATAATTACTTTACAGCACTGTGATGGCTTTTTGCCACATGTCAGTATGAGTCGGCCACAGGCACATATGTGTCCGTCCCCTCCATCATGAACCTCCTTCCCACCTTCATCTCCACCCTATCCCTCCAACTGGCCACAAAGCAATGGCTTTGGGTCTGCTGCATCATACATCAAACTCCCACTGGCGATCTGTCTTCCACAGGGTAATGTACATGTTTCAAAGCTAGTCTCTTAAATCATTCCACCCTCTCCTTCTTCCACTGGGTCCAAAAGTCTGTTCTTTCTGTCTGTGTCTCCTTTGCTTTAGCAGCCAACAATTTGTCTATACAGACAAATGAATATAGGGACAGTTTAAATAGCTTCAGCTATGACATACACATTGACACTTGTCTCTTAGCTAAGAAACGCATAAATGTAGAGCTGAGGGGAGGAATTATACTATTCACTGTCCTGAACACAGGATAATAACACTGATTTATTGAAGGAACTGGGCCCCCTTGCCCTTGAAATCATCAGTGAACATGTATAACAGGCCTTTGAGTTTTCAGGGTTTTTTTTTTTTTCAGATACATTATAACATCAGGCTATTTTATGTGCACTTATTTTTTCTTTAGGCCATTACTTACCAAAGTAGTTTTTTTTTTAATATATGCATAATAAATAAATTTTCCCTGGTAACTCAGATGGTAAAGAGTCTGCCTGCAAAGAGGCAATCCTTGGGTTGCGAAGATCCCCTGAACAAGGAAATGACAACCCGCTCCAGTACTCTTGCCTGGAGAATTCCATGGACAGAGGAGCCTGGCAGGCTACAGTCTATGGGGTCACAAAGAGTCGGACACTACGGAGCGACTTACAAATAGCAGGTATTTATGTATCACCTATTAGTCATCATTTATGGTATACATTTAAGAAATTTGACTTTAAATACTTCTTTTAAATTTAAAATTATCCTTGTGAGAGTAACCTATGCATTGGCATTCAATAAAGTATTGACTGTAAAAGTGTAGCATTTTTTACTATTAAAATACAAATAAATAATTAAACAGTGGATTCTGAACAAGTCAAATCACTGCATTACAATAATTTCAACAGTTAAATAAGACTATGTGGCTTAAGTTGGATCCTAATTTTCAGTAGTGACATTGAGGACATGCTTTGATTTTCTTGGGCAATATTAATGGAAAATATATATTTAAAAATGCATCAGTTCAGTTCAGTTCAGTCGCTCAGTCGTGTCTGACTCTTTTCGACCCCATGAATTGCAGCAGGCCAGGCCTCCCTGTCCATCACTAACTCCCAGAGGAAAGAGTTTGCCTGCAATGCAGGAGACCAGAGTTCAGTTTGATCCCTGGGTTGGGAAGATCCTCTGGAGAAGGGAATGGCAATCTACTCCAGTGTCCTTGCCTGGAGAATCCCCTGGACAGAGGAGACTGGTGGGCTACAGGCTGTGGGGTCGCAAAGAGTCGGACATGACTGAGCAACTACTACTTAAATATGCATGTGTATATAGTTATATGTATTGGGCTGGTCAAAAATCCTTATGGATTTTTCCACAAGATGTTATTGAAAAATATGAACAGACTTTTTGGCCAACCCAATATAAATACATACATATATATATATATATATATATATATATATATAAAGTATAAATATATACATATTCATATGTATACACACATATATATATGCCTATTCACAATTTTTTAGGATAAGCTCCTTAAAAAGCATCTTTCTCAGATGCTTTGTTTTTGTCCTAATTTAGATCCAGTTCCCATTCATTCAAAAACACTAGAAAGCAAAAACTGTTTAGGATAACAAAGCAAACATCTGTTAAGCATTTAGTACTTACTAAAAAACTCTGTGAAGCTCCTAACAATCTTGGTAGGTAGCTACTATTGTTCATATATAAAAAATGAAGAAACTACATCACAAAGGAGTTTTTATCAGCTCTCATAGACAGTAAACAAAAGAGTAAAAACTGCCTGGCTACAAACCCACTGCTGTTTGCATGCACCAGGCCCTTAGGGTAACAACTGAAAATTACAACCAAGGCAGCTGCTTGCAGAAAACTTTGACCCTACAAAGTGTTTGCAGACACTTATTTGTGAGGTATTTTCTTAGAAGAATGAAACCCATTTTCCCATAAATATAATAAAACCCATTTTCCCATAAAGTGAAAGAAAGTGAAAGTGAAGCCACTCAGTCGTATCCGACTCTTTGCGACCCCATGGACTGTAGCCTACCAGGCTCCTCCATCCATGGGATTTTCCAGGCAAGAGTACTGAAGTGGGTTGCCATTTCCTTCTCCAGGAGATCTTCCTGACCCAGGGATTGAACCTGGGTCTCCTGCATTGTAGGCAGACACTCTACCATCTGAGCCGCCAGGGAAGTCCCATTTTTTTTCCCCCATAAACAGTAGCATTATTAAAGTATATACAGTACCTTAATCTAACCATCTTATCACATAGTCATATCATAAACCTTGCCAAATATTCTTTCTCAATATACAATCAGTTAAAAACAAGACAACTGGCCAATATGGAGTCGCCTATGTTAAACCCCAAGTCCTCAACCCAGGACTTAACTACAGTTCTGGCTCTCCCAGAAATGGGGTGTTAAACCAATCAATCAGGAATCACATGATTCAGCACTGTTAGGTCATCTGCCTGAGAGACCCTGGGCATCACCGAAAGCAAAGTCTCCTTGTGCTAACCAGTCTGCTTTATTGCCTAAGGAAACTTCCTTGTTCCTGCTCTCCTCTGTCTATAAAAGTCTGTCATTTTATACAGCTCCTTAGAACTCCTTACTATCTGCTAGATGGGATGCCCAATTCATGAGTCACTGAATAAAACCAATGAGATCTGTAAAATTTATTCAATTGAATTTCACTAACAAATCAGAGAATATGAAAATCAGAAGGACCCCTATAAGTAGACTGGCCGACTCTCTGTTTCCCCAGGACTTTCAGTGAACCTCAGTTCTAAAACTTCGACTAAGGAGTTCCTGGGGCCTGGGACTTGCAGAGCTGAAATCCGTACTCTTATTTATACAGAGTCATTGAGTCTCAGCTATATTATAATTTCTCAGGTGTAATCAATCCATTTATTTGTTCATCATTTATGCTTCTTATTAGGATCTGTGTGTCAGGAACCAAATCTCTGTTCCCTTCGTATTTTCAGCACTATTATTTCCTGACTTGGTCTACACAATTTGATATATATTTGTTGACTGCTACTGATAAGCAAGATGGTGTTGCTTGGGGGAACTGAGGTCTTTATTCAAGTCATACTGGACCTGAAGAACGATGATATATTAAAGATGGAACGCTGACAGCTTCATGAGAACATCTTCACCAATTTTTCCTTTACTTCATAATGAAAAATAAAAAGCACTTTTACAAGAATAATTATCAGTGCCTTGTGTTCCCCCTGATTAACCAAAGGGCTGCTGATTCAGGAGGTGAAGATTGTGTCATAGGATAAATTACTATCTCAGCGGTCCTGATTGCCAGGCTTCCTGCCAGTCGAGCCACAACAAGCACCTTATCATCCCCCCTCACTGCCCCTCACCCGTTGCCCTCACAAATTATTTGCAGAGTCAGAGGAGGGCAACAGGTGAATAGACTCTGATGCTTCCTTGACTATATCAATAAGCATTCCCCAGTTCCTGTTCATATTAAAATCCAAACTGGCAGTAGAACGAGCTTAAAAACTGATATAGCACTCGAGATATGCGATTTCAAAGAAGGGGATTTTTCTCCAGCTGTGCTGCATCTCCACATCTGCCAAAACGCTCATGGTTTGACTGTGCATTCCGAGTTCCATTCCTCCCTCTTAAAACAATGAGAACCGTGAGCCAGAACTCATTAAGAAATTACCCACTAAAACTCTGACTCCCAAGTTGCTTTCTGACACCAAGCAACTTTCTTTGATCAGTAGAAATAGTACATTATATTCACTGTAAACCTTTAAGTGGGAGTCACTGCCGAGAAATTCCAACAGAGATGAAAATCCCAGAATTTTGAAGTTGAACCACAACTGCTCCTTGATCCCACAGTACACTGTGTTTAAAGAGCTTAGTTCATTACTATTTAATTTTGCAAATATTTTTACATCCGCTTAAAAATATCCTTTTCCATTTGGCTCCCCTCCTGGAAACTCAGACTATTACTGTCCTGTAACTTGAAACTACACCCTGGGGTTGTTTCATTGTGGTGCAGAAGTAGATTTCCAGAGATCCACAGACTGCCGCGTGTTAAGCAATGGCGCACAACACACAGACCACGCGCTGTGTGTGGCTTCCCCTCCCCTATCCTGCTCTCATTCCCATGGGTCGAAATAAGTAGTGAGCATAGACCGCAAGAGAAAAATGTCCATCAGTAAAGGACAGTCTGGACTGAATATCTGATGGGAGCAAGGCAAAATCTCTTGAAGACAGGCTACAAGGAGTTAATGCAATTTCTCTAGGGAGACCAGAGATATTTTCAGCATCAGTGCGTAGGGTCACTGTCTTCTGCTCTCCTGGCTACCTTCCATAGAGTTCCTGAGCAGAACAAACCCCAAAACCACGATGCTGGTTAGGACAGTCCTAACGGCTCAGTTCCGAAAACAACTAGCACGGCAGCATTCAAATTTCTGGGTAGAAAACACAGAAACACACTCTCGTAGTGTGGTGCCCCCCTCAGAATAACATGGAGAGTTTGGTTAGATTACTCAAGCTCAAATCCACTCCTGGGATACTTTGAAATGCCCTCCTTCTCACCCACCTGCACCCCCATTAAGACCACTCACTGCTCACAGCTGTTGCCTCCCTGTGATACCATGAATAGGATGCGGTCAGCATGTCTCTAGTCACACTGCCATTTGAGATGTGCATCGCTCATAAGTCAGTGAGTCCACTCACAGAGCTTTATTCAACCGATACCTGAAAAGGAAGTCAAAATATCTAAATCACGTGACATTTATCAATGCTTATAATGATAAAATGAACTGACTAAATTAAGCATGAGAGCAAAGCACTGAAATTTTGTTTAAAAGGTAAATCTGTATCTGACATGATAAAGAAAAATAACTCAATTTCTCACTGATTTTGACTGTCTATTAATTGGCTATGAATCATCATTATTACATAGGAACAGGGCAAAGGAATGAGGCTGAGAAATGATATCTTGGGGCTGAGTCCACAGAGCACATCCATAAGAATACTTGGATAAGTTTCTGTTACATCAAAGCTGCAAGACCTGCAGGAGAACTTCCTGACCTGCCTGGTGCAGCACACTGGGTCGGTCTACATTTGATACAACTATGACAAGATTTTGTTCCCCTCCAAGTGGCCAAGCAAGGACCTGCTGCCAACAGCAGAGAGCAGCCTCTTCCGTTCCCTCCGGAGTGCGGCACAGATGGCCACTGCTCCATGCGTGCAAGAAGTTTGGGAAACTGTGAATTTGGGGAACTGCAGAAGCTAAGCTGGTACTGGTATCACTGCATGTCTCAAAGACTAATTTCCAAAGAAAAGGAAAGAAAACATTGCCTGCAACTAGAGCATCCTCTGTAAAAGAAAGAAGGTTCCGGGGGCGATTTGAACCCTTCCTTCATCTTTTACCTTAAAGTCACTTTGAAATGCTAAGTGAAAGAAGTCAGACACAAAAGATCATATAATATATGACTCCATTTATGTGAAATGTTCAGAAAAGACAAATCTATACAAACAGTAGATTAGTGGTTGCCTAGGGCTGGGGGTAGGAACAGAGTGACTGCAAATGGGAATGAGGAATCTTTGGGGGATGATGAAATGTTCTAAAATTGGACTGTGCTGATGGCTGAGGGCTGAACAACTCTGCAAGTTTACTAAAAATCATTGAATGGTACACTTAAAATGAGTGAATTTCACAATATTTAACCATATATCAATAAAGCTCTTAAACACGCTGAAGTAATATTAAACAATTTATAATTTTATCCATATTACTCAGATTCCTCAACAGAAATATATATGTGATAGAAAAGAGGTTGCAACATTGATATCCTTTTTTTCATTAAAAAAAGAAGCTATCTTTTAAAGGAGACAAAAGTATTTAATCTTGAATATGCACAGAAAATGACTTGGAGGAAATACAAGGAATGTGGTTTTTAGTGGATGAGATTAAAGTTTCCTCGCAGGGAAATTTTTACTTCTAACTTTATGTATTTTTGTATCATTGTATATTTTTATAGGAAAATAGTCCCTTTATTTAAAAATATACAAATTACCCTTAATGTCTATGTCTTTCTTTGAGTCCCAAACAGATTTGTCACCAAGGTTCTCAGAACATGAGTTATTTATAATTAAATACATCAGTTCCAGAATAAAATGGTAAAGTATTTGCTGGTTCTGGAAAAAACGTGATTAAAGATTTAATGTATACTCTTCCGGTAAAACTGACCTGTAATAATGTTAACAGAGTGTGCTGTGTATTGTATTGATGATATGCAGACAATTCTAGGTCAGAGGTTGGCAAGTTTTTCTGAAAGAGTCAAATAATAAACATGCTAGTCACTGAAGGCCAATCTGTCTTTGTCTCAATTGCTCTGCTGTTACAGGTAAAAGCAGCCACAGACAATTCATAAATGAGTAGACTTGACTGTGTCTGTTAATTCCTGCATTAGGTGGCAGATTGGATCATTTTTAATTTTAACACTTCTCTGAATATGTATGAGAAAATTATAACTCGCTTCAAGCCCATGAATTCATAACTATTACTGCTTAGAATGAGGCTAAATTCATGTAGGTTTTTTTAAAGGTTGGAAATTTAAAGAAAATATTGAATAAATAACAGCACAGAAGATATGTGAGTAGGACAAAACTCCATGAAAGATGTTTGCCAATGACAAACATTTGGGAAACTACATCTGAGTATAAACATCAATTTCTTATTAACAATAAATAGTATAATGAATAAAATCTCTCCAGACGAGGTAACTCTTATCGGAACCCAACCCAATAATTGAGGCAAAGCTCCCTGAAAGAAATATCAAATGTAGACTAAAAATCCTCAAAAGCAGTGATCCTTATCCAGAAAAAAAACAAAAAAGCATAGGTAAAAGCAGCTCCCTGTAACACACCCAAGATTCAGAGACTTCAAAAATGGTGAAAGAAATGGGAACATACACAACAGCGTCATTCCTTGTTCTTCCCAAGCGCCCCAGTGCACATGACCTGTGCTGTGATGACCTCAGCAAATCAGACAAACAGACCAAGGATACGGCGCTCCGTGGGAACCATGGCCTCCTGGCATACCAACTGTGATGACACGGGAAACTGCAGCGTCGGAATCAAGCGCTGCTGCTGCCAGGGACGGTCCCCGTTCAATCCGACAGGCTGCAATCCAGGTCAGAGAAAGAACGGAGTCCTGAACCCCTTGACTCCCCCTCCACTTTCCTAAACATAGCCATAATTTCCAAACTGATGACCATCATGAGGGCTTGTTTTCCACCTAGGAAAATCAGAAGTGTGAAGGGGCAGGGGAGGCCATATGGTGGAGGAAGACAGAGAGAAGAGTTTTCAACACCTACATGCTACGTTCTCTACATATCCTATGTTACTGAGTACTTACGACAAATCCACATGATGGATATAATTTTCATTTTGGAAAAAAGGAAATGGAAACATGAGTCTAGATTTATCTCCTTTTTCTCCTCAAAATGACACTTTCATATCAGTAATATTCAACAGTAAATGCTGATCCGCAAATATACCTTATCATTGGAGCTTGTGTTTCCCGGCTAGCTTTGCTCAGGCCTCTGGAATGTTCTTTCTGTGTCTACATTCAACTGAATTGCACATGGCTTTAAGACTCAGCTTAAGCAAGACTTCCCCTAAGAAACCTTCCTGAACACCCTCCTCCACTCCCAGTTCACACCTGCCTTGGGTTTAATTTCACATGGCGCAACCACTCTACATAGCTCCACGGTATACTCGTTAAATCGCTGATTAACCTGCCAACCTCTCCCAGTAGACTAAAATCTCTGAAGATACAAAGATTATTTCTATTCGACTTCTCAAGTTTTTCTCAGAGCTTTAATACTATGTCTGGTACAAAGCAAGAACTCCAGAATTTCCTGAATAAATAAATGAAGGAAGGAATTGCATTGCCCAATGTTCTACAGTATGTACATTGGAGAACCAGGATTTGAAACTAATCTCTCTATTATGCCACAGTGTGAGTACAAAAAAAAAAAATTAATTATTTACTATTTTAGCCTTAGGATATTAAAGAAGAATTCTTAAATGTCTCAATTGCTCTAAATTACCTTGGGAAATCTTCAGGAATACTGTAAACTTCTAAGGGGAAAAAAGCTTATAAGGGGGAAAAAACTTAATACCTGAAATCCAGTGAAAATTAAAATTCTGTTATGTAGAAAAGCTGAGATTTTCTCAGAATTAAAGTGCCAAAAGTGGGAAATGGCAGTGTGGTACTCAAATATCCATCAAAGTCAGATGACTGTATCTTTGTTGTGAGGTCCCTCTAAACTCACATCAGGACAAAGTATTTCTGTCATCCTATTAAAAAAAAAACCCTCAGTCAGGTCCCAAGGTGGAAGCTGTTCCATATCAAACTGCCTCTTTGAGATGTCCCGAGAGTAGTTCACAATTCCCTGAGCACCCAGGAATCTATATATACCCACTATCTGACTAGGAAACAAGCTGAGCTCAAACTGAATACCAAGTTGTTATTCCTACTTCTCTTCAGTATTTTTCAGACAGTTCTATGGTAGGGAATGTGGTTGGGGGGCTGGAGGCCCTTGCCAAAGTGACTCTGCATCCTTTAGGGGCACAAGAACCCAGATTCTGCTGACTGTACCAGCATGCTGAGCCCCAAGTCCCAAACAAGTTTAGGGACAGACAATGGGCAACAAGAAGCTACTGCAAGGTTATAAACAAAGCAGTGATCAGACTGATGTTTGAAGTATTCCAGTTGTATCATCATCACTGCTGTGACTGTTAGTATAACCTCTACATGGTTGTATTCTCATACGCACTCCATAAGCTTCAGGAGAAAGTGCGGCTGCAGCTAGTAAACATGAAACTACTTTCAGTAGACATGTAGAGATGCATTAGAAGGTAGAAGCAACATCAGTCATGTACGTCATGATGGGAAAATGATAGACAAATGTTTCTCTAGACTAATGTATTCCACTGAACTGACAAAATTACAAAGTATTTGTTCCAGGTCTACTGTGTGCAAAGCATTGTACCAGGTGCTGCTGTATTTACCTGTGGAGTGAGATAAAGAGCTTTGATGGCTTCTCAGGCAAGAACTAGGGAAATTTTTTTTTAGTAACAGCACCATTGTCTAAGTCAGGTCCTATGCTTTTCCACTTCAATTTTTTAAGGACACAGTTAGCTGACTCATAAATAATTAAATATAAAGAATCATCTGCTATCTTGTGGACAATATATTTTTTCCAGTGACAAAAATATTAATGTCTACTCTCTGTGGCATTGTTTTTTGAGTATCACAGTATTTGAGAAATTCAATTATTAATCAGAGGGTTTTGTGTACAGCACTCATCCAGAAATAAAATAGAACTTGCTAATTTTAAAGAAGATTTTATGAAACACTGAACCGTGTCTGTTCCCAAATTACCTAAGGACCAAAATACACCCATGCCTTGAAAATTCAGGATCATTCTTCTTTGAATAAAGATGTTAACTCCTTATAATCAAACAGCCTTTGTTAAAAGTTACCATAAATACCATTATACCATGTAATGAAAGTCACAGTACACTTAAATAAATAACGGTTTTATTTTATATTCCTATTATGCTTCCTTGAGTATATACCCTTTTCATCTTTATTGGACTCAGGTATTACTCAACTCTATAACAGCAGCACATTTAAAAACCAACTCTTCAGATGGACACTGGCCACATATGCAGTTAGTTCATTTAATAAGCATCTACTGTGCATATGTGCTGGGTATTGTTCTAGATACTAGGAATTCAAGCAAAGATGTGGTGGAGGAGATAAGCAGGCACCAGTTAAACACAGTCAGCGTGGCACGTGCTCTGCCGGAAGTTCCTCAGGAGGGAACCTGATCAGCTGTGAGCAGTCAGGAAGCCTTCCTGGTCTTGAAGAAACAGCAGAAACTAAACGGTTTGAAAAATCATGCTAAGCTAATCCACAGTGAGCTAATTATAAAGAAAACAATTCCATTCAACAAGCAGTCTTTTTTTGACTTTGACCTCCACCGGCACTCCTTATGGAAGATACCATTAACAGCAAATACCTTATTCATCTACAGGCCTATAATCTAATTAAGATAGTAAACACACATTTTAGATAATGCTTTATCAGCAGAAACTTGTGATCAAGCCCTCGATTGCCACTTGCTAACTGCATGATTTGGGACATTAGTGTCTCATCATCTGTATAATGTGCATTAATAGCATATATGTCACATGTTACTGCAAAGATGAACTAATGCTACTAAAGCACTTAGGCCAACCCGGAGAAGTCAGAAAAAATGAGCTATCACAAAAGCCTCATTAGCATGATTAATCTTACAGTTGGGTATGCAAATATTCAAAAGAGCAAGCAACCATTTTCCAAATTGGTTATTTTTTTAAAGATTTAGCAGAGACAATGAGGTTTGAGCTCACACCTGAAGGCAAAATGAAAAAGGTTTTACATGGTAGAATGAGTAGCAAAAGTAAAAAAACAGTGATTTGTCCAGAGGGTAGTGAGAAGACTCAGGTTTGACTCTGAGTAAAGTTTGTTTAAGGAAACAGAAGCACGACTTGAAAGGTGAGCTGGTGCCCGGTTACAAAACTCCTTCGAACAAGCTTGAGCTTTGTCCTATACAGGATGGGGACTGAAAGGTTTTGTTCAGTAAAGTCTGATGACCAAAAGCAGTAATCTATAAGGAAAACTGGAAAGGGGGAGACAAGTTAGACAAACTAGTTAGGACATGACTACAGTACTGCTGCATGGCAATGAGTCAGTTAAAACACACACCGGAGCAGTGACAAGCAGAAAGATGGAGACAAGCATTCTGAGGAATAAACAGGCCATAGCCACGGAACGCAAATGCAGGCCATAGTCTTGATCTAAGAACATGCTGTCAGGCCACACTTTCCTCAGAGTGCTTAAGTCTCTGAATTCAACCTGCGAAATTTCAGAGACATGTTGATTCTTACAGCTGATAAGGGCATTTTGCTCAGCATAAGCATTAAATCAGTGTTGGTGATCATAACACTGTGATCTGTACTTGTACACTCATGTTCACGCCAGCATTATTCACACTAGCCAGAAGGTGGAAGCTACCCAGATGTTTACCAATGGATGAATGGATGAACAAATGTGATAGATACCTAAACTATAATACTATTCAATCTTAAAAAGAAACAGAATTCTGGGGCGCTGGCGCAGCCAGGAACCGCGCGGGTCGCCATGGCGGAGCTGCAGCAGCAACTCCGGGTGCAGGAGGCGGTGGACTGCATGGTGAAGAGTCTGGAGAGGGAGAATGTCCGGAAGATGCAGGGCCTTGTGTGCCGGTGCAGCGCCGCCTGTTGCGAGGAAAGCCAGGCGTCCATGCAGCAAGTGCACCAGTGCGTTGAGCGCTGCCATGCGCCTCTGGCTCAAGCCCAGGCCCTGGTGACCAGCGAGTTGGAGAAGTTCCAGGACCGCCTGGCCCGGTGCACTATGTATTGCAATGACAAGGCCAAAGATTCGATAGATGCAGGGAGTAAGGAGCTTCGCGTGAAGCGGCAGCTGGAGACCTGCGTGACCAAGTGTGTGGATGACCACATGAACCTCACCCCAACCATGACCAGGAAGATGAAGGAGTCGCTCTCATCCATGGGGAAATAGCTGTCTGCTAGTGGCCATCAGGGCTGAGGGCAGGAATCGATTTAAAAGGAGGAATGGGGATTTGGGTCTTTTAAGGAGAGTTAAGGAATGAGGAAATTAAGTATGGCAGCAAGTCTAAGGCCTGTGTTTCTTTCCTCTGGACGCTGGTTCCTTTGTGTTTCAATCCTAGAAAGTGAAATGGGAAAAAAACGGTGCTAAAATTTGGGTCACAGATGGCACAGGAGGTTTGTTGTGAGCCTGAATTTCATGTGGCAAGTACTTCTCCGGCCAATAGGGAGTCTCCTTTGTCCCAAACCAGGGCCCTCCGAGGTACCAGATTCTCCTACTGCACAGATACCAAGAGGCCGGCAGGTTCATGTAACCTGCTTATGGTCTAGTGGAGTATGAAAAGAGGTGTTTCTATTTGTTGCCCACCTGCTGTTTACCAGAAGGATCACTACAACATTTTCCACAAACTAATAAAATCCATGCAGTCACTAATGTCGAAAGGGGCAGGGAGCTTTAGGGGGTTTGTTTCGCTTGTTTTTCTTTTATAGACAAGGGCATGATGTTAAGATGTAAAGTTGGGAGAGGCAGTTTGGATAAAAACTTTGAAAGGGTCCCTGCAGGTACTTATTTCTCCATCAAGATGTGGATGTGTGTCTCTTAAAATTCTCACATATTACGTCATTCAGCCTGGAGACCCTGCGAAAATGTAAGAAGCGATATCACACTGGTAAGGGAAGCAAGTGTTCCCTCTCACTGGCAGCCATGGTGGGCCCTGAGGCCGCCTGCAGCAGAGTCAGCCAAGCGACAAGACAATCTTACAGTGACACTCGGCCTTGAAGGGAAACGGGATTTTGACAGTATTATTTGCTCATATTCAGGAACGAACAGTGAAAGAGGAACTATTAGCTACTTAAATAAGAGGGTTGTGAAGTACAGGCTTTGGAAAAATCTGTTTTTTTTCATGAAACAGAATGAAAGCCTAAACCCAGTGTTGCTTACTTTGCCCCCTAAAATAACAGAGCTTTGTTGAGACAATCCCCTGGCAACAAAAAACTCAAGGGAGGAAAAGTAAGCAACTCAGGGATGAACTGTGGCTCCTTTAGAGCGATAAAGGGACTGCCCTTCATTACCAAATACCACTTTTGCCAGGGCCTTTGCTACATGTGTTGTTCTTGCCCCAGTTCTGGCCCCTTATCATTTTGATAAGGACCTTGTCTTTTTACCAACTTAGTACTTGAAATGATAATATTGTCTGTTTGCTGTTTCAAGACTGTGATATATTTTCCTAGTGGTTTGGTTTTCAAAATAAATAAGACTTAATTTTCTTCCAAAAAAAAAAAAAGAAAGAAACAGAATTCTGATTCATGCTACTATATGGATGAAACTTAAAGATATCATGTTAAGCGAAGTAAGCTAAGCACAAATGAACAAATAACACTATGATTCCACTTATAAGAGGTCTTTTGCGTGTGTGCGTGGTAAGCCGCTTTAGTTGCGTTCAACTTTTTGCAATGCTATTGACTATAGCCCACCAGCATCCTCTGTCCACGGGATTCTCCAGGCAAGAATACTGGGTTGCCGTGCCCTTTCTCCATGGGATTTCCCGATCCAGGGATCAAACCCGCAACTCCTGTGGCTCCTGCACTGCAAGCAGATTCTTTACTGCTGAGCCAAGAAGCCCCCAGAGTTATCAAATTCATAGAGACAGAACATATAATAGTTGCTAGGGGCTTAGGGAAATGAAAATGGGGAGTTATTGTTCAATGGGTACAGAGTTTCAATTTTACACGATGAAAAAGACCTAGAGATAGATATTGCTGATGGTTGCACAACAATGTGAATACACCTAATACCACTTAACCATATATTTAACAATGGTCAAAATGTTTAAAATGAGTACTACTCAGCCATGGAAAACAATGAAACAATGCCATTTGCAGCAATATGGATGGACCTAGAAATAATCATACTAAGTGAAGTAAGCTAAAATGAGAAAGACACATATCGTATGATATTGATTATATATGGAATCTAAAACATGATATAAATGAATTTATTTACAAAATAGAAGCAGACACACAGACTTAGAAAACAAATTTATGGGTACCAAAGGGGACGAGGGGAGGGATAAATAAGGAATTTGGATTAAAATATACACACAACTACATATAAAATAGATAATCAACCATGACCTACCTTACAGCACAGTAAACTATACTATCTTGTAATAACCTATAATGGAAAAGAATCTCTCTCTCGCTCTTTGTCTCTCTCTCTCTGTATATATATATGTATAAATAGATACATATATACATACAAACACACATATATATGTGTGTATATATACATATACATATATACACACACACATACATATGCATATAGAAAGTGATTCGTGATTCATATATATATGAAAGCGAAAGTAAAGGAGTTAGTCACCCAGTCGTGTCCAACTCTTTGTGACCCCACAGACTGTAGCCTGCCAGACTCCTCTGTCCATGGATTTCTCCAGACAAGAATACTGGAGTGGGTTGCCATTGCCTTCTCCAGGGGATCTTCCTGGCCCCTGGATCAAACTCAAGTCTCATGCACTGCAGGCAGATTCTTTACTATCTGAGTCACCAGGGAAGCCTACATAAATAATAAACATATATGGCAGAAAGTGAAGACGAACTAAAGAGCCTCCTGGTGAGGGTGAAAGAGGAGAGTGAAAAAGTTTGCTTAAAGCTCAACATTCAGAAAACTAAGATCATGGCATCCAGTCCCATCACTTCATGGCAAATAGATAGGGAAACAGTGGAAACATGGCTGACTTTATTTGGGGGGGGGGGGCTCCAAAATCACTGCAGATAGTGATTGCAGCCATGAAATTAAAAGACGCTTACTCCTTGGAAAGAAAGATATGACCAACCTAGATAGCATATTAAAAAGCAGAGACATTACTTTGTCAACAAAGGTCTGTCTAGTCAAGGCTATGGTTTTTCCAGTGGTCATGTATGGATGTGAGAGTTGGACTATAAAGAAAGCTGAGCACCGAAAAATTGATGCTTTTGAACTGTAGTGTTGGAGAAGACTCTTGAGAGTCCCGTGGACTGCAAGGAGATCCAACCAGTCCATCCTGAAGGAGATCAGTCCTGGGTTTTCATTGGAAGGACTGATGTTGAAGCTGAAACGCCAATACTTTGGCCACCTGATGTGAAGAGCTGACTCATTTGAAAAGACCCTGATGCTGGGAAGATGAGGGCAGGAGGAGAAGGGGACAACAGAGGATGAGATGGCTGGATGGCATCACTGACTCAATGGACATGGGTTTGGGTGGACTCCAAGAGTTGGTGATGGACAGGGAGGCCTGGCGTGCTGCAGTTCATGGGGTCGGAGAGAGTCAGACAGGACTGAGTGACTGAGTGGAACTGAATATATATATATATAAACTGAATCACTTTGTTATTCACCTGAAACTAATGCAACATTGTAAATCAATTATATTTTGATTAAAAAAAATTTTAAAGATTGATTAAAATGGGAAATTTTGCATTATCTACATTTTACTATAATAAAAAATAATAATGTAGATCTAATGCCCTGAGAAACAGCATGTTTTCTCAAAACAAGAGAAAAGTAAAGCCTGCCAACCCACTTAGCCTAGCTACTCAGCCAAAAGAGATACCTGTCCTTCTCCAGGTCAGACGCTATTAGTTGGCTTGTCCAACTGAAGAAATGAAGGGGACAAAATGTCAACCATCATCTGTATCAAAAATGATAATGGTAGTACAATGGCACATTCCTCTCTGCTTCTCAACTGGCCTGGTCTGACGCTAAAGGAAGAAAGAAGTGACTTCATCAGTCAAAGCAATCCTTCACCTTGGTACTTCCACTTAATGACAAATTCCCTGGGGAAAGGAAAAGTAACTTGCCTATCTCTGTGCCCTTAACTCCAGAGCTATAACAAATGCTCCATAGACACATTCACGAGTTCTGAGGGACCTAGAATTACTTAATATACTTCTATCAATTAAAATTTTCCCAAGTGAATACCATGGCCAGCACTATACTAAATGGAATGCAAACACAGAAGTATAAGATATGGTTCCTGCCCTTTAAGATCATGTAATCTACTTAGGGGAACAAGAATCATACAATGATATAATAATGAACAATACAAGACAGTATATAATTAGGTGCTAAATTGTGTAGTCCAACTATAAGTATTCTAGGAGGTCATAAACATGTCTAACACCATGGTGAAATGAACAGTGGGTCAGGAAATCTTTACTCACTGCCCACTTGTAGGAGTAAGCGGAGATACCTATAAAATGAACTGAAGGCTTATAAAAATGTCATATTTAATTTTGTATGCAATACACCTCCTCAACCAAATAATTCCTTTCTTGACTTTTTTCTTCCAAATTTTGCTTTTTCTCAGCCTTATTTATAAGTAATTATAAAGTACTCAAAGGAAAATAAATAAATGTGCCAACAACCATTTGAAAGAATGTGTAAATTACTGTGAAACACAGATAGTCAATAAAAAATCAGTAAATTCAGCCTTTGTAAAAATAAACTTTTCATTAAAAGCTTAATTTGCTCAGACAAAGCCAAGAAGAAATAGCTATACAGACTTCCCTCCACCTCGTATGAGGATTAATGAGATCCAAGGACAATTGTATTTATTTAGCATCAGAATTCAGACCATCTGCTTTAAAAATAAGAATTTCACAACACTTTACATGTCATAGATCAAAACAGACTTTGTTTCTATAAAGACTCAAACTATGAGTGTGTATATCTTTTTTTCTGGCCAACTTCAAACATTAAAAGTTGCATAGCTGTGTAGTTTAAGCAGTGAGCTGAACAAGCAAAGTTTTAAATTCTATTTCCTAGGCTGCCAGTGACTATAATCTGTCTCCATCACTTTCTTCATCCCTTCTCCCTAAGTAGTAATCAGACATATTCTGCTCCATCAGAATTGCATAAATACAAAGCTACCTGGTATTTCTCAGTCAACTATCAACCCTACATAAATCTGGCTAGACTTGAGGGTACTTTGGGTAATATACTGCTGTATAACAAACTCACTCCTGATTTTGTGGTCAGGAGTTAACAAGGGCTCAACTAAGCTCTCATCCACCTGGTGCAAACTAGTAACCGAAGGCAGAGGATCAATATTCAAGGTGGTGTCCTCACTTAAATGTACTGTACCTCTCTGGTCCTCTTTCTTTCTTCTGCTCAATCTCATTACCCACTCCTTCTCTCCTCCCCCCTGCCCTTCTCCCTCTCTGTCTTTCTCTCCACTTGCTATGGCATCCTCCAGGAAGGGCAAGGACTCGGGTGAGGCAACAAGAGGTGCCTTGGGCACAAAATTTAAGGAGGCACTCATTCCCAAGTGCTGCCACCGAACTTACTGAACCCTGAGAATGAGTGCCTTCTTGAGAGCGACTCTCCCAGTGTGCAAAATTTAAGGAGGTGCTCACGCTCAGTATTGTGCAAGTGCACCTGAGAGACAGCATCTCCTTAAATTTTGCACCCGAGAAAACCCACTTGCCTCAACTCACGGTCCTCCTCTACGGCCTCTCCATATGGATCAGAAATACCAAATCGAGACACAGCAAGCAAGGTGACCTCAGGGAAGACCACCTATGCCACAGCTATGGGGTTAAAGCTGCAGGCCAAGGAGAGCCTTTGCATACAACTGGGTGGTATCCCTTTCACCCCGTTCTACTGGCCAAAGCATTCAGTAACTGCCCATGTTCGTGGGTAAAGAAACGGACACCTAACTACTGATAAGGCTTAAGGCGGTCTTGTTGCAGAAGAGCAAGTGGTATGAGGACGATTTTGGAGCTACCTTTGGAAAATACACTCTTCCCCCTCTTCCTGGATAAACTCCCCTTCAGGTTATTCCTGGAACACTGCAGCTGATTTTTAATATCCTAGCCGCTAAACTTCATTTTCAATTCAGTATACTGAAGCATACTGCTTGCTACCAGACCTTCTTTACTAACTATACTCTTGCTTAAAATTTACAGCAGTTTCACTGGCTTATAAATAAAATCTAGTCTTCCACCTACTATTTAACATGTTCCCTGATTTAGCGCTGTCTCATCTGTTGTGGGCTAAACTGTGTTCCCCAAAAGATACACCCAAATACTAACCCCTAGTACCAGTAAATACGACTTTATTTGGGGGGAAAAAACTTCACATGTAATCGAGTTAAAATGAGATTATGCTGGATTAGTTCAGTTCAGTCAGTTCAGTCGCTCAGTCGTGTCCGACTCTTTGTGACCCCATGAACTGCAGCAGGCCAGGCCTCCCTGTCCAGCACCAACTCCCAGAGTTTACTCAAACTCATGTCCATTGAGTCGGTGATGCCATCCAGCCATCTCATCCTCTGTTGTCCCCTTCTCATCCCTTTCTCCTCCTGCCCCCAATCCTCCCAGCATCAGAGTCTTTTCCAATGAGTCAACTCTTCCCATCAGGTGCCCAAAGTACTGGACTTGCAGCTTCAGCATCAGTCTTTCCAATGAACACCCAGGACTGATCTCCTTTAGGATGGACTGGTTGGATCTCCTTGCAGTCCAAGGGACTCTCAAGAGTCTTCTCCAACACCACAGTTCAAAAGCATCAATTCTTCAGCACTCAACTTTCTTTATAGTCTAACTCTCACATCCATACATGACTACTGGAAAAACCATAGCTTTGGATAGGCGGACCCTTGTTGGCAAAGTAATGTCTCTGCTTTTTAATATGCTGTCTAGGTTGGTCATAGTTTTTCTTCCAAGGAGTAAGCGTCTTTTAATTTCATGGCTGCAATCACCATCTGCAGTGATTTTGGAGCCCAAAAAAATAAAGTCTATCACTGTTTCCATTGTTTCCCCATCTATTTGCCATGAAGTGATGAGATCAGATGCCATGATCTCAGTTTTCTGAATGTTGAGTTTTAAGCCAACTTTTTCACTCTCTTCTTTCACTTTCATCAAGAGGCTCTTTAGTTCTCCTTAGATTGGGTCCTAATCCAACAACTGGCACCTTTATAAGAAAAGGGGAGAGAGATCTGGACAGACACAAGGAGACACAGGAAAGACAGCCACAGGAAAACACAGGCAGACAGGAACAAGGCACCCACAAGCCAAGGAATGCCTAGGAGCCATCAGTGCTGGGAGAAAGCAAGGAAGGATTCTCCCATGGAGCCTCCAGAGGGAGCACGGCCTTGCCAACACCTTGATTTTGGACTTCTGGCCTCCTGGCTAGGACGGAACAAATCTCTGTTGTTTTAAGCCACAAGTTTGTGGTAATTTGTTATGGCAGTCCCAGGAAACTAACACACTGCCCCTCCAATTCTAATCCACACTGCTTCCAAACACTCCCCCCTTATATAAGTAGGGTTTTCTTTCCTCTCCCCACCTTCCAAATAATTATTGCATCTCTCTTTGTCCTTCCCTTTCACTGAAAGGACTTCCCTGTAGCTCAAACGGTAAAGAATCTGCCTGCAATGCGGGAGACCTAGGTTTGATCCCAGGGTTGGGAAGATCCTCTGGAGAAGGGAATGGCAACCCACTCCAGTATTCTTGCCTGGAGAATCCCATGGACAGAGAAGCCTGGCAGGCTACAGTTCGTGGGGTCACAAAGAGACATGACTGAGAAACTAACATTTCACTTCCACTAAAATGACTAAAGCAGTGTACACACCTATAAATTGTCACTGAGTTATAATTGGCACCTTCTGGCATTCTGCTAGGCAAGGCTACTTGTCCCAAACAGAGTCAGAGTACACCTGATATAAAGAGAGTTTCAGTTAAATAAAAATGCTGAGAAGATACTAAGTTTTTTTCAGTAAAGTGCTTAGAGTTGTAAGTAGAACAATTCTTTCCCTATCATGTTCTTTGTTCACCAAAAAATAAAAAGTTTCAGTGAGACAGTAATTTATACAAACAGACCATGAAAAACTATAGAAATCCTTCCCCGGCTGGTCAGAAATCTCTTAGCTGTCAGAAATGTATGAATAACAGTGGCTTTAATCAACTGGACCACAATTGCCTTCCAAATAATGATTCAATAACCCAGAATTCAGGCTGCCTCATTATAATTCCCATTTGGAATATCACATATAGTGTATGAGGAGCACTTCAAGAAATTAAGAAGGTCATTTTTCCTTTTCCCCAAAATACCTTAAATGGAAACTTGTGCAAAACAAATACAGTACTTTTGAATAGTTACACATTGATCAGTCAGGGAGATTTCAGGGACAGAATCTGGAACGCAGGAAGTAATCACATTGCTGTATCCTGCAATGGTTGGACTACATCTGGAGCCCTGAATACCCAGTGGCTACAACTTTTTCCTTGGAAGGAAAGTGATGACCAACCTAGACAGCGTATTAAAAAGCAGAGACATTACTTTGCCAACAAAGGTCTGTCTAGTCAAGACTATGGTTTTTCCAGTGGTCATGTGTGGGATGTGAGAGCTGGACTGTGAAGAAAGCTGAGTGCCAAAAAATTGATGCTCTTGAACTGTGATGTTGAATACTCTTGAGAGTCCCTTGGACTGCAAGGAGATCCAACCAGTCCATCCTGAAGGAGATCAGTCCTGGGTGTTCATTGGAAGGACTGATGCTGAAGCTGAAACTCCAGTACTCTGGCCACCTCATGCGAAGAGTTGACTCATTGGAAAAGACCCTGATGCTGGGAGGGATTGGGGGCAGGAAGAGAATGGGACGACAGAGGATGAGATGGTTGGATGGCATCACCAACTCGATGGACATGGTTGAGTAAACTCCGGGAGTTGGTGATGGACAGGGAGGCCTGGCATGCTGCGATTTATGAGGTCTCAAAGAGATGGGACATGACTGAGCGACTGAACCAAACTGAACTGCAACTTCAGGCTTCCCAGGTGGTGCTAGTGATAAGGAACCTGCCTGCCAATGCAAGAGACGAGATGTAAGACACGCAGGATTGATCCCTGGGTTGGAAGGATCCCCTGGAGAAAGAAACATCAACCCACTCCAGTCTTCTTGCCTGGAGAACTCTATGGACAGAGGAGCCTGGCAGGCTACAGGCCATAGGGCCCCAAAGACTTGGACATGACTGAAGCAACTTAGCACACACGCACACACCACACCTTTGGAGGTAAGTAGATGGCCAGGAAGGCACTCATGGGAGTGAGAAAGATGAAGAGGAGGCTTGAGAAACAGCAGGATACACTGATGTTTAATTTGGTTCAGGATGGGGAACACATGTACACCCATGGCGGATTCAAGCCAATGTATGGCAAAACAAATACAAATTTGTAAAGTAAAGTAAATAAATTAATTTTTTAAAAAAATGAAGAACAGAAGCTCCTTGGGGGAAAAAAAAGTTAATTATCTTAACAAGAAAGCTATTTATATTACACAATCTGACATTTTTTGTGACCCAAAGAGTAAAGCTAACACCAATAAATGAAAGTTACAGGAAGACAAATTTTGAATAGTCATAAGAGAGATTCCTTATATTATCTATGGTGAAACAGATCACCAGCCCAGGTTGGATGCATGAGACAAGTGCTCGGACCTGGTGCACTGGGAAGACCCAGAGGGATTGGGTGGAGAGGGAGGTGGGAGGGGGGATCGGGATGGGGAATACATGTATATCCATGGCTGATTCATGTCAATGTATGACAAAAACCACTACAATATTGTAAAGTAATTAGCCTCCAACTAATTAAAAAAAAAAAAAAGTTCAACATACCAAAAAAAAAAAAAAAGAGAGAGAGAGTCCTAAAAATCAAGCTAGTAATTGTGAATTGTCCCTGGAAATGTTCATGCAAAGACTTGTAACTACTTGACAATAGTAACTCACTTATCTTTAGAATGCTAGGAAACAGAATATATACTTTCATGTAACAACTGACTAATATATACTTGATAAAGGGAAATTCAAACAGTCCCTTCTTAAACCTAGGATTCCAGAATTTTAGGATTCCAAAAGAAACATAACTGTGAGACACTATTTTCCTTTCAAATAGGTCAAATTATCATAATTTTCTTTATGCTTGATGTGTACAACTCAAAAAAATAAAAAAGGACACCAAGCATGTCAGTAAGGACATCCTAGGTAATACCACATCAGTTCAGTTCAGTGCAGTTGCTCAGTCGTGTCCGACTCTTTGCGACCCCATGAATCGCAGCAGGCCAGGCCTCCCTGTCCATCACCAATTCCCGGAGTTTACTCAAACCCCTGTCCATCAAGTTGGTGATGGCATCCAGACATCTCATCCTCTGTCGTCCCCTTCTCCTCCTGCCCTCAATCCCTCCCAGCATCTGGGCCTTTTCCAGTGAGTCAACTCTTTGCATAAGGTGGCCAAAGTATTGGAGTTTCAGCTTCAGCATCAGTCCTTCCAGTGAACACCCAGGACTGATCTCCTTTAGGATGGACTGGTTGGATCTCCTTGCAGTCCAAGGACTCTCAAGAGTCTTATCCAACACGACAGTTCAAAAGCATCAATTTTTCGGCACTCAGCTTTCTTCACAGTCCAACTCTCACATGCATACATGACTACTGGACTAGCCGGACCTTTGTTGGCAAAGTAATGTCTCTGCTTTTAAATATGCTGTCTAGGTTGGTCATAACTTTCCTTCCAAGGAGTAATCGTCTTTTAATTTCATGGCTTCAAATAGTAGTAAGTATAAAATGTGAAACATTTAACAAGCTCAATGATTCAAATATACATATTTACACATACATCTAATCCCTCTAAAATTCCTCTCAATCAAAGCAAATGTGAGCTTCAACTTATCAAAGCTTTATCACATACATTAAACTCAGTGCATTTATATTCATTCAGAAGCATTTATTGAATGCTGACAATATGTCAGACATGTCTAGTACTGTCAACCAATTTAGTGAGGTAGGTACTAGTATCTTCACCTGAAGGCCAAAGGAGTTATGTAACTTGTCCAAGTTCAGGCCACCACTACCCTATACAGAGGATTTATTTTAAAAAGAAAGTACCTCTTCCTCAAGACATTTGACTTCCATTTGTCAGAAAATGTATCATAATATACTAATTCTATTAGAACAAGAAAACACATTACCCTCTGCCATAAAATTGTCTTAATAAATATTCAAATTGATAAGTCTATGCCCTGGTGACTCAGCAGTAAAGAATCTGCCTGCAATGCAGGAGATGCAGGTTCGATCCCTGGGTCTGGAAGAGACCCTGGAGAAGGAAACGGGAACCCACTACAGTATTCTTGCCTGGGAAAATCCCAGGACAAACGAGCCTGGCAGGCAGGCCATAGGGTCACAGAGTCGAACATGAATTAAGCAACCTAGCAGCATGATATAAAGTATGCACCTTTCATGGGTTTCTTTGTGCAGTGAACAATTTACTTAATGGTCAATCCCATATGATATCTATAAATGCAGCACCAGGGACTTTACTTAACCAGGGTACTACTATTAACTCCTACCCTAAATGGGAATCATCAAGATTCTCATGTGAATTACATAATCCTCTGGCTGCATATGATCACTGTCTCAGCATTGTTTCATACTCAAAGCACTTATAAATATGCCTTTATGGACATAAACCCACTGAACACATAGAAAGCAACAAATGCTGGATGAATGAGAAGGGTTTCTCAGAAAGCCTATCATTAGCATCTCCCAAACAAGAACTGCTTCTCCAAAGCCTGGTTTCACCCACCAGGCAACTTGGAAATATATTAAGATTTAATATAAAATATTTGTTCTCATAAATATCAAGCAAATACTCACCTGGAACCTGAAGATCTTAGTTATCACAAAAATGATTTTAATCAGATTCCAAGTGGGAATTTTAGTTCTTCAGATCAAAGTCAAGTCAAAGTGCTTCAGATCAACAGTCCGTCAAATTCTGGAAGATTTTTAGGAAACAAGGGATTTAACAAAAAGATTTTGCTTTTTCCTAGAGGAAGATATCTCAGAGTGTAAAACAGTCTTAATATCCAATAAAAATAAAAATGTCTTTATAAAGGACAATGTATGTTTATGTGGGGCTTTAACTCATCCAAATCTCCCTTGTTGGGCCTCTATCAGGTTTCAAGTTTTGTGTCAGATGCTCAGAACATGCCAACGATCAAATCCAGACCATGCACATCTCTCATTCCAGCAGGCAAAATTAACGTAAAAAAGAAAAGTGTGGTAAGTGCTACAACAGAGATCTAGACAAAATGTAATAGACCCACTTGCTCTTGCCCTGATTTGTTCTCCATACATACTTTCTTGGAATTTAGATAAATAAACCTCACAAAATTTTAAGTATGCTTTAAAATGAACGTGAAGGCCAATCACTGTCATCGTATCTGGCACACAGTAAATATAGATGTGGAATGAATAAATAAATGAACTTTCCAGATTACAAATTAGAGTTCGGCCACAAACAAACATTCCCATAATTGTAAAATAAGTGTTCATGAATACAAAATATTTTTAAATAACCAAAGCCTAAGGCAATTTGAATTGAGATAAGAGACCATTTAAATATAAACCTCATACTACCCAGCCTAAAACATAAGATTATTTCCTATGTCTCTTAGTCTATGTAATGATATATTTTCAACATCTCAGCAGCACATTCATTTTCATTGTCAAAGTTATGTCGGCTATTTTTTTTCCCTAAATCCCAACCATATCTGTCAATCTGGTTTTGATAAGAGTGATCAATTATGAGCAGCTTTAATAATTTCCATTGTTTCGGTCATCCAGAGAAAATCTGGGATTAAAGGCGAGAGAGAGAGATACGGGCAGATTCCTTGCTGTATAGAAAGGATTTACGAATTCTAATTTTTCAGGTGGATAATTTGAGGTTTATATCTTCAACGGTTTTAACCACTCCATCCAGTACTAACCAAACCTCCCCAAAGACATTTCACTGAAATAGAAACAAAACGCTATCTACCTTACTCACTTTTTCTTCTAACTCTGCGCTGTGCTTTCGGACTTCTTTTTATTCGTCTCACATTCTGTTAAAAATAACTTGAGGATGGGAACACAGTCAGTGCTGTCCTCATCAGCACCTAGCCCAGCTCCATACGCAGTAAAGCACTCACAAATGCCTCGGGACGAGATTGCTAGACACGAAGCCATCGCACGTAGGAAACTCCGAGGCTGGCACTTTCTAAACATGCTTTCAGGCAATGCCTGATGTGCAGAAGAATCACAAAATACTAAAGTTAAAAGACGCCTTTACACTGTTTAAAACCCAGTTCTTACCACCACCACGAGAAAATCGCCCCAAACTTCCCACGCTTGCTGCGCCCCGCGGGGTGGTGCCTTTGCACCTGGCCTCACCCTCGATTTCTCCTCCCCCGCCGCCTGCGGCTTCCTGCTCCGCGCTTCCGCAGGGGTCTCAGGTGGGCAAGCTGGCAAAAAGGCCCGAGTGGGCACTTGAAGGGCCCAAGATGGTCCATAGCCACAGAGGGGAAAAAATGGTGGAAAATTCACCGCTGCCATTTCCAGAAAGAGCGTTCTATGGCTGTCTCCGGTAAGCTCCCAATGTCGGTGCACACTCTGTCTCAGATGGGCTTTTATTCCTGAATCCTGGCTAAGCACCTGAGGCTTAATCTATTGGTCTCGAAATTATTCGGCAGTCTCATTACTTGCCTACCTCCTTGTTACCATAGTAACCCATTCTATAGTCTTATTTGGAATAAACCTGACGAGTACCTCCCCAGTAAACTCCATTCATGTAATCACAGATAACAATGCTAAAAGATCAATAGCAGAAGAAATGCCAAGAGGCCATCCAGTATTAGAAGATATACCTATTAGTGAAGTAAACTAAATATTCGTTCTTGTAACCAAAGAACTTGACACCAAAAACTGTATTGCAGGTAGACTAACACCAAGCATTTACAGTTTTTGACATAGTAATACTAGTGATCGTAATCATTTTGACTATATCTCTTATTTACAGCTAACACTAAAATGTAAAAGGGCTTCCCAGGTGACTCAGTGGTAGAGAATTCAGCTACCAGGGCAGGTGACCCAGGAGATTTGGGTTCCATCCCTGAGTTGGGAAGATCCCCTGGAGGAGGAACTAGCAACCCACTCCACTCTTCTTGCCTGAGAAATCCCATGGATGGAGGAGCCTGGCCGGCTACAGTCTGTGGGGTTGCAAAGAGTGGAAAATGACTAAGCGACTGAATGCATACACACAAACACACACACACACACACACACACACACAAGTGAAATGTAAAAAGAAAACAATGTTAAGTTGAATTTTTCTTAGATTAAGCGTGTGTGTGCCAAGTCATGTCTGACTCTTTGTGATGCTATGGACTGTAGCCCGCCAGGCTCCTCTGTCCATGGGGTCCTCAGGCAAGAATACTGGAGTGGATTGCCATGCCCTCCTCCAGGGGATTATCCCGACCCAGGGATGGAACCCAAAACTCTTATGTCTCCTGCATTGGCACGTAGGTTCTTTGCCACAAGCGGCACACTCAGATTAAGTTGGAAGCCCCTCTCTTAGACTAAGTTCCGTTAACAGTGTGGAAGTGTTAGTCACTCAGTTGTGTCCAACTCTTTGCAACTCCATGGACTGTAGCCCGCCAAACTTCTCTGTCCGTGGGAATTTCCAGGCAAGAATACTGGAGTGGTTGCCATGTCCTTCTCCGGGGATCTTCCTAACCCAGGGATCGAACCCAGGTTTCCTGCATTGCAGGCAGAGTGTTTACCATCTGAGCCACCAGCAAAGTCCTTATTAATACTGCAAGTGTTCTCAAATAGTAGGCATTAATAGAATAAATTAATGTTGCATTACTATATAGTTATAGATATCTTTATATCAGTAGTCACAGAAACTATATATGCAAAACGAAACATATGGTACGTGTGTATTAGCCGCTCAGTCGTGTACGACTCTTGGCAACCCCCTGGACTATAGCCCGCCAGGCTCCTCTGACTATGGAATTCTCCAGGCAAGAATACTGGAGTGGGTTGCCTCCTTCTCCAGGGTATCCTCCCGACGCAAGAATTGAACCTACTTTCTCCACATTGCAGGCAGATTCTTTACTATTTGAGCTACCAGGGAAGCCCCATATACTCCATAGTATAACATAGTATATTTGCAGAGAAGACCCATTTCTAAGTAACCCAAAGATATTTGGAAACCATTTATGCTTACAGCTTTCTTAGATACTGGCATTCAATACAATTTAAGTAGAACAATTTAATAACAGCAGATAATTTGGGTTACACCACTAAGGTGGCAAAAAGCATGTTTCAATATACTATGAGTTTTTGTACAATGAAACACTGATAAATTAATTCTTGACCAAAAAGAAAATGTTTCAGCTTCCTTTTGAAGCACAAGCATCATTATTCATTGCTCTCTACCTGTCTTTGTGTTTCTACCAGGTAGGCTGCGTATACCCAGATCTGATAAGAACTGCGAGACAGAAATACTGACAATTCATATGCAACTTATGAAAACCATTAAAAAGAGATTCAAGTACTGACATGGTGGAATTTTGGTGTTTTAGTTTTTCTCATTTAAAAAGTTTCTCATTATACTTTAGCATTTGAATAGAAACAAATATTTCTAATAAATACTTCCTTCCAGGTCTATATAAATTCCTCCTAATTTCACTCTTCTCCCCTGAAGATACCAAATGTGTATCTAGTTTACATAGGCACAGCATAGTACAAAGGCTCCTAGTAAGTAAATGCTCCTATTTCATTCAGCGGATATTTACTACAAATGTGTGTAAACTTTGTATCAAGTGCTGGAGTACTAGGGATCATGTAAAGATACATAAAAAGGATAATCAGCTTTCTTGATTTGTAATTTTAAAGAATAAAATGAATACAAGTAAAATAAAATAGTAAAGAGAAGAAATGAAATAAAATTATAAAATGAAAAAGGATGGGGAAATTATTTTTCTACCTCTTGGGCGCCTTCTTATATGATTATCATATTGTTGTTCTACATTTTGCTAAATTACTATAAAAAGTTTAAAGGCAGAGTCTATCATATTTTCACCCTATCTTTAACATCTGCCATAATGAAGAAAAGGCATCCCTGGTGGCTCAGGCAGTAAAGAATTCGCCTGCAGTGCAGGAGACCTGGGTTCAATCCCCAGGCTGGAAGATCCCTTGGAGGAGGGCACAACAACCCACTCCAGTACTCTTGCCTGGAGAATGCCCGTGGACAGAGGAGCCTGGCGGGCTACAGAGTCAGACACGACTGAGCGACTAAGCACAGCACATAATGAAGAATATACATTTAAGTGAGTAAATAAACATTAAAATGTCATATAGGAGAAACAAAATGCCATAAGCACTAAAATCAACACTGTGAATGCAGTTACCTCAGGTATTAAAGAAACAGCTTATTGTTATCTGAAATAAATGATGTAAAGGTTTTCTCAAATTTTTATCTCAAAATCCACCATTTGTGATTTGAGGTGGGGACTTCAGAAGTTAGAAACAGCATTCTTAGCAATATTTAGAGCCAAATCTAAATCTCTGAAGAGTAGTTCAGGCTGGATTTCTAGGTTTATCATGACAGGATGTAATTTTGTATATAAATATGCATGTGATCTTCTAAATATTAAAAGATTCTTCTCTAGTGATGTTCCTCATGGAGAAAGAGTCTGAGCAAAAATCAAATGCTGAAACAAGGCCCTTACTTTTTCAATTGCTTTTACTGAATGGGAGGGGATCCTGGCAGCACCTTATTACCTAATCCCATGGAAGAGCTGAAATACAGATGATTCTAGCAGCCCACAGTTGCTACAGTTCTGAAACATGGAACAAATAACATGAACTCCCTCAAACACACTCATCTGCACAAGGACCAAGTTCCATCCAGGAGATAGCCCTGACCCCTTTAGAAATGGGAGAGTAAATCAGGAAATCAGCTCCAAGGATTCTGTCCTCTGCTCTGCTTCAGGGACCCAAATTCACATCCTAATGGTTCTGAGTTTCCATGACCAAACCCAAGAACAAGGGGCAGAAGACCTGAAGTCTCACAAATAGCCCATCCAAGCTCTTCTGTGGAGACAAAACAGTTTTATCCAACCTCCTTGGGAAAATGTGAATGATCTGTTCGGGACGGAACTGCTTCGCCCCTGTTGTATGTCAGTTGTTCATTACCCTCTCCTTTGGCACATTTTGCCCTCCGTTTTCTCTGCTCGCTTCATCAGCTTTTCTCCAAGCTGTCTCAATTGACTTGTGCTCTGCTCTCTTCAGGAACTTAAAAGAGGAAACTGCGTTCATTAGCCAAATCACTGAATCATAGATTTCTTTTCGATATATTGGGGAGTAGGGAAGGTGCTTTGGGATTTCTTTAATAGCTTTTTATGAAACAACTCCTTAAATCATTCCATTCTAAATCTTTGAAGAGCTCTGACTGTCTCAGATAGCATGGTCACACTGCACTAGAACCCTGGAGGGTCAGGCAAACCTATTTCTGTGCAGTGCTTCACTGCGAGCGGCAGGGGGCAGTAGCGTATCAAAAACGGTGGAAACTCTCCGCTCTCGGAAACACTGCCGCATCGCTGCGCTGGATCAGTTTCCCCGCCCGATGATCTCAGCTCTCCGATGAAGCCTTTTGTTTTGTGTCCTGTTTCACAATGCACTGTTCAGTTTTCTGTGAGTGGTGACTTATTCAGGCAGCATTTCACTGTCAGTTTAGCTTGACAACAACAACAAAAAAGGTGAGGAAAAAAGAGAGGAAGGAGAAAATTAAAGAGCAGCCAAACGAAACACAGAAAGACAAGGAGTCCTGCCTGGGTATCAAGTTTGCACCTTCTCTGTTCCCATCCACTGCAGTCTTGGACATAGTTTTTCTGCGTTGCAGATTTAACTTACCCTTAAGCCTTCCCACACAGATGCACGCATTTCATTTTACCTTCTCTGTCATACAGTTCCCTGTTAAAACAGCAGATATCTTTATCAAAAGGAAAAGCTGTTTTAAGCTGAACACTTTTTATAAAAGAATTCAAAGAAACTTCTATGTTGTGTGCGAGCCTTTGGTCAAGTATCTCTGTATAGAATTTTCACATTTTTCTGCCTTTTAAACATTTATTAGTCAAGATACATTTTATTGTTATGTTTCATTAAAGTTATTCCCCTGTGAATTCACACCTTCAGCTAAACCGCAAAAAAGCTGAAGTTGCGAAGCTACAGCTGATGAATTTGGGGGTAGAATGTAACGTGGGAACTAGAACATCAAAGGTTTGAGAATATATTCAAGGATCATTTCCACTGCATTGGAAGGTGTTTCATAATCCAAACTTCAAAATCAGCAGAGGTTAAACTATTTCACGCATAATTTGAGTTACACCTTAAAATATAAAAACGCTAAGTCTGGCTTTTTTTCCCACCTAGGCTGGAACTCCCAGAGTTACTAATTTCCCGGTTATTAACCTATTACTGTGGGACGGCAGAAGTAATATTATTTCAACATCTGGCAACAGCATTCCTCTTCAAGGGGTATTCCTTCCCTCCTTGAGGCGGAGGGCCCTATCTGACCCTGCTGACCTGTCCCTCTGGCCTGTCTCCTGCCATCCCGCCGCACACAGCACTCGGCCACGCCAGCCTCCTTGCTGGCCTTTGAAAACACACCGAGTAATCGCGTGTCCCTAGGCCTTGCTGTCCTCTCAGTCAGGATCAGTCTCACTTCGCCCTCCGAAATGACTCGTTCCTTCACCTGCTTCAGGGGTCTGTCCAGGGGCTCCCCTGCGGGTCCCGCGGCTAGCACTCTGTGCTCCCCATGTCGAGGCCCCGGGCTGACTAGATCTCAGATGCCTCAGCCAAGAGTTTGCTTGCCACAGCTGAGACCCAGAGTAGCCAAATAAATAGTGATTTTTTTTTTTTTTAAAGAGTATGTCCAAAAGTCAGTTTCTCCATGAGGCTTTCCCTGACCACCTACTTAAAATAGAAAATTTCCCCCAGCATTTCCTATACTCCTGTCCTCCTTTATCTTCCTCATTAGTACTTATTATAAAATATGCCACATATTACATGTAAATATAATAAAAATGAGCTATCTGAGACCAAACATATCCGCTAATAGGGACTTAACCCCATAATACAAGGACAAACAAATCGGTTGATTCTAAAGCAAAATCCAACTTTGTGTTGCTCATAAAAGACAAACACATAAAAAACAAAATAAGTCAGAAATGTTAATAATGAAAGGAGGCAAAAAGGCATACCACGAAAATATAAAGAAAGAACTAATATTTTGAAATCCAATCAAACAGAATTTAGACCAAAGACTACTACCAAGTTAAAGAGCACCTTGCAACTTTAAAGGCTACAATCACAGTGAAAATAAAATATTTATGAGAGATATGGAGCAAATAACACAGTAGCTTCTTTCACTTAGCAGAAACTACAAGAGATTCAAAGAGACTAGAAATACATAATAATAGCAGACTTTAGTATACTTCTCTTAATCCAAGACCAAAAATGGTACCAAAAACACTTATAATAGTTGAGTCTATAGTTACATACAGAGACATCTATACCTCAATAAATTACAGTAAGAAAAATACAAATATTCTCCATCAATGACATGATAAAAGTATGAATCCATAATAAGCAAAGCACAAGAAAATCTTCCCACCTTGAAATTTTAAGTTTTCTATTAAACTTAGCTTAGCTCAAGGAAAAACAACTGATAATGAAATTTTCTAGAAAAAAAATGAAAACATGATATCAGGGTTTACAGGATACTGCTAAAAAGTGTTCAGAAAAAGATTCATGAATTTAAAAATTTATATCAATAAAAATGAGAGAAGATGAGTTAGATATTATACTTTAAAAGTTATACATGTTTAAGGCTTGTTTTCTTTTTTTCCATTTTGGACTTAATTTTCTTTTTAATTAAGCAACCTAGACTTGAAAACAACCTGAAGCAAATCTAGCTGTATCAAACAGCATTTAGCACATTTATAATTCATTATCACATTGGTACTGTTATTTTGAAACTACTATATATACTAAGGGAAAAAGTAAATACGCAATCATTTAACATTTGGAATCATGCTTTTCAGCAGAAAAGAGATGCAACATAAAATCAAATAAGTAGAAAATTAAATAATCTTTCATTAAAATTGGAATATCAGCACAAATTTATGATTTCTTTCTCTTTGAAAAACCACATAATTCCTACATCTTTTATTTAAATGTCTGAGAAGTAACAATAAGCCTTTTAGTCATGAAGATCCTATGGGCACAGACTGTGGTCACTAAATACCATTTTCAGTGAAAGCAATGAAGACTCTTTTGAGAAATGTCTCATTCTAGGTATGGAACAGTAAATGAGACTATTCCAGTATGAGACTGGAACTCAGGGTCTTCATGTATTTAAGCAATAAGCAATTATAGAGGAAAATAGAGGAGATGACTCTATTTACATTACCAACAAACTGAAAAATTATCCTAGGAGTAAATGTCATAAGAACTGTGCAAAATCTATATGAGAAAAACTTAGAAGCTTTTCCGAAAAATAGAAAACTGTGACTTGAATAAAAGGAAAAATAAACCTTGCTCCTCAATTGAATAATAAAAAATTATAAATTAATGCCACTTTTCAAAGTATGTTTCATGTAGCTAGCTTCTGTAGTGTACATGGAAGAAATAAATAAGCAAGATTATTTCCCCAAACCAGGAAATCAAAATAAGAAAACAGCAATAAGCTATTTTGTCAATAACTAGCTCTACCAGATATTGAAATATACAGTTTCTATAATTTAAAGAGTATATTATCATCATTTGAGTAGACAATCAGATTAATGGAAAAAATAGAAAATAATAGATGTAGAGCCAAGAATGATGTGAACTTTTATGTATGTGATAAAAGTGGTATCTCAAATCACTGGGAGATAAGTGGACTTTTAAAAATTAAATGCTGTTAGAACAGCTAAGTAGGTCTTTGAACTAGGAAAAAAGTGGATATAACATTACCCAAGTGGAATTCCAGCCAATAAAAGAAAAAAAATTTAACATGAATCTTAGAATGAAGACCAATTTGATTATCCAAATAGAAAGACATTCTGGAAAACCACTGTTCTGAACTTTCCAAAAAAGCCAATGCCAGAAAAAAACAATAAGCAAAAAAGCTGAGGTAGTCGTCTCTCAATTGAAGGAAGCTAGAGACTTGATAACTAAAATCAATAAGTGATCCTTGTTAAATCATGAATTTATATTTTACAAACAAGTATAGGGGAAGCAAGGATTGAGGGTGGGGGGAACAATCAGGGAAATTCTAATATGGATAATATACTAAATTACAGAAATGTACCAATGTTTAGTGCGTTCCGACTCCCTATGTTGGAAAAATCTAGTGATACATATCCTAATGGCATACCACTGTGATCCTATTGGACAGTAGTCCTCAGTGGGGGCGACTTTGCCCTCCCCTCCCCGTCACACCGTGTCTGAAAACATTTTTGGTGGTCACAGGCTGGGGAGGGGAGGGGAGGGTTGCTACGGGTACCTAGCAGCCTCTAAGGCCAGGAGTGCTGCTAAACATTGCACAACGCACAGAACAGCGGCCCCACTCCCCTCACAGCAAAGAAACATCAAAGTCAACAGCGCCGCAGTTGACAAGCCCTGCTGTAGGAGAATCCTTATTCTCAGGGGATAGAGAGATATGGGCGTCCCTGAGGGCTCAGCCGGTAAAGAATCAGGCTGCAATGCAGGAACCCAGGTTTGATCCTTGGGTCCAGAAGCTCCTCTGGAGAAGGGAAGGGCTACCCACTCCAGTATTCTCGCCGGGAGAATTCCATGGACAGAGGCGCCTGGCGGACTACAGTCCATGGGCTTGCAAAGAATTTGTCACGACGGAGCGACTACGCTACATACACACACACACGAGATACCAGGCTGAATTAAATGAAACTGTCTTCTGCTCAGTTCAAATATCCGCAATATTGAAGGGTGTCGGGATACGGGGTTCACAACTGTCAAACTGTTCAGCAAGAAAGCACTGTACACGTCCTCCCGCCCCGCTTCCCGCCCCAGGCGCTACCGTAGCAGGCTCGCACTCCTCCGAGGCGTGCTGACCGCCGGGCCTGCGCGATGGGAGGGGCCTGCGCGATGGGAGGGGCCTGCGCGATGGGAGGGGCCTGCGCGATGGGAGGGGGCTGCGAGCAGCCACTGCGCAGGCGCCGGGTGGCGGCCGCGCCCACGCGGCGCGCGTCCAAAAGTTAAGCTGTGTGTGGGGACCTCGCAGTCCGCGCGGCTGCCTGCGGCCGCGGAGAGAAGAGAAAGCTCCGCGGGGCGCGCCGCCGGCTTCTGCGCGAGCGACGACGCTGCTTTCCCCGGCCGGCCCCGTCTCCCCTGCGCTCCGCGGAGGGCTGCAGGGAGCATCCTTTATCCTTGGCAGCGTTTATCCTTCGCCAGGAAGAGCCAGCTGCCTTTGGTCCCTCGGGCCTGGCCACTCCTGGCCGGATTCTTCGGAGGTGGGCTTCTACACACTCCTTAGTGGATTCTGGCTTCCTGTGTCGAACCAGCCTGGGCAGTGCTGCATCGCCTGGCCAGGGACCGAAAGGGCCCTG
>CM035295.1:4854310-4920190 GCA_020226075.1 Hydropotes inermis | reverse complement strand
GTAGGCTCCCTCCACACCCGATTCTCGCCAGGAAGAGCTCACCCAGGTAACATTTTTAAATACCTTAAAGTTTTCAGCCTAGAGTTTCTTAAGGAGTCGGCAGACTTTTTCTGTAAAAAAAAAAAAAAAAGCCAGAGAGCAGACATTTTACGATCGATTTGCAGTCCAGGAACAGTCGTTTTTGTCGCTTGTCTTTTTTTTTTTTTTTTTAAACAATCTCATAAAACGTAAATAAATAAATAAAACGCCCTTAGCTTCGAACTTTACAGAAACATGAGGATGACAGTGTTTAGACTACAGTCTTTCAATTTACCCAGCACGGGGGCTAGAGCTTTAGCCCCCAGTTAACCACAGTTTTGCAGTAGACTCAGGTTCCCGGAGGACTACGACCCCCCCACCGAGTGTACTGGGCCCGCCTACCGAGGCTGAGCTTACCGTCTGTGGGGTCCCTACACCTGCAGTTCTGCGTTTCCCTGATGAGTGTGGCCAGTGGCGAGTTCCCAGCAGTCAGCAGAGCTGCCAGGAAATCTCCAGACCCACAGCCACACCCTCCTTCACTCTAAAAGGGCAATCTCTTCCTATCCGGGAACAAAAACCGAAGTCCTACACTGAGACTAGATGAGTATAAACAATACAAGAAGATCTCACAATGCAGTGTCAACTGTATTTGTAATTTGTATAGCATTTTTCCTATTGATAAATGTAATCTATTTATGCCCACTATGGTAGCTTGGGAAATGCTGAAAAGTAGATAGAAGAAAATAAAAATTCAGCATACTCCCAAGCCACAAAAATGAACTATCAAAATGTTTATGTATGTGTTTAGTTGGTCTTTTAAATGTATATGAGTAAAATAACTTACTGAACTGGATTTCTAAAAAATGTTTCTTAATCAACTTTTGTTGAAGTACAAAATCCAGGAAAGTGGTCAAATTGTAAATGAAGAGTTCAATAAACTTTTGAAGGCTAACACAAACATATCCTTACATCTAGCACACAGATCAAGAGATAAGGCATACCTAGCTCCTCCAGCCCCATATTCAGTCAGGGGCAGCTTCTCCCCAAATATAACCATTGTCTTACCCTCAAATTCATAGGGTAGTTTAATTGCTTTAAATTCACATGAACTGAATTAATCAGTAAATCACATGAACTGAATTAATCAGTAAATATCCTGTAATATTTTATTTCTTTCCCTCCATATTACATTTGAGATTCATTCATTGTTGCATGTCTGTGCATTTTGTCTTATGCTATACAGCATTTAATTGTGTGAATATACTGCAACTTAATCATTTACACTGTTTTTTAAATTTAAACTATACTGAGATCTAGTGTCCATACCCTACAGTTCTCATCCATTTAAAATGCACAGTTTAATATTTCCGTGGTATGTTTACAGATAAGTGCAGCCACTGGCAGGCACAGTCAGTCTCAGAATATTTTCATCACCTCGGAACAGCTCCACACTCTGGCTATTACCCCCTACCCTACATCCTTTCCAGCCCAAAGCAACCACTTTTTGCCTCCATAGATTTCCCTACTCTGGGCAGTTCGTAAGACTGGTCCCTTATCCTGAGACTGAATATTGTGACTGGTTCCTTATACTGATAGTGAATATTCATGTTATTTCCAGGTTTGGAGCTGGAAATACAAGTGATAATTCTGTGAACATCATTATACTTAATCAGCATGTTATATGTATCTAAAGCTATATATGTTTTGAATAGATACATATTTCAATGGGATATATATCTAAAAGTAAAATAGCTCCAGCCTAGATTATATACATGGTTAGCTATAGTTGATGGTGCCAGACGATTTTCAAATTTACGCTCCCACCAGCAGCAGATGAGACTCTTCATTGCTCCACTCCCTCACCAACATTTGGTGGTTGTGTGGTTTCAATTTACACTCCTCGGATGACTAATGGGAAAAGAGTATCTTTTCATGTAACGCTTTTAAGGTCTTCATTTCATTTTTGGAGGGGTTGTCTTTTTCTGTCTGATTTATATACTCTAGATGTTGAGTCCATTTTCATTTATGAGTACTGCAATCAAACATACTTTTTCTTATCTGACTTGCCGTTTAACCATCTCGTTGTTAAATGTTAATGGCTGTAAATTTTAAACTTTTACTGAAGTCTTAATTTCTCAGTCTTCTTCTATGGTTAGTACCTTTGCTATCCTAAGAAATCATCGCCTACAAGAACCTTCTCCTATTTTTACCATCTAAAAACATGTTTTTCTTTGCATCTTCTAATCCACTAACCACGAATCAGTTTTCGACTATGGTATGCAGTAAGTGTTAATTTTTTTTTTTCATATAACTGTACAGCTGATCCAGGTGCTTTTGAGACTTCTTTTCTCATTGTCCTGCAGTGTTACCTTTCTCATAAATCAACAGAAACATAAATCAGTACAGATATTGGAATTAATAGGCAAGGTCTTTAACCATGACAGATATATTAAAGAATCTTACTAAAATAAGATGTAATATATGAGGAAGTAGAGAATTTCAAGAGAGAAATCTTTTTTTGTGAGATGGAAGTCCTACCACTGAAAAATACAATATCTGAAATTAGTTGATAGGTTATCAGTAGGTTGGACACAATCATGAAAGCATCATTAAACTTGAAGTCAGGTTGCTAGAAATCATCCAAATATAAGTGCACTGAGACAAAAATATTGTAAATAAACAAAGCATCAGTGACTGATAAGAATAGTATAAAAGAAAAAAAGAACAGTATCAAGTGGCCTAACATATATGAAATTTAACTCCTAATAAAGCAAAGGGAGAGAACCTGGGACAGAAATACATTTGAAAAAGTACTGGCAAAAGCTTTCCAAAGTTGATCAACTCTCCATTACCCAGGACATTTACTTGTTTGCAAGGAAGAGTGGATCCCAATACCCTAGCTTGCCGTGAATGGAGTTTTGGAAGTGAGAATAAACTTCTACATCTACATGAATGAGCAGCAGAATATTTTAAAGGCACACAAAATTGGAGGAAATACCTTATTTGGCGGAACTGTCCCAAACATTACTATACTTTTGACATAAATTTTGCTTACCCACTAAAGCCCAGAGTACCACCCCAATCACAGTAATACCAGAATGTCCTCCCAGGTTTTCAGAATATCCCCTCAGTGCATAGCACGGCCCTACGTCCACTGAGAGCCCCTCCCCCCGTTGGGATCCGCCTCTGCCCGTCTCCCACCTCCTCATCCAGTGCTCGCCTCTCTAAACTGCTCTGGCGTCTTTCCACCTGAGGGCTTTGGGGGCGGCTTTTCTTGCTTCCTGAGTGGTCCTCCCCCACACATCCATATGACTGATGCTTTTCTCCTCCTCAGGTCTTTGTTCAAACATCATTTTCTCAGTAAAACCTAGAAATGAAATGAAACAAAACAGAAAACTTGCATGTTCATTTCCCCATCCCCAGTTTATTTTTTATCTGTAGCCTTTATTTGAAATGCTCTATATTTTAATTATTTAATTTCCTTACTGTCTCACCTTCCCCGCTCGCAAAATACAAGTTTCAGTGAAGAGGGAGAGGAATTTACCAATTTTGTTCTCTGTAATGTCTTCAGTACCTTAAATGAGTAAAAATTTTAATGATAACATTTTTCTCAGAGATGGCATGTGGGCAACCTTAGTGTAATTCTAATGACCACTAAATCTTTCAAGATATTCTTTCAGTGTTTCTAATTTTTACATTTTTAAAGTATGTTCGAATGTCTTAGAAAAAAGGATTACAGCGCTAAAAGCTCCAGCTTTTTACCAAAGAGAATGAGAAATGTGATATGGTTGTTTCCAAAGCAACAAAAAGCTTTACCTCATTAAGTAGACGGAGGGCTTCTCCTTATTAGATTGAAAAATCCAATCAAATAGCTGAGGGCTGCCTCACAAAGAAAAAATACTTAGAGCTGTCATCACAAAGAAATTTGCCTATTCAATTATAAGCTAATTTGTACCAACTTTTTTTTCTTCAGGCATTCAGGCATCAGGATCAATGATGAACTTTCAAAAAGAAAAAAGATGGAAAAATCATCGATATTATCATAATCTATGCTCCCAACTAAATAAGTGTTTCCTTGTAGCATGTGCAGTCAAGGGAAATTATATTCCTGTATTATACAGTCTCCCAACAACCTATCTGCATACTGTCTTCATCTAGACTATTCTTGAAAGCACACCCTGAGACAAACGTAGAGACATATTCTACTTGGAAATGTGGTCCCAGGGAACAAAGATGAGACAGAGGGGAGAAAACAGGTGGAAAAGGAAAGAATGTCCAAGCAAAAAAGTCAGTGTTATTGAGCACTGCTCTAGTGCTCTTGGCTGCTTAGTGCAGAACCTTCCCAGGATCCTAATTAAACTGTGTCTCAGGATTGTCTGCCTGAGGGATGAAAAGAAGAAGCATGTATCTCTCGGCTGACATCACCTGTGTGCTGAGGGCTGCTTCCATGGGGCAGCAACTCCCCACCCAGGAGAGCGTCACTGGTGCTACAGCATCACATGTGTCGCAGCAGAGAAGCTTCGGGACAGGAAGCTAGATTCTTGATAAAAGCCTGGGATGAGGCACTGTCCGCGCAGAGTCAGGGTCAGCCTGCCCAGAGCTGTTCACCAAAGGCGCAGCTGGAACTGGAGGTGGGAGAGATGGGAGCCAGTGCGCAGGAGGCATCTCAGCAGCCTGGAGAACGTGCTGTTAGCCTCGTCTCAGTCTATACTCTCTCTCCTTTCCATCATCACAATTGCATTGTCCAGAACAGAGCTTGGCAGAGGGCTAAATAGGAAGGCCAAATGTATTTCCTAGAAGCTCTATGTTAATAACAGTTTTAACCTTGAGTAATGCTTGTAAGAAATAGAAAGCGACACTCGAACTTGAAAAAACTGAAGTTACTCCACTTGAAACATTTTAGCATTGGATAGCAGTTTTGGGTATCCTCTAAACTCATGTAATCTGAGAAGTAATCATAAATTGGAGAAATAAAATCAACCATTTCTTATATTTCTATGAGCTTTATAATTCAGTGTCATTAGTTTCTCCTAAGACATTGCCTTCTGTTGCCACATAGCACCAGTGATGTAGAAATCACAGCCAATGAAGGGAATACTGGTAGAAACACAGGAATGAAAAATGTTGGCATAATTTCCATCACATAAAGGGTTGGTATTAATATAGGTTGGAATCAAGGCAGGGGATGGGGGATTACTGCACATTTTGATTTGGGGTTCCTCTTTGAAGTTCCATTTTACCAGAAAAAGATTTTCTTTCTGCCTACATCTATGTGATAGCATAATCATCCTCTCTTAATCTGGTATGGAATTACCATCAATAGGAATAAACTTTTGAGTTACTTAATATGGCTTGAATTCCTACTGTTTGCTGTTTGTTAGCACAGTACATGCATGTTAGACATGAAACATTGCATCCAAACATTTCAGAACGCACACTCGTTTAAGGTATCAAAGTGCTAGTCGCTCAGTCTCATCTGACTCTTTGCGACCCCGTGGACTGTAGCCCACCAGGCTTCTCTGTCTGTGGGATTCTCCAGGCAAAAATACTGGAGTGGGTTGCCATTTCCTCCTCCAAGGGATCTTCCCAACCCAGGGATTGAACCCAGGTCTCCTACATTGCAGGCAGACGCTTTACCATCTGAGCCACCAAGGAAGGTATACCCAGGATGCTTACCAAAACTAATCATATGACTGATCACAAATCATCTGAACAAATCTCAAACGACTGACATCCTATAAGAGTATGAAATCAGAAATCAATTATATAAAGGTAAAAAAAACTTTTCCCAAATGGTAGTAATATAAGGAACATACCACTAATGATCACTGAGTCAAACTGTAAATCAGAGTGGTATTTAGAAAATATTTTGAAGTGAATTCTAATGAAAATACAACATATCAAAATTTGGTGGGATGCTCTGAAAGCATGTGCTTATGGGAAATTTATCTCTCTAAATATCTAAGTATCTTAGAAACTTTACAAAATGGTTAGCTGTCAAAGTTTCAAGAAGCTAGAAAAATTGTGTGAAGCAGCTTTTCAGACACTGGACAACTGGAAGCAAAGGCCTGGCCACTGAGCAGGTGAACCAGGGTGACCCTGCCACTGTCCCGCCTCTCCGGGGTTAAGCGGTCTGGATCGAATTGCAGGAGGAGGAGCTTGAGCAGAGCAGAGGAGTCTTGCTGAATTGAGGAGACAAAGATTGGTACTGAATGGGACAGGTGTCTTGAGTTTTCAAGGCAGAGCATCAGCAAGAAAGAAGGTATGCAGAGAAAGCATTCCCAGAAATTAGCTTACACATCCTCCTGTGCCCACTGCTAAATACTAAACGATTCCCCAAACTAGCATGAGAGCAGGAAACATTTAACTTCTATCCAGCCATAGTGGAGAGTCCTCACAGAGAACTCCAAACTTTACTCGGCTCTCAGGAAGTTACACATTACATGGCACCTCTAAACTAGCCTGACGATAGAATCTACACTAGACTTGCTCAAAAAACAAGCCTCAGTAACAAGAAGCTGATCCTCAAGACCCTCCAAGAAGCACATGTAAATATGGGATTCAATTTATAAGAGATGTACTTGGGGAAATGTGTCTAAGGGTTGAAAAGAGGAAGCCAGAGGAGCAGAGTCTTCAGACTCCCTAAAACGTCTACCCCTTTGAAAGAAAGGAAGGGAGGCTGAGAAGCAAGAGTCCCAGACTGCAGCACAGTCCCAGGAGGAATCTCAGCAGATGTCAGCAGAGGGCAATGTCAGTGGAGAAGCCCGCTAAGCAGAAGGACAGCTTAAAACATAACAACAGTCATGGAAAGGGGAACCGCTTTCTCCACACGCCTGACTGTGACTTGCAAGCCCATACTTAGTGTAACACCACCAGAGTTTTCAAGCGGGACCTACAGGCGGTGGGGGGCGGGGGAGGGTGGAGAAAGCCATCTGTCCTAAGTTCTTTTAACATAGCCTGCAAGGCACTGTAAGACTAGTGAGAACTTGATGATACTATGTTCTGTGACACATTAGTGCCCTAGGATGTGAATTGATGGTCAGAAAAACAAAGCTGGAAGGTTTCTTCGGAGCCAGAGTCTCAAAGCTGTTCACATGGGGAAGTTTAGCACAGCCCTTCAAAGGAGATGGTCCGGCTCCTGCGGCCGCTTGTGATCTGCCATTCAGATCCCCCTTCAAGGCGGCACTTGCCCCTCATTTGCTGAGAGTACTGTAAGCAGGCAGCCTGCAGCCATCTGCTGTCCTCGGGAACTGCCTCAGCCCCAGGGAACTGCTCCACTGAGGTCACCCCCGTTGGTGATGTTGCCCGTATCCAGTGACCTACCAGTGCGAGATGACAAAGCTGTCCTTTTGCCCATCTCAAGACAACTCTGAAGGTAATTCCAACCCGATTGGATTGTTGGATTTGGATGACAACACAGTTTTTCCTTCTATCCATTCCTGCTGCTTTCCCTCTTTTCTACAAATACTGGTTTCTACAAGCATTCTGCTTAATAAACATCCTGCAGGTTATGCTTCATCTCAGAGTCTGCATCCTAGAGAACCCAGGCTGAGATGCCCCACTCCCCATTCTCTCTGCCCACCTAAGCCTTTCTTCACTGAGTATCTAATGAGCACAAAGATAGGAAACATTTTGATGCTGGTAAGTACGAGTGTGATAACTAAGTGCTTGTGTGGGACGTGAGGGAGGGGGGTCTGAGCCTGAACACCAGCCCATGAGTCCTTTGCAATTTGAAACCAGGTCAATATTGAGATGACGTTGTCTGGTCACTAAGTCATGTCCGATTCTTTATGACTGCATTGACTGCAGCCCGCCAGGCTCCTCTGTCCATGGGATTTCTCAGGCAAGAGTACTGGAGTGTGTTGCCATTTCCTCCTCCAGGGGATCTTCTCAACCCAAGGATTGAACTAGTGTCTCCTGCATTGGCAGGCACATTCTTTACCACCAGGCCACTAGGGAAGACCCTTGTCTGATTCTGAAAATGCTACAGAATCCATTAGCTACTGAGGCGGATGGAGAAGATCTAAATGTTGTGTGACCCATGCAAATAAATTTTCATTTATCCTGTAAAAGTGCTAGAAGTGATCAGTGAGGTTGGATGAAATGCAGCCATTTTTGTCTGACAAATACAAATATTTTGTCTTCACTGCTGCCTTGGGATATTCAGTGGAAGAAGAAAAAGAAAAAGTATAATGAAAACCTTTGAAAATCATTTTCCAAGAAATGAAAACTAGGCAGTAGGACTTCCACAAAACTGAAAACTTACATCTTCAGAACTGGAAAGTCTATCCTAAAAAAGTCCAATGAATTATAAAACACTTATTTAAATATTTGTGTTCAGCAAGTCACTGACTAATACCATCTCAAGATGTATTATTGGGGGAAAAAAAGTCTGGAATAAATATTTGTTACAAATCTTTGAAATACTCATTTTTGTATTTTAATACTGGTCTGAAACAAGGCACTGGCTTGAAAGACTTGCACTTAAATGATCAGAGACAGCGAGCTGTCAGACTGCACAGCCAGCACAGAGCAGTGCCCAGATGAGATGAGATGTACGCAGCCCTATAAACATGGCTTGGCGAGGAGTCTGCCTCAGCTCACTTGAATAAGCTACTGTCTGTGGCTCACAAGGGTCCCGTTCTTAATGAGGCGGTGCATAGCAGCAGCAGCGCTCTGAGTCCAGACAGCAGATGGCAACGCTGCTGAGTAGGCTGGCAGGCTGATGCCTAGCAGCCCACTGGCAGCAGTCATTACTGAACTGATTCACATGCCCAGGGAAAACCTGTAGAAGACTCTTGGCAAATGTGAGCAGTGAGAAGCAACTGATCTGTCTGCTATTCCTACCTTCTGTGGATACCTATATTTTAAAAAGTATTATTCCCCAAGGCACTCTCCAGAAAGAAGTGGCATGACGTGCGAACTGGAGGCCCTACTCCTTTCCTATATACTCATGTACCTTTAAATATGATGGCCATGATTTCTCTCTCCAGTGAATCACCTTAACTCAAAGGAAATAGCTTCATAGTATTCACCCTATGGACTTAATGGCAAATATTCAATGATATGTAAGCACTTACAGATTTTCTAAATAAGCTTCCTTGTAAATGGTATTGCAAATGTAATAACAACATATTCTGTCTCACATAATGAAGCAGTGGCCTTTGTTCATGATCCATTTACCTGCAGCAGGTAACACATCCCTGGGTGAAGAGCTTTTTATTATCACCGTTGGTTAGGAATGCTGACTAAGAAAGCCACTGACTTTATTTTATTTATTTCGTTTGGTCGCCCTAGCTTCACTCTCTTTGCACCAAGGTCAGAACAGCTCCAGGTCTGAGGGCTGTTAGAGGCCAAAGTGCACAATGGCTGGGGGTGGGGTGGAGAAATCCACTAGCTTTAGAAAACCGTTCTCATCTAAGGGTTTTACACACACACACATTTAAAAAAAACCTTGAAACTATTTGTTCTAAAAATTCTGTCTTTACAAATCAAAATGTTAAGTAAATGCCATTTTTTTCTTTTCAAATGTTAAAGGATCTGCTATTTGTTATAAAGCCAATTTCTACGCCTCTATATATTAATAAATTAGACTTAAAGGTGAATAGGTATGATGATATTAATAGTGGCACTAAAAAGCTCAATTTGAATGTCAGCCACCTTACCAAAAGATAAATATGGTATTCTCTTTTAGAACAGATGAGTTCTAGTGATCATGAGCTAGATGGAAACTCATTGCATAAATTTGTATGTACCAAGTAGCTGTTTTCTAATTTTCCAGGCAAGAATCCTGGAGTGAACTGCCATTTCCTTCTCCATTCTAATCCCCCACCTTTCATTAAAGCTCCTCTTATCAAAGACATCAATTATATCCACCTTGCCAAAATCAATTTCATTCTCACACTCGAACTTACTCTAACTTCCAGAGGCATTTAATGCAATCGATCACTACCACCAGCTCCTTGAAAGAGCTTCTTGGCCTGATTTCTAGAGCAGTGGTGTACCTGCCTGGTTTCCCTCCTCTGCTGCTTCAATGCATGGTCACTTTTCCTCGTGAAAATCTGGACCTGTGACATCTGCATAGCCTTAGATATCCTCTGCATGCATTCTGACATTTGAATGAACTCAGACTTCCTGTTACGCACACTTGAGTGAGGGCAGGCACTGTGTCTGATTTACAGCACACGGTGAACACTCAGGTACTCGTTGAGGGAATAAATGAACACAGGAACAACATACGGTTTGATTGGACGAGTAAGTACAATGATGATGACCTGGAATTAAATGCTGCCTAATGTTATTGCTGCTGCTGCTGCTAAGTCACATCAGTCGTGAGTTGGGCATAAATATCATAAGCCTTATTTTTTTTTATCTTTTTAGAATACAAAATTGAGGTTTAGGTAGGTCAAATAACTTGCTCAGTAACACGCAGCTTCAGATGATCAGAGCTGAGACTTGTATTCCTTTGTCCTAGTCCAAAGGCTGTGCTCTCAACTCGGTGTTCCATGTACTGATAAGTGAGAGAAAACACGAAGAGGACCCCTAGTTCAGCTTGCTTCTCTCCTCTGCTACAACAGTGTAGTCTTGAGGCTGCTGGTTCTGATGACAGCAGAACTAAAATGCTATTGGGGGATATAAGGGGAGTAGGTCTTCTTAAATTTTTTCTCACATTCAAGATTAAAAAAGACCTATTCCCCTTATCTGTAAAACAGAGGTGAAAATACTATCAATCGACCTTCCATAGACTGTTACTTTTAGGGTGAAATCAGATAATGGATATCCTAAATATAAATCACCATACAAAAATATGGGTGGTTTCCATTCAATAATTATTACTACTGGGAGATACTGAATGAAGTGCTGAAGTAGGGAGGCAGAAAATCTTACAGGAACAGACTAAAGGAGCAGGAAGAAGACAATCAGGAAAGAGCTATATTTAGTCAATAATATTGCATTAACTTTGCAAAGTGACTGAAAAAAAATTTATATTAAAAAAAAGAGCTAGAACATTCTTCACCTACTTAACACTTATCAGTTAGGGGAAAAAAAGAGTTAATGTTCTCTAGTTCCCATGTAAAAGATAATGAACACCCACTACAAAATTACAGAATTAAAGGTTCATTGACTTAGCCATACCATAATTTTTTTCACAGCCAAAAAAGGAAAATCATAAGGATCGAAGCCTGATGCTGTGAAATGAAACTAGCATTTCTGTGGTTTATTCATTTTGTGCTTGTGTGGTTTCTACCTTCCACTGACTCCAGAGGCATTACAATTAGCATCTCCCAGGGATGAGTGGAGATGGCGGAGGCAGGGGGAATCAGGTTAATGAGGCAGTTCAGAGGAAGGCAACCCTGTGAACTTCGGGTCCTCAGAATGTACAGGTCTTTGAACTGTAATCAGGTAGCCACGGTTAGGAGCAGTCCCAAAATTTCCTTTCACTACTGGATTCCAGGTTGTAATATTAAGTTATTATAGAAACTGGTGACCAAGACAACTTAAATTCTGATACTTTAGTTTACTATGAGGGCTTCCCTCATAGCTCAGTTGGTAAAAGATCCGCCTGCAATGCAAGAGATCCTGGTTCAATTCCTGGGTCAGGAAGATCCGCTGGAGAAGGCATAGGCTACCCACTCCAATATTCTTGGGCTTCCCTTGTGGCTCAGCTGGTAAAGAATTTGCCTGCTATGTCGGAGACCTGGGTTCAATCCCTGGGTTGGGAAGATCCCCTGGAGAAGGGAAAGGCTACCCACTCCAGTATTCTGGCCTACAGAATTCCAAGTTCATGGGGTCACAAGGAATCGGACATGACTGAGCGGCTTTCACTTTACTAATGGTACCTCTGTCCTTTGTTAGCAATGTAGTCATCAGTTCTCTATCAAGGAAACTAAGGATGTGTGTGTGTATGTTTGTGTTAGTCGCTCAGTGGTGTCTGACTCTCTGCGACCCCGTGGACTGTAGCCCACCAGGCTCCTCTGTCCATGGAATTATCCAGGCAAGAATACTGGAGTGGGTTGCCATGCCCTTCTCCAGAGGATCCTTCCAAAATAGCCAGATCTCCTGGTCACATTTGTGTCTCCACTGTGGACATCACACAGGACATTTAACTTAGTTAGCCAAAAGTATTTCTTAACCCACAAAGTGCAGAGGTATGACCAAATGTGTAGAGCTTTGGAGCCAGTCAGGTTAATATTTAAATCTTAGTTCACATACTTAGCAAACATAATGCTCAGCCTCAAAATGTTCATTATTTAAATGGATATAATCCTTCACAGGGTAGTTTTGAAGTCTCATGATGATAAAGTGATTAGATTGCCTGGCACAGAGTCCGTCTTCAATAAAGCATGGCTGTTAGAATTATCAAAGGCGTTAATTATTGGAATGGTGATACCAAAATTGTTGTGATTTTATTTTCACTAATTTTTTTTTTTTAAGAGCGATCCATATGTGTGTTTGAAGTGAAGTAAGTGAAGTAAAGTCGCTCAGTCATGTCCAACTCTTTGCGACCCCATGGACTGTAGCCTACCAGGCTTCTCCCATGGGATTTTCCAGGCAAGAGTACTGGAGCGGGTTGCCATTTCCTTCACCAGAAGATCTTCCCCACACAGAGATCGAACCCGGGTCTTCTGCATTGTAGGCAGACGCTTTACCTTCTGAGCCACCAGGGAAGTCATGGAACTTTTTCTAGAGATTTAGTCATTCGTGCCATAATCACTTCGTTCTCTTCTAATTATTAATGGATTCAAAGAACAGTAACTAAGTGCCTACTATGTGCCAAGTACTGTGACTCTAGGGTCTAGGGAAGATACAAAAATAAATGTAATACAGACTCCATTATAGAGAATAGGTAGAGAATAATTTCAAAAAGAAAATAAGCATCATAAATGAGGCATAAACAAAATACTGTGGAATTCAGAAGTATACGATTCTTCTGTGTAAAGGATTCTAGGAAGCTCTCATGGAAGAGGAGGTATTTAATCTAAGCCTTACAGTAAACATACAATTTAGATACACAGAGATTGAGGAGGAGGAAGACGAATGAATGATGATTCATGAATGATTCATTCATTTCAAAATCTTCCCATTGCTCAAATTCCTGGAGATCAGCCTTTGAGGTGCCTACGCTCTAGCGATGGCCAGCAAAGTCACATGAAAGTGAGGCGGCATAACAGAGACACATGCAGAGGTTTGGGATGGCCTCAGGGAAGAGTGACTGTTAATCAATTTGCAATAAAATCTGGGCAAGTTTCAGATGCCGAGGTTAAAAATTTTAACTTTATTCAAGCCTTTCGGAAAGAGATTTCAAAAACATTAACCCCATGTTGAAGTTAAAAACAAAAGCTACAGGTCTGGTCAAAAGTACAAGCTGACTGAAAGAACATTGTTAAAAGATAAACTGAGGCATACTGAAAATTTAAGCAAAAATCATTGTGCATTATGTAACCCCAAATTGGACGTGGTCAGGAGTGACCTGCCAACAGAAGCCGGGAAAAATATATATAGAGAGAGTGTGGGAGCAAAGAAAGGAAATCGTTGATTGGTTAAAAGTTTAACGCCTAGTTGGCTATTTGTGACTGGTTGTCCTCTGTTTTGATTTCCTAACCTTGACGAACTGACAGGCTTAGAGGCTGGTTTCCTTCCAGCCTGCCAGGGCATCAGAGCCATAGTCTAATGGCCTCCTTGCTTAATTAATTTAGTAACATGCACATTGTTAAGACTTGTTGAATGGCATCTAAAATTCTTTCTAGAAGTTTCTGAAATGCATTAGAAGGAAGCAAGTTTGGACGGACGAACACAGCACAGAGAAGCCTCTTCAGTAGGTCAGGAGTGAGTTAATGAGCACCTAAACTGAGGCAGAAAGACAAACGGGCAACATCATGATGGTGTTTCATGCCTCTGTAACACTGTCCTACCAAGATGGGGAATCTGGTTAAATAAAAAAAAAAATCAAATGGCATGTCTCTCTCATTTTTTCACTTACAGATATATAAACATTTCATTTTTTAAATCATACATGAAATAGATAACAAAGTGATTGAAAATTCTGTTAATCTGGCAGACTCGAATGCAAGCCAAAAATATATCAGAGATACCTCCCAAGCTCTGCTTTCTTTTCTTTTTTTATCAGGTTATAGTCCCTTTACAATGTTACGCTAGTTTCTGCCGTACAGTGAAGCCGTCAGTCCGCTGCGTGTGCTCATATACCCGCTCTGTCTTTGGCCTCCCTCTCACTCCCATCCCCCACCGCACTCCTATGGGACCCACAGAGCACCCAGCTGAGCTTCCCGTGTTTTACGGCGGGTTCCCACTGGCTAGCTGTTTTAGACATGGAAGGGACACATGTCAATCCGAACCATCCTCCTCTCCCCGCACTGGGTCCCCATGCCAGTTCTCTATGTCTGCGCTCCCATTCCTGCCCTGAGAAGACAAGTGTGCTGCGCTTAGCTGTTCAGTCGTGTCCGACCCTGGGCAACCCCATGACTGGAGCCCACCTGGCTCCTCTGTCCTTGGGGATTCTTCAGGCAGGAATACTGGAGGGGGTTTCCATTTCCTTGTCCAAGAGATCTTCCCAACCCAGGGATTGAACCCAGGTCTCCTGCACTGCAGGTGGATTCTTTACCATCTGAGCCACCAGGGAAGCCCCAAAATAGATTTATCTGTACCATTTTTCTAGATTCCACATATTTCTGCTAATAAGCAATATTTGTTTTTCTCTCTCTGACTTACTTCACTCTATATGACAGACTCTCGGTCCATCCACGTCCCTACAAAATGTATTCTTTTTCCATGCCAGTGCTGTCCTGTCTGTCTGCCTCAATGTCTTCTTCAAGAACGTTCAGTCAGTTCCTCCCTTAAAGTCTAAATGAGTTGACAAGTGCTGAACCCACTTCATGACTGCAACCAGCAAGGCATATCTAGCTAACTTTCAGTCTGGCCCATTTTTGTGTGATGACGCTTTCTTGAAGTGACTAATATTATCTCTGTGTGACAGAGCCCTATGTGTGACTTTTCATTATAAAAATATCCACTGAGTACACAACATTATTCATGAAAACATGAGAGCTTGCAGAAGAAGTAAACAGCTGAAAGGGCAGCAAGACAAGATAAATGTTTCCTAATAAAAACATGGGAGTGTATTTCATTATCTGTGAGGAGCAGAGAGGTTAGCCTAAGAGATATATAAGGTTAAAAAATATACCATGAGAGATATACTCACACACAACTATAGATAAATATATTAATAGAAATATAAAATTTATCATTGTCCTGTTTCCCCCAATGACAGCTTATTCCCACCCATCCCCTCTCTATTATTATCCAATTATAAAATCAGGGACATGGGAAGTCCACTTAATCTTTCCTTTCCCCTAATTATTAAAAATGTTCTGGCTATATTTTACTAAGTAAATTTCTCCTGCTGATCTAATTTCAGCTAATGGCTATTTTCCTCTTCTTGTATAGGATAAAGTGCAAACTCTTTATGATGAAATAAAGGCCCGTTGATTTAGCTACCTTATAGCGTTATCCCCAATCCTACTTGCTTACGTACCCCTGCACAAGCTGTTCCGTTTGGAATGGCTCCTTCCACTGTGGGTGAACTCCAGCGAAAAGGCTCAAAGATCATCTCCTGGGTGAAACCTTTGCTGCTCCCTACAGCCAAGCATAAAGCACTTATTATTAATCTACCTCCCTGATGCCCTAAATATTTTCTATAGCTTACCTGTCCCCATCACTCGTCTAAATGAAATTCTTGAAATCAGAGAGGCCTCATTAATCACAGTGAAAAATCAAAACCATGTACCACAAAGACACATAAACACACACACAAACATACAGTCTATAAAGTCAACATTAACAGAATTTAATATTAAACTATTTTCATTAGCATAACTATTAAGACAATTTCAAGAGACTCCTATCCAGAAAAATAACATTGCAAGTTACTATACTGTTCCTTCCAAGAATTTCTCTAAAATCCATCAGCTTAATAGAAAATATCAACCAACAGTTTATGCACTAAGCCTCTTTAAATAATATATTTGGATGAAATAAATATCTTTAAATGTATTATAATAATAGTAACATACTAGTGAGTGGAGGAGAGTTACTACTGAGTAAAATGTACAAATGAATTCCAGTCCTTCTACTCATTCCTTCTCTACAGTGTCTGGTGATCCCACTTCTCACCACTTTTCTAGGCTAATGAAAGGGAAGAAATATTTGCATTTTCTGAGCTCTATACAGAGATGTTTTCCAGATAACTTTTTAAGTAAACGAAGGCACGGCCAACAGATTCCCTTAGTCGTGGATACATGTGTGCTAAGCCGTCTCAGTCAAGCACAACTCGATGAAACTGTATGGACTGCAGCCTTCCAGGCCTCCCTGTCCACGGGATCCCCTGGAGTGGGTTGCCATGCCCTCCTCCAGGGCATCTTCCCCACCCAGGGATCGAACCCTAGCCTCTTACTGTCTCCTGCATTATCCCGTGGGTTCTTCACCACTAGTGCCACCTGGGACGCCCTGAAGTACAACAAATATGTCTACATCCGCGAACTCATAATTACACCAAAAATGATAATATTTGGTCAGCACTGCAGGATATGAAGGAATTATCTATTTTAAATACTGATTAAAAAAAAAACACCATTCATTTCCATGAACTGTCCACTGGTGTACTAAATACTACCTGAGGAGAAATTTCTGTTTATAAAAATATTCTAAAGGATTTCCAGTCTCAGTCATGCATGATAAAGTAGCTGGTATTGAACAAAGCCTTCTGCCAAGAACAACTATAAAAGCTGATGACATGCATAAATCAACTGTGTGAAGGAGCTGGCACAAAATCAGAACAGGCAGGACTCTCAGGCTCTGAGAGAAGGAAAGCACATACAGTGAGGTCCGTATTCATGCTACGACTTTTCTCTTCGGGCATTTTTTAATTGTAACGTATGGAATATAACAAAGTGACGGTCTTATTGGATTGAAGGGGAAGAGCTCTGAGTTCAGAACTGCCAGTGTGTCTTGAAATTGAGCATCACACCCCAGATCGGAAAGGAACTGAGAGAAGGATCCAAACATGCGCATTCAAATTCGCTTCTGCTCACGTTAATGACTCACAGTGCCAGCATGCTAACACAAATGACGGCAGGTGAGTAGATGGAATTGAACTCTTGCTGCTGCTGCCAAGTCGCTTCAGTCGTGTCCGACTCTGTGCGACCCCATAGACGGCAGCCCACCAGGCTCCCCCGTCCCTGGGATTCTCCAGGCAAGCGCACTGGAGGGGGTTGCCATTGCCTTCTCCAATGCGGGAAAGTGAAAACCCCGTGGACTGCAGCCTACCAGGCTCCTCCGTCCATGGGATTTTCCAGGCAAGAGTAATGGAGTGGCGTGATTAAACTGTTGAGTGTTCTCATATTGGTCAGTAAGTGATAAAGTTACTAATTTAAGGTAGATCACCATAAGATATGGATGCATATTGTAGTTACATGGAAAATATCAAAAAGAATAATTTTTATAGTACATAATAAGAAAAACCCTATAGAAGGAAACTAGAGTAATGAACAGTATCTGATTAAAGTAATTCAAGAAAGGATAAATAAAGAATCAAAGAACAGATGAGATACATACAAAACAAGTAACAGCTTAGTAGACACAGACCAAGCTATGTTACCAGCCTGGGCCGCTGTGAGGAAACACCCTGGGCTCCCAGGCAGCCCAGTGGTGAAAGATCCAGCCGCCAACAGGAGACACAGGTTCAATCCCCGGGTCGGGAAGACCCCCCTGGAGGAGGAAATGGCAACCCACTCAGTATTCCTGCCTGGGAAATCCCACAGACAGAGGAGCCTGGTAGGCTACAGTCCATGAGGTCCCAAAGAGTCAGACATGACTAAGCACATGTGCGCGCGCGCACATACACACACACACACACACACACACACACACACATGAAAATGCCATGGTCTGAATGGCTTATAAACAACAGAAACTTATTTTTCACAGTTCTAAAGCCTGAATGTCCAAGATTAGGCGGCTCACACGGTTGAGTGCTGGTGAAAGCCTTCTTCCAGGCTGAAGATTTCTTGTATCCTCACACAGCAGAGAGAAGGAAGGAGAAGCAAGTCCCCCTTTCCCGTCTAAAGGCACTAATCCCACCCACAAGGGCTCCATTATCAGGACCTCATCTAATCCTGATTACCTCTCAAAGGCTCCATATGTTTACATAAGGGGGGGGGGTTTCAACAGATGATTTTGGGGAGGGAAGCATTCACTCCACAACACCAGCTCTGTCAGTAGTTATACAAGATATAACTAGGAAAAAAGGCTTCAGTTAAAGGACAGACTGTTGGGCGGAACTTCAGACAAATAAGACCCAGCTACCTGACGCTTGAGCCCCCCAGGCAGCTCGGTGGTAAAGGATTGCGTGCCGACGCAGGAGCCACAGGAGACTTGGGCTCAGTCCCAGGGTGAGGAGTCCTCTGGAGAAGGAGATGGCAATGCACTCCAGTATTCTTGCCTGGAAAATCCCAGGGACATAGGGGCCCGGAGGGTTATAGTTGACAGGGTCGCAAAGATCCGAACACGATTGAGCATGCACGCACAATATGATGTTAATAAAAGACAAACTCTAAATATAAGAACACAGAAACCTCAAAAATAGAAAGAGTGGAAATATATACAGTATGCAGAAACTAAACAAAAGAAAGCTGGTACAGCTTTAAAAATACTAACAAAGTAGACTTTAAGTATTACTAGAAATGATATTTCAAAATGATAAAAAGAGTCCTTTAAATAGGAAGATAATACAATTTTTTTTTTTTTGTTTTTCAAATGCACTTAGACATTTGCCAAAATAAAGCAAAGAAAATGTTAACGAATTTTAAACAATTGAAATCATAGAGTATATTTTCTCACTGGAGTGGAATTAAACTAAATAGTGACATAAAGATAACTAGCAAAATTCCTAAATGCTTGAAAATTCAGCAATGCACTTCTAAATAATGTATGAATAAGAGGAAAAATTGTGATGGAAATTACACAACTTCTTACAAAGTCACTTTCATAAGTTGATCTGGTTTTGAATTACCCATTTCATAAAACAATTTTTGGAAAACGTTAAAGGAAGCTTTTAGGTTTGCTCCACTTCTCCAATCTAAAATAGACATTTTCCCAACTACAATTCCAGCCGTTACTGGAGTTAAATTTGTAAAGAACTGTGAAGGGTCTATGGTTTTATTGTTCTTGCTACCTAACATGTTAGGCCAGCACTGTTTTAAGGATGCTAGCCCAAGATGTGGGTCAGAGCCAAGGACTTTATTACTCACAGCACACGGACAGCAGGAGCTTCAAGCGTACATGGGTTTCCTGCCTCACAAACCCAACCAGGCGTGACACGGAGTGTCTCCATCTAGCGTGCAGGCAGCTCACTGGAGCGACCCAGCCCGTGCTGTGCTCCAAACTGAAGGGCTCCTGATATGCAGGACGTCATGCTGTCATCAGGAAAACCTCAGGCCAACTAAGACAAGTTCGTCAACGAGTTTGTATCACAGCCCAGACGCCACGACTTTAGGAAACACCGAACTTTTAAAGGAAACTGCCAGCAAATTTGCCCAAACTTTGCTCCAGAAAGAGACATTATCTTTATTATCCTGGATGGCAAACAAATCTGCCCTTTGCCTCAGAGAGAAACTATCTTTATCTTTTCAAGCTGTTTGCCATACAAACATACTTAAGAAGATATTCCAGAATAGAAGCTGCCAATATATCTGCTCAGAAGATGTGCAGAAAAGCAAGAGATTTGAAGGGAATTGTCTCCTGCTACTATCCCCATAAAATTACAGCACAATTACACTGTAATCATCTCTTTACTAATCTATATCTTGGCTTCAGAAATGAAAGGTCCATGCTCTTCCATACTTTGGTCACGTTTCCTTTGTTAAAAACCCAATACAAAATGTTTGCTATTTTTTTTTTGATTGGAAGTTTGTGATAAAGGCACTTAAGTATATTGAAAATGACCTATGTCTTAAGTTGCTGTTTTATCTCAGCAAAAATTTAATAATAAAGAAAAAAGAGATACTTGTTTCTACTGTTTCCACTAAGGATATACTTATAAAATCTACTTTTGGGCTTCTACCAAAAGAGATTCCAAGGGCCAAGAAAAAGACAACAGAATTTAGGAGCGGGGACAAGTAAATCAGATAAAAACAAAGAAAAAACAAAACAAAACTGTGTCCCCTTTTGGGAATGAATGAAGGTATATTAATACTAGAAGATTTAACTAACCTGGACTTTATTGAGATGTGTACAGGCAATTTCCGTGAACTTCATCAGCCCATAGGTTCCAGCAGCTCATATTAACTTGACAGTCTAAATTTCTGGTTGCTTCCCCAGGAGAGTTTCTGGGAGTAGCTAGGGGATGCTTCGCAAGCCCTCGGCAAGCCCTTTCTCTCCGTGTCCACCATTCACCACCGGCCCCCACCATGTCTGTGGGACTCTGGGGCTTCCTACTAGCAACGAGGTTTGGGTCCCACGAGGTACAGCTTCATCGATTCCATTACTGCCTTAGTTTTCTCTCACTGCATAGAAAAATCACCATATATGTAGGGACTTAAAACAACACAAATCCCCTCACACTTCTGTGCCATAAGTCTGGGCAGGCTCAACTGGACTATTTTCTTAGGGTCTCACAAGGCTGAAATCAAGAGGCTCCCTGGGATGGGCTTTTATTTGGAAACCCTAGGAAAGAATCTGCTTCCAAACTCATTCAGGCCATTGGCTCGGCATCGACTGAGATCCATATGTCTTTGCCAACTGTCAGAAACGGGCTACTTTTACGTTCCTTAAGGCCACCTGCATTCCTTGACACAAGGCTCCCTTCGTGTTCATCTCAGCAATAGCGCATCAAATCCACCCTTGTGCTTTGAATCTCTGGCCGCCTTTTGTGCCCCTACCTACAGATGAGGCTTATCTGATAGGGTCAGGCCCAGCTGGGTAATCTTCATACTTTAAGGTCAGCTGACTTGGAACTTCAGTTACAACTGCAAATCCCTTCAAAGATGTACCTAGATAACTGCTAAATGGGTAACTGTTCAATGTGAGTCAGAAGCCCTGGGGTGGGGTGGGGTGGGGGCAAAGCAACTTTAGACTCTTGTCCACCACACTTACATCATGGAGAGAGCATTTCCCCTTCTGCATCTGTTTTATGGAGCTGCAATAAGGCGCTGTTTGTCCACCTATACTTCAGAGCAAAGCTATGGTTTTTCCACAGATGTGAGAGTTGGACTGCGAAGAAAGCTGAGCGCAGAAGAATTGCTGCTTTGGAACTGTGGTGTTGGAGAAGACTCTTGTGAGTCCCTTGGACTGCAAGGAGATCCAACCAGTCCCTCCTAAAGGAGATCAGTCCTGGGTGTTCATTGGAAGGACTGATGCTGAATCCGGAACTCCAGTACTTTGGCCACCTGATGCGAAGAGCTGACTCACTGGAAAAGACCCTGATGCTGGGAGGGATTGGGGGCAGGAGGAGAAGGGGACGACAGAGGATGAGATGGCTGGATGGCATCAGCGACTCGATGGACATTGTTGTAGCCACACGTTCTGGGAAACAAACTCCCTCAGAAGGACAGTGCAGATAGCGGAGTGCAGTTCATGACACCAGCGGGCCCAAGGCAGAGTCTTCTCTTAGCCAAGGGCCCCGACCAGCACTTGTGAAAATCTTTTATACCCCATGTGTACGTGTCCGAATTCACCACCCCAAATTCCTTGAGACTTACATAAACAAAGGAAGGGTAAATACAATCCCAATAACCCCATCACTCATGTGCCATGTGCTTAGACAGTTAAGCAATTAGCCAGCAATCAGTAAGTCCGAGGTTATACTCCGACAGGTACAGAAAATGTATGGCCTGTCTGGAGGAAGGGGTGGTCAGTGTATGTGTTCTCTTAGGCGAGGAGTAGCCCGGATACGATCTTGAAGGTCCCCCTGTCCGGGGGGGTCTTCTCCTTCTGCTGTGGTTTCCACAGGCACTAAACACAGAGTGCAGAGCTCACTGGAGAGGTGACTGAGCGCGATCGGCACAGACAGGCCTGAGATGGAGTCCAGGCCCTATGAAGTCCTTCTTCAACGTGAGTTTGAGTAAACTCCGGGAGTAGGTGATGGACAGGGAGGTCTGGCGTGCTGTGATTCATGGGGTCGCAAAGAGTCGGACATGACTGAGCGACTGAACTGAACTGAAGTACATTGCGCACCACAGGATTTTTAATCTCCATCCAATAGCATCTTACCTACTAGCCAAATGAAAATGAAAATTCTTATGTTGTATTCAGAATCACTCATTCACCCAGTCAACTATGGCTTATTACAAGGTGAAACTCTCCTCTTTTAGGACACATACTTTCTCAGAAATCTCCTTAGTTCATCAGAAAAACAAGGCATGGGGAGATGGCCTCACCAGTACACCAGGCATGTCCAGACAAGTCTGAATTCCGGAGCCTGCAGCCTGTTCTCCCGCTACTGATGCCGGCTCTCCGAGCTCTGTGTCAGTAGGAACACCAAGTATGCTGAGCTGCTGCGCTCTGAGGAACAGAGGAAAAAAGTTTTTTGATAAGCAGCTAAATGTATGACTTGTCGTTTGAGACAAACAGGGATTTATGCTGCACTAGCTGACAAGCTTCCTCAAAGAACAAGCCTCAGCGTTTTTCTGCTTGGAAAGGGTAAGGGCAAAGCAACAATTAACCAGACACAATTCCAGAAAGGATAGATAGAAAGTCCTGAGTGCTGTTTCTGCAAGATGATGTGCTGGTCTGGAGCCAAGCATTCCAAGTACGGATCAATATCCATGACCTGAGATACGCAGAGGACACCACCCTCATGGCAGAGAGTGAAGAGGAACTAAAGAGCCTCTTGATGAAAGTGAAAGAGGACAGTGAAAAAGTTGTTTTAAAACTCAACATTCAAAAACGAAGATCACGGCATCCAGTCTCATCACCTCATGGCAAATAGATAGGGAAACAATGGAAACAGTGACAGACTTTATTTTCTTTGGCTCCAAAATCACTGCAGATGGTGACTGCAGCCTTGGAAGGAAAGCTATGACAAACTTAGACAGCATAATAAAAAGCAAAGACATTACTTTACCAACGAAGGTCTGTATAGTCAAAGATATGGTTTTCCCAGTAGTCATGTATGGATGTGAGAGTTGGACCATAAGGAAAGCTGAGCACTGAAGAATTGATGCTTTGGAATTGTGATGTTGGAGAAGGTTCTTGACAGTCCCTTGGACAGCAAGGAGATCAAACCAGTCAATCCTAAAGGAAATCAGTCCTGAGTATTCATTGGAAGGACTGATGGTGAAGCTAAAGCTCCCATACTTTGGCCAGCTGATTCAAAGAACTCATTAGAAAAGACCCTGGTGTTGGGAAAGATTGAAGTTAGGAGGAGAAAGGAACGACAGAGGATGAGATGGTTGAATGGCATCACTGACTCGACGGGACATGAGTGAGAGAGCTAATACTTAGGTAGGTTGATAAGGAGTCTGGGACTCTCAAGGAGGAGAAAGGGGTCCACTGTTCTCAAGGAGAAGAAAAGGACATTTTTTTCTACAACAAAACAACTCATCTTAAGCCCTGTACTAAGAATTAAAGTTGGCTTAGAGCTCAACATTCAGAAAACTAAGATCATGGCATCCAGTCCCATCACTTCATAGCAAATAGATGGGGAAACAGTGGAAACAGTGGCTGACTTTATTTTTGGGGCTCCAAAATCACTGCAGATGGTGACTACAGGCATGAAATTAAAAGATGCTTACTCCCTGGAAGAAAAGCTATGACCAACCTAGATAGCATATTAAAAAGCAGAGACATTACTTTGCCAACAAAGATTCATCTAGTCAATGCTATAGTTTTTCCAGTAGTCATGTATGGCTGTGAGAGCTGGACTATAAAGAAAGCTGAATGCCGAAGAATTGCTGCTTTTGAACTGTGGTGTTGGAGAAGACTCTTGAGAGTCCTTGGACTGCAAGGAGATCCAACCAGTCCATCCTAAAGGAGATCAGTCCTGAGTGTTCATTGGAAGGACTGATGCTGAAGCTGAAACTCAAGTACTTTGGCCACCTGATGCGAAGAGCTGACTCTTGGGAAAAACCCTGATGCTGGGAGGGATTGCGGGCAGGAGGAGAAGGGGATGACAGAGGATGAGATGGTTGGATGGTATCACTGAGTCGATGGACATGAGTTTGGGTGGACTCCAGGAGTTGGTGATGGGCAGGGAGGCCTGGGGTGCTGCAGTTCATGGGGTCGCAGAGAGTCGGACACGACTGAGTGACTGAACTGAACTCTGCCTCTACAGGATTTCACTAAATGGCCTTAAGCAACTTTCTTCCTTATTCTGAGCCTGTTTCTTTACCTGTAGTGTAAAATAACACCTCTCTTGCTTTTGTACTACATGTATCTTTCATGCCCTCTCTTCATTCATTTCTTCTTACATAATGTGGCAGAGATTTAGTATATGTTTCTCAAACCCATTTGTTATTTTTTGAGCCAGCAGTTAAACTCCCTTTTCCAGCAGCTACGCATCTCAGTGGCTCATGAGACCTGCTTCTCCAATGAAACCGAAGTTGAAGTGATAGGCTTCATCCAGTCCAAGGCAGTTTCTTTTTCCCTCACAATTTATGTACTTTAATCTTTTTTTCTTATAATATCATGTCATAGGTATTTTCTAAAGAATGTATTTTTTTCAACGTAATAAATCTTCTTAAATTTAAAATTGCCTCCTGTGTTCTTAAAGTGGCATGTTTTGACTTATGAAATTGAAATTGTTAAATTTTTCACTGTAAAGAAAAAAGCAAGAGAAAGGAACAAACCTTTGGCTAAATGGGACACTGAGACAGCAGTACTAAACCAGGACTTTTCAGGGCAAACCAGAACAATACATATAACCTAACTAGAGAACCAGAAAGAAAGACAGATCAAGAGATGAATGGATATTGATTTCCTACACAGATGTCAACCCTCCTCAGAAATGGAGGATATCATATTTCTAATAATGAAACATTAGAAGCAGAACACAGAGGGCATCAATAATGAGAAAACAAATGATAACTTCACATCAACCACAGCTGACATTGGATATGCATTGTCTTCCAGCTGCAATGCCATCCTTATTTCACTTAAGAAATTAGTAAATTTACTGTTTACAAAGTTTTGCAGCCAACCATCCCCTGAGAAAAACAAAGCTAAATAAGATTCCGAATAGAATGAAGGAAAAAAACATACACCCGAGAAATACATTTATACCCACGCCATAAGGTAGCAAGTGACGTACTTTCGAGGAGACAGTGTCCTAACACAAATATATTCCTCTGAAATCAAAGCTTCCCCAGGGGCTAGTACAAGACCACATCGGAGAACCAGGAGCAAGTTAAAGAAAGAAGAAACAGAGTGACAATTACTATTTAATGCTTCAAGGAAAAAAAAAATCAAATGGAAGCAGTTTTTTGGTTTTGTTTTGTTTTTTTCCAGTTCAGGCTGAAGAGGTCTTTCGTCTTGTCACATTCTCAGTTTCTCCCCGAGGTTGAGAGCACAGATTAATAAACACCCTCAAGAAGACCAACAGCCTAACATGGCTACCCAGCCTTGCAGAACCAGGTCGGAACGGAAAGGATAAATTCTAATTATCCATTGAAATTACCTTTGAATCCAGAATTTCTGTTTTCTCAATACACTCTCAGAGGACGGAATATTCTCCTCAAGGACCACAAGAGGGAGCATTCCTCCCTCTTTGTCACACCATCTCCAACATCAAATAGTACTGTCCGCACACTTGTCTAAAAGCGCTGAGACACAGCACTCAACACCAGGAAAGCTGCTGTTTACTTATCTAAAATGCAAGTGATTATCTGCTTGTCTTGCATTTTTCTGTATTTATTATATCCAGGATATCTTCTTGGACATTCATTCATGACAAAGGAGAAAGACAGCATCTCATGTTAGTTCTTTCTCCTGTTTATTATATTAGGAATGTGAAGAAGGATTTCTCTCTCAAGTTGTCTTTAGCAAGTGCAAGATAGCAATGGGCTATTCTCCCTAATTAGGAGGAAGGCAATTGGTGATCTAAAAATAATTATACTGTTTCTTAAAGCTGATCTCCTGCCTAGTCCCTAGTATGCTAAAAGTGAACTACAATCTTGACTCTGTCACTTGGCATGATTCCGTCACTTATGGCTGCCAAGAAGATAAAAAGGTGATAGCTAATACTTTCTTCAATAACTAAAGTGTGGTGAGAATCAAGAAACTACTCGTCTTATTTAAGATACTGGCACTACTTTACAAAATATTTTGACTGTATTAGCCAAAGTAATTAAACCCAACTGCTAAAAAAACAAACAAACAACAAAGAAATTCAGGATATCTGTAGATCACACACACACACACACACGGCTTATTTCTCACCCAAGTCACTCTAAAGTCTGATGAGAGCTGGGTGAATAGCCTGGGCTGCTCTCCTACAAGTTACAGTTGAGGATTCGAGTTCCTCCCATCATGTGACTGTATCATCTTCCCCACTAAATCCTCTCTTGGTTGATGAGCAAATTTTAGGGGACAGAGCTGGAAACAACATACTTTACTTTTGTCCCCGACCGGCTGTCTCAGACTCAGGCCTGATCAACCTGATTGTAAGGGAGGCCGGAGAGGGAGGCTCCCTGTGTGCCTGGAAAGAGCATGTGCACAAAGTAACAACTTCTAGGCCAAGAGTTTTTAACACGGGGTTCATGGGCTGTCAGAAGATCTCTTGGCTTCACGGAAAATGAATTCCATCCTACCCTCCACCTGAAATATTGCATATTCTTCAAATATATATGTAGGTTGTGTTAGACATTTGTGAGGCCCCAAACCACACCCCGCTCAGCTCATCTGATTTCATTGCAGCTGAGGTAAACCTCATGCATATTACCAGTGTCTCTCCTCAAATATGACATCTCTTTGCTTTTCTGCCTCAGGGTTCCTCTGGGGTCTTGGAAGTCACTCAGTAGAGACTCAGTAGACACAAAAGCTGTAACGTGTGCTAAGTCACTTGAGTCATGTCCAGTTCTTTCCGACCCCGTGGACTGTAGCCCTCCAGGCTCCTCTGTCCATGGGATTCTCCAGGTATGAACACTAGAATGGGTTGCCATGCCCTCTTCCAGAGGATCTTCCTGACCCAGGGATTGAACCCATGTCTCCTGCATTCACAGGCAGATTATTTACCATTAGCACCTCCTGCGAAGCCCCAGACACAAAAGTGCACAAGTGTTATCAATGGTAGGGACAACCTTTAAACCATGTTGAACACGAGTTTTCATGTTAACAGACTCACCTCCAGCTCTTTAGCAAGATATTGGAGGCATGTTCTACAAGACTCTTCAGAGTTCACAGGGGAGATTGAGCCCCAATTGTTCTCCCTTTCCTGTTCTCTCTATTCTCTCATGTGTTTCCTGGGATTATGTTCCAAATAAAGCACCTTCACTGCATCATTGAATCAGACTCTGCTTTCAGGAAAACCCGGTTTAAGAGCTAGAATGGAAAATGGCTCCAGGAAACAGTCCCTTACGATAGGATTTTGAAACTGAATTACCCAACAGTCAATAGCAGCCATTGCATGGGGCAGATGTGGGAAGGAGGTTAACTCCCAGCTTCTGTGGCATCACTGACTAAGGCTCTCCTCTACTGTATAGAGCAGAGGAATGAGGTTCAAGTAAAAGGCAAAACTTTAGCATATGCAATATCTCTAGTATTTGAATGTTATGGGGGCAGATGTAATTAAAAGAATGGAAAGCATTGGTGGATGGACTTTCCTAAAGGCTGTTTTCTATTAACAGTCTCTTCAAGGTGCTAGACTTTCATTAGCACTTGAGGTTCCAAAGCAACTCCTACATGTTTTAGGTTTGCTGTTATAGCAGTACCTCTCAGCAGCATTTCCAGGTACCAAACACTAAGCTCTATTCTATTTATCCACTGCGAGGTAGCAAATGACCCCAAATATAGAAACTTATAACAACATGTATTTTGCTTAAAACCAATCATCTAAACAGGGCTCAGCTGAGACAACTCATCTATGCTCCACTCAGCTTTGGCTGAAACTGAAGGCTGGCAACTGGAATCATCTGAAGTCTGGCTCACTCTGCTGTCTGCTGGTTGATGCTGGTCTTGGCCGTGAGTATGAGCTGAAACACCAACATGTGCTCTCTACACATGCCTTCACGGTATGGTGGCTGGTTTCCAAGGGTGAGTTTTTCAAGAAAGGAAGTTGTATTGCCTTTCCCAGCTAGACCTTGGTAGTGACACAGCATCACTTCTCAATGCATTCTCTTTTTTACAGACAAGTCACTAATATAGCACTGAATACTATTCAAGGAGAGGGTAATTAAAGTGAATCTTCTGATAGAGAGTGTTAAGAAGTTTGAGGACAAGCTTAAAAACCAAAACATGCACACATATACTTTACATGAAACTAATCATTTCTCCTGTGTCCCATGGATTGGACTGGCAACTTATCCACTATAGCTGTTCATTTTGTTAAAAATACAACATCTGGACAAATACAAGACTCAACAGCATGCAAGGGATTTTCTATAAACCTTTCAACAGCATATTACTTTGCAAACTTTACATGTCTAACAAAAGCTTACCAGCTAGGCTCAATAACAGAATGGAGATGACAGCAAAGAGGACTATGCAACAACAACCAAAAGTCTAATATCTGTGTGATTGAAGTTCTAGAAGGAAAAAAAAAAAGGATGGTGCAGAGAAAATCTGAAGAAGTAATGACTGAAATGCCCTACTTTTGGTGAAAGTCAAAAATTTATAAATGTTAAAAGTTCAGTGAACGTCAAACATGATAAATACAAAGAAGTTCATGCTGGACTCTCCTGGTGATATAGTGGATAAGAATCTGCCTGCCAGTGCAGGGGGCAGGGGTTCAGTCCCTGGTCCAGAAGATTCTACATGCGGTGCAGTAACAAAGCCCATGTACCTGAACTACTGAGCCTATGCTCTGGAGCCCAGGAGTTGCAAATGCTGAGCTATGCATTCCAACTACTGAAGCCCGTGCACCTAGAGCCTATGCTCCAAAACAAGAGAAGTCCCCGCAGTGAGACCCGTGGGAGACAGCAAAGAGTACCCCCTGCTAGCTGCAACTAGAGAAAGCTACTGCACAAGAACAAAGACCCAGCACAACCAAAATTAAATTCATCAATTAAAAACAAAAGAGTTCATGCCAAGACATTTTATAATCAAACTTCTAAAAATTGAAAACAAGTTAAAAACATTAAAAAGTAGGACAAAAGACAATATTTTAACTATAAGGGGAGCAACAATTAAAGCGTTGTTTCTTATCTGAAATACCAGAGGCCAGAAGGAATTGGCTTAATATTTTCAAGAACATAAATTTCTTTCTGGAATAAAGATACAGTAAATGCTGTATGGGAATGAAGGGAAAACTACTGATATGGTAGATAATTGGGTAAATAGAACTTTTCTTGAGCTCTTTAAAATACATTTGATATGTGAAAACAAAAATTATTACATTGTCTGATAATTTTTCAAAGCACATTAAAGTAATACACAAGACAGTGACAACATAAATAGGAGAGAATAAAAGCAGCTACATAGTGGTAAGTTTTCCACATTCTAACTGAAGCAGTAAATATTGATTTTATATAAGCTGTGAAAAATTAAGCATAATTCCTGAGCACCACATAAACTATGAAAAAGAGAGTGAAACACACAATAAATAAAGTGAAATAATTTTTTTAAAAAATCATATAGTCCAAAGAAAGGCAGTGAAGAAGAGACAGAAAAGCAAATAATGAAGGGGAGAAAATAGACAATAAACAATGAAATGATAGACTTAGATCCAAATATGTCAGTAACTATATTAAATGTAAATCATTTAAACATACAAATTAAAGAGCAGATTGTCAGAAACAATTTAAAAATAAAAATTAGGTAGCTTAAAGGAAAAATGATGGAAAGAAGATTTATCATACAAACACTAATCAAAAGAAAGTTAAAGTGATAAAAAGGGATTTTACATAATAATAAAAGGGTCAATCCACCAAGAAGACAAAATAATCATAAATGAACAGCCAAGCTTCAAATACATAAATCAAAAATTGACCAAATGAAAAGAAAAATCTATAATTATATCTGCCAAACTCAACATTTCTCGGTATTTGATAGAACAAGCCAACAAATATCAGAAAAGGTATAGAAGAATTGAACAACACCATCAACTAGTGGATTTAATTCACATTTATTTAACACCCACTAACAGCCAAATACACATTATTTTTAAGTGCATGGAACAATCACCAATGTAGACTATGTCTTGGATTATAAAATAAAACTTGACAATTTAAAAAAAGTTATAATTATAAAAATACATCCACCATAATAGATTTAAACTAAAACTAATAATGTAAAGATAACAGAAACATTTCTAAGCACTTAGATATTAAGTTGTTGTTGTTTAGTTGCTAAGTTGTATCTGACTCTTTCTCGACTCCATGGACTGTAGTTAGCCAGGCTCCTCTGTCCATGGAATTTCCCAGACAAGAATATTGGAGTGGGTGGCTATTTCTTTTGCCAGGGGATCTTCCCGACCAGGGATTAAACCCGTGTCTCCTGCATTGCCAGCAGAATCCTTACCACTGGGCTACCAGGGAAGCCACTTACATATTAAACAACATGTTAATAAATAAGCAACAGGTCAAGAAAAAAAAAAAATCTCATGAAAAGTTAAAAAATAACACTGGAAAAAATTAAAGTCCAACATATTAAAATTTGAGGAATGACTCTAACGCCATCCCCTGAGATAAATTTATAGTATTAAATACTTAAGTTAGAAAAAAAATAAAGGCCTCAAGTCAGTAATCCAAGTGAAAGTGAAAGTCCCTCAGTCATGTCTGACTCTTCGCAACCCCGTGGACTGTAGCCTGCCAGGCTCCTCTGTTCATGGACTTCTGGCCATGGAATTCTCCAGGCAAAAATATTGGAGTGTGTAGCTGTTCCCTTCTTCAGGGGATCTTCCCAACCCAGGGATCAAATCTAGGTCTCCTGCATTGAGGACAGATTTTTTACCCTCTTAGCCACCAGGGAAGCCAAAGAATACTGGAGTGGGTAGCATATCCCTTCTCCCAGGGATCTTCCCAACCCAGGAATCCAACCAGGGTCTCCTGCATCGCAGGCATATTTGTTACCAGCTGAGCTACCAGGAAAGCATCATCAGTAATCCAAACTTTTACATTAAGAAACAAGGAGGAAAAAAACTGAACTCAAAAGCAAGAGTAAGGGGAAAATGACATGATGAAGATAAGAGCAGAAACTGAACAGAGAAAAAAAATAGAGAAGAAAAAATTGGACTTTATTAACCTCGTATGTGTGTGGATGTGTGTGTTAGTTGCTCAGTCGTGTCCGACTCTTTGCAACCCCATGGACTGTAGCCTGCCAGGCTCCTCAGTCCGTGGGATCTTCAGGCAAGAATATTGGAGTGGTTTACCAGTCCCTTCTCATTATTAACCTTAGGAAGGCTAACAAAGTTGGCAAGTTTTATCAAAAACGGAAAAAGAAAAAGATAAGTCATTAATATCAGGACTAAGATGGAATATTATCACAGGTCCTACAGGTGTTGAAAGAAAAATAAAGGAATACTATGAACAATTAACTTTACATTATCCAATAACTTTACAAAATGGACCAGCCAATACCTCTCAACACTCAACCAAGATGAAACTGACATTCCAAATAGACTTATAACTGTTAAAAATTAAAATTGTCTAGTTAAGGTAAAACTTTTCCAAAAATCTCCTGGCTCAGATGGTTTCACTGATATATTTAAAGAAGAAAGAACATCAGCTCTACAGTCTCCTTCTGAAAATAAAAGAACAGGGAACACTTCTCAAACCCGTTTATGAAGCCAGCATTCTTCTGGCAGACAAAGAGGACAAGAAAGTAAAGAAAACCACAGACTGGACAAAGAGCACAAGAAAATTAAAGAAAATTACTGACTAAAATAACTCCTGAACATTGACACAAAAATCCTCTACAAAATAGTAGCAGATAGAATGCAGTAATATATAAAATGACGACCATGGAACACTGTGATCAATCAATATATCTACAAAATCAACCATCTAAAGAAGAGGAATCAGTAGATATCACAAAAAGTGTTTTGCTCAAGTTTGAAATCACTTCATGACAAAAAAAAAAATACTCAGCAAACTAGGAACAGACTAACTTCACTTCATGGGAAATAGATGGGGAAACAGTGGAAGCAGTGTCAAACTTTATTTTTCTGGGCTCCAAAATCACTGCAGATAGTGACTGCAGCCATGAAATTAAAAGACGCTTACTCCTTGGAAGGAAAGTTATGACCAATCTAGATAGCATATTAAAAAGCAGAGACATTACTTTGCCAACAAAGGTCCATCTAGTCAAGGCTATGATTTTTCCAGTGGTCATGTATGGATGTGAGAGTTGGACTGTGAAGAAAGCTGAGTGCTGAATAATTGATGCTTTTGAACTGTGGTGTTGGAGAAGACTCTTGAGAGTCCCTTGGACTGCAAGGAGATCCAATCAGTCCATCCTAAAGGAGATCAGTCCTGGGTGTTCATTGGAAGGACTGATGCTGAAGCTAAAACTTCAATGCTCTGGCCACCTGATGAGAAGAGCTGACTCATTTGAAAAGACCCTGATGCTGGGAAAGATTGAGAACAGGAGGAGAAGGGGTCGACAGAGGATGAGATGGCTGGATGGCATCACCGACTCGATGGACATGAGTTTGAGTAAACTCCAGGAGTTGGTGATGGACAGGGAGGCCTGGCGTGCTGTGGTTCATGCAGTCGCAAAGAGTCGGACATGACTGAGCGACTGAACTGAACTGAACTGATGGAAAACAAAAACAAATTCACTAACACTCTTGTTTATGAAAAGTTGAAAGCTTTCCCTCCTTAAATAAAGATCAAAGCAAAAATATCCTCTTTCACCAGTTCTATTCAACATCAAGAAGATTGGAAAAGGAGAAATCAAATTACTCCTATTGGCAAGAGAGAAAATTGTCTTTGTAGAAAATCCAAAGTGGTTTACAAAGAACAACAACAACAATAACAAAAACCTAAAAACTAAAAAATGAGTTTTGCAAGGTCTCAGGAATATAATCAACACACAAAATCAATCATTTCTAGGTGCTAACGATGAACAATAGGAAACTAAAAATAATTTTTTAAAACATAATAGCTCCCAAATAATGAAATGCTTAGGTATAAATCTAACAAAATATGTGCAAGACCTGTATGCAGAAAATTACATAATTTTGAAGAAAGAAGTCAATGCAGTTCAAAATAAATGGAGAGACATACTGTGTTAGTGGATTAAAGATTTAATGTAATAAAGTTGTCAATTCTCCTCAGATTGCTCTATAGATATAATGTAACTCCAATAAAAATCCAATAGGATTTTGTAAGTATATATAAGCTGATTCTAAAATTCATATAGAAAAGCCAAAAAAAGAAGAGAGAGAAAGAATAGCCAAAACAATTTCTAGAGAGCAGAATAAGGTCAGAAGTAATTTAAAAATTACTATAAACTATATTTCTCAAAGCAGTGTGCTATTGTCAAAGAGATACACACAAAGACAAATGTAATAAAAGAGGAAATCCAAAGAGAGACCCACACAACTAAGACCAATTGATTTTTTACAAAAAAAAAAAAATAACCTTACACTTTATATAAAACTAATCAATCCTAGATCTAAATGTGAAACATAAAATTATAAAACTTTTGAATAAAACATAGGAGAAATTTTTCATGCTACGTGGTTAAGCAAAGAGTTCTTAGATATGATGCCAAAACTACAATTCTTAAAAGAAAAAAATTATAAATTAGATATCATCAAACTTTAAAACCTTCATTTTGTAAAAGACTGCTAAGAGAATGAAAAGACCAGTCATAAACTGAAAGGAAACACATGCATCATATATCTGATAAAAGATTTCTATCCAGAATATAAAAACAATATTCAAAGAACTCTCGAAAACTCAGCAGTAAGAAAACAACTCAACTTAAAAATGGATGAAGTATTCATATAGACATTGCACCAAAGAAAATATATGGTTTTCAAATAAACACATGAGAATATGCTCAACGTTATTATCAATAACAAAACAAAATAAAAAACAGGGGATTCCCTGGGGGTCCAGAACTCTGGGCTTTCAGTGCCAAGGCCCCAGGTTCAGCCTCTACTAGGGAGCCAAGGTCTCAAAAGCCACATCATCATCTTGCTCCTGCTCAGTCGTGTCTGACTCTTTGCGACCCCGTGGACTGTCACCCACCAGGCTCCTCTGTCCATGGGGTTCTCCAGGCAAGAGCACTGGAGTGGGTTGCCATTTCCTCCTCCAGGGGAACTTCCCCACCCAGGGATCAAACTCTAGTCTCCTCCGGCTCCTGCATTGGCAGGCAAGTTCTCACATATCATGGCCAAAAACAAAAATAAGAAAAACACTGAGCTACCACCTCATGTTATCAGAAAGGCTAAAATTTTTAAATATATATAAAATAATGGGCTTCCCCAGTGGCTCAGTGGTAAAGAATCCACCTACAATTTAGGAAACATAAAGAAACTGGAGTTCGATCCCTTGGTTGGGAACATCACCCTGGAGGAGGGCAAACAATGCCCTGTAGAACTCTTGCCTAGAGAATCCCCTGGACAGAGGAGCCTGGTGGGCTACAGTCCACGGGGTCGCAAAGAGTCAGACATGACTGAGCAACTGAGTGTGCACACATATAATAATACTAAGTATCGGTGAGGACGCACAGCAACCAGAATTCCTGGATTCCTGAAATGCGAAATTAAATACTCACTCTGCAAAACAATTTGACAGTTTCTTATAAAGTTAAATACATCTTGCCATATGACCCAAAAACCCCACTCCTAAATATTTACCCAGGAGAAATGAAAACGTGTCACACAACATATGTTCACACAGTAGCTCTATTCAAAATTGTAAAAAACTGGAAGGAAGCCAAATGTCCTTAAGCGAGGGAATGGATAAACAAACTGTGATACATCCATACAGTGGAATACTATTCAGCAATAAAAGGAACAAACCACTGAGACAGAGAAAAACTTGAAGGAATCCCAAATGCTTCCTGCTGGATGAAGAAGACAGTCTCAAAAGGTCACATTGTATGACTCCATTTATATGACAGTCTAGAAAAGAAAAGAACATGGTGATGAAAATTGGATCAGTGACTGTCACAGGTTAGGGCCTGGGGAAAGGGCATGACTTCAAAGCAACAGCATGAGGAACCTTCCGGAGACAGACCTGCTCCACACCCCAAGTGCAATGATGGTTACATGAGTGTGTACACACATGGAACGGTTCATCCCCAGAGTGAATTCTATTGCATGTTAATTTTAAAAATGAAAGAGTAAACAATTTTTAATAACCTGAACTATGAGGAAAATAGTTACCATTTTCAGAACTCTATGTGCCAGAAACTTGCTAACTATAGACTTTATATTCATTAACTTATTAATCCCTACCATAACCCTGTTAAGTTTCCTTATTTCACAGATAAGGAAACTGAAACATAGATTAAGTAAGTTGTCCATGATCACACAAGTAATAAATGGCTGAATCAGGATTTACACTCATCCCTCTCTCTATAGGCCCATAACAGTCATCACTTTTGGCACTGAGACAGAAAAGCAGTTTTGGAAGACTGATAGTAGAATGTTTGCTTCTGCTGTTTAAGATGGGTACAAACTAACATTTATTACTGACATCAAATGGAAAAGGAAAAGGATTGTAGAACCCTGCCAATTCTCATGGTATTTAAAAACTGTAAAATTTTCCTTTGTCTACAATGTAAATAGCCTAGAAACTCAAATAACTGAAGAGTTGTTTTTGTTTTTTTTTCTTAACCACAATTGACTTTTATGTGAAAAATATAAATGACAAGTAAACAAGCTGATGACAGGAATTTTTGAAGCAACTTTCAAAGGATATACCAGAGGGTCAGCATATTTGCAGACCAATTTCTCAGATTATCTACTTTGAAGGTAGAATGCAAATTAATAAGTATTTGACCACCTACTATTTATGTTCATTATAACTGTGTTACTTCAAAATCCTGAAAAGCATTCGAAACAAGTTTGAAATCAAAGCAAGTTTAGAATCTGTCCAGGTGGTTTTATGTTTATTTCATCATTTTCCCCCTAAAAATTGAAAACATAAAACTGTATAGTAACTAGCCAGATTATTAGATTAACTATAAAATCTCATTTTCTCATCATTTCAATGAATAGGAATTTATAGTATTTATTTTTAAAAGACAAATTAAAATCAAAAGCAAAAACTAAATCTTCATCTTTGTTTTAAACACACTTCCTGGTTACTGATTTTGAGCTGTATGACCAAGATGTATTGGAGGCTTACAATTCTTATTATTTGATATAATCCTATGGTTAGAGTCCATGTTATTTTAAATTCAAAGTGCTCTGAGGGTGAATGCATTCTTGGCTTCTTTGCACTCATCATAAAATGCTTCTGCTTTGGGTTGCTCGGAAATTCTGTCCAATTTAATTCAACTCCTTAAAATTTTTAGTATTATACCAAGTATTGTTAGATTTTAAGAATAAAAAATTAAGTCAAGTGTGAGCCTTACTCTCAAGTTGCTCGACATTAAATAGGAAAGACAAGCATTTAAACCAATGACTGCAGAAACAGACATATCTCTAGAGTCTAGAGAAACACAAAGGAAGTAATAAGCAACTTTGCTTGGGTGGGTAAACAAAAGACAGTGCAAAATATAAAACTATAAAATAGATCTTCACTAAGTTGTACCTGCATTACTTTTCTTCTCTCCACCAGGATTCACTATGCAAGCAATGAAAACTCATGAGGTTTTTATAAAAATATGTACTGTTTTCATAAAATAATATGAAAGAGAGCAACAAACTTTTTCTGTGAAGGACCAGTAATTTCTGTGAAATTACTTTACACTCTGAACACAGTCTCTGAGTGAAAGCAGCTGTATACAATATCTAAATGAATGAGTGTGGCTGTGTTCCAACAAATATTTACAAAAATAGGTGAAAGCTATATTGGATCAGCATGCCATAGCTTGCCACCTTCTGCATTAAGCAAATCAATACCACTGTATGCCTGAACTTCAAATATAAATTACTTATTTCTTCACTAATGAAACAACTAAGGATTTATGCCTATGAAAAAGTTGACTTCTTACTGCAAAAGTTAATACTCAAATTCTTTTGCTACAGATACCTGAAATGCAAGAGGTTTTTCTTTATAGAAACAAAACCTGAACTTCTGAAAACTTTGTTCCTTGTTGAACAAATTGTTCTTTCTTTTGAGGTTATGGGGTATATTAGGAAGTCCTGAAATTTAGGAGGAAGAGTGTCACTGGTCATGTTCCTTTTAAGCTCAGACTTCTGTTTTGAAGGGTCTGTGAATTTGAACAGATGGAAATGAGTGTGAGCTGTGTGTGTAAGTGCATCTGTGTTCTTGTGTGGCTAATCATGTCTTTATCCCCTAGCAACTAACTCCTTTATAACATAGCCATGCAGAGAGCTTTCCAGAAGTCTTTATTGAGACAAGTCCACTTCATGGGTAAACCCTTTGATTCTGAAGGAGACAGAAGCTACCTGTTTAACACATAATCTCCAATTTCTTTCATCTTTGTGTCTGAAGAATTAGAACTGTAACTGAGACTGTCCTAGCTAGGTGACAATGGACAGGAGTGAGGTCAGAGAAGTGGGAACACCATGGCCAGATTACCCTAATTCACGGCTAATCCTGGGATGTTCTTGTCCAAAAAAAAGTCAATCTGGCATCATCTAGAGTAGGGGTCCCCAACCTCCGGGATCTAACGCCTGATGATCTGAGGTGGAGCTGTTGTAATAATAACAGAAATGAAGTGCACAATAAATATAATGTGCTTGAATCATCCTGAAATCATCCCCCACCCCAGTCCATGGAAAAACGGTGTTCCAAGAAACTGGTCCCTGGTACCAAAAGGCTGGAGACCACTGATCTACAGGCACTAAAATTCAGGTGAGTCAGAGGCCAGTAATAAGTAGTACAAGCTTTTTTTCAACTTGCTGTTTTTAAAAGCATAGCAATTACCACTGTGCAAAGTGCATCTTGCTAAAAAAAATATATTATTCTGATGCTTTAGCAAAGGTAATGCTTTTATTTTATTATGAGCTGCCCACGTGTACTTCCTAGGCTATGATTCATCTGAACAGTTTTTCAGTTAAAGAACATTTTATTCTAGAATGAAAAAAAAAAAAAAAAACTAAATGCCCCACACTGGTATGGGGTTAACATAAACATGGAATGACAGGCAGTTAAATTAAAACCAGAATAATGACATGATCTTACAGTATATCAGTGTTGCTGTATGATTTCTTATGTACAGTGTTTTGGTTTCCATGACTGTAATTTCAGAGGCCATATGATGATGAATCATGGTCCTGTTTACAGTGCTAACATTTTGTTCTCTCTTGTAACTATGACAGGAGCCTAAAGAGATTTTCAGCTCATTCTAATTTTCTTCCATGAAGCTGCTACTTACTGTCCAAAGCTGATGCTCTTGGCAGAAAGTATCCTGGGTAGCTTGGGGTTTCAGGATCTTAAAGGTGTCTCCTAACCAGAGTGCAAGGGTCTAAAAGCCCTTAATTAAGTTTCTAATCACAAGCAAGATGGTCTTGCATTAAGGGCCCTTTGAGAGGAGCAGCAATCGTGTCATTGTGTCTCCGTCACCGTATCAAATAGGATTCTTATTTTAGCACTGAAAGCAATTCTTTCCTTGTAGAGAGTGGAGAGAAACTCTCAACACTCAGTCTGAATAACAGAACACAGTAGAACAAAACTCATTTCCTTTTCTCTCCCACAAGGCTGTGGAGCTGACTTTATTCGACAATTAGATAGCGAATGCTATTTTACAAATGTTGGGCTGTTTAATCTTTGTAGCATCCTTGTGACATGGTTACTATTGTTATCTCTAGTTTACAGAGGAGGAAAGGACATGCTGAGTGCTTAAGGCCAGCAGAGAGAGAGCCCAGATTCACGTGCAGGTCCCTCGGCTCCATCACTGAGGAACAGCCAGCTACTTTCTTCTCTTCGTGGAGGTCTCCACTGTCTCCAGCCTCCGACAGAGCTGGAGAGGAACTTGTGATGAATAATGCGCCAAACAAACAGCACTGGAGGCAGGACATTTTAGACATACTTGAAATACTCCATACATTTTTATTTTTCGTTCTTTCTGCCTGTACAGAATTTATGCCTCATAAAAGAGAAAACAGCTCTGCATGTCTGAGATCTTCACAGCTGGTGACCAAGGATGGTCTCTTCTTACTCCATCATATTCTTGGTCTGTTCAGTTCAGCTTTTGCCCTGGGTTTTTTCATTTTTAACCCAGTATTATTAGTAACAGTTCATTAAAAATGTCGCGATGGGTGTTGTGGCGTTCCACTTTTCCGGCTTCAGCTCTGACTCAGCGAGGACACATTGAAATTTTGTGCAGGGAGTGAAGGCCCCACTCGAATGGAGGGTTAAATTTGATAGATACCCAAGCCTGTCTGTGAAGAAGACTACAGTCTCCCAAGAAGATCACGCAGGACACTCAGGAATAAAAGCAAATGCACACAAATACCACCTTAGTGCTTGCCACCCGGCTGGCTTAGCTGTGGTCCAGCCAGTGCGGTGTGGCTGAAGCAACAGTTCTTGTCATAGTCCTAGTCCCAGCCCACAGGGCACCCAAAGCACTCAGCCGGCCACTCAGTGGATTCTTGGGGAAACAAGGGAATTATAGAGCTGATAAATGTGAAATATTCAGGGGAAATAAATGCAAAGGTTTATAATTTATAGGTTTATAAAGCTATGAATTACTGACTAAAGTATTCAAATTCCAAAATTTTTCTTTAAAAGTAATAAAATAAGACAAAAAACTCTGCTTATATAATTTGAATATGGATAATTCATACAAGTTTTCATATTTTGCTTTAATATACATAGATTCATCTTTATTAAGAATTTTATTTTTAAAGTTTGTAAATAAACTTTCATTATATAAGTTCACCAATAAGAAATTGTTTTTCAATTTATCAGTTTCATATTTTTTAATTATGAAACTATAATTATTAGTATATGATTTCACTCTCAAAATTTCGTATGGTCACCCTAGGTGAGGAGGAAATTCATTGCAATGTGAAGCAGTCCCCCTCTTCATAGATGATGCTGCTCAGCCGCCAAGTTGTGTCTGACTCTTTGCGACCCCATGGACTACAGCACGCCAGGCTTCAGCCAGTGTGCTTCCCCGTCCCTCACCATCTCCTAGCCTTTGCCCAAGTTCATGTACGTAGAAGCTTCATAGACAGAAGCTCCAATTCCTAGAGAGTTCTTCCTCAAGTTTATTCAATATCTACTTCCTGGTAAACTTTGAGTTTAGTTCTGCCTTCTGTACCTACACAAATTAAATGCCAAGACCTCTTCTCTAAGAGAAATATTTGAGAATATTATCTTCTGGTTCCTGTCCACCCAAGGAGGTTTTATAATGTTTACAATTTCAGTACATCTACTTTTTCCTAGCTTTGTCCTGTAAGAGATTTTAGAATGTTCATGCCAGTCATTTAACAAGTAAACATTTGCTTCTAAACAAAAAAGACAGCAAGAGGTATTTCTTTTTAAAAAATTATCTATCTTTTCCTTTGTGGTGCTGTTCTTGGCCTCATTTCTTCTCTCTAGCATTTATTTCTTATGGAGACACTGAAATACTTAAGCTAAATAAGAAAAGAAAAGGAGGGGGCCAGGGATAGAAATGCTCCTTTGGGAAAAAAAAGAAATAATGGCAATTATTGGAAAAAAAGAAATAATGGCAATTACTGGAAAAAAAGAAATAATGGCAAATCAGATTTCAATATGCCATATAGAAAGTTGGCATAGCATCTTTGAAAGGGTATACGCTTTCAGTTTAGACTACTTCATAGGGTTTTTTGAGGATTATATAAAATAGTATAAGAAAAATAGAATGAATTGGAAGTCCTATGTAAGCATTAGCAATTATTATAATAATGCATCATTTTTAGAACTTGTTTTATATATCACTGCCTGACCAGGAAATAAAAAAATAAATAAACTATTAGAAATATAAGGGGAAATATACTCATATATCTATGACAATAAATCAGAAAATCCAGATCAAGCATATCATATACTAGAAAAACAAAAATTGCCAAACTGCTTTAGAGGAGGTAGGAAATTTGAATAGATTCTTAGACCCACACATGGATGCACTGCTCAGCACAGTAAATGCCCACATCCAGACTATGTTACATTTAGTACATTCTTGTGGTAGCACTGAATAAATCAGACAGGTAAAAAAAAAGTGCTTTGGCCACCTGATGCGAAGAGCTGACTCATTTGAAAAGACCCTGATGCTGGGAAAGATTGAAGACAGGAGAATAAGGAGACGACAGAGGATGAGATGGTTGGATGGCATCACCGACTCAAGGACACGAATTTAAGCAAGCTCCAGGAGTTGGTGATGGACAGGAAGGCCTGGCGTGCTACAGTCCATGGGGTCACAAAGAGTTGGACATGACCAAGTGACTGAACTGAACTGAAGAAAAAAGTGAGAAGATTTTCATCCCCAAAAGGGAACAGGACTAGGTAATTTTGGAGAAAAACTCTATCAAACATTTCTGAAACAAGGAATTTCTAGTTTGTGTTAAGCTAGCCTAGTGAAACTTGAAAGAGTGTCTGTGAATACAGATGCCAAAATCCTAAACACAATGTTAAAAAAAAACTATTCCAGAAGTGTAATAAAGAAGTACAAAAGCAAGTGTGTTTCATACCAGGAACAGCAGAGCACTTCAATATTGTCATTGCTGTTTGCTTGCTAACTCATGTCCAACTCTTTAGAGACCCCAAGGAGTACAACCCGCCAGGCCCCTCTGTCCATGGGATTTCCCAGGCAAGAATATTGGAGTGCGTTGCCATTTCCTTCTCCAGGGGATCTTCCCAACCCTGGGATCAAACCCATGTCTCCTGCATTGGCAGGCAGATTTTTTTTACCACTGAGCCACCAGGGAAGCCTATTCAATATTGAGACACTTATTAAAGTAGAAAAATCACATCACATCCATAGATGTAGAAAAGGCAACCACATTCCTGATAAAAATCTCAGATAGGGCTTCCCTGGTGGCTCAGTGGTAAAGAATCCACTTGCCAATGCAGGAGACACCAATTCAACCCCCGGCCCAGGACGATCTCATGTGCCTCAGGCGACTAAGCCCATGTGCCACAACTGCTGAGCCAGAGAGCCACAACTCCTGAGGCCCAAGTGCCTGAGAGCCCTAGCTCCACAACAAGAGAAGCCACTGCAAAGAGAAGCCCACATACCACAGGCAGAGAGCAGTCCCCACTCACCGCAACCAGAGAAGGCCCGTGCAACCATGGAGACTCAGCACAGCCAAGTTAATCAATGAAATTTAGAAACCTCAGACAATTGGTAAAATCCAACCATATTCCTTATAGAAAGCCTCTTAGAAAATGGGAATTGAAGAACACTTTTGTAATGTCATATTTTAAACATTTATCAGAAGCTATAGTAAATATGATTTGAACTGGAACTTCATTTTCTGAAGGGAAGAAACAACACAAGGATGCCCTCTTGTTATTTTAAATAGTTATCTATTTAGACCAAAAACCTCTCCAAGGTTGGGACAAGTGATCAAGTGAATTCATATTTATATCACCACAAGTTTATTATCACTTTTAAAGTATTTCATAGAAGGTATTCTTATACCCCAGAATCTTTTAGTGAATTCAAATCTCAAATTACGCAGTTGGCAAAAAGCTGAAATGAATAAGTAAAAACTATAATCTTCATGTGACTTTATGAGCAAAAATTCCTTAGAAACCCCAGTCCCTGATAAACTGAGAACCATGTATTACATAATTTCTATTATCAGAAGAGGGCTTCCCAGCTGGTGCTAGTGGTAAAGAATCCACCTGCCCAAGTAGGAGACATAAGAGACACGGGTTCCACCTCTGTATCAGGAAGATCCCCTGGCATAAGAAATGGCACCTCACTCCATGGGCAGAGTAGGCGGGTGGGCTTCAACCCATGGGGCAGCAAAGAATCGGACACAATCCAGCACATGGTCAGGTGAAACTTTTAGGTGGTCATTCATTCTACCTTCTATAAATAACACTACTCGCTCACTTATCAGAAGGTTTGAACAGTTCTCCAGAGGCAGTCACCGAAAGCTCTCACCCATGGTGGAGCCTGCTACTGCTTGCTTTCGTCTTCTCTTGTCACTCTCTGTTTGAGTCTGTACAAGTTAAGGAAGAAAAGGGTCATGAACTCGAGAGCAAGGCCTCAAGTCAGCCCCAAGAACTGCCAAGTCCAGTAGCTCTCAACAGATCACATTCCTTGGACTGTCTTTGACCTGTGGCACCTTTTCATCATCTTATTAGGATCTGCCTCAGTCTGCTCTTTACATCCCTGAGAAGTGCTTCATTTGGTTTCGTCGACCTAGACACAGAGGGGTCACTGGACCCCAGCTGGTGACACATACTCTTTTGTCAGTTTCCAGAGGTTAGAGGTTTGCATAACCATCATTTTTGGTAATTACTGCGATTCTAATGGGACCTTCTCCATCAGTTTGCCTGCCTGGCTGAGTGCCTCCTTGATTTCTGTTTTCTTTCATATGCATTTTTCTGTACCTGGCATAATTCTATTGCTAACACCCAGTGGCCACTTTGGGAAATTTTAACAAGAATAAGATTATTCATTTGAAAAGTACATTCAAAAAAGGGGAAGAAGCACTTACAAGATTCTGTTTTGTCAACATAAAAGAGAGATCACTTTGATAACAAAGGAGAAATCATCCTTTTCATTTTTGCGCTTCAGTGATCAAAAGATATTGGGGCTTTAAATTGTACATTTGATAGAATTGTCAAAGGCTTGAGTTGCTGCTTTTTTAATTTTATTGAAACACAGTTGATTTACAATGTTGTGTTATTTTCAGTTATACAACAGAGTGATTCAGTTTTGAGGTTATTTTCTAGATACTGAGTATAGTTCCCTGTACTATACAGTAGGGCCTTATTGGTTATCTATTTTATATACAGTAGCTTGTATCTAATCCCAAACTCTCAGCTTATTCCTCCCTACCTCTTTCCCCTTTGGCAGCTGTAAGTTTGCTTTCTATGTCTATGAGTCTGTTTCTGTTTTATAAATAAGTTCATTTGTATCACTTTTTATGATTCCACATGTAAGTGGTATGATATATTTGTCTTTCTCTGACTTATTTCACTTAGTATGATAATATCCAGGCCTATCCATGTTGCTGCAAATGACATTATTTCATTCTTTTTATGGCTAAGTAATATTCCCATTCATCTTTACCCATTCATCTGTTGATGGACATTCAGGTTGTTTCCATGTCTTTGCTACTGTAAATAGTGCTGCTATGAACACTGGGATGCCAGGTATCTTTTGGAATTACAGCTTTCTCCAGATAAATGCTTAGGAATGAGATTCCTGGATCACATGGTACTCTTTATACTGGCATAGTCGATCTGTCTGTCTCTCTCTCAGCCTGTCTCTGCCTCTCTCTCCTTATCTTGACCCTGTTTGTGTTGGAGAGGGGGGAGGGGGCAGGCATATACACACTCATGCTAGCCTGAGAGCATTTAAGGGTGAAGATGGGTTTCCCCACATCTAAGCCTACTCCCTCCTTGTAGAGAGGAGGTAATTAGCCTTTTTTAATGGTAACTTTATATTTGTCTTAAGCCAGCTATTTTTTTCCTTTTTTTTCTTTCTCTCTTTTTTCCCCACTCTTGTGAAACCTTAGAGATTAACTGATCATTAAAATATTGTTTGGTACTAATTTATACACTCAAGACGTATCTACTCTAGGTAGTCAAGAATGTTTTTAAAAAGAGAGAGAAAATGTTAACTGTGCTTCTTTGGTATGTTTTCCCAGCTTAAATGATTAGTCAGAAGAAAAGGCTTAACCATGAATTTGGTTAATCACCTTTGACCCCAGGTAGAAGACAAGCTGGACACTCAAGAGTTTTTGAAATTAATTCAATGGTCTTAAAACATACTTGATAAATATATAAGCTCTGAACAAATTAGTGATGTAATTAATTTTTTTTTTTTCCTTAGCCACGCAGCTTGCAGGATCTTAGCTCCCCAACCAGGGATGGAACCCATGCTCCCGTAGTGAAAATGTGGAGTCCTAACCATTGGACCAGCAAGGAATTCCATAGAGTGATGTAATTCTAACCTAAAAATAACTCCACATCTTTCCCCTGGTTTTATCCACATCTTTTTCCTATTTTTCATGTAAAAAAATAATGTGTGCACAGTATTTTAATTAGTACCAGATTTGGGTTTAATTTGCAATGATTACTATTTGAAAATTTTTTCCCATTAGTTCTATGTGTCTTGGGATACATAATTTTTTTCAGAGAACTGGAAAAGACCCTTATGCTGGGAAAGACTGAGGGCAGAAGGATAAGGGGACAACAGAGGATGAGATAGTTGGATGGGATCACCGACTCAATGGACATGGGTTTGGGTTGACTCCTGGAGTTGGTGATGGACAGGGAGGCCTAGCGTGCTGCGGTTCATGGGGTCACAAAGAATCAGACACGACTGAGCAACTGAACTGAACCAAACTGAATAAAGAAATTGAATTCACAGATTTTTTTTTAAATATTTAGCCTTATGAACTTTTCTAATGCTAATCTAAATCATAGGAGATTCTGATTTAAATTGTTTTTTCCAGACCTTAAGCCTAAGATTTAGACTAATGTTAAATTGTGCCATGTAATAAATAATCTTTGGATACTTGGAGAATTTCTCAATAAGAAAAATATAACACTTTGCTCATTACACATAGTTTTTAATATTCATTTACTTATTTATTTATTTGGTCGGACTGGTTCTTAGTAGTGGCACAAGGATCTTTGTTGCTTCCTGCAGAATCTTTAGCTGTGGCTCTCCAGCTTAGCTGCCCAGGGCATATGGGAATCTTAGTTTCCCAACCAGGGGTTGAATCCACATCCCCTACATTACAAGGTGGATTCTTAACCAGGAGGCCACCAGGGAATTCTCCACACATGTACAGATTCTTGTGAGAGCCACACAAAAGGATCTAGAGCAGTTCCAAAACTCGCCCAAATCCCTTCTTACTACTCAGGAGGCAGTCACTCTCACCTCACATGTAAGCTTGGCTAAGTGCTGTTACTCTGGCCCGATAGTTTTGTCCTTTTCAGAACGTCATATGAACTTTAACTTTAAAGATCGGCTTCTTTAGCTTAATATAAAACGTAAAACCACATTGCTGTCTGTGTCAGTAGTCCGTTTCTTTTTATAGTTGCACTGTATTCCAAGGTTTGTTTATCCATTCACCCACTGAAGAAAATTTAGTCTGTTTCTCCTTTGGGGCAATTATGGATAATACTGTTATAAACATTCACATCCATGCTTTTGTATGAACATAAGTTCTTTTTCTTTAAAGTCAGTACCTAGGAATCAGACGTGATTGGTATATGTTTAACTGCCAGGCTTTTCCAGAAGAACCGTTCCAGTCTTTATTACCACCAGATATGTTAGGCGTGGGCTTCCCAGTTGGCGCTGGTGGTAAAGAACCTACCTGTCAATGCAGGAGACATAAGAGATGTGGGTACAATGCCTGGCTCAGGAAGATCCCCTGAAGGAGGGTATGGCAATGAACTCCAGTATTCTTGCCTGGAGAATCCCATGGACAGAGGAGCCTGGAGGGCTACAGTCCACAGGGTCGCAAAGAGTCGGACACGACTGAGCAACTTAGCATGCACGCATGTTAGTTTTAGGTTACTGCTAATTGTTTTTGCAGATGCCTATTGCTGTATTACAAAAGTTCCATCTTCCTTTTAGTTTGTGAGGAGATTTTATCATGAATGGACATTAAATTTCTTAAGTGACTCCTCTGCATCAATTGATATGACCATGTGGCTTTTCTTAAGTCTGTTAGTACGGTGAGTTAACACTGATTTTTAGATGGTGAACCAACCTTGCATTCCCAAGATAAACTCCATTTGATCATTATGTATTTTTCTTTTTTATGCTGAATTTAATTTACTGCATTTTGTTGAGGATTTTTACATCTATGTTTATGAGAGATATTGATCTATAGTTTTATTTTATTGTACTACCATTGTCTGGGTATGGTATCAAAGTATCAAAGTAATGCTAGGTACATAAAAAAAGTTGGGAGGTGGCCCTTATTTTGTGGAAGGCATTATGCAAAATTGGCGTTATTTCTTTCAAAAATATTTGTGTAATTTACTACTGAAATCATCTGGGCCTGGAGTTTTTCTTTTTTGGACTATCTCTAACAACGAACTCAACTCCTCAAAAAGATACGGGACTCTCCCGGCTCTCCATCTTTTTGCTGTGTTTTTCAAGAAATCAGTCTATTTCATCTAAGCTATCAAGTTTATGTGCATAGAGTTGCTCATAGCAATCCCTTAATTTTCTTTTAATGTATGTTAGACTGCAGTGATACTTTTCTTACTAATATTGGTATTTTGTGCCTTCTTTCTTTTGCTCTTCATCAGTCTTGCTAGAGGTACGTCAATTTATTAATCATGTCAAGGAAATATCTTTCAGCAGTTATTGGTTTCCCCCATTGTATTTTATTTTTTTGCTTATTTCCAGTTTCTTGATCTGTGTTCCTCTCTTTATCATTTCCTTCTTTCTTCTTTGTTTTTGGTATAGTTTGCACTAATACTGTAGTTTATTAATGTGACTCTTATCTGTTTGAGACAATTTTCTTTTTCTGTTATCAGCTCTGAGTGCTACAAATTTTCCTCCAAGGACTGCTTTAACTGTATCTCATAAATTTTAATACATTCCAATTTCTATTTGTTTAGAATATTTTCTGATTTCCCTTGAGACTTCCTTTTTGATCTGTATTTTCTATAGGATTATGCTAATTTATAAATATTTGCAAAATTTCCAAGTAATTTTCCCTTTAATTTTTATTTTATTTCCTTTATAATTAGATAACATCATTTGCATAATTTCATTTAATATAAGATTCTTGTGACTCATAACATGAACCATCTTGGTGAGTTATCTATGGGTTTTCCTGGTGGCTCAGCTGGTAAAGAATCTGCCTGCAATGCAGGAGACCTAGGTTCGATCCCTGGGTTGGGAAGATCCCCTGGAGAAGGGAATGGCTACCCATTCCAGCATTCTGGCCTGGAGAAATCCATGGACTATATAACCCATGGGGTCACAAAGAGTTATCTATGTGCCCTTGAAAAAAAATAAGTACCTGTTGTTGAATAGAGTGCTTTATAAATGACAATCATATTAGTTGGTTGATAAAATATTTAAGCCTTTGAAATCCATGGTGATTTTGTATCTACTTTTAAAATAATTATAAAGAGAAGAATATTAAAGTCTGTAAGTATAATTCTGGATTTGTCTATGTTTCCTTTAACTTCTATCAGCATTTGCATCACTTTAAGCAGAGTTTTTTTAAGCTCTGTTTTTAATGCATACACTTTTAAAATCTTGGTGCTTCATTGGTAAATTGAGCCTTTTATAATTGTGTTAAGTCCCTTTTTGAAAGTGAAGGTGAAAGTTACTCAATCGTGTCCGACTCTTTGCGACTCCATGGACTACAGAGTCCATGGAATTCTCCAGGCCAGAATACTGGAGTCCCTCTTTATTCCTAGTAAGTTTCCATGTTCTCAAGTTTCTTTTGCCTGATAATTAAAATAGGCACTCCAGCTTCTTTTTATTCTTTAGTATTTGCATGGTACATCATTTTTCAGGCTTCTGTTTTTAACCTATCTATATCATTATACTTTAAGTGGGTTTCTTGTAGATAGCAAACAGTTGGGTATTTTTTTTCTTACCTACAAAATCTGTTTTTTATTAATTAAAACAAAATTTACATTTAACATAATTATTAATATGGTTGGATTTAAGTCTACAATATTATTATTAGTTTGTCTATTAGTCCCTTTGTCTTTTGTTCCAGTTTTCCCTTTTTTTCTACTCTTTTGATTTTCATGTATTTTTTTAGTAAACCATTTTAATTATTGGCTTTTTATTTACTATGCCTTCTCACATTTTTCCCACTGGTTGCTCTAAAGGATTACAATATACATGCTTCACTTTTCACAATTCATTAACTTAAAATATAAACTTAATGTTTTGCTACATCAGAAAAAATACAGAAACTTTGCAGCAAGCACATGTCCTTTTATCCACTCCCATGTTGTACATGTGGAATACATCACATCTGACACACAGCAAGAAGCACACAGGAAATTTATTTCACAATGTTCATTTTTCATTTCAAAAGCCATTATATTCTAATGGGAGATTTTACTTTGGGAGCTACCCAGCTTCATTTGGTCCCATTTCTTTGTTACAAATCAGACAAAACACAGTCCTTTTTATAATCTTTGCTAACTGAACTCAACTACCAAGCAACCTATTTAAATGGCAAAACCACAATAGACCAGATAGAAATCTAAAGTTTCTAATATGTCAAACCTAGAAAGGAATGTTCATGTTTCTGTAGAAAAAAGAAATCTACAGAGGAGTTAGTCTTCGCAATCCAGCTTTCATAGGAATAGAGCATAGAAAAATCCAGGGAATTACGGGGTACATTGAGGGGCTGCCTTGCTTTTACAGACCTTATAAGAAAGGTGTTAGTTAAGCTAAATCCTCATCCCAGTCCAATTTACAGATTGCAGTCAATATTCTTTTGTGATTTAAATCCAATTCTACTTGTTAGGAACCACACAATGATCTGCTTTCACTGGAAATACTCATATATGGATATAAAATAGAATTGGCCTGGTACCAGGTAATGGAATGGGTGTCATACCTTTTCTACTTGATATCCATATATGAGTATTTGAAGCCCAAAACACTATTGCCTGTAATCAGGAATTTGTAAATTGAACAGGGATCAGTAATGTCAGTAAACTGATGACAGCCTTCAAAATAGTTCTTAATATCATCCTGGGTTCATTTTGACCCACCAATTTCCCTTCTAAGAAAAACAGACATTTAGATAATTTAATTCAAAAAGGAGAAATTCTGGGCTTCAATTTAGATTTAAAAAATAGCCACCAAAGGAATATTTTAGACTTCTTTTTCGCTATTTCACACTTCACATGAGGCTTGAAAAGTAGACAGAAATCTACAGGCAATGGTACAGAGAATAGCAGAAGAATGACAACATTACTGTAGCAATTCCTCACCCAAGGGCTTCATAAATTTGGACAGGTGGTTCAAAATAGAGATCTTTCAAAGTGGAACATGTGTAAAACATTCTTTTCAGGTGGGACTTAGGGGAAAATGTTGTACTTATGTAACTACAGACCTCAGGATCTTTATGAGTACTGTACTAAAATTATCTGGGAAGCAAACATCTAAAGCACAAAACTATGCAATTTGGCTAATATCCTCATATCTGGTTGTGTGGCCTCTTCAGGTTGAGACTAGTATTCTTATTTTAATTTGGTCACTCTTTGCTCCTGCCTTAGAAATAACTTCTTGTTTCACAATAGTATCACAGTCTTCCTCTTAGTAATTGTCCATGTTGTAACTCTTGAAAGTATGAATTCTGGAGTTTTAAATTCTGCTGTGCAGATGCTGTCCCATCAAACGATCCAAACATGATCCTTCAGCAAAATGAACAAGCAAATCTGTCCCTAATAGAGATTGAATGACTATGCTCAGAAACTCTTCAAATGACCATAATACATCACATACCAACATACACCCTGATTTGTCACATCCTTAGGTAATAATGGTCCACCCTACAGCTTCAGCTGGAGAAAGGCCAATAGGAATCTGGAGAACTAAAAGCAACATAATTCCCACTTTTAGGTTAAATAATAGATACCAAGGAAACTTTCCTGTCCCTATTTTATTTTATTTTTTCATTTATTTTTATTAGTTGGAGGCTAATTACTTTACAGTATTGTAGTGTGTTTTGTCATACATTGACATGAAATCAGCCATGGAGTTACATGTATTCCCCAAGCCGATCCCCCCCTCCCACCTCCCTCTCCACCCAATTCCTCTGGGTCTTCCCAGTGCACCAGGCCTGAGCACTTGTCTCATGCATCCAACCTGGGCTGGTGATCTGTTTCACCCTAGATAATATAGATGTTTTGATGCTCTTCTCTCAAAACATCTCACCCTCGCCTTCTCCCACAGAGTCCAAAAGTCTGTTCTGTACATCTGTGTCTCTTTTTCTGTTTTGCATATAGGGTTATCATTACCATCTTTCTAAATTCCATATATGCGTGTTACTATGCTGTAATGTTCTTTATCTTTCTGGCTTACTTCACTCTGTATAATGGGCTCCAGTTTTATCCACCTCATTAGATGGATAAAAAGAATTCAAATGAATTATTTTTAATGGCTGAGTAATATTCCATGGTGTATATGTACCACAGCTTCCTTATCCATTCATCTGCTGGGCATCTAAGTTGCTTCCATGTCCTGGCTATTATAAACAGTGCTGCGATGAACATTGGGGTGCACATGTCTCTTTCAGATCTGGTTTCCTCAGTGTGTATGCCCAGAAGTGGGATTGCTGGGTCATATGGAAGTTCTATTTCCAGTTTTTTAAGAAATCTCCACACTGTTTTCCATAGTGGCTGTACTAGTTTACATTCCCACCAAAGTGTAAGAGGGTTCCCTTTTCTCCACACCCTCTACAGCATTTATTGCTTGTAGACTTTTGGATAGCAGCCATCCTGACTGGCGTGTAACGGTACCTCATTGTGGTTTTGATTTGCATTTCTCTGATAATGAGTGATGTTGAGCATCTTTTCATGTGTTTGTTAGCCATCTGTATGTCTTCTTTGGAGAAATGTCTGTTTAGTTCTTTGGCCCATTTTTTGATTGGGTCATTTATTTTTCTGGAATTGAGCTGCAGGAGTTGCTTTTATATTTTTGAGATTAATTCTTTGTCTGTTGCTTCATTTGCTATTATTTTCTCCCAATCTGAAGGCTGTCTCTTCACCTTGCTTATAGTTTCCTTTGTTGTGCAAAAGCTTTTAAGTTTCATTAAGTCCCATTTGTTTATTTTTGCTTTTATTTCCAATATTCTGGGAGGTGGGTCATTGAGGATCCTGCTGTGATTCATGTCAGAGAGTGTTTTGCCTATGTTCTCCTCTAGGAATTTTATAGTTTCTGTCCTTACATTTAGGTCTTTAATCCATTTTGAGTTTATTTTTGTGTATGGTGTTAGAAAGTGTTCTAGTTTCATTCTTTTACAAGTGGTTGACCAGTTTTCCCAGCACCACTTGTTAAAGAGGTTGTCTTTTTTTCATTGTATATCCTTGCCTCCTTTGTCAAAGATAAGGTGTCCATAGGCTCATGGATTTATCTCTGGGCTTTCTATTCTGTTCCATTGATCTATATTTCTGTTTTTGTGCCAGTACCATACTGTCTTGATGACTGTGGCTTTGTAGTATAGTCTGAAGTCAGGCAGGTTGATTCATCCAGTTCCATTCTTCTTTCTCAAGATTACTTTGGCTATTTGAGGTTTTTTGTATTTCCATACAAATTGTGAAATTATTTGTTCTAGTTCTGTGAAAAATACCATTGGTAGCTTGATAGGGATTGCACTGAATCTATAGATTGCTTTGGGTAGTATAGCCATTTTGACAATATTGATTCTTCCAATCCATGAACACAATATGTTTCTCCATCTGTTTGTGTCCTCTTTGATTTCTTTCATCAGTGTTTTATAGTTTTCTATGTAAAGGTCTTTTGTCTCTTTCCTGTCCCTATTTTAAACAATACTGGGCCAGAGCAAAAACAGGTACTTGCTTGCTTTAGGAATTACTTGCTCCCAAGATAAGCCTGTGAACCAACTTAACAGCTTACTTACCAAAACTAAAAAGGTGTTTATCAAGACCCTCCTTAAGGCCTTCATCTTGCTGTGCCCATCAATCCAAAGTTATTTTAACATAAACTGCCCAATCCTAACAACTTGCCTGTCTTGCAGAACTCCGAGTTGTCTCTAAAATCCTGTAAGTATGTTTCCATACTTCCCCCATTTTGAGAAGCAATCACTGTTTTTTCAAGTTGGTGTTCTCCCTCATGCTATGAGTCAAATAAACATAGTCATGGTTGATCAATGGGCTCCTTTGGTGGTCTATTGAGGAGCAGAGAGTTGACACTACTGAAGTTCCCACCAAACTTCCTTTTTCTTACCCTGAGTGCAAAATGGGCCTTTAGTCCTCAGAATGTCTCATCTAACTGGTTTTCAGTAAATTATAAATAATCATCCCTCAAGTTTGCTCAGAAAATTATAGACTTTCATCCCAATCTTGGGTGATCCTCATCCATATGGCTCATCCCCCAGCTAAGAACACTACAGTGGAATGAAGATAAACCTTGGGGATGGCAGAAGACCGAGGAGATATTCATTGTCCTAGTCCTCTGCCATACCTACCAGATTCTACTTTGCTGAATTATACTGATACACAAACATATAGGGAGTATTGTCTGACTAAATACCAAAGAGAAAGCCACCCCCCACTTTCATGCTTGAAATACGCAGCAAGCTGTGCTCTCTGGGAGTCTGTGTTCATAGGCTATGTTACCGTATGTCCCTCTGCCAATTTCACAGTCCTTGTCCAAAGAATGTGTCCTTGGACTTCAATTTCTGAGTTTTGACTTCTTGTCTTTCCCATTAACTCTCCATGACATTACATGGAAGAGTGTGAAGTGTTTGGCTTCCTCACTTAACTGTTTACAAATTCTCCTGAAGCCCAAATTGCCCACACTTTTTCAATTGAGTCAAAATTTATCTCAAAGTTTGTAATAAGGGAGATTTGCACATGATAATACCTTTCTTCCCTCCTTGTAGGGCTGCTTCACAGCCTTAGGGCCTGAGTCTGTGGAGCTGCTGAGCTAATTAGGGCTAATTAACAATATAACATTATTATCAACTGCAACAAAGCACTTTTGTGCTCTTAAAAAGACTAACCATGAACTGACCTCATTTTAATTTGTTTATTTCATCTAGAAGGGACCATTCAGTGCCCAGCTCCTTTCTTCTATGGATGAGAAAGGGAAAGAAGAGGTGGGAGGGCTCTTCTCCTTCTGAGGGTTCCTGTTAAGCTCAGGTGGTTATGCAAGTCAAGGTCTATTATTATCGGTGATCTGTTACCACCAAGCACCTTCACATACTTAACTTTTAAGAAGAGGAAAGTGGCTTCCTTTTATTGAGAGAAGCAACTCAGAATAATTTTCTAAACCCTTCTATCAAGGCAGAAGTTTCCACTGAGAGGTTATTGAGAAGCAACTTGGGCACACTATTGGGGCACACTATTAGACTTAACCTTTATCCTTATAATACTCACTACAACTTTAATTACATTGCAGGTGTTACTCAGTGCATCTTTTTCCACTAGAATGTATTTTTCCTAATGTCATAAATCATGTTTGTATCTAGAATATGCCTCCCTGGCACATAATCAGTGCTCTTTTGCCACATAGCAGGCTCTTGTTAGGACACAGGGAGTCCTTAGTAAAGACTTAAAAGAAGAGACTGCACCAGCAGGAAGGAAACCAGTCACCTGTAAGGAGTGCTTCCTAAGTTATGCTTATTTTCACTAATATACAGTGCAGTGAGAAAAATAAGTAGAATGGGGCAGATTTTCATAATGTTATTAATACATACCTTATACTGTTTTATTATATTCTTTTGGTATTATAAAAGGCCATGCACTACCTTTTATGAAATGTTGGTATTAATAATGTTGGTTTTCTGGGTTTGTAATTTTAAAATTGACATTACTTGGAAAATTAAAATTGGCAACTCTATCTCAGTCATACAATTTAATTTTATTTTAATAAATTTTCTTCTTCATAAACTCTGAAAGTTTGGGAACTACTCTTCTAAGGCACTTCAAGGTATAATTTTAAAAAAATTAAAATTGTGATACACAAATATATAGTGTATGTATGTCAAAGTTTTTTTAAAACTCATTAATGAGAGAATTAGAAGGATGGCAGACCTGTTTCAAAGGAGGATATGAGAGCTTGAAAAGATGGTTACAAAAGGAGAGAAAGCTGAAATAAGATTGCTAATATAGATACAGAGCAATGAAATGTAACCTTTGGGGGTAATCTTTTCAATAGGACAAAAATCATTTGAGTCTTTACTAGAAAAAAATGTAATTTGTACCTTATTAATCTTCTGTAGTTAACATGTAACTCATTAGCGACTGAGCCTTAATCAGTAGTAAATTGTAAGTCAATATTACTTTCCTTTGGAATGGCAGATGACTCAGACAAGCTTGCTAGACAGCTTCTAGCAAGAGTTTGGAAGGCCACACACTAGTCTTGATTTCCAAGTTTGGGATGATTTTATTAAGAAAAACCTGCCTCTAATATTTGGATGGGGGTTATATGTATATATGTGCACATAAGTAAATGTGGATCTACAAATTTATAGGTATGAAACTGAAAGGAAATAAACCAAAACAGTAGCAGTGGTCCTGACTTGGAAATAGCATTATGAGTGCATTGGTTTGTGAGGACTGCCATAATAAAGTATTTACAAACTGGCTTAAACAACAGAAATGTTATTATCTCACAGTTCTGGAGGCAACAAGGGAGTTATGTTCCCCTCTAACGGCGCTGGGGAAGGATCAGTTCCAGGTCTCTTCTCCACCTTCTGCTTTGCCTGTGGCAGTATGTCTGCATCCACATGTCCTCTTTTGTGAGGATACCAGTCATACTGGATTGGACTTGGCCCCATATAACTTCATCTTAATGAACCAATTACATCTACAATGACCCTCTTTCCAAGTATGGTCACATTCTAAGGTATTGGGGGTTAGAATTCAAACATATGGGGGACACAACTCAATACAAAACAATGCATTAAGTTTTTCTGAGATGTCACTTTCTAAATGTTTAGAAAAAATAATACGCCAGCACCCATTTTCAAAGACATTCAACTATAGTTCTAGATGTCGGTATTAGTTTCCTAGGACTGCTATCATGAATTACCACAAATTGGGTGACTTAAAACAAGAGGAACTTATTTTCTTACAGATTGAGGGGCTAGAAATTCAAATCAAGCTGTTGGCAGGCCACACTCCCTCTGAAGGCCTGAGGAGGAACCTCTTCTTGCCTGCTCCTAGCTTCTATGTGCGTGAGCGCACGCATCACTTCAGTTGTGTCCAACTCTTCGAAACCCCATGGACTATAGCCCATCAGGTTCCTCTGTCCAGCAAATTCTCCAGGCAAGAACACTGGAGTGGGTTGCCATGCCCTCCTCCAGGGATCTTCCTGACCCTGCGATTGAACTCTTGTTTCCTGCGTCTCCTGCATTGGCAGGCAGGTTCTTTATCTAGCTTCTTTACCTAGCTTCTGAGGTTGCTGGCAATCCATGGAGTTCTGTGGTATGTAACTTTACCACTCCAGTCTCTGCCTCCATCTTCACATGACTGCCTTTATTTATCTTTTGCACTTTTTAGAAAAGTTATTTCTTAGTGGTTGCTCTAGGGCTTATCATATACATCTTAATCACAACCGACTTCAGATTTATACTAATTCAATTGTGGCATGATATAGAAATGCTATTCTTATACACATTTATTCTCTCTTCCCCAATTTTTGTGCTATTATTATAAATATTACATATATGTGTTTTGAATCCAACATACGTCATTATAATTATTACATTATGTAAATTAATGTTTACTCATTTTATGTCTATTAAAGAATCTGAGGAAAAAACGAGTACATATTTATAGAATTTGCTATATTAACCTTCTTATTTACCATTTCTAGTTCTCTTCACTTGTTCCTGTGGATCCAAGTTACCATCTGGTGGTGTCTCTTCTTTACTCCAATACAGCTTTGCTCCCACCCACCTTCTTTGTTCAGCTATTGGCAAATACATTGCATTTCTATGTGTTATAGGTCCAACAATACAATTACATACATATATTATTTTATAATTGCTCCTGGATCAGTTACGTAAAGATAGGAAAAGAACTATGCATTTACACTGTCTTTTAAAATTACATAATTACCTTCACCAGTCCTCTGTGTTTTCATGTGGATTCAAATTAACTGTCTTGGGTTACAGGCATTTTCCGTGGTCTGCTTTTTCTTCCCAAGTGGGTCACACTTTCCTGTTTCTTTGATATTTTGTCCTACCTCCTTTTGAAGAGACTGGGCTGCCTTTCTGGGTGCCTGGGATCCTCCACCAGCGTTGAGAAGTTGTTTTGTGGAAATTGCTCCACATTCAAATGATCTTTTGATGAATTTGTAGAGGAGAAACTAATCTCCCCATCCTATTTCTCCACCATTTTGAGGCCACCTCCCACACTTTCCTATTTCCTTGTGTGTCTCATAATCTTTCCTTGAAACTGGACATTTTAAGTAATATATTCTAGAATACTGGATATGGATCCCCTCCCATCTCTGCAGCTTGTGTTTTTGCTATTACTGTTTGCTTCTTTAATGACTTGGATAGACGATTTTAGTAAAGTCTACTACCATGAACTGTGAAACCTCTGATGTTGCTCCTCAGAGGGAGCAGCTTTGGGCATGCACACAGTCTCACCCTGGGATGACAGTGGTTTCAGTAGAGCTCTCTTTAACTATTTCTCTGACCCTCCTGTTAGAGGGTATTACTCCTTTGGTATCACACCAAGTTCTTAGGCTCCACTAATTGCTAACTGATTGCTCTACTATCTTTGACCATATTCTTGGGGCATATAAGTTGTTCTACAGTCTGACATAATTGAAATGGAGCCACTTTTCAGGAATATTTTTTAAGGACAGTTTTTGAGGTTTGTTCTGGCCCCAGGAGGGCTCTTCTTAATTGTGTCTTCTGCTGATCCTCTATGGTAAACCAGATGGCTTCTGGCTTAGGTCTCTTACAGACATACCAACTTCCTCTTAATTGCTTACCACCAAAAATCTCCATTGTATTTGAGGCTTGAAATCCCCCACACTTTGTTTGAAATGAAATCAATTCCTTTGGGAAACACTTTGTAGAGGGGCTTTCCTAGTTGCTCAGCTGGTAAAGACTCCTTCTAGAATGCAGGAGACCCCAGTTCGATTCCTGGGTCAGGAAGATCCACTGGAGAAAGAATAGGCTACCTACTCCAGTATTCTTGGGCTACCCTGGTGGTTCAGGTGGTAAAGAAACCACCTGCAGTGCTGGAGACCTGGGTTTGATCCCTGGGTGGGGAAGATACCCTGGAGAAGGGGAAGGCTACCCACTCCAGTATTCTGGCCTGGAGAATTCCACAGACTGCATAGTCCATGGAGTCATAAAGAGTCAGACACGCCTGAGCAACTTTCACTTTCCTTTTGTAGACGTCTGTTTTTAAGTACTGTTTATCCCTTGTGGAAAAATTCTGAGTCAATACTCTGGGCACTGAACAGGAGTGGTAGCCTTTGATCTCAGTTTGCCCCTCCTGGCATGGAATTTCCACCCCAGTAGTGAGTCCAGGTGAAAGTGATCAGGGCCCCTAGACTCGCAGTGTGTGGTGCTTGGGGAGCGCCTCCTCCCTCTGAGTGGAGCAATGGCATTTCTGACCTCTCAGCCACTCACTAGGAACTCAGCCTCTGCACTCAGAGTGAGAACATATAAGAAATAATGACTGCCTACCCCTCCATGTGAGACACAGTATCCCTTAACCAGCAGTTTAGGAAAGAGAAAGACCCATTTTCTTGGCCATACTCTCTTGAAGTTGAGTTTCAATCAAGCTGTGCTGGGAGTGGGAATGAGGGAAAGGGTCACAGACCAAATGACTCAGAATCTTCCTACTGTTCCCAAGTTCTAGTAGACCTTCTTTAATAACTGTTGCTTCATTTGTTGCATATCCTTAGTGCAAATTCCATAGATTTTTTAAAAATTGTTTTAAAATAATTATCACCAGTTATGCTTGTTTATTTAGGTAATAGGTCCATAGAACTCCTTTTTCTCTGTTATTCTTGACATCTGTTCTTCATAATTACTTGGTCATTTGTTTTCAGATGTAAACCTGAAACCACACACGACAGTTGTTAAAATGGGGAAAAGTAAATGTTTTTTAATGTTGAGTTTTTGTGACATTTTGCATTAGAAATATTTAAAGAGTGGACAAGATGACATTTCAGACTTATTTTTTTTCTCACTCCATATGTGAGAGTGGCAAAATTTAATAGAATGTAGCTTAAAAATGTTTCAGAAGATCCTATATGTTTATAGTATCATAAAAATGTTTGAAGAATCTATGTTTAAAGTCAAAAGCAGACATCTGTTGGAAGGCAGCTGAAAGTGAATATTAATGAGATCTAGGTACAAAACCAAATTTGTCTTTGTGAGTCAATCCAACTACAGTAGCTGATCCAATTATAATCTCTCTCTTAATTCTCTTTAACACCAGTTACAACCAAGTCAGTTCATTAAGAATTCACATCAGAGTAAAAGGTCATGGCTAAAAATGAATATACTGCCCCTGCCATTCATCAGTTCATTTAATGCATCAAAAATGGTTTCCATTTCAGAACACTCAAGAACTTCATTAAGGATTTGTACTGGGAGGTGAGAGTAGAAATGTACTTTGGTATGCCTTCCTATTTACATTTCCATTTATCTGTATTCCCTCTGATGTGCCAATGATTGTCAGTTTAAAAAATGTGGCACCTATAAATAGGCTTTAATTACTCATTTAGTTCAATCATTTAGTCAACAAACACTTACTGAGTAAATACTAGGCCAGTCTGCTCTAATTCTAGATGCATAGCAATGTACAAGACAGACTACATCCCGATTCTCTCACAGTCCATCCTCCAATCACTGTCCCAGGTAAATGAAGACACGTGTTACGCGCTGCACTAGTGTGCTGTTGGACGTCCTATCAGGACCAGGTGCTCATGTGTGACTTGCTGGAAGTGTCAGCTGCTGATGTCTCATAGCCACATCTCTTTCTCCAAATTGCCCTCTATCAAAGGGACCCACCTCGTCATCCAAGGTTATAGTCACTGCCCAAGGGCAGTCTGTACCAAATGTCTGGTTAACGCAAAGTATTATTTAAAAAAAAAAAAAAGAAAAAGTTCCCCCTGCATCAGTGTGTGATAACTCTAAAGATCTGTCTCAGCTTCAGTGATTCCTGTAAGATCACCTGAAACTTCTGTTACAGTTCCATCACAGTGGAATTTCTACCTCTATCAAGTTCTGCTCCCCGTTTAAAGGATTTTTTTCCTGAAGGAACTCCCCACAAAAACCTTCATCTTAGATACATTTCCAGGGAACTCACCCTAAGATGGTGGGTACCAGAATGGCCCTAGGAAGCAGACTCTCCCAGGATCTACCCCTACCTCAGCATAACTCCCACCTGAACTGTTGGGCGTGCTAAGAGAGGAAAGGAATTATATACGGAGAGAGTGCAGGGCAGCCCAGCACAAGCTCCTGGAGCCAAGAGAGCACATTTGAGAAGGAAGATGAGATTGCTGTATTAAAGGAGGTGAAATATAAAGATGGAGAAGAGACAGGAGAGTACTCTCTTCTGGCACTGAATTCAACACCCTAGCAAAGACCATAGGAGATGTTACTAATATCTGCTAAGATGACTCCTGGCAGCTGGAAGAAAGTTGTGGCCCACACTACATGACACATACTTGCTAGATATGCTGGAGTCCACTGACTGTGGAGGAAGAAGACAGAGTCAGAGAACAAAGTATTCAAAAATGAATAAACCTTTCAGGCCTAACAACCTATCAACCAGTTCTATTCCACGGGAAGACTTAAACAGCATTCCATTTACCAAAGAAATAAGAAACGTGCTGGTGAGAATGGCCCCAGTATCATTGAAAGGTTCAGTTGCGGCTGTTCTCCTGACTAACAGTAGGAAATATTATTACAGAACAAAGCCCTCAGTGTCAATGAAGATGACAGGATCAAGAAGTAGCAGAGGGGCCAGATGGCAGCACTTTACTGACAAAACAAGACGGGAATAACTGCCACAAAGGATAGAAACGTTGGAAAGAGAACCAGGAGAAGCAGACTTCTATGAAGATGCCTTATAAAATATTTTATTTACATGTATAAGATAAGTGGGCAACCAACAACATAGATAATGCTGTGTTTAGTCGTTCAGTCATGTCCAACTTTTTGTGACCCAATGGACTGTAGCCCGCCAGGCTCCTCTGTTCATGAGGATTCTCCAGGCAAAAATACTGGAGTGGGTTGCCATGCCCTCCTCCAGGGGATCTTCCCAACCCAGGAATAAAATCCAGGTCTCTCATATTTCAGGCAGATTCTTCACTGTCTGAGCCACCAGGGAAGCCCATGAATATTGGAATGGGTAAACTATCCTTTCTCCAGGGGATCTTCCTGACCCAGGGATCGAACTGGGGTCTCCCGCATGGCAGGAGGATTCTTTACCAGCTGAGGTGCCAACAAACACATTGTTAAATAGATACAATCAGAAGTAACCTCAGTGGATGAACAGAAGGATGGAGTCGTTCATCCCAATGAAAACTCATAGCCTTTTACCTAATTACTAAACCTGAGGCAGTTCTCAGGCCTAAAACCCATTAATTGAAAGACAGGTTGGATCCCTATGAAGAAGAATCTGGCAATAGCACCACAAATGTTTATAACATTGATCCCTCCACATCAGTGAAGATTTTAAGGGGCAAATGGTCTGAGACCTAAAAGAACATCCATTTGAAAGCAAAGGACAAATTATTGCATCTTGCTTCTCCCAGCAATAACAAGGAAGCATAAAACTTGCTGGTCTCTGAGTATGGAGGCAACACATGCTATACCTAGAAATTATGCTCAACCTATTTACTAGAGTACAAGGAGAGATTTCAGCTTTCAGTGGGGCCTGCAGTAGGACCTGCTGCTTGGCCCATATGATCCAGCAGATGCTAGGTTGCTAAATGTATCTGAGGGGAGAAAACATCAGGCAGAATTTAGGGAAGCCACACTGGAAAAATCACAACGTAGATACTCTAAGGCCTGCAGCAAGCCCATGCCATCCACAGCCAATATGTACACCATTTGATAAACCACTTCTGGTACACTGTTGGGCTCTGGTAGTGAAAAGACATATGACTATATGACATCAGGTGAACATGTGGCAAGAGCTGCCCATCCTGAGCTGAATTCTGTCAGTCCCATCAAGTCATATGGTCAGGCAGCCCAGCTGCAATCAATTTTAAGATGAAAGCGAATCAGTTATGAGCAGTTATACACAAGGCCAGAGGGCACTAAAAATATACCAACAGGTGTCCCAGAACTACACATCATTTACCACTATTGTAATGGCAGCTGTTTCTCAGCTCATACCTAGATCATACTGTTAGTACGGTCCTTTATGATTAGCACTACCAGAGAAAGCAGCTGAGTTTGGTCCATGGATGGATGCAAGCTGAAAATGCACTGTAACTGTACCACAGTACCACTCAGGAATGATCTGTGTGTTAGTTTGCCAGGGCTGCCATAGCAAAGTACCACAAGCTGGGCAGCTTAAAACAACTGAAATATATTATTCCACAATTCTAGAGGCGAGAAGACCAAAATCAATGTGTGCTCAGGGGCCATTCTCCCTCCTAAGGCTTTAGTAGAGAATGCTTCCTTGACTCTCTAGCTTCTGATTGTTGCTGGCAATTCTTGACATTCCTTAACCGGTGGCCTCATAGCTCCAACCTCTGCCTGTGTCTTCACATGGTCTTCTTCCTATATGTCTGTCTCGAAATCTCTCTCCTTGAAAGAACAATTGCCGCTGAAATTGGGGTCCACTGTAGTCCAGTATGAGTTCATTTTAATGATTATATCTGCAAAGACGCTATTTCAAAATAAGGTCACATTCACAGGTATTAGGGGTTAGGACTCCAATATACCATTTAGGAGACATAACTCAATTCAACACACAAAACCCTGAAAGATAGAAGCAAGAGAAAATCTTCCCATTAGGCATAGCTTCAGAAAGTGCACTTTGCCATGGTATTACTCAGGGTTCTCCAGAGAAACAGAAACAATAAGATATATATTAGCTAAAACATTCATCTCCACTGATCCTTGGACATGGGTACTCGTGGTTCTTGGACTTTTGGACTCAGACTGGGACCTTCACCATCACACCACCTGCCTACCCCCGCCTTGCAAATTCTCAGCCTTAGGACTGGGACTGAATTATGCCACCAGTTTTTCTGGTTCTTTCAGGTTGAAATGGCAGATTGTGGGACTTCTCAGCTCCATAACCTTGTGAGCCAATTCCTATACACATACGGGCTTCCTTGGTGGGGAAGCCTATCTACACAGTACATCTATAAATACACCTATATGTGTGTGTCAGTGGCTCAGTTGTGTCCCTCTGGCTCTTTGTGACCCCATGGACTATAGCCTGCTAGGTTCCTCTGTCCATGGAATTCTCCAGGCATGATTAATGGCCATTAATGGCCATTCCCTTCTCCAGGGGGTCTTCCCAACCTATGGATCAAACCTGGATCTCCTGCATTACAGGCAGATTCTTTACCTTCTGAGACAGTAGGGAAGCCCATGAAAGGGAAAGGGAAAGTCTCTCAGTCATGTCTGACTCTTTGGGACCCCACGGACTATACAGTCCATGGAATTCTCCAGGCCAGAATACTGGAATTGGTAGCCATTCCCTTCTCCAGGGGATCCTCCCAACCCAGGGATCAAACCTGGGTCTCCTGCACTGCAGGCAGATTCTTTACCAGCAGAGCCACCAGGGAAGCCTCTATGTATACAAATATCTCCTCATATATATGAGGAGATTTATTATAGGAATTGGCTGACATGGTTATGGAGCTGAGAAGTCCCATAATCTGCCATTTTCAACCTGAAAGAACCAGAAAAACTGGTGGCATAATTCAGTCCAAGTCCTAAGGCTGAGAATTTGCAAGACGGGGGTGGGCAGGTGGTGTGACAGTGAAGGCCCCAGTCTGAGTCCAGAAGTCCAGGAACCAGGAAACCCATGTCCAAGGACCAGTGAGATGAGTGTTTCAGCTAACACAGAGAGAGCACCCTGGCACTTCCTCCGCCTCTCTGTTTAATCCAGGACCCCGGTGGACTGGATGGTGCCTTCCCACACTGGCAAGGGTGACCTTCTCCACGCAGTATGCAAATTCAAATGCTAATCTTTTCCAGAAACACCCTCACCGACAAACTCAGAAATTGTTTTTTATCAATATCTTCACAACCCTTAGCCCAGTCAAGCCGACACATAAAATTAACCGTAACTGTCATCTACTTAAAGTGTGGGAATAGAAATGGCTGAAACTAGGAATATATGTAGATTCACACACAGAAGTGAATCATTTGGCGGGCTGGACAGGTATCCGGAAAGAACAAAACTGCAAGATTGGGAACAAAAGTGTGTGCGGAAAAGGCATGGAAATGGACTTTGGTAGTGACACAATGAGGGGTTACAAATATTCAGCCCTTAGTCTAAATTTGGCAACAGTTAAAATGGTCACCATGCTCCAAATTACAGATAGAGAAATGAACTTGGAGAGAAGAGAATTGCTTTGGGATGTTTCTGGCGTAGAGCACATAGCATTCCCTAGCACTCAGCCCCTGGGTGAGTACGAGGCACAGAGTCAGTGCTCGATAGATGTTACAGCTGAGTAAACGGCTCTAAGTTTTGGCTTTTCCAATTGGATAGATTGTAGTGTCATTTACTGAACTAGGGAAGACTGAGGGAGAAACTGCTTTTGTGAAATGAAAAAGGAATCAGGATAAGGTTTCTGCATTCTGAAACCCTATTTCTGAGGTTTTCTCTGGTTCCTCAAGAGCTGGTTGAGCCATGAGCAGGTACAAACAAAAATATTAGACGTACAACCCTCAACCAACAGGGAGCGTGCAACCTGGTAGATAAATGCCTCAGTTTCCCTGGTCCCTGGTGAAGCAATTCTGAAGCAGGTTCCATATTTTTTTCTCATAGAATCCCCAGTGGACGGAGCTGCATTTGAACACAGTGGTAACAGGCTCACTAACATGTTCCTTCCTGGCTTTCCCCATTACCCTGTCTCTCTTTCACCCACTTCCCCACTGTGCTTCCCGGAATCAACTTCCAAATAAATGGCTGCCTCAGGCCTCAGTTTTAGAGGATGAACAAATAATAGAATTTGAGTTTATAGATTACCTTTACCTAAATTTCTCTCCCTCTTCTCTCCATCAATCAGAGCTTTTCATATTCTTTAAAACCCAGTTTAAGTTTCCATCTCCATCAAAAAGCTTTCTCTGATCATATCACCCAAAGGCAGCATCCCTCCTCTGCTATTTTCCTCTAGAAATGTTACTTGTTGAGCAATTTGAAATTCATTTTCCACATTCTTATATCATCATGGGCTCAGGACTCTTATCCTGCCCCCCAGAAATTTTGCAGTGCACACCCCTAGGCCTCAAAGTAAACACATTCTTTCCCTTTCTCTCTCTGGATTTATTTCCCTTAGGACTTGCACATGTGGCTTTTTATTTCTTTGGAGTAATGAATTTGTAGATTTGGGTTTGAATGTGGAAAAGGAGGCCATTTAGGCCTATAATTTGTACAAGAAAAAGCTACATAGCTCAGCGTATTTGAACTTTTGCAAAAGGAGCCAAAAACTATAAGTAATGATGACACACTACATGGTGGCTGTTACCCAATGAGTGTGTGTGGGGGTGAGTGTGTGGGTGGGTGTGTGGGAGGGTGAGTGTGTGGGAGGGTGAGTGTGTGGGAGGGTGAGTGTGTGGGAGGGTGAGTGTGTGGG
>CM035295.1:4810315-4849310 GCA_020226075.1 Hydropotes inermis | reverse complement strand
GTGAGTGTGTGTGTATATGGGCTTCCCTCCCAGCTCAGTGGTAGCAAATCTGCCTGCCAATTCAGGAGATGCAGGTTTGATACGGGGATGGCGAAGATGCCCTGGAGAAAGAAATGGCAACCCACTTCAGTATTCTTGCCTGGGAAAGCCCATGGACAGAGGAGCCTGGAGGGCTACAGTCCATGGGGTCACAAAGAGTTGGACATGACTAAACAACAATAATATACATATCTTTTCAAAACTTCAAGGGCAGAAAGATTTGGTCAGTATCTTTCTTCTTGTGAAGCCTTAATGGATATATTAGGTTGGTGCAAATGTAATTGCAGTTTCAGACCATGAGTTTTAAATCATCATAACTAGGCTCAAACACATCTTTACTGATCAAAATAAGAACAATTATAACCAACACATTCTTGCCAAAGAGAAATAAGTTTGTTCCCGTAGCATAACAATCCGTGCTTCAGGATTTAATGAACTCTTGGAAAGCATTTTCTGGATCCTGCTGGTTGGGGAAGCATTTTCCCTGCAAAAAGTTGTTGAGATGCTTGAAGAGGTGGCAGTGGGTTCCCTAGAGGTTAGGTGAAAATGGCCGATGAGTCAGAGTGCCGTGGCCGATCTGGTCAGCTTTGGAAGTGCTGCTTGTGTGACATGCTCTGCAGTCAGGCATTGTCTTGAAGAAAATTGGGCCCATTCTGTTGACCAATGCTGGCTGCAGGCACTGCAGTTTTCAATGCATCTCATTGATGTGCTGAGCATACTTCTCAGATACAATGGTTTTGCTGGGATTCAGAAAGCCGTAGCGGATCAGACCAGCAGCAAACCACCAAATGGTGACCATGACCTTTCTTTGGTGGGTGTTTGGCTTTGCTAAGTGATTTGGACCTTCTTCTTGGTCCAGCCACTGAGCAAGTCATTGCCAGTTGTCATATAAAACCCACTTTTTGTCACACGTCACAATCCAATCAAGAGATGATTCACTGCTGTTATGTAGAATAAAAGAAGACAACACTTCAAAACCATGATTTTTTTTTATTTTCAGGAAGCTCATGAGGCACACACTATCAAACTCTTTCACCATTCCAATTTGCTTCTAGTGCCGAACAACCACAGAATGGTTGACGTTGAGTTCTTCCGCAATTTCTCATGTAGTTGTAAAGGAAATCAGCCTCAATGATGGCTCTCAATTGGTCGTTGTCAACTTCTGATGGCCAGCCACTATGCTTCTCAACTATAAGGCTCTCATCTCTTTGGCAAAACTTCTTGAACCACCACTGCCCTATATGTTAGCAGTTTCTGTGCCAAATGTGTTATTGATGTTGCAAAGAAGTCTCCACTGCTTTATGACCCATTTTGAATTCAAATCAGAAAATCACTCAAATTTGTTTTTTGTCTAATATCAATTCCATAGTCTAAGATATGTATACAGTACACAGCAAGTAATAAGTCATTAGCAAAAAACCATAAAGTGAGAAATGCATGTTAAAATGATGTATAGCATAACCATATTTAAGAATGTGTTTCAGTATCAAATGGCAAAGGTCAACAGTGCAAAATTGTGACTACTTTCACACCAACCTAATACACAGCAAAAGATAGGGCCAAACAAGACAAAGTGCATATTTCTTTTTTAATTCATGTAAAATTGCAAGCTTTATTTTTCATATTTGTTTCCCAAAGAGGTAGCATTACAAAGAAATAGCATCTCTCTGAAAGCCAAAATACTTCCATCATTAATGAACTCTCCATGGCACTGGTAGAAAAACAAATATTTCAGTTCTCAAAAATCAAGACACATTTAACCTTTAACAGTCTTGTTATAAATTGTGTAGGTACATGTGTATATATATCTGTTTTATTTTAGATACTTCACCCATGCAAAATCTCTGTGGGTTTGTCAATCAGAATAAGACTGTAATGTTTATATGAGTTCTTTTTGATGAAACAATGGACTGAAGCAAAAGAACAAAATATCTCCTCTCCCAAAACTCTAACTGATTGAACCAAGCACCCACATTCTAATCCTTCAAATAGCTATTGCATGAGATATCTCTCTGACACCTACTCACAGAAAGAAGAAAGGAAATAAAAGATCTCTCAGAGATCTTTGCATTTAAAGCATGGAGTCTTAACCAGTGGGCCTCCAGGGAAGTCCCTTAAAGATCTCCTGAATTGTTAGATTCAGTTAAGTTCAGTTCAGTAGCTCAGTCATGTCCGACTCTTTGCAGCCCCATGGACTGCAGCATGGCAGGCTTCCCTGTCCATTACCAACTTCCAGAACTTGCTCAAACTCATTAAGTCAGTGAAGCCATCCAACCGTCTCATCCTCTGTCATCCCCTTCTCCTCTTGCCTTCAATCTTCTCCAGCATCAGGGTCTTTTCTAAGGAGTCAGTTATTCACATCAGATGGCCCAAGTATCAGAGCTTCCTTCAGCTTCAGCATCAGTCCTTTCAGTGAATACTCAGGACTGATTTCCTTTAGGATTGACTGGTTTGATCTCCTTGCTGTCCAAGGGACTCTCAAGAACCTTCTCCAACATCACAGTTCCAAAGCATCAATTCTTCAGTGCTCAGCTTTCCTTATGGTCCAACTCTCACATCCATACATGATTACTGGAAAAAACATTGCTTTGACTAGATGGACCTTTGTCAGTAAAGTAATGTCTCTGCTTTTTAATATACTATCTAGGAGTTTTAGATTGCAACCCTTAAGTACACATTTATTCAAGAAGGTATTACTACATGTTTAATTTTTTTTCCAAAACAATCTGTTGCCATGTCTGTATATTGACTGAATATCTACATAGAATACCTACTATATGTAAGGCACCATGCATAGAGTACCCATCTCTTGCTAGCTGGCATGTGCTAAGTTGCTTCAGTCATGTCCAACTCTTTGTGACCCTGTGGACTGCACCCTGCCAGGCTCCTCAGTCCATGGAATTAGCTGGACCTGTTCCTAAAATCTCAATGTAGAAAGTCTGGCTATCAAGGCTTGCCTTCTGTGGTTTTAACCTTCAAACCCAGATCTCATGATATAACCACTTTTTTACAAATCACATGGAACAGAGACTGAATGAAAAAATGAAATTAATAAAGTGTATAAAAAAGAAGAAATAGAGAGCTCAGGTGAATATATCTTGTCTTGTGGGAGTCACCCTGTAGAAATAGGAAGTTGACACGAGTGTGTGAGCAGGACTCATCCCAACAGTCCACTTACTACTTCTGAAGCCAGGGCAGAATAGAGATAGTACATGGGACAAAACACGGGATCCTGTAATGCATGCTGACCACAGTTTACCAATACGTGTGACCCAGAGTCCCTGATGCTAACTATCCAGATTAATAATTTCTCCATTTGGGAGAAATTAAGAAAGAGGTGAAAAAGAAGAGAAGAGAGCCTGAGTATCTGCCCTCTCTCAGAGGACTACACATCTCACATTATATCCACTGTTCCTCTAAATGCAATCCAGTCTATTACATCTTTTCTTTTATTTTTGACTCAGGAAATAAATCACCATATGTTTGTCTTATCTTCCCAACCACATTATAAAATCCTAAAAAGATCTGTCAATGCAAACTAAAACTACAATGAGCTATCACCTCACCCTGATCAAAATAGCCATCTTCAAAAAGTTTACAAATAATAAATGCTCAAGAGGGTGTAGACAAAAAGGGAACCCTGCTACACTGTTGATGGGGATGTAAGCTGGCATAGTCATCATGGAGAACAGTGGAGGTTCCTCAAAAAACTAAAAATTAAATTACTATAAGATCCAGCAATCCTACTCCTGGGCAGGTATCTGGAGAAAACTCTAACTGAAAAAGATACGTGCACCCCAGTGTTCACAGCAGCACTATTTACATTAGCCAGGACATGGAAGCAACCTAAGTGTCCATCAACAGATGAATGAACAAAGACATGGCATACATATATACAATGGGATATTACTTGGCCATAAAAAGAATAAAATATTGACGTCTGCAGCAACATGGATGAACCTAGAGATAATCATACTAAGTGAAGTAAGCCAGAGAAAAATAAACAGTATTTGATATCATTTTATATGGGAAATTTTAAACGTAATACAAATGAACTTATTTACAAAACAGAAACAGACTCACAGATATAGAAAACAAACTTGTAGTTACCAAACAGGAAAGGGGATGGGGGAGGGATAAGTCAGCAGTATAAGATTAACATATATACACACCACTATATATAAAACAAAGTACAAAGATTTACTACAGCACAGGGAACTATGTTCAATATTTTGCAATAACCTAGCATAGAAAAGAACTCTGTCTTCAGCTTCCTTTGGATCTCCACAATGCTGGAGATTTAAAAGACATAAATACAATTCTCTAGACAATAATCATTATAGAAATCATATTTATTGATGGTTTTCAATATGCTAGATATTATTATTTTGCTTCCCTGGTGGCTCAGACAGTAAAGAATCCACCTGCAATGCAGGAGACCTGGGTTCAATCTCTGGGTTGGAAGATCCCCTGGAGGAGGGCATAGCAACCCACTCCAGTATTCTTGCCTGGAGAATTGGAGAATCACCATGGGATTCTAGGAGGAGCCTGGAGGGCTGCAGTCCATGGGGTCACAAAGAGTTTGACATGACTGAGAGACTAAGTACAGCACAATTATTATTTTAACTGCTATATACACATTAACTAATTTAATCTTCACACCACTTCGATAAGATATACATTAGTAACATTCTCATTTTATAGATGAAGTTGAGTCAGGAAGTTCAAGTAACTTCCCTAAATTTGTACTTCCAGAAAGTGAAAGAGCCAGGATTTGAATATTTATTCTATACTGTATGAAAAACATGAAATAATTACAGAAGAGAGGATGACAGGGCAGGGCATGTAAAACATGGGAAGTATATCAATCAGGGTTCAACCAGACAGTAAAACTAGTAGCATATATATGAAAGTGAAAGTGAAAGCTGCTCAGTCGTGTCTGACTCTTTTTAACCCAATGGACTATACAGTCTGTGGAATTCTCCAGGACAGAATGCTGGAGTGGGTAGCCCTTCCCTTCTCCAGGGGATCTTCCCCACCCAGGGATTGAACCCAGGTCTCCTGCATTGCAGGTGGATTCTTTACCAGCTGAGCCACAAGGGAAGCCCAAGAATACTATAGTGGGTAGCCTATCCCTTCCCCAGTGGATCTTCTGGACCCAGGAATAGAACTGGGGTCTACTGCATTGCAGAAGGATTGTTTACCAACTGAGCTATCAGGGAAGCCCAATAAATTTATATTAAGAGGGGTTGTTGTTGTTTCTTTAAACAAGTAATTGACTTATACAATTATGGAGACTAGCTAAGAAAGTCTGAAGTCAGGAAAGCAGACAGGCAGAAAAGGAAGATCCCAACTGGGGTAGAGCTCAAGGACACAGTGTGAAGCTTGTCGTTAATGAGTAAAACCAGAAATCCAGGGGAAAGGGAACACAATTACAGACCTAGCAGTTGTTCCTGGTTTCTCCCTCAGCTCAGGGAAGACCTAAGCCCTCTTTTGAAGGCCTTCCAACTGATTAAGTCACGTATACTTAGAATAATCTTCATCTTGATTAATTCAAAGTCAACTGTTTAAAGACTTTAATCACATCAGTACAAGCTCTTCACAGAAAAACCTAGATTCATGTTTGAATGAGTAACTGGGACAACGTGTGCAAGCTACAAAATTGTAGTCTTCAACTCTCCTACAACAATATCCCATCATAACCAGACATACTAGAAAGGAAATTCTGGATACTGTTGTTCATTCTAACCAAGTTAACACTCTCCCACCACAAAGCCACTAAAAAAGGCAAGGGGATTCTACAAGGCATAGGGCAGGGAGGGACAGCGGAAGGGACGGTCAAGACAATCCAAGGGCAAGGACATAGAAGAGCTGAAATGCTTTATAAAAAGTATTTTAAAATACTTTTTTAAAAGCTTCTTTAAAAAAGGTAATTGAGAAGAGCATATAGTCATAAAACCCCAGTGGTGACTCCAGGGCTAGATGGCAGTGCAAACGTTCAATGTTGATGGGAGAGGGAGGAACCTGCTGAGGGGGGAGGTACCTGCAGGATTGGGCACATGGGAAACCCAAGTGGATAAAGGACGGGAGAAGGTGGTTGGGAAAATGGGATAGGCCATGAGCTCTGTGTTTCTGAAAGTTTTAATATGGTTAATGGAATGACCTAGCAGATACAACTGATTCTCGTTGTTCGTAACAGCTCTGCATTATGAAGTCATAAACGAACGCTGCATTAGCAAATACTGAACCACTGCTCCGGTAGAAGCACTGGGTCAAGTTCCTCTAAGACTCTGCTCATAACATTTTCACCAACTAATCAATACCAACCTTGTCTTATGTGTGTTTCTGTTTAAAGACACCTTTTTTTTAAAAACAATATTATTGATTAATTAATTTTTAACTCCTGGCTAACAGCACTAAAACTGACACCTAAACAAAGTTTATGCAACACATATGTTTTCCCTATAAGACACATACCAGTCTTCTGTACTTGGACACTACTATACTCGTGGACCATATTAAGTCGTGAAATTACAAAAAAAAAAATGCAAAAAACATGACACTAAATGTTAAACAAAAGGTCTAATGAATTGACAGTATGAGAACTGAAACAAGACAGCAGTGTGTCCCGTTGTTTGATCCCAGCGGAGAACGTGCAGGTAAGAAGACTAATTTTTCACCATTCTGCACATGTATACAAATGACTATAAAAACACTGTAAGTATTAATTTGGGGGTCACAAATAAACTCTAGTGAATCGGTGAATTCACAAATATGAAGTCTGTGAATACTAAGGATTGACTGTATATATGAAGATTCACTCTTGGATTAATGTGAATAGTTAGAAAGTCCCAGTGCCTAACAATGACTCCACCCAGACATACTTCCTATTTCTACCATGTGCCAAACTGAAGATAAAAAATGAGTAAGCAATCCATTACCCATGCTTTTCTGGACTCAGCGCATCCCAGCAGTGAAACTTCTTGGCTTACAGTCAGTTGATCTAGTTGGTTTGTGGTTTTCAGTCAACCACAGACGCTGCTCTGCTTTTGAGTTTGGGGCTATGGTTCTCTGCTGCTTATTTTGTTTATTTCATCTATCTCTGAGTCTCCACTGTGGCTGGACATGTAACAGCTGCTTAGTTGTCTTTCTGGCATAAGCCCCTACTATGTGAGCAGTAAAAGATGATTACCTGTGACTCCACAGCTGCACAGAGAAATGCAAATGGTGAAAACCCTCTTGGGACTTCCCCATACACCCAGTGGTTAAGACTCTATGCTTCCAATGCAGGGAGTGCAGGTTCCATCCCTGACCAGGGAACTAAGATCCCACATGCCTTGCAGCATGGCAAAGCAAAACAAAACAAAAACCTGTCAGGATAGCAGGTCTCACTTGAAATGTATTAGGTGAAATCTCAAATGGACCTTTCGTGTTAACTAGCAATTCTAATTTCTCTAATTCATTCCTGTTGCCCTCTCCTATACAACTATTTCATACATTTCTCTTTGTCTTAGTTTTCTTGGAGTGACATAACTAATACCATAGACTGAGTGGTTTAAAAAAACAGAAGCTTATTTTTCACAATTCTGAGGACGGGGACATCACGGTCAGGCTGACAGCACGGCCAGTCTCTGATGCGGATTCTCTGCACGGCTTGCCTGTGGCCACCTTCTCCCTGTGTCCTCACTTGGTAGGGAGAGAACGAGTTCTCTGCTGCATCTTCCTGAAAGGGCATAAATCCCACCATGAGGGTCCCATCCTCACTTTATTATCTAAACCAAATTATTTCCCAAAGGCTCTCTCTCCAAATACCATCACATTGGGTGTTAGGGCTTCATTTAGCTTCATTTGTTTGGTTTTTAGGTTCTACATATAGGTGAGATCATATAGTATTTGTCTTTCTCTGACTTATTTCACTTAGCATAACACTCTCAGGGGTACTTAATGGTGCTCATTGGTAAAGAATCCACCTGCCAATGCAAGAGACATGGGTTCGATACCTGGGTCAGGAAAATCCCCTGGAAAAGGGAATGGCTAGTCACTCCAGTATTCTTGCTGGGAAATCCTATGGACAGAGGAGCCTGGCGGGCTACAGTCCATGGGGTTACAGAGCGTTAGACATGACTTGGTGAATAAACAGCAACAATACCCTCAAGGTCCATCCATGTTGTTGCAAGTGTCAAGATTTCCTATTTTATGGCTTATTTTTTAAATTATATATATATAATTTTATCCACATCTTTATCCACTCAACAGACATTTAGGTTGTTACCCTGTTTAATTTTTACCATAGAACTTATCACAAAATCCTGTTGGAGTTCCCCCAATAATATGTGCCTTACATTTTTAACAAATGTCATGAATAATTTTTCTTTAACATCCTCATCTAAAATGTAAGCACCACCCCCCCCGACAATCAGGGATTTTATGCTATTTATTACAATATTTCTGTCACCTAGAATAACATGCCACATAGTATTTGTGGAATGACTGAATGAGCATCTCATGTTAAGAGGCAGCCATCATTGCTTGCACGCCCACATCCTATACACACTACAGGTAAGCTAAGGCAGATGAAGCTGACGACATTCCTCAGGAATCCTGAGATGATGTCAGAGAGAGAGTGTTCTAACTAAGCAGAGACATGGCTTTAATTTAACTGAAGTCAAGGCATTCATTTGTCTCTTAGCCTTATATTCCTTTGAGAGTCCACGTGCTGCTGCATCACAGAAACCTTTACTCGTCCACTGTTGTTTAGCATTCTTACATGTTGAAATGTGATTTCTCCAATTCCAAGTGTCTATTTGTAGATAGCAAATTCTCTCTTGTAACCCATCAGAGAGATGAGCACACTACCTTGGGCCAGAAAGAATCATTCTAACAAAGTAAAGTGTCACATAGAGACAGGTCATGGTTCCAAATTTTCAGAGGAAGGGATGGAAATATTGACTGGGAATCCCCTTGTGCAGCTATATTAGAGCTCTCTGCAAGAGATGTGGCTGGTGTTCTGCTCCAACTTAGCTGTTTGTGCACCTACCGCCAGCCGTGGTACATGTTGACTAATGCTCCCTTCTCCTAAGGAGTGCCCTAGTCCCATTCTAGCTCTACCCGCCCCACCCCCACTCAAACCCAGGCCTAGGGAACTGGGGGCTAACGGCTACGCCCGAGCCTCAGGATGGGGCTACTCTGGGTGGGGTTTGTGCCCTAGAGCTTCTCAATGGGATCGGACAAAAGCAGTTTCCTGTTGAGTCCACAGCCACACCTAGCTTTTTTCCACTCATTTTATCCTTCTTCCCTGATTCCCAAGCATCCTAGTCTCAGGCTATGACTGTAGGGACCAAATCTAAGTCACCATCCACAGACTGTAGATTTCTTACAATACGCATACATCTCACACACACACATACACATTCCTTAAATTGATTCCTATGATCTACTAGATGAAGCCTACACTCCTCTGAGCATTCAGGACATTGCAGAACCAGGCCTCTTTTTCAAGAGTTATTTGTCATCCTCACCATACTGATCTCCTATGGCTCCCTAAAACATCCCCTCCCAGCCTTTGTGCAGACTGCCTGGAATGATCTGCTCTGCCTTGCCTGAGTCATAAACCCTTTGCTCCTTATTCAAGGCTCAGCTCAAATATCACCTCTTCTGTAAAGCTGCCCATGTCCCTCTGGGCTCAGTAGGTGTCACTTCTCAAACTCCTACAGAATATTGTGAAGGATAACAGCTATTTGCTTGCCTGACTCCTCTACTTAACTAAGAGGTTCTTAAAGGAAAGTTTTTTTTTTTTTAATAGTTCTTAGTAATACGTGAAGGTAAAGAACCCGCCCACCGATGCCGGAGACAGAAGAGATGCTGGTGTGATCCCTGGGTCAGGAAGATCCCCTGGAGAAGGAAATGGCAACCCACTGCAGTATTGTTGCCTGGAAAATTCCGTGAGCAGATAAGACTGGCGGGATATAGTCCATGGAGCCGCAAAGAGTCGGACGTGACAGAGCAACTGAGCACAGTAATATGTAAAGTAGTGGAGGAAATAAACGTTACACCTTTAGAAAGCACGAAGTCAATGCATTTTAACTCACACACAAACTAAGAGCCTTATTATTTCTGATAATAATTTAATAATTGAGAAGGCTCTGGAAGGATATGTATCCAACATGTTGAATAATTATTATACCTGGATGGTAGTGTTATTGATGGAATTTGGTTTACCTTTATATTTTTATCTTTTTTTCTTGTTTCTTGTGTCAGCAGGTTTTAAATATAATGCAAAATGATGATCCCAGTATAAAAAAAATTAAAATTCTATTTCTTCTCAGGAATTAAATAATATTTATATAGAGAAAAAAATGAAATCTTTTGTACAGATTAACATTTATACAAAAGAATGTTAAACAGAAAACAAATGTTTCCTCTATTGTATAATTTTTGTACAGTGAACGTGGTGCTTTTATACTAAGAAGCATGCATTTTAAATTTCAAAATAATTTAGATAAATTTCTTAAACAATCTAAAAAGAAAATAAATCTACTTGGTAAATTCATTTCAATTTTTACAGTAACTTTGAATAGTCCAGCAAAAGATACGTGAACTGAATCAAAACAAGTTCATTTGGCTCTATTCCAGAAGAGCGACCACATTATTTTGTATTATTACTCGCTGTGAATACCTATAGGAACCAATGGTGTTTAAATGGCACCAAGATTTTTCATTGGTTTCTTATATTCCTAACATTTTAAGTTCAAGGTTTTTGCTCTGGGCTTATCCCACATTTGTAATGAGTAAAAAAGCACTTAAGCAGATGACCGGAGGATGGATTTAGAAAAAAATCACTCATGGTTTCAAGTAGCCTGTCTCTCAGGAAAAAAAAATTACCAAAGAAAACCACAAGTCATAGAAATCATTCCTGAATTCCTCGAGCAAAGAAATTCTAACTCTTTCTTCCCTTAGAGAAGAAAAAACAAGAATAACAACATTTTAAAAGAGACCTCATTTTAGCTTTCTGTATTCAATGTTGACAAGTCTTTTGCTTAAGTATTAATGTGGTCAAATAACCTTCATCTTTTCCTCTTAAAATTATTTGATTCTAGCTTTACCAATTAGGGAAGACAATTGTGTATTTGCATAATTGGGATCACAGTTTTTTATATTGTGATACAAGTTGACTGATACATCCAGAGATTTTATACATATTCTAAAAGATGTGGTTGGAGGCTGAGCTATATGTCTTGACTCCATGATTTTAAAAAGTTTGTCAAGGCACAGTAAAATTAACAGTAATGATACCTTATTTCCACAGTGCCTTTCATCTGAAAACTAAAAACATCCAACATTTAGAGTACATTATTAAGCCATGCTGACTCTGTGGCAAAAGTACTTTATTTTAGAAATGGTTACATTTTTCCATTATTTTTCTGACTTGTTAGATGGGTTGGTGTCTTTGGAATTTTCAAAGAAAGACTTGTTAACCCTTGATAGAGAGGCAGCTCAAAATGTTTACAAACAATATAATTTAGTTTCTACAGTAGCATAAACAGGGTATAAAACTTATTCTTAGCCCACACAGAGAAAACACAACTAATTAAATTTCTAGTATTTCTAATATTGTGAACATCTACTAATGCACTAAGCCCTGTGTCAGGCATGCCACATTTGGTATCTCATTTAAACCTCACAAGAATCCTCCAGATAGGTAAAATTATTTTTAATATGCACAGGAGGAACCATATGTAGCATGGTTTAAACTCCTAAGAGTTCTAAGTTAAACTCCTGGATTGGAATCCAGATTTCTGTAGTTACCTTTTTTAACACCCTGATTGCTTCACCATTAGAAAGATGTCGAGAAGAGAGTGGAAGATGTTTTTATTAGCCTAATTTTTCTTTGCCTCTTTCATCTATTACAATCTCAACTGTTCATTAAAAAGTTGGATTTTCAGAAGAAAAAACCAAAAATACTGACATATATGCCTCATTAGAGTTTATTTTTGAATAGCACGGTGTGGATGGTCAGATGACTTAAAGATAGTAGGTTCCTTCACGTGACTCAAGATTCTGATGTTATAGGATAGGCCGTACATGTGTGTGAGGTAACTCACTTCAGTCATGTCTGACTCTGCGACCCTATTAACTGTAGCGTGCCAGGCTTCTCTGTCCATGGGATTCTCCAGGCAAGAATACTAGAGAGGGTTGCCATGCTCTCCTCCAGGGGATCTTTCCGACCCAGGGATCGAACCCAAGTCTCCTGCGTCTCCTGCATTGGCAGGTGTGTTCTTTACCGAGAGGGCCACTTGGGAAGCCCCCACGGGGTAAGGCAGAGTTTCCCAAAGCATGCCACATATACACCACAGGCACACAAGATAATTTTGTTAATCTTTGAAAGTTTTACTAGCTATATATTTTTAACATTTTGATATCTCTCTATTTTTAACACCCATCAGGAAAGAAAATACCCAGCAGAACAAAGGCTTACTCTATGGATGTTATTACAACAAAGTCAAAATAGTTAGTCTGCTTTGCATAGAATAAGTGCATTTACTCAAGCAGATCCATGACTGGGTCAAACCTTCAATCATTAAAATTTTTTTTGGATGTAAGGGTAATACATCTATGAATGGGTATAAAGGGTAGTACATTTTGTTTTGGATGTAAGGGTAGTACATTTATGAATGAACAGATAGCTGGTATGGATTCTTTTACATCAAATTTCCATTTTCATTATTATGTATTTTTTACTAATATATCAATTTATCACATTAGGAAGTCAATCATAGTTTATTATAAGAGTATATGCCATTGTAAATTATACCTGGATTGAGTTTTCGTGTTTTAACTAAAACTATTGTAGATTTAAGAAATTTTTAGGCATAATAAAAGAAATTTATAACAAATATGAGCACTAATGGTGACAGCAATAAAGTCACATCAATGATTGAACACTAGTTAGTGTTAAAGACATATCAACTTTAACAAAAAACAAATATAACAGATGTTGTTTGAAATTTGGAATTTAATTGCCAGCTGAGAGTGAACCTGTTTCGTTATGTGTTGTGTTTAGAAACACTGGTATCATTTTAACAAACAGAAGAACAGTATGAGAAACATATCAAATATTCTGAAGCAAAACAGAAGGACAATCAAACACCCTAGAAACTAACATGCTGTATAATAAGGCTAAAAATACAAAAGCTTTATTATGTTGAGAGGTAACTGGTGAAATTACAGGGAGTCCTCATGGCAAAATGTAAAAGCAAAGATCAGGGACAAAAAAACAACAACAAAAATGATTGATAAGGTGCATCTATCAAATAAAAGGGTTCATTTTAGAATTACAGTTACAAACAGAAAGTAAAGCAGCAATTGTTACCCAGAGAATGACAAAAGTCAATACAATTCTCTGCAGACTGAAGAATTCACTAACACTAATCAGTTCAGTTCAGTCGCTCAGTCGTGTCCGACTCTTTACGACCCCATGAACCACAGCACGCCAGGCCTCCCTGTCCGTCACCAACTCCCGGATTTTGCTCAAACTCATGTCCATCGAGTTGGTGATGCCATCCAGCCATCACATCCTCTGTCGTCCCCTTCTCCTCCTGCCCCCAATCCTTCCCAGGATCAGGGTCTTTTCAAATGAGTCAGCTCTTTACATCAGGTGGCCAAAGTACCGGAGTTTCCGCTTCAACATCAGTCCTTCCAATGAATACCCTGGACTGATCTCTTTTAGGATGGACTGGTTGGATCTCCTTGCAGTCCAAGGACTCTCAAGAGTCTTCTCCAACACCACAGTTCAAAAGCATCAATTCTTCGGCACTTAGCTTTCTTTACAGTCCAACTCTCACATCCATACATGACTACTGGAAAAACCATAGCCTTGACTAGATGGACCTTTGTTGGCAAAGTAATGTCTCTGCTTTTTAATATGCCATCTAGATTGGTCATAACTTTCCTTCCAAGGAGTAAGCGTCTTTTAATTTCATGGCTGCAATCACCATCTGCAGTGATTTTAGAGCCCAGAAAAATAAAGTCAGCCACTGTTTCCACTGTTTCCTTGTCTCTTCCCCATGAAGTGTTGGGACCAGATGCCATGATCTTAGTTTTCTGAATGTTGATCTTTAAGCCAACTTTTTCACTCTCTTCTTTCACTTTCATCAAGAGGCTCTTCAGTTCTTCACTTTCTGCCATAAGGGTGGTGTCATCTCCATATCTGAGGTTACTGATATTTCTCCCTGCAATCTTGATTCCAGCTTGTGCTTCATCCATCCCAGCGTTTCTCATGATGTACTCTTCATATAAGCTAAATAAGCAGGGTGACAATATACAGCCTTGACACACTCCTTTTCCTATTTGGAACCAGTTGCTGTTCCATGTCCAGTTCTAACTGGTGCTTCCTGACCTGCATACAGGTTTCTCAAGAGGCAGGTCAGGTGATCTGGAATTCCCATCTCTTTCAGAATTTTCCACAGTTTGTTGTGAGCCACACAGTCAAAGGCTTTGGCATAGTCAATAAAGCAGAAACAGATGTTTTTCTGGAACTCTCTTGCTTTTTCGATAATCCAGCGAACATTGGCAATTTGACCTCTGGTTCCTCTGCCTTTTCTAAAACCAGCTTGAACATCTGGAAGTTCACGGTTCATGTATTGCTGAAGCCTGGCTTGGATAATTTTGAGCATTACTTTACTAGCATGTGAGATGAGTGCAATTGTCCAGTAGTTGAGCATTCTTTGGCATGGTGTTTCTTTGGGATTGGAATGAAAACTGACTTTTTCCAGTCTTGTGGCCACTGCTGAGTTTTTCAAATTTGCTGACATATTGCATGCAGCACTTTCACAGCATCATCTTTTAGGATTTGAAATAGTTCAACTGAAATTCCATCACTAGCTTTGTTGGTAGTGATACTTCCTAAAGCCCACTTGATTTTGCATTCCAGGATGTCCAGCTCTAGATAAGTGTGAGTGATCACAGCTTCATGATTATCTGAGTTCTGAAGATCTTTTTTTGTACATTTCTGTATATTCTTGCCTCCTCTTCTTACTATCTTCTGCTTCTGTTAGGTACCATTTCTGTCTTTTATCAAGCCCATCTGTGCATGAAATGTTTCCTTGGTATCTCTGATTTTCTTGAAGAGATCTCTAGTCTTTCTCATTCTATTGTTTTCCTCTATTTATTTGCACTGATCACTGAGGAAGACTTTCTTATCTCTCCTTGCTATTCTTTGGAACTCTGTATTCAAATGGGAATATCTTTCCTTTTCTCCTTTGCCTTTTGCTTCTCTTCTTTTCAGAGCTATTTGTAAGGCCTCCTCGGACAGCCATTTTGCTTTTTTGCATTTCTTTTTCTTGGGGCTGGTCTTGATCCCTGTCTCCTGTAAAATGTCACGAACCTCCGTCCATAGTTGATCAGGCACTCTGTCTATCAGATCTAGTTCCTTAAATCTATTTCTCACTTCCACTGTATAAGGGATTTGATTTATGTCATACCTGAATGGTCTAATGGTTTTCCCCACTTTCTTCCATTTAAGTCTGAATGTGGCAATAAGGAGTTCATGATCTGAGCCACAGTCAGCTCCTGGTCTTGTTTTTGCTAACTGTATAGAGCTGCTGCATCTTTGGCTGCAAATAATATAGTAAATCTGATTTTGGTGTTGACCATCTGGTGATGTCCATGTGTAGAGTCATCTCTTGTGTTGTTGGAAGAGGGTTTTTGCTACAACCCAGTGCGTTCTCTTGGCAGAACTCTATTGGCCTTTGCCCTGCTTCATTCTGTACTCCAAGGCCAAATTTGCCTGTTACTCCAGCTGTTTCTTGACTTCTTACTTTTGCATTCCAGTCCCCTATAATGAAAAAGACATCTTTTGGGGGGTGTTAGTTCTAGAAGGTCTTGTATGTCTTCATAGAACCATTCAACTTCAGCTTCTTCAGTGTTACTGGTCAGGCATAGACTTGGATTACCGTGATATTGAATGGTTTGCCTTGGAAATGAACAGAGATCATTCTGTCTTTTTTGAGATTGCATCCAAGCGCTGCATTTCGGACTCTTTTGTTGACTATGATGGCTACTCCATTTCTCCTAAGGGATTCCTGCCCACAGTAGTAGATATAATGGTCATCTGAGTTAAATTCACCCATTCCAGTCCAACTTAGTCCACTGATTCCTAAAATGTCAGTGTTCACTCTTGTCATCTCCTGTTTGACCACTTCCAATTTGCCTTGATTCATGGACCTAACATTCCAGGTTCCTATGCAATACTGTAGTGTCAGAAAATCTTTGACATATTATGGAAAAATGCAAGTAAAAGTAGTCTATAAAAGCTTTTTCACAGCCAGGTTGTACAACTGAAGAAGTATTTTAAAATTTATTGATGAATTCAGATAATCACTAACAATGACAATAAGTGATACTGGGATAAACACAAGAATCAAAGTCTTCTTCTTAGTCAATAGAGATACACATAAAGTTTTTTTAAATTATTTATTAAAACTGTCAATCACATGCAAGCCTCTGCGTTCTCAAAATTTTCTCAGGCTTTGTTAAAAAACAAGCATAAGTTAAAAATCAGAAATTACTGTCATATGCCATTTATTAGATTCCCTGCTGCTGACAGGAGGCCTTACATATTCATTCAAGTTGCTCCAAATGTGAAATATTCATATCTAGTCCTACTATAGTTGTACCATAGATTTAACCTTGCTTCCAGAATGATTTGAAGTTCTACTGATACATAAATAGCTAAAACAATTTTGAAAAGGAACAAAATTAGAGGTCTTATACCTACCTAATTTCAAAATTTTACTATAAAGTTTCAGTAATCAAGACAGTATGCTATCAGCATAAATGGAAGCATAGAGATAAATGGAAAAGAACTGAGAATCCAGAAAGAACGTTTAATTTTATGTTCCATAGTTTTTTTAATTTGTTTGTTTTGTTTTTATGGGTTTAGGAGGGTTTGTTGTTTGTTTACTAAAGACTAAGACAATTCAATAGGGAAAAGATATTCTCTTCAACAAATGGTTCTGGGACAACTGAATATATTTACAAAAATGAACCCTTTACTAACACCATTAACTGAGTCAGTTAGCTCACATATAAATAACTCAATAATGTATCACAGACATAAGATCTAAAACCATCAATCTTTTAGAAAGAAACTTCTGTGAAACTGATTAGGCAAAACTTTCTTAAATACGTTATAAAAATCACAAATTACTACTGAGAAAAACTGATGAAATGATATTCAGTAAAATTAAAGACCTTTTGTGTTTATGACACACCATTAAGAAAATGAGTTGCCCACAGACCAGAATATTTGCAAATGCTATATCTGATAAAGTATTGTACTGAGAATATGTTTTTAAAAATTCTTATAATTCAATAAGAAGAATATAAACAACCAAGTATAAAAACAGGCTTAAAGAGAGATTTCATCAAAGAAAACATTCAAATGTCTATAGTCAAATAAAAATGCTCAAGATCATTGGTTATTAGTGAAGCACAAATAAAAAGCACAGTAAGCTACCACTACACACTCACTAGAAGAGATATACTCAAAAACACAGACAATACCAAATACATGTGAGCATGTAGGGAAATGCAAACCCTCATGCTGCTGGTGGGGATGTACAGTAGTACAGCCACTTTGGAAGTAAGCTGGGTCATATCTTTAGTTTCAATATAATCTTATCATTGTGTTTTAGTCATTAAGTCATGTCCAACTCTTTTGTGACCCCTGGACTGTAGCCTGCCAGGTTCCTCTGTCCATGGGATTTCTCAGGCAAGAATACTAGAGAGAGCTGCCATTTCCTTCTCCAGGGGATCGTCCTTATTCAGAGATTGAACCCACATCTCCTGCACTGGCAGGCGGGTCCTTTCCACTGAGCCATCAGGGAAGCCCCAACCTTATCATATGAACCAGCAATTCCAATCCTCAGCACACACCCACAGGACGTGAAAATATGTCTCCAACAACAGATGAGTGCATGAAGAAATGTGGTATTACATATAAATGGAATACTATTCAGCCATAAAAAGTAATGAAATTTTTCCATTTGTAACAGCCTTAATGGACTTGGAGGGTATTATTCTAAATGAATAAGCCAGAGAGAAAAAGACAAATGCTGTGCAATATCACTCATATGTGGAATATAAAATATAAAATAAACTAGCAAATATAACCAAAAGAAACAGACTCACATATATAGAGAACAAAGTAGTGGTTACAAGTGGGGAGATAGAATGAGGGCAGGGCAAGCTAGGGGCAATGGATTAAGAGGTGTAAACCACTATGTATAAAATAAATAAGCTACAAGGATATACTATATAGTGCAGGGAATAGAGCCAATATTTTATAATAACTATAAATGGAGTATAACCTTTAAAAGTTGTGGATCACTATGTTGTACACCTGAAACTTACATAATATTGTATATCAGCTATGCCTCAATAAAAAATTTTAAATGCTAATCAACTTGAAAAAAAGAAATGAAAACATGTACTCACAAAGATTTGTGCATGAATGTTCATAGTAGTATTATCCATAATATCCATCAACTGGTGATGTATAAACACAATGTGGTATCCATACAATGGGATGCTACTCAGCAATAAAAAGAAACAAATATTTATATGTTCTACAAACTGGAAAAAAAAACAACTCTCAAAAACATGAAAGTTGAAAGAAGACAAGCACAAAAGGATATGTAGTGTTTGACTCCATTTACATAAAATATCCAAAAAATGATAAATTTACAGAGCTAGAATGCATATCAGGGGTTGTCTGGAACTAGACAAGGGAGTGAGAATTGACTCAAATGATTGACTTTAGATGGATCCATATAATATTGAGGGGTGGTGGAAATGTTCTAAAACTGGATCATAGTAATGGTTATACAACTTATAAACTTCCTAAATAGAGAGTTAAACTGAAGTCAACCACCCCACTGCAGTGTCATGAACCCTTGCCATTTTTTCCAGAATTTAGCTTAATTCTTAGACTCACGACCCGTTAACTAAAAGAATGGCCAGGTCCCCATGAGAAAGTTCTCTGAACACAGAGATGGTAACGGACTCACTTCTTCTCTAAAGCCATCTGATTACTTATTTGGATAAGGGTCCAAGGTAGAAAGAGGAAACCTCAGCTCTTGCTATGGCTCTTGAATAGAAAGTCTGAATCAACACTGATGCCCGAGGAGCTGAAATGCTACAATATCCATGTCAGTGGTTCTGCTGAATCACCAAGAGAGCTTGTTAAAGCATAGATTCCTTACCAACAGAGAGATTCTGTGCAGTGAGGTTCTGAATTTCTAACAGGTTCCCAGCTGACAAAGGTGATGCAGGTCCACAGACCACACCTTCAGTGATACTTGTTTACCCATATCATGATGAAAAACTCTCAGACCAAGTTGTCTCCCACGGTCTGAGACAACTACTCTCTTAGGAAAGTTGCTTACAGGGCATACACATGAATCACAAAATCACAGAAATATGAAAATATAACTTGGTAATGACATTTCCATCAATGTACATGGGAATTACATCACTACCTGTGCTTAATCAACAATGATTGTTTCATTCCTTTAATTTGTCTTAACTTTTTAGTTCAATCATTGAAACTCATTCTGTCTTGTAATTAAGAAATACTATCCATTGTTTCCAATGGAATACATAAGCAAACACAATGTCTTAATGTTTTATTAAAATACTATGATCCATTGGTAAAAGCATATGTTACATGAAAGAAGCATGTTAAAAAGGAACCGAGCCCTGCAAAAGAAAATATTCTACCATATATGAATTCAGTTAACCAGTGGCCCACTACAATGATGACTAACAACAAAACTACTCAGGCAATGAGTAGGAGCTAGTGGTAAAGAATCCACTTGCCAATGCCAGAGACGCCAGAGATGCCAGAGATGCAGGTTCAATCCCCGGGTCCAATTCCTGGGGGAAGATCCACTGGAGTAGGAAATGGCAACCTACTTCAGTATTCTTGCCTGGAAAATTCCAAGGACAGAGGAAATGGCAACCTACTCCAATATGCTTGCCTGGAAAATTCCAAAGAGTTGCAAACAGTCGGACATGACAGAGCATGCAGTGTGGCAATCATAATGGCACTAAGGCAATGTTCTTCAGATACTAAGTTAAACTCTAATAAACAAACATCACATAGCCAGTTCAGTTCAGTTCAGTCGCTCAGCTGTGTCTGACTCTTTGCGACCCTATGAACTGCAGCACACCAGGCCTCCCTGTCCATCACCAACTCCCAGAGTTTACCCAAACTCATGTCCATTGAGTCGGTGACACCATCCAACCATCTCATCCTCTGTTGTCCCCTTCTCCTCCTGCCCTCAATCTTTCCCAGCATCAGGGTCTTTTCAAATGAGTCAGTTCTTTGCATCAGGTGGCCAAAGTATTGGAGTTTCAGCTTCAGCATCAGTCCTTCCAATGAACACCCAGGACTGATCTCCTTAAGGATGGACTGGTTGGATCTCCTTGCAGTCCAAGGGACTCTCAAGAGTCTTCTCCTATGCCACAGTTCAAAAGCATCAATTCTTCAGTGCTCATCTTTCTTTACAGTCCAACTCTCACATCAGTACAATACTACTGGAAAAACCATAGCCTTGACTAGATGGACCTTTGTTGGCAAAGTAATGTCTCTGCTTTTTAATATGCTGTCTAGGTTGGTCATAACTTTCCTTCCAAGGAGTAAGCATCTTCTAATTTCATGGCTGCAATCACCAACTCCAGTGATTTTGGAACCCAAGAAAATAAAGTCTCTCACTGTTTCCCCATCTCTTTGCCATGAAGTGATGGGACTGGATGCCATGATCTTAGTTTTCTGAATGTTGAGCTTTAAGCCAACTTTTTCACTCTCCTCTTTCACTTTCATCAAGAGGCTCTTCAGTTCTTCTTCGCTTTCTGCCATAAGGGTGGTGTTATCTGCATATCTGAAGTTATTGATATTTCTCCCGGCAATCTTGATTCCAGTTTGTGCTTCCTCCAACCCAGTGTTTCTTATGATGTACTCTGCATATAAGTTAAATAAGCAGGGTGACAATATACAGCCTTGATGTACTCCTTCACCTAAAAGGTACAAAGAACATCTCCACACCCGGCTGTTGCTATAAATGTTGTCAAACAATGACAAGCCTCTTTTGTTCCTTGCCTTCACCTTTACTGTACAAAACCTCAGATTGATATCATTAAATAAAATGCAACATTTCTTTTCAAGCACTGCTACCCCACAGAGTCAGGAATGTGATGCAAGAAGTTGGATCACATTGTGAGTAACTGTTAAACTGTTGCCTTTAAAATAATGTGTGTGTGTGTGGGTGTGTGTACTTTGAGGTGAAACAGGTTAGCGCCATTGCCAGAAGCTGGTTATCATTACACCATATTACAGACGTATATAACAATTTTCAGAAGCATTTCTTAAAGCATTTTACTTTTATCACAGAAAAAACTTCAGAACATGCATGAGTTCACGACAAAGCTACACCGCTCAATGCCATGAAATTTCTCCATACACTGTTCCTACTCTTAACGCTTATCCCTCTACAATAAACAGGGGCAAAGATCTCTTCCTCTGTCCTTTTCATTCCTCTTTCTAATAAACAGGATATTACTGCCTCCTCACTGAAATATTGTGGGGCTTCAGAAGCCAACACTAACATGAAATTGCTTTAAATTTCTGTTCAGGAACCTTGTCAAATGTTCTGTTTAAAATTTTATTTATATATGTGTTAGCAAGAATAGAATCTTTGGGGACTAAATACATCCGTGCTGTGGATTTCTATGAAAGCACATTTTGGTACAGTTCTAATTTGGCCAAAAGGGTTGTGAGTCACTGCGTGGCCTGGGTGGCCCCAGGCAGTGGTCTAGACCAGAAGCACTGCCCCCGAGAGAGCAGGTGACTCAGCCTGTCCACCCCTCAGGGCCTGACCTGACTTCCCAGAGGCCCTCACAGGAGATGAAGACCCTAAGGAGAGGCCATGTAAGGACATGTCTTCTGATTTGAAAGTCTACTGACACCTCCATACATTGATCTAGCAAAGATGAAACCTCCCAGCAATGTTCAGCCACCATCCACATCAGATATGAATGCACTGTTTATCTCTTTTAAAGTACCTCATTTTGGCAATATTCTTTTCTTATTTTTGAAATTAAAAAAGAGCAGTTAGATAGCCAGCTGGATTATCAGGAAAACACAGCTCAGTTATACTTACACGAAAGAGTGCTTCTTGAAGACCCTGAGATGCCCTAGAACCGAAGGGGGACGGCAGGCACACAGGCCCCTCGGGAACAGGCCGGGACCAGGTGAGGCACGATGCTGTCAGCCCTGTCTCTGCTTTCTCTCTCTCTCTCTGCCCTGTTACAGTCATCACTGCCTGATGCGGTTTTGCTCTCAATTTTTTCACACAGCAGGTGACATGACCACATTTTCTCAGCTTCTGGACACAGAGGGGAGATGCTTCTTTCCCCCTCCTTCTCTTCAGAATGTCCTAGAGAACCCTGGCTAGCTTGGTCCAGACCCCTTGCTGCCCTCTTAGCCACGTTCCTGTATCATCAGTGGTTGGCCCAGGCAGGCTGGTTGTCTGCCCCCGTGACTAGGCGCTGGGCCTGTGATGGCGTGATCGGCAGCCCCCAGCAGAGCCACGGAGGTACCTGCCCCAAAGGAGCAGGGTGCCAGGACACAGAGACAAAACAGCAGTCAGTCCTGCTTCAGAAGAGTTCCCTCGGCTCTCAGCCGAAGGGAAGTTATTTTAGCGTCTCAAAACTCACACGTGTTATCTGACCAGGACACAGATTAAGAGAAAACAGCATAAGAAGCACACTAAGATGCACACACAGAGGAACAGCAGACCTGGGATGGAGCCAAACCACATTCATCATATTCAAACAACATCATTTCTGAGGATTTTAATAAACATACGTCTCATACCAATCTATTATTGATAGAGTTGGGTTTTCAGAAATCTGGTTTTGGGAAAAAGCTGAGAATTTTAGACTTTGATTAATCAAATGCCTGCTTTTGGAAAGGTCAAGAAAGACAGGAGAAAATTTCCAATACATCCTTCAACAGTCTGGGGACATGTTATTCAGAATATCTCCAGTGACCCAGAAAACAGAAGTTAGATGGTGTTTTGTGTACTTTTCCCCTATTCTCAAAGGCTCCCTTTTCTTTACCTTTCATCTCCAGAGAACAAGGAAAGTTCAGCTCTCTGACAAATGATCAGTGGTTATTCAGAAGTGTCTAAGGGCCTAAAATCTAAAACTTTGGAATTATGTATGCTATTCAATCATTTTTTTTTAAATTTTAGTTAACTAGGTGACTTAAGTAATGAATGGTACAGGTTCAACTGAGACAACATTATAAGCCAGGAAAAATATTTTGTTTGCGTATAGTTCTTACAATACAAATAAGATTAATGTTTTTATGAAAGAGAAAGAATCCTAATAGGACCTGAAGGCAAAGTTTATTCAAAAGCACTTCAGGCTTTAGAAAATTAATTCAATTTAACTGGATTATTAAATTTTATACAAAACTGTAAAAGCAAATATTAAATAACAGTGTCTCAACTGATTGGATATAACCCAGGTTGAAACCAAATTTTAAGGAGAGGTTTTGACCTGGTATAATTATAGACAATCACATAATCTAAGCATTAAAAATGCTTAATTCTGTAAATTTACATACACTTGAGCCTTTCAATAAGAATAATGCCACTTGTCCAACATAGGGTTCACAGATATTTTTGTAACATGAATGAGAATAATTTGATGATATTTGGATTTTACAAATTGTACAAACACTAAATCATAGTACATGATTTAGTATTAAATCACATAATCCAAAGTCATGTATACCTGATTTCTCATAGGAAGATATAAAACAACCTCTAAAGCAAACTTAAACTGTTACTTTGGAAGCATTAGGACACAAGGGACACATGTCATGGTCAGATAATATATATGAGTTTTGAGACACTATTAATGAATTATCTTCTTTTATTATAGAAAGGTCAGGACTAGATGCAATATGATATGGGGGAAATAGCACTGTTCTAGGAGTCAGGATGTCTGGACTTCAGTGCTTTCCACCATCAAATAACCAGATGACCTTGAACAAGCCACAAAAACCTCTTCAGAGCTTAGTTGTTTTTGTAAAATAAGAGGATTTGATAAATGGTCTCAAAGTCCATCCAAGCTCTGTAATTCCATGACTCCATCCATATATGGTGTGATAAGAACAGGGTTAAATAATTAAAAATATGTTACTGCCTCTCCATTCTTTCCTCTTTTCTTTCCTTCTTCTCTCATCATTTTCATGACTTCAACGATATTCTCAATACATATTTATTCCTGTGTCTTTAATACCTAGCATATAGTCTGGTCAAAACTGAAGTTTATAAAAAGAGCTGTCTATCTTCAAGAAACTCAATCTAATACAGCAAACATATAAATCAATTGCATTACTGTGATTCAAGTTCAAAAATAGTAATTTATATTCCTCACAAAGACAGTACAACAAAGAGACCAATGAAGTGTTATTTAAGTTAACCCAGAAAAACTTAATTAAGCAGGCAACACCTCAATATCTGAGAAGGATTTTTTTAGTGATAAGGAACTAGTCAGGCAACAGAGGGAACAGAATGTTCATTGGAACCCTGGCACTGTAGTATGTTCTGCTTAGGTGCAGATACAACAATTCTAATTGTCATGAATTTCCTGCCCTTGAACATCAGATTTCTTGGGATTTACCATTCTTTCTGAGAGGTTTTTTTTTTTTTTAACTTATAGCTTAAAAAATAAAAGCCACTGAAATATCTTTCACATTTGGTACTTCTTGATTATTCTGGATATTATACATATAGCATTAAATATTATGTTTTTATCAATTATTATTTGGGCAGTCTCTCTATTCAGTTCCAGTGACCAGCATCTCTATCCTTTAACAAATATTAAATATAATGACAACTATAGCATTGTGACATATCATGATATACTCATATCTTATTTTTGTTCTTCAAGAATGTCTTATCTTTGGGTTTTTGCTCTTTCATACAAAATTTTAGTGTCAGCTTGTTAAGTTTCGCTAAGACAAAACTGTTGAATTTTATTGGAATTTCATTAATTCTAAAGATCAGTTTGGGGAAAACACAAATCTTTATGATATTGAACCTTCTTATCCATGAAATATGTTTTTTCATTTATATAGGTCTTCTTTAATATCATTTAACCAAGTTTTAAATTGTTTCCATATAGCTTTGCCTATCTTTTGTCAGGTTTGTTGCTCTGTAGTTATTTTTGTTGCTGTAGTATTTTAATGCTTCTTATTTATTTTTCATGTATTGTCATGTTATCTGTAATCTCCAGTACACTGTTAAATGGAAATGGTGATAACTGACAACTTCCTGATTCTAAAATGAAATGCAAGTACATATTACCATTAAGAATGTCTACTGTTCATTTTGTATACACTATCAAAAATTTAAATTACCCTTCTAATCCTATTTTTCTGAGTGTTTATAGTGAATGAGTTTTGACATGTCAATTCTTTATTTGAATTTATTGAAATAAAATTGTTTTTCTTATTAATGCAGTGAATTATATTAATTATATTTCTAAAGTAAACTTTCTTGCATGCTTGGGGAAAAAAAAAAACCAAGCTGGTCATGATATGTTACTTTTTACATATCATTGGATTTGATTTGCAAAGAATTTGTTTAGGATTTTTGCATGTATGCTCATGCCTGATATTGAACTGCAAATGTGCTGTCACACAATCTTCTCCAGTTATTTATTACTGCAAAGCCAGGTTCTCTCAAATATAGAGACTTAAAACAATACAACCACAAAATCTGAGCAGGGTTTCACTGGGAAAATTTTCGGCTCCCTGTGGCACTTACTGAGATCACTCAGTGGTCTTCAGCTAGTGACTGGACTGGGCTGAAGTTCGCAACAATTTCAACCAAACGTCTGGCGCCTATTATTTAATGGGGAAAGTTCAAATGCTAAGCTCAGCTGCGTTCCTCCAAATAACCTCAAGGCCTCTCCGTGTGGTCTACATACATGGTGGTCACACTTCTTACATAATCACTCAGGGCTCCAAGAGATCAAGGCAGTAGCCACCAGTCCTCTTAAAAACTAGGGCCACAATTATCATGGCACTATTTCTGCCATTTGCCATCATCTACTGGTAAGACAGTCACAAGCAAGTGAATATCATAGAGGAAGGGAAATAAACTCCATCTCTTAATGAAAGGAATGTCAAAGAATATGCATACAGTTGTTTTTTTCTAATCTATCACAATACCTGTTTATAACTTTGTTAGAAGGTCAAACTATTTTAATATCATGAGTTTGGAATATCTCTTTTTTTATTCACAAAAAAACATTTAGTAAGATTATAATCATCTGCTCCTTAAGTATTTGGTGGAAGTTTCCTTTAAAACCATCTGTCCCTGTTGTTTTCTAGTTTGTGAATATAATGATTCTAAGAATGTTGAGGCTTTCTATTTCTTCTTGATTGTTTTTGGTAGGTCATTTATTTTTGTCTAAGTTTTCAATATATTGGCACAAGTTATTCATTGAATTCTCTTTTTATTCTGTATAGAATCCAATTATACCAATTTTATTAACAATATTATATAAATTCTTTATCAATCTAGCCAAAATTTGTTGACTTTATTAATATTTCTGAAACTTAACATAGTTATTTCTATTGCATGTTTGATTCTTTCTCTTTATGTCTAAGTTTTTACTAATTCTATTAATTTTGTTTTTTTAACATCTTGTATTCTTATTCATATCTAAGAATTTTATATTTTATCCATTTATAAGAATTCTGTATTAGTTCAGTCGTTCAGTCGTGTCTGACTCTTTGTGACCCCATGAACTGCAGCATGCCAGGCCTCCCTGTTCTGGTGAATACAGGCTCCTTATTGATCGTGTTATGAATATGTTCTTCCACTTTGTCGCCTGCTTTCTCACTCCTTTGATGAATGCAAGCTCTTAACTTCAAGGTACACTGTCGTATCCATCTTTTACGACTAATGTTTTGTGTATTCTGCTTAAGAAATCTATCACTATCCTCAAGGTAATGAAATGTTCTATACTACTTTTATCTATCAGAGAAAGATCTAACATCCACCTGGAATTCATATTTCCATGTGATGTTAGGTACCACTTTTGCTAGTGTTGGTATCTGTTGACTCAGAACCATTTATCAAACAGATCTTCCTTTTCCTACTGTTCTGTAATTTCTTCTTTATCACAAATCAAATAGTCTGTTTCTGGGCCCTAATCTGTTATGTTTGGCTATTTATCCACTCTCTTGCCAGCACCACACTGTAATTATTATAACTTCCTAATAAGCTTGATATCAGAGAGAGCAAGTTCTCTAAACTTCTTTTTCAAGATAGTTGATTACTCTTGACTCTTGGCTCTTTGCATTAATATATAAGTTCTAGCACCTAACTTGTTGATTTCTACATAAAAATCCATCAGAATTTTTATTGGGATTACACTGAATTCAATGGCTTATATTGGGGAGAACCAGTATCTTTAAAATATTGACTCAATCCATGAATATAATACATACTATCACTTACTTAGACCTTAATATTTTTTTCTCTTTATTTTTTACTGCTTTTTTCTTTTTGAATAATGGTCTTTCACAACTTTCATCATATTTATTTCTAGATATATATTGTGGTTTTTTTAATACTACTACAATTGTTATTTATTTTCTAACTCATTGCTGACATATAAAAAATATAAATGATGTTTTCATATTGACTTTGCATGCAGCAGACCTACTACAATCATTTATTAATCCAATAATTTATCAGTGATTCTTTGGATATTCTAAGTACCAAATCATATTGTGCATGAATAATGATGTTTTCTTTTCTTTCCAATTAAAATATTTTTATTTTTTTCCCTGATTTACTGGCTAAGATCTACAGCAAAATATTAAGTGATGATAACTAGTAGCCTTCTTATCTCTGACAGAAACATTATATCATTGAATATGATGCTTGCCATAGTTTGTTTTGATTTTTTTTGTTCTGAAATATACTATATCAAACTAGGTCAATATTTTACACCTTTTATATACCACTTGATTCAATTTCCTAATTGAATTTTTATGACCTGCACCACTATGAGCCAGTATGCCCTAAAAGTTTCATTTTTCAAATCCTTTTAAAATTTTTATTATGAAACTTACACTGGCCTCAAAAAGTAAGCTGGGAAGTATTTCCTCCTATTTTATTCTCCAGGAAAAAATTATAACATTAGCACTTTTATTCCTAAGTATTCAAAAATATTCACTGGCAAATACCTTTATTCAAGAATATTCAAACTATTTTTTCTTGTATCTGTTTCAATATTATGTTTTTCTAGGACTTTGTTGTTGATGTTGTTGTCCAGTCTCTAAGTTGTGCCAACTCTTTGCTAATTTGTCAATTTCATGTAAATTTTCAAAGTTATTAGCATGAAATTGAATACACAGGATCTGTGGAAATGTCACCTTTTCATTTCCAATGTTAAGTATTTCTGCCTTCTTGTTCTCCTTTTTTTCTTCCCTTGATTAATTTCATAATGGGTTTGTCAATTTTATTTTTCTTTATCAAAGTATCACTTCTTGGTTTTGTTAATCTTTATAATTTTTAGAAAATCTACCACTGGTTTCTTTTTTTTTTTTTTATGGTTTCTTTTCTTCTCTTTGAAATTTATATCCTCCTACTTTCTTCAGAATTCAACTGCTATTTTTTCTAACTCCTTGAGATAGATGTTTAACTCATTTAACCTTTCTTCTCTTCTTTTATGTATTCAAAACTAAAAGTTTGTCTTTCAGTATGGCTACATGCCAGGAGCTTAACAAGTAGTATTTTTTAACATTTAAAAATATTTCCTAATTTCCATTGCAATTTCTTCTTCAATTCACAGATTACTTAGAAGCATGCTGCTTGTTTTCCAGACATTTAGGGGATTTCTTTCTCAGCTTACTGACTTTCATCTTAATATCACTGTGGTCAGTGAACATGCTCTATTTTAATCCCTTTAAATACGTCAAGACACGCTTTCTGGTATAAAGTGTTGAAAGTGTTAGCCACTCAGTCGTGTCCAACTGTCTGTGACCCCATGGATTGCAGCCCGCCAAGCCCTCTGTCTATGGAATTCTTCAGGCAATAATACTGGAGTGGATAGTCACTCCCTTTTGCAGAGGATCTGGCAAAGCACATATTAAATTTTAGTAAATTTTCTCTTGATCACAGAAAATCAAGCTATAAATATCACTATTTGGTGTTAAGTTTTATAACCTCCTTTGAATAACTATTTCAGTTAAATCCTCTTTACTGTCCTTTCTTATTGGGATGGGGGTCATCCTGAGAGGTAGAAACACAGATTCTTGATTTAACCGAGTCTAACATAATTAAGTACTTTTACTTCTTTATTTACTTCTGTACTTATATGACACCGTTGTCACATATTTTAACTCTACACATTTTAAATTCCAAAGATGACAATAATATTGCTATTATTATTATTATTTTAACAGTAAACCTTTCTGTAGGTTCACCTACGAATGTGCTCTCTTCGGTGCTCTTTGCTTTCCTTGCATTTCCAATCATCCGTCTGGAGTCACTCCTCCGTTCCTACTGAAGGACAGGCTTTAATACTTATTTCAGTGCGGATCTGCCAGTGGTGAATTCTCAGTTTTTGGTTGTACGGAAAATGCTTTTACTTCACTTTCATTCAAAAAGAAAATTTTCACTGGAAATAGGATTCTGGATTAGCAATCATTTTCTTCCAGCACTGTCTTCATTGTCCACTAGCTTCCATGCTGCCATTTACTCATTAATCTTTGTTCTTTTCTAATACATGTATCTAAAACCAACAGTTTTTCTCAACATGGCTTTAGCTACATACCATGAAGTTTAGACAGTCAATCCTATTTTGATTCCTTTGGGTTATAAAAGTTTTTTTATTTTTTTTTAAAGCTGCTTTTGTGTATTTCTCTTTCCAATCACCAGTTTTACTATTATGTGCCTATGTGTTATTTTGCTTTTATTTATCCTGCCTGGGTTTCATAAAGAACCTTGAGTCTGTAGTTTGATGAATTTCATCATTTTTGAAAAATTGAAAGTCCATTATCAGTTCAAATATATCAATATTTATTTCCTTTCACCTCTCTTCCGGGAACTTTATTTATCCATATGTTAATCAAGTCTCAGGCTATTCCCTTAGCATCCCCAAGTGTTTCATCTATTTTGTATCTTTTAAAAAAATATTTTTTCAAACTATCTTCTGATTCATCTGTGAGATTTAACCTGATGTCATACTCACTATCGAATTCTCATTTTCTGTAATTTTTAGAAATGTGTTTAGTTCTAGAGTTTCCATTTCATTCTCTTAAAATTATCTTGAACAGAGCATAGCTACTTTAATAGCATAGTTATTTTAACATTTTATCTGGTACCTCCAATTTTTAGACTCCCAGTGGGTCAATTCCATTATTTGTTGTTTCCCTTAAATTTTGATCATGTCCTCTCACATACTTATGTGCCCTTTTATTAGTTATTTACTTAGGTTCTAGCTATTGTATATAAAAATTTTTTAGAATTAAATTTAGGCCTATATTAGCTTCTCAGAGAAAGATTTGATATCTCTTTTGGCAAGTATGGTTAAGGGCTTTAACAATCTGGGGTCACCTTATGTAATTTTAGGAATTAAAATTATTTCAAGCTAGGTCCCTGCAAGGGTTTGCTTCATTTCCGATTCACTACAAACTTCTAGAGTGGAGCTGTGATATTATATTTAAAAAAAAAAAAAAAAAAAGAAAGAAAGGAAGGTAAGAAAAAGAAAAGGTAACACTGAATAGAGAGGATCTAAACTCAAAGCAGGAGGTTTCTATCATTTCTCACCTTTCTTAATAGACCCCACTCACCAATATTTTGGGAAAACATGGGAGCCTAAATTGAATATATTATCATCCAGAGAAGAATTAAATTTGTTTCTTCTGAGACCCAGTTAGCACTACTGACGAGAACATGCTAGTCCATTCCAAGATCCACAGCTTAATCTGGGAGTCTTGGTATCAGCCACTCAACTTTGTTACATTCCTAAGGCTTAGTTTCTTTATCTTAGCTCTGGCCTTACAACTAGTGCAAGCCTGATTTTTCATTGATGCTTACTCAATCCTCTGATTTTACAGCATAGATTACTTTTTGTATGTTTTCTTCTTCGTGTGTTTATGTGTTTGGGCCTCTCGGAGATTTTCCTTTCTTCCTACAAGCTTAGTGATACAAGAAAGTTTTCCTAACACAGGATTTATGCAGAATCTTCTTATCATATGGTGGACTGTCCAGAGCAAAATTCTCTGCCTCCTTTCTTCCAATTTATCATTTTGTGAGCTTTTTGAGGATGATAACATTCTCAGAAAACTTACCAGATGGAGCTCAAGTTTAAGCTTAGAGCTTTTATGGGAAAAAACTAATAGCATATAAAAGCACATACGTTGATAATAACAAATATGTCTTTGAAATACTTCATAATGTAAACAAAATAAATCTTCCTCATCTTCATTATGGTCTAGTTGGTTTATAGATGACTAATAAGACTCAGATGAGTCAAAGACATAAAACCTCAGTCTCACAGTAGGATCAGTAGGTAATCAAGATAGCCATTTATTTAAATCTCAAATTCTGGCTTTAAAAGAAAGATTTATACAATGGTAGTTATCCCAATTTTCTTATACATAGCTTTAGAATTGTCTCTGCACCTTACTAGCTGAATAGGAGTTCAACATGAATGGGAATTCTCAGTAGGTGTTGAGTGAATGTGAAAACAAGAGAACTAGACTCAAATCTGTAGAACAAATTACAGCTTTTTAAAGTTACTATGAAACATTTTTGTTTCTTTTTAAGATTAAATGTATTCAGAGAGTTGGAGTATGTATGAAGAGAGGTGGGAGGTATCCCAATGCCCTGGCAATCTGAGCAGTCCAGAAGGGCCTGCTGTTGATTAATCATTCATATGTTAACTGCAAAAACAGTGCTACAGACTGCCTCGACTTACAATGGGGTTACAAACAAACCAACCCTAAGCTGAATATATTGTAAGTCGAATATATTGTAAGTCAAAAATATTGTAAGTAGAAAATGCATTAATACACTTAGCCTGCTGAACATCACAGCTGAGCCTGTGTGCACGCTAAGCTGCCTCAATCTTGTCTGACCCTGTGCAACGCTATGGCCTGTAACCTGCCAGGCTCCTCTACCTTAAACATGCTCAGAACACTTATATGAGCATACAGTTAGGCAAAAGCATCCAACACAAAGCCTATTGATGGTAAAGTGTTGAATATCTCAATCAGTAGTGAGAAATAGAATGGTTGTAATGGTCGTTCTCCCTGATGATGGCATGCCTGACTGGGAGCTGTAGTGGTTGCTGCCGACCAGCATCAAAAGAGCATCGGGCTGCCTATTACTAACCCAGGAGAAGATCAACATTCAAATTTTTAAACATGATTTCTACTGAATGCATATCAGCACAAAGTCAAAAAACTGTAAGTCCAGCCATAACATTGTAAATTGGGGACACTCTGTACCATGTCAAAAGTTACAGGGAAAAGATGGCATTGGGTAGTGTTAAGACTTAAAGAGTGACCGTTAGGCTTAAATCCCACTTAAACTAGTTACTACCAATTTTACTTTGGATGAGTTTCTTAACTTTTCTAGGCTTACAGTTCCTCAGTAAAATAATGTTAATACTTGCTTCATAGGATAGCCAGGAGGTTTATGATAGAACAACAAGTTTCTAACACAGTAAAGACTCAAGAGGTTTATCAAGTTATTTCTTCCTGGCTATGTTTCTCTAGTCCTCCAACCAAGCTCCAAAGTAGACCTCATGGTTTATGAAGGAACATGAGAAAACTTAAGCTGGTGTTCAAGCCATGGTTTGTCTACATTGCTGCTGCTGCTAAGTCGCTTCAGTCGTGTCCGACTCTGTGCAACCCCATAGACGGCAGCCCACCAGGCGCCCCCGTCCCTGGGATTCTCCAGGCAAGAACACTGGAGTGGGTTGCCATTTCCTTCTCCAATGCATGCAAGTGAAAAGTGAAAGTATAGTCGCTCAGTCGTGTCCGACTGCTTGGACTGCAGCCTACCAGGCTCCTCCATCCTAGGATTTTCCGAGCAAGAGTACTGGAGTGGGTTGCCACTGCCTTCTCCTTGTCTAAATTGAGTAAAGCCTAAATAGGCAACAGAAATAACGAGAAACAAATGGGATGTTTAAGAATCTTTGTTACAATCATATGTCATATTTTTACTAATACAAATGAGGATTTGTCTTAAAATATGTAATTATAAATCTGACAGTGTTAAACTTAGAATTATTGGTACTGTTAAAGGAACTAAATAATGAACTTTAAATAGAAAAAAAAAAAGAGGAAAATGGCTATTTACATACAAAAATAAAGGCTTGGGAGTTATAGAATACAACCAACTCTAAGAGTAGGCTCCAAAAAATTTACACTGAAATAGTTAACATCTAAAATAACAGAAACTTTAAGAAAATATGCATTATAAGAAAAAAATATGCAATGCAGCAGTTCAGAGACTAGCCAGCTAACATATCTTGTCATACTTCAAAGAATCAGTTATGTCTTAACTCACAATCATATTTGGAAGTTATTTGTTTATTTTTAATGTTGGACATAATTTTAGAACATTTTAATGTTTGATAATCATTTACTGAGCATATAACTACTAGGAAAGCACTGCACTGGATCAGCAAGTGATACAAAAGAACGTATCTAGCCTTCAAGTAAAACCATACATCACAATATGACTTTACAGCACAAATCTGACTGATCCTACTGCTACAGAAGGCACAGCACCTCACAAGAGTGTGAAAATTGAGGGAAAAAAGAGACATCTGAAAACATCAAGGAAAAAAGATGTATATTACATTGCTATTCAAAAAGTTCAAAGACCTTCCTGTGCTTTCTCTAGCCTAGCCTGGCAAGAATAATAGATTACTTGGATTGATTTCTCCCCACTGCATGGAACAAGCACCGTGAAAATTCTTTAAATATCTCATTTCACATTCACAATAATCCTATAAGGTAGGCACTCTTTTTGTTCCACTTTCCAGACAGGCAGTTGAGATTAACTTGAGGTTATACAGCTAGCAAGCAGCAGAGCTCAGTCTTGAACTTGGCGGTCCAACCAGGAAGACAGCCTTCGCCTCGCTATACGGCTTCACAAGCATCCAAGCACGCTGCACATTCGGTGCGGATGGGACGCCCCCTCCCCACCCTTCTCAGAGAACCAGTTCTAGGGAAGCAAGGCTCACTGTCAGGCTCTTCTCTATACTTTTACTTTATTCTCTTCTGCTGTAGCATGAACCCACTGTCTTTATTTAAAATTGGTTCAACATTATGGTAAGTGAAATAAATCAGACAGAGAAAGACCATATGATCTTACCCATTCATAGAATCTAAAAACACCACCGTCACAGGAACAGAGAGTAGAAAGGTAGTTGCTTGGGGAAGAGAAGTGGGGGAAAGGAGGAGATGTTGGTCAATGGGTACAAACTTGTGGTTTTAAGATAAGTTCCAGGGATCTAAGGTACTGCATGGTGACCTGACCATAGTTAACAATACCGTATTGTATCCTTTAAAGTTGCCATGAAAGTAGAGCTTTAATGTTCTCACCATAAAATAATAACAACAACAAAAGCTAATTAAGTGAAGGATGTGTTAATTAACTTCATTGTGGTAAACATTTCACAATATATGTGTATCAAATCATCACATTTTACACCTTAAACTTACACATTATATGTCAGTTATATCTCAATAGGATTGAAAAAATTAAAATAAAAAAGTTTAACTGCCTCAAAAACCTCTAGGCACCTTTATTTCAATACCTGATTTATCTTAGTATTTCATCTGTCTTAACACATAATTCTAACTTGCAATAAATTTTAATTCAGTTCTAACAACATGCTAAGCACTGGTAATACACCAGGGAACCTGTGAAGTGTCTATAGCCATCGTTATTACCATGGTGAACTTACTTAAGACATCAAAAAAAGACATATTGAACTCCAACTATGTACATGGCATTGATTTAGAGCCTGTGACGCATTCAAGAAGTTTAAGACATAATCCCTGTTCTCAACAAGTTTATAGTTCAGCTGCAGAGAGACAGAAGGAAAAACATGAAACAGTAAATAATTCAAAATTATTTCTATACAAGACAATAAAACAGAGCTTATCACAGTGTGTTACATAATGACTAGTTTGGTAGGATATTTTGGAGAAAAGAGGCTCTGTAATAAAAAAATGTTTTGAAGATTCTAGATTACATATAGTCTTCATTATGGTAATATTCATTGTTATTTCTCAAGAGTTTCATACTTTGCAATGGTTTTCAAACTATTTGGAAAAAGAACACTTGTTTCATGAAGTTTAATTGTTCTGTGTAATAAAAAAAAAAATCTGTCTTCTGTGGAAAAGCTTTTTAAAAACCAGTTGGGCAAGTGTCTTTAAATATATAACAGGCATCTGCAACCCCACAGTGCCAACCTCATGAACCACATTGCTCGCGGCTGCCTTTCCCAGGACCTGGGACTTGATCTCACAGTTCTCAACAAAGTACAATTGCTACTTACTCCCCACTGATTTAGTATGTATGATGAAACAGCTTTGTCACTCCTAGACTTAGTTATATGAGTTGGAGAACGAAGAAACCACAGTGATCAGGAATAAACCAACTTCAAGGAAGAGATAAATATTGAACTGAGCTTTGAAAATGAATGAGAAATTCCTTCATTAAGTCTAAATCTTTTTTTTTAACCCACACGAAATTACTTACTTATTCAGTCTTTCCTTCAGCATTCCAGAGAAAGGAAGGTTAAAGGACAAAAATGGAAATAGATACACTGTCAACTACAATTAGGCTGAAAAGAGTTAGTAAATATAGTCATTCGTATATCAAAGAGCTCGAGAGAAGTCCTGAGCAAGCATGACTGGTATGGCTTGAGTTTCCTGGAGCAGGCCTCCCCAGCCTGTGGGGGCTAGCAGGGCAACAAGAATGATCACATCGCAGTTTCTCTGCCTCTTACTCTCACCTGCATGGGGAGCAGACACCAGTTCCAAGAAAGTCGGCTCTTGTTCGCCTGCCCAACTGTCTCTAGAGATCCCGAAAGAAAAGTTTCTAGAATCTTACTGTCTTCAGGCTGTGGCCTAACGCACTACAGGCAAACACTGAGGGAGAAGTTAGTGAGAGAACTGATATTCACGTTGATAATGCTGTTTCTTGGTGTTCCTCTAACTGCACACCCTTCAGGTGATCGGCAGCATGGCCTCCCCTATAATTCTCTCTGAGCGGAACTCCCTTCTGTTGCAAGAAGTAGGAAGAATGTCCTTCTCCCTACATGAGTCAACACATCACTGCAGACCTAAGCAGAATTTTCTCTACTTTGCGCCTCTTGTCTTTAGAATCACTTGTGAAAATACTCCCTTAAGCTTCTGCTTGTAATACATTTTTGGAGACAGTTCTCCTTGGGTCTCTCACATTTCTGCATATTTCATGAGCAGAGACACTGGCTTCCTTTGCTCTGGATTAGCTTTCTAAGGATGTTTGCAGAGCCAAAAACTACAGAAGATGGAATGCCTGCCTCTGGAGCAAAGGGCAAATTTGTTTGCTGTCCTCTGGGGCACAGGCAAAAGTCAGGCAGGCTCTCGGAAATTATGACAGACTGAGATTCCCTAGGTTTGAGGTTCCCCTCCTGTAGCACACCCCACTTTGTGCACAGACATCAGGTAGACTTCTTTGCATCACCCTATGGAAACATGCAACCATGCTAGCTACTGCGCCATGAGTGATAAAGTCCTCTGTCTTTGACTGAGAAGTCTCATGTCCATGACAGTGCACTAGGCTACATTGTTAGCTTGCTGCTGCTAAGTCACATCAGTTGTGTCCGACTCTGCACGACCCCATAGACGGCAGCCCACCAGGCTCCGCCGTCCCTGGGATTCTCCAGGCAAGAACACTGGAGTGGGTTGCCATTTCCTTCTCCAACGCATGAAAGGAAAAGTGAAAGTGAAATCGCTCAGTCGTGTCTGACTCTTAGCGACCCCATGGACTGCAGCCCACCAGGCTCCTCGGTCCATGGGATTTTCCAGGCAAGAGGACTGGAGTGGGTCACCAGTGCCTTCTTCATGTTAGCTTGCAGAAAGGGTAAAATCCCAGACCCGACATAGTTGTTGACACACTTCTCACTACAGGGTTCAGACAAGAGTCCTTGGATTAGGACTGCTAACCTAAGAGAGACACTGCTATCCCGAGCAGTTCTCAAATGCCCAGTCAAGAAAGACCTCACATTTTACCTGCAAGGAGCACAGTTCGCTGAGTCTACAGCTGCAGCCTGCTCAGAATCCGTCTCAGCTTTCAAGCAGAGTCCGTGCTCTCTTTGGGCAGCCCTAATCAGGACATTTCTGCCAGGAGGGAACTCAGTCTCATGGACCATCTTTGCTCCAGAGCTCCCTGGTAGATTGCCCAAGACTTTGCCAAATTTATAGGCTTTCCCTGTTCAATACAATTCTTCTTGCTTTTATCTTTCATGACTGTTTCTCCAATAAACTATTTGTACTTCCAACTGCACTTCAGTTCTCTGCTTCCCAGAGAACCCAACTGATATACCTGTATCCAGCTGCAGACACCAAAACAGAACATTCTTCTTCCTCTGAGAGCATTCCATATGACTCAATTCATATATGTTAGTGTCTCATATGCCAGCTCAGGTTCACTCAACATGCCCACATTAAATACCTGCTTAGGTTCAAGTTGGAACTTCCACCGAATGAAAAATGCTCAACATAGCTTTGTGTACTTTCAGTGATCATGTTAGGATATTTTAGGTTCATGAAATTTGGATTTATCTTTAAGGTTTAACAAGTATACTGCATTTATGTAAGATTAGAAAGCTAGTCTAAAATGTTGTTATTTATTGTAAATTAATATTTACTGCATTTCAATAAAACTAGGATGCCATTAATTGCAAGCATGAGATTATTTTAAGTATCATTAAGAAAAGCATCACTAAGTAATCTATAATACAACACAATGATAAAATGCCATCTATTGTAAGTCGAATTCTAATTTCAGCAATATTAAAATGAGGGGCAAAAACTGCATCTTTGAGCCAATAAAATGCAGTTTAAATAACCCTGGAATTTTCCCAATCTCAGACTACTTTTATGTTTCTAAGAACTGAAGCAGACATTAATGAAGGAAGAGTCTCCAACTCTTGAATTATTTTTGCATGACATGATTATTCTCAATTAAATAGGTAAATATTTAATTTCATTTGTTAATAACCAAGTATTGGATCATAATCAAGCAGTGTTTTTAAAAGCTTCAAGCTTAATAAGCATATAAAAGTGGGTTTACATTATGAACGTGGTATATCATAGAATGTTTAACATTTAATACAACAGGGGGTAATTTTTTTTTATTCAGAAGTCTGAAAGTTAATTAAATCCCCCTTCTGATTCATAAGGTACACTTTTTCTAATATTGAAATTGAACTGGAATTAAGATATCATTGAGTCTAGTTCCTTCATTTCTGAACATCACCAGGAAGCCCAGGGACTCTGTTACAGATGGTTAATGACAGAGCGGTCCAGGTGGGCGAGAGGAGAGTCCATGGGGGTCACGAAGAGTCCGATGACTGAGCAACTGAGCAAACACAGACACACACACACACAGACACACACACACAGACACACAGACATACACAGACACACACACACATACACAGCCACACACACAGATACACACACACACACAGACACATACACACACAGACACACACAGACACACACACACAGACACACACACAGACACACAGCAGAATCAGAGCCTTCTGCCCAGGGCTG
>CM035295.1:4775140-4801882 GCA_020226075.1 Hydropotes inermis | reverse complement strand
AGGACGCGCGGCTGCGCCTGCTCCGTACGCCAGCCTGACTGAAACACGGTTTCACAGGAACTCTGAGAACTCCCTCCTCTCCCCAGCTGACAACATCCCTGCAAAGCCGCGCCGCCCTCCGCTTTTCAGTCTGTGGGGGAGGATATGTACCCTAGAGCTCAATCTGGAACCTCTCCACTCTGATCAAAGAATGAAGCTTTTCTTTGTGTCTGAGCCAACCTTGGTCTCAGTCTACTGGCTTCAACAACACGGGGCAAGAGGATCCTTGTCCGGAACGATCTCGGTGGGAGGGTGGGTGACAGAACTTCTGCCCTGAGTTGATGGCCATTTCCCTTGACACAGGGCTTCCCTAGTGGGTCAGCTGGTAACGAATCCGCCTGCAGTGCGGGAGGCCTGGGTTCCATCCCTGGGTTGAGAAGATCCCCTGGAGGAGGGCATGGCAACCCACTCCAGTATTCTTGCTTGGAGAATCCCCATGGACAGAAGAGCCTGGCAGGATGCAGTTCATGGGGTTGCAAAGAATCAGACACAACTGAGCAACTAACCACAGAACAACACAAGCAGCTATGTCACTTTCTCAACCATAAAAGTTAGCCTGAGTGTCCACTTCTATTTCAGCTCTACTTTTTAACAACAAAGAATGTAATTTTCAGAAATATCTTCTTTTTTCTTTTTAAGTGCCATTGAAAATTTTAATTGTGAAGTCCAATGGTGGTCATGATAAAGATTTCTACCTCTTTTAATATGTAAATTGCCCAAGGGCTTAAACTAGCTCGCTATCACTTTGTACTACATTGTGGAGGAGCAATTTGGGCACGTAAATAGAATGAGTGGTAATTAATTCTCACAAGTTATAGTGAGAATCATAGCCATTAGTGCCAAAAGCTAAAGCTGAAAATTATTGAAATATGTGTCTAATAGAACTGCCTTATCACTCTCTATTTCTGTCATTTGATACTTACATTACATTCAGGCCACCAAAAACAGACCTCAATTTTCAAGAAAGAAATGGCTAGAAAAACAAACAAACAAAAAAATCCCACAAATTCTCAGTTTTATAGTTGAAACTGTTAGTTGCTCTGTCATGTCCAGCTATTTGTGACCCAATGGACTGTAGCCTCCAAGTTCCTCTGTCCATGGGAGTCTCCAAGCAAGATCACTGGAGTGAGTAGACATGCCTTTCTCCAGTGATCTTCCTGACCCAGGGATCAAACCTGGGTCTCCTGCATTGCAGGCAGATTATTTACCATCTGAGCTACCAGGGAAACATTGCTAAATACCTTTCACACTCTAGTTGGCATGCAGAAACAGCTGTAGAAGCAATACACACTTCTTGGTTGGTGTGGGGGGAGCCTTCAATAAATATCTAAAACAATGACTAACTACTTTCCCCTTTAAATCACAGTTGCAAATACCTAGATAGAAAAGGAAGAGAAAAGAACCTTCAGTTTTATAATTGCCTTCGGGTATTTTCTATTCTGTGTGCAGAGTGTGTAAGGATAAATAATACATCTGGAAAGTTAAGTAAGATCTTTGAAACTCAAACTGATACAGGGGGAAGGATGCAGGTAGGTTTAAACAAAGAGAGGAAATGATTCTAAAAACGAAATTCCTAAAGAAAAACACTGCAGAAACAGTGCATAATAATAATAGTTTCTGGTTTTTAAGTAACAGATATAACAGATATATAAAGTTAAAAATTAGATGCAACAGAAATTTTCATGTTAACCTTTATGACACTCCTTGAGTATCAGCCATGGCATCATGTTGTTCTTATTGTACAGATGAAACAGAATGGGAAGTAACAGGCCTAAGATAGACAGAGAACAGACTAATAACAGAAGGAAAACTAGAGCTAAGTGATAAATACACATTTATTTCACAGAGATATTGTTGCAAATTCCCTCAGAAACACAAAATGCCACAATAACAGATGTCTTTCAAGGTGAGTGCTATTAAGGAAAGCCAGTGCAGTCTTCCACATTATAATCTATAAAACTTTAAAGAAGATAGCTCCTTGGGTCTTGTAATCCAAAGTACAGTATTCATAATTAAAAATGAGAAAATTAAGATTCTTCAGTTTTTACACTTTATGATTGCATTTTAAATCCCTGTTTCCTTTGTGATGTAATCCATATCTTTCAATTTTGGGGGTCATATAAATGAAGCATAGAGCAATTCAGGAACATAACAGAAAATTAACACTGGGCAGCATGTATCATATAATGATTTTCAAAAAGATCTGCTAAATTATATAAATTCAGTGAAATAGAGGTGTTTAAAGACTAACTGGATTTATTCATTGGTTCCATTAAAGGAAAGTGGATAGTTAAGTAAAAACACTTTTCTTTCACTTTCTCTTCCTTTTTTGAGCCATTTAATGGCTATATCAATTGTGCACATCATGACTTACAAAGCAATGTAAAAAAAAGAATGTCTATCATAAGCTAAAGGGAGTAGAGGTTTAAAGGTAATATCTGAGAAGGGAAACCAAGAGGTGAACTTAAGGATTAGAGAAACCAAGCAACTATATATAATATATATTAGAGAAACCAAGCGCCTTATATAATATATCACCAGGGAGAGCCAAGCATAACAGAAAGAACTGGAGGAAGATGACAGGGAGGAGAGATTACATAAATACTAATGCGCCTCCAGGGCGCTAGAATTAAATGGTGAACAGTATGTCCAGATAAGCTGGATAGAGTTCATTGTAAATTTGGAGTTCAGCATAAAAGATGACGTGAATAGAGAGATAAGTGCCTGCGTACCCAAGTCGATGACAAATATGTTTGCAGGCATTCCTTCGGGGCTTAGAGAACACACCGATTACCCACGGTTCCCTGGAGGCCTAAAAATCTTCATTTGTTGCAGAGGAATTACGCTGGTCACCTTAGTCACCTCCAGGATCAGTGCCATTAATAACAGTGCTGTTACCATCATACACTGGGCTCTTTCTCTTATCCGCACCATAGCTGTTTCCAGGTTTGTAATTATCTCCATCTACCTGATTTACCTCTCTTGCCATTTAACTGCTTCAGGTCTTCAGGGAAGCAATTATCAAATCCCTATCCCCAAATGCTAAATGATCCCTCAGGAACTGACAAAAGTTATCACAGATTACCTTTATGAAGCAAGCAATATGTTCCCTAGATACCCATAGAAATAGGTACAGGAGAGACCCAGTGTATACCTTGATAGTCATTCACAAGTGCATTCATTCATTCATTGAATTAAATTCATTGAAATAAGTGACCCAATCAAAAAATGCACCAAAGAACTAAACAGACATTTCTCCAAAGACATACAGATGGCTAACAAACACATGAAAAGATGCTCAACATCACTCATTATCAGAGAAATGCAAATCAAAACCACAATGAGGTACCATTACACGCCAGTCAGGATGGCTGCTATCCAAAAGTCTACAAGCAATAAATGCTGGAGAGGGTGTGGAGAAAAGGGAACCCTCTTACACTGTTGGTGGGAATGCAAACTAGTACAGCCGCTATGGAGAACAGTGTGGAGAGTCCTTAAAAAACTGGAAATAGAACTGCCATATGACCCAGCAATACCACTCCTGGGCATACACACCAAGGAAACCAGATCTGAAAGAGACATGTGCACCCAATGTTCATCGCAGCACTGTTTATCATAGCCAGGACATGGAAGCAACCTAGATGCCCATCAGCAGACGAATGGATAAGGAAGCTGTGGTACATATACACCATGGAATACTACTCAGCTATTAAAAAGAATTCATTTGAATCAGTTCTAATGAGATGGATGAAAGTGGACCCCATTATACAGAGTGAAGTAAGCCAGAAAGATAAAGACCATTACAGTATACTAACACATATATATGGAATTTAGAAAGATGGTAATGATAACCCTATATGCAAAACAGAAAAAGAGACACAGATGTACAGAACAGACTTTTGGACTCTGTGGGAGAAGCGAGGGTGGGATGTTTCAAGAGAACAGCATTGAAACATGTATATTATCTAGGGTGAAACAGATCACCAGCCCAGGCTGGATGCATGAGACAAGTGATCGGGCCTGGTGCACTGGGAAGACCTAGAGGGATCGGGTAGAGAGGGAGGTGGGAGGGGGGATCGCCTTGGGGAATACATGTAAATCCATGGCTGATTCATGTCAATGTATGACAAAAACCACTACAATATTGTAAAGCAATTAGCCTCCAACTAATAAAAATAAATGAAAAAAAAATGTATTGAGCACCAACCATATATTAGAATCTGTGACACTGGAGCTATAAAATTGAAAAGCAAGTCTCTCCCCTCAAGGAGCTCTCAATCTGGAGAGGAGATAGACTAACCAACTATTGGGTAGGGACCCAGAACAGGTTGGTAGCACTGATAAGAATACAGGGAGAACCAGAATAGGATAAGATAAGGAAAGTATTATCAGGCTGTCTTTCAAGGGATGGGTAGAAATTTGACTGGAGAATAAATATACTGAGGGCACACCAGAAAGAGACCATAAAATTTTAGTTATAGTGAAAAATTAAATTATCATTACCAATTATCAAAATCATCAATCTATCATTTCTTCATCTCAATTCATCATATTCTTTTGGCATTTGTTTCATATAATTTTAAAGTGACATCATAAACGTTGACTATGCCAAAGCCTTTGACTGTGTGGATCACAATAAACTGTGGAAAATTCTGAAAGAGATGGGAATACCAGACCACCTGACCTGCCCCTTAAGAAACCTGTATGCAGGTCGGGAAGCAACAGTTAGAACTGGATATGTAACAACAGACTGGTTCTAAATAGGAAAAGAAGTTCATCAAGGCTGTATATTGTCACCCTGCTTATTTAACTTATATGCAGAGTACATCATGAGAAACGCTGGGCTGGAGAAAGCACAAGGTGGAATCAAGATTGCCGAGAAAAATATCAGTAACCTCAGATATGCAGATGACACCACCTTTATGGCAAAAAGTGAAGAAGAACTAAAGAGCCTCTTGATGAAAGTGAAAGAGGAGAGTGAAAAAGTTGGCTTAAAGATCAACATTCAGAAAGCTAAGATCATGGCATATGGTCCTTCATGGCAAATAGATGGGGAAACAGTGGAAACGGTGACAGACTTTACTCTTCTGGGCTCCAAAATCACTGCAGATGGTGATTGCAGCCATGAAATTAAAAGACACTTATTCCTTGGAAGGAAAGTGATGACCAACCTAGACAGCGTATTAAAAAGCAGAGACATTACTTTGTCAACAAAGGTCCATTTAGTCAAAGCTATGGTTTTTCCAGTAGTCATGTATGGATGTGAGAGTTGGACTATAAAGAAAGCTGAGTGGGGAAGAATTGATGCTTTTGAAGTGTGGTGTTGGAGAAGACTCTTGAGAGTCCCTTGGACTGCAAGGAGATCCAACCAGTTCATCCTAAAGGAAATCAGTCCTGGATGTTCATTGGAAGGACTGATGTTGAAGCTGAAACTCCAATACTTTGGCCACCTGATGCAAAGACCTGACTCATAGGAAAAGACCCTGATGCTGGGAGGGATTGGGGGCAGGAGGAGAAGGGGACAACAGAGGATGAGATGGTTGGATGGCATTACCAACTCAATGGCCATGAGTTTGGGTAAACTCCAGGAGTTGGTGATGGATAAGGAGGCCTAGCATGTTGTGGTTCATGGGGTCTTAAACAGTCGGACACGACTGAACTGAATAAACATTACTGGCACCACAAAGTAGAAGTGGCCCCCTCACCCCATGTATCACTCTAACCAGTTCATCTTATCAATATCACTCAGTTTTATCACTTCATGCAGCTGAGAGCATGGCATCACTGCACCACGCTCTGCCTGTCTCATAAACACTATGCTTCTGCTTTCCTCTACATTCCTGCCATGATCCTGCAAAACAACTCTGATTCCTATCTCATTCCCTTCTACTCCTCATTAAAAAGGAAGAAAAGTAGAAGAAAATAGCTTTGTTACTTTGTGTAACATTGGATTAGGGTTTCCTCATGAATATATTGTTATCCCCTTGGGTCAGCGACCCTAAACAAATATGAAAGACTTTTATGATTCTTGTTTTCTCAATCTTTTATGTCAGTCTGCATGTAACAAGTGATATTCAGGTTGGTGGGGGAGCAGGTTCTGATAAACCTGGTCCTCAAATTTTGGAGGGGAGGTAAAAGACCTTCAATAATTTTTCATGGTCACAAGCCCTAGGTACACAAATAGTACTAGATGACTGCAGGTGTAACATAAAGGGTACAAATAATGCCCAGTTGCTAGCATGATAACGATCATTCTATCCCATTCTCTCCCTGGTGGCTCAGGTGGTAAAAAATCCACCTGCAATGCAGGAGACTGGGGTTTGAGCCCTGGGTAGGGAAGAGTCTCTGGAGGAGGGAATGTCTACCACTCCAGTGTTCTTGGCATGGAGAATTCCATGGACAGAGCAGTCTGGTGGGTCATAGTCCATGGGATGGATCCCAAAGAGCCAGACATGACTGAATGACTAAGACTTTCCCCTTTTTTTCCTCTCCCAACTCAAAAAACCTTGTTTAAAAAGATGTAAATCAGGGTAACTTTATATGGATAATCATGACTCTACCATGATTAATTTATAGTTAACCTACCCAAAAAACGCCGGCATTTTAAACATGAATAATATTATCTATTATCAGAGCCATCTCTCCAGTGGTTATTACCTGCCCGGCTGCCTGACACCACGGCTGGTTGTGCAAGCTATACTAGCTGTACTAGGAGACAGAATGCCAGTTTGTTAGACCTTGTTTGATGCATTCTGGTGTCTTTCTAATCCAAATGCTTTATCTGCCTTTGTAGATTTTTAACAGTGAGCAGCACATTCTTTACATCTTGGTCAGAGGACGGTAGAGTGGCCTCTTTATTGAAAGAGAGGAATGAAAGGCAGAGTAAGGGACGAGGAGAGCAGAGCTAGAGTTTAAAACTCTTCCCCATTTCCTCTCTCATTCAAAAGGAGAGTAAGAAGATGGTTAGAGAAGAGCAGAAAGAGTTTAAATTAGTGAACACTTCAATCCTCAAAATCACTCTAAAAAATAGGTGTTATTGTCCCATTTTATACTCTTGTGAGTGTTAAATAACCAAGCACAAGTAACTTGACCAAGTACACAGAGTCAATGGCTAGGAGAGCCTTGCACCCTGACCTTTCTGGCTCCAAGTATCATTCTTTAAAAGCCATCAATCAGGAGAACATTTTTCCTTGATAAGAGTCAGCAACTAGCTCCAGTCTGCCAGGTCATTTTGGTTCCTTCAATATTATGAAGTCCTAAATGGCTTCATATTTCTAGCAAGATCCCAAAGGGAGGAGGTCAGCTCAATTCCTGTTATTCATGCACGTGTTGACTACTCTCACAACTTCACTCTAATCAACAGGCTTGCAGTCTCCCACTACAGGGCTTCCCTGCTGGCTCAGCTGGTAAAGAAATCTGTCTGCAACGCAGGAGACCCAGGTTCAATCCCTAGGTTGGGAAGATCCCTTGGAGAAGGGAATGGCTACCCACTCCAGTATTCTTGCCTGGAGAATTTCATGGATGGAGGAGCCTGGCAGGCTACTGTCCATGCAGACAGCTCTTCACTATCCAACAAGCCCAAAATAGGCTGAAGCTACTTTGATTAACATTAATAGGTAAGTAAGAAAAAACAAGATAGGTTTATGTTTGCATCAAAACTACTAGATTTCTTTTCTTTTTTTTTAAATAATCAGTATAAGGACTTCCCTGGTGATCCAGTGGTTAAGAACCCACCTGCCAGTGTAAGGGACGCAGGTTCGATCCTGAGTCTGGGAAGATTCCACACGCCATGGAGCAGCTAAGCCCATGCCCCGCAACCACTGCGCCTGAGATCCTAGAGCTTGTGTGCCGCAACTAGAGAAGCCAACTCAGCGAGAAGCCGGGGCACCGCAGTGACGGGCAGCCCCCAGCAGCAACTCCAGAAAGCCCCGTGCAGCTCTGAGGACCCAGAGGAGCCAAAAGCAAATAACTAAGGAAAATTGTTTTAAAAATCAGTATACATTAATATTTTTAGTTGAAACCTTTAAAATCTATGGTTTGTATTATAGTTGCTATATTTTCACTACATTAAGGCAAGAATTGCCTCTAAATAGGTTTACTTGCTTGAATTAGAGATAGCTCAACTTCTAAAGTCTTTACAAATTTCTTCAAATAGCTTTGATGAATAAGCAAACAATTCATTTTTTCATATTTCTAAAAATTTAATGAAAATGAGTTTTTATAAATATATAGTGTATTTTTTCTAAAAAGCAAAATGTCTTTTTCTGAGTTGACAAATTCATATTTTTATTACATTTGTGTGTGTGGTGGTAGAGAAACACATGGCCCATGGAGCCAGAATGTAAGGATTTGAAATTTCACTCTACCCAGTTTTTAGCAGAAAATTATTTGACTTTTCTGAATTTCAGCTAATTAAGCTAATATTTAGAACAATGTCTGGTATGTATCCAATAAATCTTAGCTGTTATTAACCTGGAGGGAGTAATTGCTCCACACAGTCCCTCTAATTTAATTGGGAATTTCTGTAAAGCAAGAATACCTAATCTACAAATTGCCTCCAAATGTAATGAAATTTTAATACTAACTTAACAATTAATGAGGATGATATAATAGTACACTCTGGATATATTTAATTAAACATTTATTGTTTAAATCCTGCAAGTTTTGATATTCTGAGCACAGTGTTTTTTCTTTCTAGCTCTTGAATATTTATTTTCATTGGCCTTTGAAACGTCATAGTACTAACTGTTTCTGGTGCTTGATGGATAAGACGGTCTTGGCCAAAGTAAATGGGACAGTTTTGAAGGCTTCCTTCTCTGGCTCCTAATATCTTTCTGTGATAGTCTTCCTCTTGGAGAACATTTCTTCTCAGCAAGAGTTTGGTAAGGTTTCTAGAAGTTTGGAAAGGTTACTAAACTTGGATTCAAAGATAGGACAGTAAAGTAAAATCCCAGGTATCACTGATGAGCCAAAATTCTAAAACTGCTTTTGCCTAAATTTAGAGTTTATACCAAAACCTAGGCTGAAGCTGTCCCTGCATTTAAACATAAAAAGGAGAAAGAATAATTTAATAGAGGGTTGGAACCGGCATTGATCCAAGGAGGAATATCTTCTTTAATAATCTGGGACTATATCTTGACATACATAGTTATCATGTCATTCTAGTCTTCCAAATGGCATTGCAAAACCAATGGTGGGTAAAATTGATACCTTAGCACAAGCCAAGGCAAAAGTACTAAACTACCAATAGTGATTGTATTTTTCACCTCCATTCAATCAGAGAAAAAGAAAAAGAAGGCATATAAGAAAAAGCCAGTTTAGCTCTAGAATATCCTTGATGAAGCTGTAAAATTTTACATTCTATTAAATCTCAACCTTCAGTATGTCTTTTTAATATTAAGTGTGATATAATGTGAAGTACCCATAAAGCACTTCTGCTCCTTATAGAAACATAATTGTCTTCAGGAAAAGTATTTATTTGAGTTACAAATAAGCTGCTTTTTTCATGGAACATTATTTTGAAAGAAAAACTGGCAGCCAACTATGGTATTCATACTTGGGTATTTGGCAAGCATTTTTGCAAAAAAGAAAAAAAAATGGATGTAGAGAGCCTGTCACTTCAAGAAAAACAACTAACAAGCTTAATAAATTTCAAGTTTAGCAAGCTAAAATTAAAATTTTGGAAAATTTTATCTGCTACCACAAGCTTGGCCTCTTGCCAATACTCAAAGACTTTCCTGGTGAGACTGGTGGGATATTAATGAACATGATATTTGGATATTATATAATAAAATGAGCTACCATTTGAAAGATGTGCATTATTCAGTGAATTGTTACTTTCCAAATGACCAATGCATGATATTACACATCTATTAAAAATGAAAGATAGACCAGTGAGTTTTAATGTAACAGTATTAGTCTGGTCTAAGATTACACATTGTATTTAACTTCTAATCAATTATCATTTGTCAAATTTTAGTGGTGCAGAAAGAATAAAAGCTTTAATTAACTGAAAATGTCATTAGAATATCCTCTCCATTTATGTATTTATGTGAGGCCATATTTTCTTCATCTACTTCAACCAAAACAACACATGACAACAGATAAAATGCAGAAGCAGACATGAGAATCAAAGTTCAGTTCAGTTCGCTTCAGTTCAGTTGCTCAGTCGTGTCCGACTCTTTGCAACCCCATGGACTGATGCCACACCTCCCTGTCCATCACCAACTCCCAGAGTTTACTCAAACTCATGTCCATCGAGTTGGTGATGCGATCCAGCCATCTCATCCTCTGTCACCCCCTTCTCCTCCTGCCCCCAGTCTCTCCCAGCATCAAGGTCTTTTCCAGTGAGTCAACTCTTCGAATCAGGTGGCCAAAGCATTGGAGTTTCAGCTTCAACATCAGTCCTTCCAATGAACACCCAGGACTGATCTCCTTTAGGATGGACTGGTTGGATCTCCTTGCAGTCCGAGGGACTCTCAAGAATCTTCTCCAACATCACAGTTCAAAAGCATCAATTCTTTGGCAGTTAGCTTTCTTTATATTCCAACTCTCACATCCATACATGACTACCAGGAAAACCATAGCTTTGACTAGACGGACCTTTGTTAGCAATGTAATGTCTCTGCTTTTCAATATGTTATATAGGTTGGTCAATAATTTTTCTTCCAAGGAGCAAGGGTCTTTTAATTTCATGGCTGCAATCACCACCTGCAGTGATTTTGGAGCCCCCCAAAATAAAGCTGTCACTGTTTCCATTGTTCCCCATCTATTTGTCATGAAGTGATGGGACCAGATGCCATGATCTTAGTTTTCTGAATGTTGAGTTTTAAGCCAAATTTTTCACTCTCCTCTTTCACTTTCATCAAGAGCCTCTTTAATTCTTTTCTTTCTGCCATAAGGGTGGTGTCATCTGCATGTCTGAGGTTATTGATATTTCTCCTGGCATGTCTTCTATTAATTTATCCATTTAAAACATTTGCAAATATATAAAAAAAATGCCACGGTTTTCATGATTTTTTTCTTTTGGAAGATATAATTATTTTTTTCATAAAAATGTCATATATGTTAACATGTATTGGGTTTACTTTTTTAATGAATTAATATCAAGATTTACTTAGTTTTCATCTCTAATATGGAATATCGAGTGATCAGTTCAGTTCAGTGTAATAATAAACAAAAGTTCTGTGGTGCTCAATTTTTACAAGTGAAAAAGAGTCCTGTGACCAAAACTCTTAAGTGTTATAGCCCTAAGGGTAGAGAATTCTAGACCAGCAACCACTGTGACATCAGCTTCGGGTCAGCCTCTGGAGGACCCACACGATTGCTCAGCATCTCACAGAGCTCTCCAGCTGAACCACCCTGTAAGAAGCTGACCATCAAAGAGGGCCTGCCAGTGCCCTTAACGTTCTCCATAGGACATTCAGCAACGTCACCAGGGAAGATACCCAACAAAAAGTAAGAGAAAGACCATTTCATTCTTCGATTTCTTTGCTTCTTTCTTTGATTTTGGTCAGGTTTTCCAACACTTTGTCTCTTGTTTCATTATGAAAGATGTACAAACTTCAAGCCAAAAGGGTAAAAGCTGCTGCTGGGCAGATGTGGAATTCAAATTTCTCCAAGATCAGACAGTCTCTTAAAAGTGCTTACCACAAATGTAATAATCAGTACCCGAGTTCAACCAGATGTCCAACAATGACTTCCCATGACTGTAATCAAGAGGACCGTAATGCTGGTGAAGAAATGAATCTTCTAGTAATGCTCCAAGATATTAAAACTGCCCAGCTTGAACTCCTCAGCCAGGTGACTGGCATGATCTGTGCATTATCAAAAATCCAGGAAAGGACTGACTTCTATCAGAAGCAGATGGAAGTACTGGAAACCAAAATGAATGTTAATGAAAATAAACAGTGTACAACAGCTGAAGATATCTTCTCTGTGAAGGAAGACATTGATGCTTTAAAGAAGAAGGTGACAGAACTGGGAAACCAGAATTCTTGCTCCAATGTACATTGTTTAGAGGTTCTGGATGGAGAAAAGGGTAAAGAGATCATAGAACTTCTTCACAAAGTCACACAACCAGAAACCTTGAAGAACACACTGACCTCTATAGATTCTGAAGTCTCTTCAGCAGAACCAGAGAAAGTGCTCAATTATCCTAAGTCCACTGATCATCTTGAGGAAAAAGCAATATCTCCCCAGATTAAAGATCTAAAGAAAAGTAACTATCAAAATGCATTAAGAAGCTTTCAAAAAGCAAAGTCAAATATTTATATTTACCCAGACTTTAATACATGGATCAAGCTAACTTTTGTCCATGGAGGAAAGTGGAGATTTTTCCTCAGTGCAACCAAGTTAGAGGAATTCATCCAATGGCTTCTTTCCAGGCCAACCCTCCCTCCTGAGGAACCACAAGTCATAACCCAGAGGTATTGTCTTTTCACTGGGCCTATCACAAGCTTGACCACCATCTGTGTCTCTGTTTTCAACTACATTTATTGTCTTTTTGGTTCCTCAATAGAGGAAGTAACTCAACTATAGAGTAATTCTCTGCTTTGCTTGGTACAAAATAAATGTAAGCTGGCCATGCCAAGCATTCACATGTCTTTGTGGTTGCTGCGAACTTCCTGGTAGTTAAGTTAGCTCACTGTGGGTTGGGTGCCTGCAAAGTTTCTTTATGTCTACAGTAAGTTGAGGCATATCATCCCATTAGACAATTGTGACGCATTTTCTATCAAGCTTCTTATTTTCCCAAAAGCAATTCATGAGGACTCGTCCAGTGCCCATTTCATAGATAACTGGAAACAAAGAATAAAGGGGTCCGAAACATGAGAAAGACTTTTAGTAGCCCCCACTCTTGTCTTAGTGGCCTCTGCAGATAAGATCTGTGACACAGAGACAGACTGTACTAACAAAACGTTAAATAGCACAGAGCGCAAAAGATAACACGGACAAAGGTAGAGCTGTAAAAATGTAAGGCGCTGAAAGGACAAGGTATTGCCAGGAAAATATCTATTCCAAAATTGGGATTTTTCTTTCGGCTTCATCTCCATCAAACAATTGGAAAGTGGGGGAAAGCTGAATATGCTATTGGGTTGTTTGGTTTTTTTTCACATTTTCATGAAATGAGACAAATGACATATCTTACAGGTTTGATATAGAGGAAAAGGCAAAAAATCCAAGGATGGATTTGTGAACTAAGTTAAATATTGACACTATACCACCATAGAATCTTATATGACAAAGTCTTTTTTTTTTTTTCTTTAGATGAACCATATAAATACTACACATCCAGGGTGGGCTTCACTCCTGGACATAATAGGTGGTTGCCATTGTAATGTAATTTTTCTAAATATCATGCTAATTGAAAAAAAAAAGTTTCCTTCACCACTAGTTAGTAAATGAAATCTACCAATAAAGGATCACAAGCTGTTAAACTATAAATATTCTTGGCAAATGTACTATTTTAAACTACTCTCAGTTAATCATTTGAAAGAGGGCTTTCAGTTCAGTCGCTCAGTCGTGTCCGACTCTTTGTGACCCCATGAATCGCAGCACTCCAGGCCTCCCTGTCCATCACCAACTCCCAGAGTCTACCCAAACCCCCCTCCACCAAGTCAGTGATGCCATCCAGCCATCTCATCCTCTGTCGTCCCCTTCTCCTCCTGCCTCCAATCCTTCCCAGCAGCAGTTAGCAAAGAACAACCATTTCAAATGAGGAAAAAGCAGCTACGGTGAGTATAGAGGAAACTAAGGGAGAAGTAGGCTAAGAAGACACAACATTGTCTGGAGCCAGTCTGGTAATAATTATACACTAAAACTTTTTCATTTACAAATGCATTTTATTTGACCTTTCTTTACAAATGTATAGATAAGATGTAAACAAAAAAAAAACCCTGAAAATATGTCAGTATGTGATAGGGGCAGCATGGATCATCCTATCATCAGTTCAGTTCAGTCGCTCAGTCATGTCCGACTTTTTGCAACCCCATGGACTGCAGCATGCCAAGCCTCCCTGTCCATCACCAACTCCCAGAGTTTACTCAAACTCATGTTCATCAAGTCGGTGATGCCATCCAACCATCTCATCCTCTGTCGTCTCATTCTCTACCTGTCTTCAATCTTTCCCAGCATCAGGGTTTTTTCCCATCAGTCAGTTCTTCGCACCAGGTAGCCAAAGTTCTGGAGTTTCAGCTTCAACATCAGACCTTCCAATGAACACCCAGGACTGATCTCCTTTAGGATGGACTGGTTGGATCTCTTTGCAGTCCAAGGGACTCTCAGGAGTCTTCTCCAACACCACAGTTCAAAAGCATCAATTCTTCAGTGCTCAGCTTTCTTTATAGTCCAACTCTCACATTCCATACATAACTACTGGAAAAACCACAGCTTTGACTAGACAGAGTTTTGTTGGCAAAGTTATGTCTCTGCTTTTTAATATGCTGTCTAGGTTGGTCATAACTTTTTCCAAGGAGCAAGTGGTCTTTTAATTTCATGGCTGCAGTCTTTTAATTTCATCCTATCATATACCTACTTAAAACAAGGATATCTATTAAATAGGTAACAGTGCTAATAAAGGGCTAACAGTGCTAACAAAGTAAAATACCATTCTGGCAAAGGCAGCAGAAAACTCACTCTCTCTACTGACTACCAGAGATACCCTTAAAGAACAATGCGCTCTGGCCGAGCCCACTGCATGTGCCCCCACATCAGAGCAACTAGGGAAGGTCTGCCGTGACTCAGGCAGATGACCTCACAAGCAGCTTCTGGGAGAGTGAGAAGTGACTCAGCTGGTATTTCCTGGGTCATCTGAGCCTCTATATCAATGCACACTTTCACTTTTTCTCCCCTAGGTGCCCCCTTCGCACTTGTCTAACATTTCTAGACAGGAAAACAGTTTAGGTTAAAAACCTGGAATGGTGGAGCATAAAAGAAAAAGAAAAAGTAGAAGACATTCCCTGTGTAGACACATAATGTCAAATGGGACAAGCAAAAGACACCCAGCTCTAAGGTATGACAGATGGACAGCAAAGAGCAATATAAAGTGCTCCTGCTATCAGAGGAGAAAGAAGGTTGAGGGGCCTTGTCGTCAGGAGGCGACGTGGAGGGCGCTGGTGTCGTGAGGAGGAGGTGGTGAGGGGTGTGCCAGGCAGGAGGGAGAGCAAGCGCACAGGGGTGGGTAGGGAACACGGGAAACAGAAGCCACAAGGCATCTGATTCATGTAAAGTGCTGACAGGCTATCGCTCAGCTCTTCTATGGGTCTCAGTTTTCTCTTCAGGGATCCCCACCATGTTCATTTTAACCTGTTTGTGCCTACATAAGGATGTTAGAGAAGAAGAAAGTAAAAAGGACACTACTTGATTTTCTCGGGATCTCAAAAGTTCCCTAACAATGACTGTCCTGTTCATTCAAAAAAGTTCCCTGTGAGGAAAGAGGATTTTGACTCTTGAGGAATTTTGACTCTTGCGAAAGAGGATTTTCCTCTTGAGTCAAAGAGGAATTGACTCTTGAGTCAATTACTTATTATCATCACCCAGACACGTTCTCACCTGACTCGTTAAAATTATAACTCAATTTGAAACTACATGTAAAAAATAACTGCTTTCAAATGAACCTGCCTCTTGGCCTACTCAGCTCCGTCTCACCTGGCTCAGAGGGAGCGATGCCACTCTTGTCCACCTTCCTCCTCCAGCGCCTCGTAGGGGCTTAGTCAGTCATTACTGTTCTTTCCTCCAGGTTAATCACCAGCTCCCGGTCCTTCGTGCTCAGCTTATACCAGTATCTGTCTGCCTTGTTCCTGTTCCGTGTTCCCATCCTCTTTTGCTGATCTCCCATCAGGAGAGATGGGAGGGCCCCCCATCTACTCTTAGAGGGCCCCCCGCCTGTCCTCACCTTCGCCTCTCCCACTCTTTCCACAGCTCTTAGAATCAAGTCTTCCAAGCTCTCTCTTCTGGTCCTCTTCCCATCACTCTGGCAGATCCTCCTCAGTTTCTCAGATGATTCCTCTGCCACTAATAATTCCCTTAAAATACTGATGTTTCACTTTAATCATGCCCAAGTCAAAGGAATCCTAACCCAGCCTCTCCTGGGACATCTTCAGCTTTAGCTCCAAGTACTACTTATCTTCTCCACCTGGATGAATCTCAAACGCTCTGCTTCCTAAAATTAACCTTAGTAGATCTTCTTTCCTATGATTCAAATCTGTTTCTCTTCCAGTATCCTTTTTATTAACGGCATCCCAGTATAAACTATCGACATCACCAAATTGGAAATTACTCTCATCTTCTCCCTTATTTGCTATATTAGTCATCAAATATTTCATTGTTTATCTTCCAACAATTCATGGAATCTACCCTCTGTCTCTGTCCCCACTTCTGTTTTGGTTCAAGCCATCAGTTCAGTCAGTTCAGTTCAGTCACTCAGTCGTGTCCAACTCTTTGCAACCCCATGGACTGCAGCATGCCAGGCCTCCCTACACCAGCTCCCAACATCACCATTTACTCAAACTCATGTCCATCGAGTCGGTGATGCCATCCAACCATCTCATCCTCTGTCACCCACTTCTCCTCCTGCCTTCAATCTTTCCCAGCATCAGGGTCTTTTCAAATGAGTCAGCTCTCCGCATCAGGTGGCCAAAGTACTGGAGTTTCAGCTTCACATCAGTCCTTCTAACGAATATGCAGGACTGATTTCCTTTAGGATGGACTGGTTGGATCTCCTTGCTGTCCTTGCTGTCTCCAACACCACAGTTCAAAAACGTCTATTCTTTGGCACTCAGCTTTCTTTAGAGTCCAACTCTCACATCCATACATGACACTGGAAATACCATAGCTTTGACTAGATGGACGTTTGTTGGCAAAGTAATGTCTCTGCTTTTTAATATACTGTCTAGGTTGGTCATAATTTTTCTTCCAAGGAGCAAGGGTCTTTTAATTTCATGGCTGCAATCACCATCTGCAGTGATTTTGGAGCCCCCCAAAATAAAGTCTGTCACTGTTTCCACTGTTTCCCCACCTATTTGCCATGATGTGATGGGACCAGATGCCATGATCTTAGTTTTCTGAATGTTGAGTTTTAAGCCAGCTTTTTCACTCTCCTCTTTCACTTTCATCAAGAGGCTCTTTAGCTCTTCTTTGCTTTCTGCCCAACAGTGACAAGGGTGGTGTCATCTGCATATCTAAGGTTATTGATATATCTCCCTGCTATCTTGATTCCAGCTTGTGCTTCATCTAATCCAGCATTTCTCATGATGTACTCTGCATATAAGTTAAATAAGCAAGGTGACAATATACAGCCTTGACGTCCTCCTTTCCCAATTTGGAACCAGTCTGTTGTTCCATGTCCAGTTCTAACTGTTGCTTCCTGACCTGCATACAGGCTTCTCAAGAGGCAGGTCAGGTGATCTGGAATTCCCGTCTCTATCAACAGTGTATAAGGGTTCCATTTTCTCCACATCCTTGCTAACATTTGTTACTTATTGTCTTTTGGATAATAGGCATGAAGCAATATCTCATTGTAGTTTTGTTTTGCATTTCCCTAATAACTGGTCATGCTGAACATCTTTTCATAGAACTGTTGGCCATCTGTGTCTTCTTTAGAAAAATGTGTGTTCAAGTTCTATATCCATTTTTGAAACAGGTTGTATTTTTTGTTATTGAGTTGTATGAGTTCTTCATACATATTTTGGATATTAACTTCTTACTACACATATGATTTACAAACATCTTCTCAATTTATCAGGCTGTCTTTTCATTTTATTGATAGTTTCCTTTGCTGTACAAAAGCTTTCTAGTTTGATGTAGTCCCATGTGTTTATAATTTCTTTTCCCTTGCCTGAGGACATACAGAAATATATTGCAAAGCCTGTCAAAGAGAGGGTGGGCTTTTTAAAACAGTTCTAAAATCTTTTTTATTATTTCTCATAGTGAGGAGAATAAAATCCAAATTTCTTAGCAGAGCCTATGCAGCCATTTCTATCCTGAATTTTTACATTTGGAAAGTAGTGTTTTACAGTGGTAAGGCACAATGGCTTTGGTGTCAGACTCACCTGGTTCAAGAGCTGGCTCTGTCAGTCACTGGTCATGTGACTTTGGAATTAAGCCAAAGCTTAAATTCCCAAAGGCATAGTGTCCTTATTCTTAAAATAAAAATAATAATCATAAGTTATTGCCAGGCATTATGATGATTATTATATGAGGCTCTTAGCAATCTAATTGACATACAGTAAGTGTGGAATAAATGGTATGGTATTTATTAACAAGCTACTTCTTCATCCTCATCCTTCCACGATAAATTTACCTGCAACCACCATCCAAGCACATGAATGTCTTGTGTGTATGTGTGCTCAGACACTTCAGTCGTGTCTGACTCTGTGAGACTCTATGGACTGTAGCCCATCAGGCTCCCCTGTCCATGGGATTCTCCAGGCAAGAATACTAGAGTGGGTTGCCATTCCCATCCCCAGGGGAATCTCACCAACCCAGCGATCCAACCCTTGCCTCTTATGTCTTCTGCATTGGCAGGCCGGTTCTTTACCACTAACGCCACTTGGGAATGTCTTGCAGATTTTTTCAAATCTTGTATCTTTGTTCTTGCTGCCCCTATGGCCTTGGATGCCTTTCTCTTATCTAGCTGATAAGCAATAATTCATCATTTGAGCCTCAAATATTTTTTTTCCCCTAAGACACCTCTATTTCAGTCTCTCTGTGGCAAAAGCTGGAGACTCTCACAAAAGCCCTGTCAGTGGTGACACTGATTCTATATACATATAATATATACTGTCATTTTGTGTTGACATGTGTCTCCTTCATAACATTTTGAGCTTTTTGTGTTAGAGATAGAAACTTACTTGTTTATCTTAAACACCATAACCTGTTTTACCAATAGATTCTCAGTAAATATTTTTGAATTTTAAAAAATACAGAAAAGAAAGCATCATCCTCCTCCACAAAAAAGTGGGTATAACTAAATGAATGGTTATAACATATATGCCAAACATGAAAACCCCTGCACATTCACCAGATGTCTCAAACCATTCTTGGGACTACCAAATTAAGTACAAATACTGGATAGGCAGCATTTGACAATGAAAAGAGCAGGAACATTAAAGACAGAACACTGTTTATTTACTGAACTTTATTATGTATAAGGCACTGCTAGGAGTTGAGTATATAATGGTGAATTTCATAACTACATGATTTTTAGCAAATTCCTTAAGCCTTATATTTTTCAGTTTTTTCAACTCTAAATTTGTATAAAGCCATTGTGTTAATTATATGAGACCATGTATATACCCTGCCCAGGAGAGTGCCTAACTCAGTAGATCCTTACCAAATGGTAGCTATTTCCTTCCTTCTCTGGGCTAGATGTTAAAAGAGGGCATGAAGGTGAACAGACATGGATCCTGACTCAATGAGCTCCCATTTAGAACTCTGCTTCCTTTCATCAACCATAAAGGACTCCAGACAAACAATAAGCCAAGTGACAGACGGAATACAAAAGCTCCAAACCAACTCTTGACTCCCTCATCCAAAGAATAGTGTGACAAGAATAAGGTAGGGTGTGACCCTCTCCTCCTGGTCTGGGCATTCAACCAATATGCCATCATTTGTAACAGCCATTCACCAACCCTTAACTGCACACTACAAAAATAAGCATCAGAGAAAACTATTGGGACAGCGGGGGAAGACACTCAATTTAAGATAAATAATTTAGTTCAGTTGGAATATTTGCTAGCAAAGATACAGACACTATAGCATCCTGTTTATTCAAAACCAATACTCACCAATGTTTACTGAAATGTGACACTATGCCAGGAACTAGCTGAGCTCCATGTGAACCAAAAGAGATGGAAATGACACAAACTTTCTCTTCCTTTCATGAAAAAATAACTTACTTTCCAATAGCATTTACAGTTGCCGGTTATTTTGGCTGGTCGCTTTGATTTGGAGTAGAAAGCCACATACTTTATTTAGAACTTAATTTAGTTTTGTCATGGGAGACAACTCAAGTCTCATTTAGAAAAAGACATTGCTATTCCTAAAAGCAATGTTTTAAGGTTAGTTCTTCAGGCTACAAAACTGCAACTTTTCCTATTAATATATACGTCCAAAATGTAGACTGTCCCTAACATATCAATAGATTATGCTCCAAAACCTCATTTGTAAATCCACTCAATACAATTCAAGACACGTATTACAAAGAAACAGCACTAGAGTTGGATTTGGGACCAACTTGTAAAAGTTGATGGAACCACAATACACCCGAGATACTGGTATGCATTTAACTACAGAGCCAAGCTTTGTGCATTCTCACGCCAAACTGTATTCAGGAGAGTAACTAAAAGAGCAGTATCTCAACATGCGCAGTATCCCAACATGCGGATCAGGGTCCCCGATTCTGGTAGTAGAGTGAAAATTTCACAGGTTGATGGTACTAGGAGGATACCTTGAGCAAGAGGGAGACAAAGGACAGGATTCAAAAGGGGACCAAGTCAGGAACTGCAGGGATGAAAACCTGAGATGGGAGATTTGGGGCAAGAGAGAGAAGGCTCCATGTGGCTCCTGAAAATTTAGTCCAAGGAATAAGGGCCGAAGTGGGACCAGAGTCATCTTTTACAGTAATGAGGGGCTGAAAGCAGGAATGGAAGGGAGACGGTCTATATTAATACATGGGAAGCACCTGGCGTAAGTCTTGGCCCACAGTGGTATTCCATCAAAGGTGATGGAGTCATTACAGATGGTAAGGTGGAGGGAAAACTTGGAGGCTTGGCTCCATCATCTGTCTTCTGGGATACAATCTACTTGGACTCCATGTAAGAAGCACAGAACTCCAAGCCTTTCTGAACTATGAACTATCAGTGGCCTATGGAGCTAGTGGAGTAGGACTCTGGCTGGACCAATGGAACATGCAGGTAAAAATATTGCTCTTGTGACAAAGATAGTATAAGTCTGCATAGGCCCTCATTTCCCTCTTCCCCAGTCCATTGTTTTCGCCTAAAGCTTGAAGTGGAAGAGTGTAGGGCATAGGGATATGCACCCCAGTCAGAGGCAGAGCCAAGCAGAAGGGGAAGGACGAGGACAAGAAAAAAGAAAATTCACAACAGGAAAGAGAAACAGCTGAAGTTGAGGAGCAGACTTTCATATAATAAGGACAGTGGTGGTGGTTTAGTTGCCAAGTCATGTCTGACTCTTGAGACCCCATGGACTGTAGCTCGCCAGGCCCCTCTGTCCATGGGATTCGCCAGGCAGGAGTACTGGAGTGGGTTGCCATTTCCTTCTCCAGGGGGTCTTCTCGACCCAGGAATTCTTCCCAGGATTCTTCCCAACCCAGGAGTCATACCAGGTCTCCTGCATTGCAGGCAGATTCTCTACTGACTGAGGCACAGGGGAAGCCGTAAGGACAATACCTCCAGGCAGAAGTGAGGCACTGCATCACACACTCTGAAAACACTTTAAAAAAAGGCAGGGCCTCCGTAGGCAGGTGAGCCAAATGTGATGGGCATCCTCTTTCTATTTGGGGTCACATTTTAGCTCTAAAGAATCTGCAAACGCTTCCAGGAACAGCTCTCCACGGACGGGACTCTTCCAGTCTTCTCCTTCAATCAAGGGTCTCACCTACTTTTAGACATCTCTGCTCTCTCCAACTGTTATGCAGGAAAGGAAAAGAAATGCATAAAAACGTGCCCAGGTGAGAGTCTGATTCTGATGATGCATTCTTTTCTGCCAGTCCTTTCAGAAGTGGTGCTCTCGTGAGAAAAGATCCTGATGAAAGGTATGACACATCTTTTAAACAGCAGAAAATTGAAATGTGGGTATGACTCTCATTTATAAGTGACCCTCAGTCAACTTATCCTTGCCAGCTATAAAGATAATAATTGCTAGATGTACTGGTTGCAATTGGATCACAGGCATCAGTGACAGGGATATTTGTTGTTATAGCAATATGAACAAAATTATGCCTAAGGCAATCTAATTAGAAGAGCACCACAGGTAACCCAATTGGCATCTTCAATATGTTATCTAAGAGGTATGATCTAACACAAGTCAGAGCTGACTTAATGAAGTTTCTGATCAGAGGCTGTTCTGGAGACAGTGAGTTATTGAAGGAGACAAGGTGGAACTGATGACTGGCAGATTTGTGCAGACTACCTGAGGACAACGAAAGCAATGGAATTTATTGGATTCAATCTTGTTCCTTCCTTCTCAGCAGCAGGATCCCAAAGTCATAAATGTTATCTATGAAAAGAAGCCTAAAGATCACCTAGTTCGGTTATATTCAAGTGAGCTTTTTTAAATCTCCTGGCAGATCAACATCATGATATATCCATGGGTCAAGGGGCATAAACTTATCACCACCCCATTTCAGAATCATGACTATAAGCAGCAGCATACTGTAGAGACTAAGAACAAACACTTAAGTATTAGATAGCCCTGAATTAACAAGACAGCGAGCTTCCCTGGTGGCTCAGATGGTAAATAATCTGCCTGCAATGCAGGAGACCTGGGTTCAAACCCTGGGTTGGGAAGATCCCCTGCAGAAGGGAATGGAAACCCACTCTGGTATTCTTGCCTGGAGAATTCATGGACAGAGGAGCCTGGTGGGCTACAGTCCATGGGGTCACAAAGAGTCGGACACGACTGAGAGACTAACACTTTCACTTTTCAATAAGAGATATGTTATCACTAGTTTCATGACCTTGCTTTGTTTCTTAAATTTCCTGAGCCAATTTCCCTCTCTCTAAATTGGGGACTATCGTAAAATATAACACAACTTCATGTGCTGAGAATGAAATGAGGAAAAGTCCCTAACTCAGCATCTAACATATAGTAAGCATGCAATAAACATAACTTGCGATGGTTACTTTCATGTGTCAACTTGATTAGGCTAAGGGATGTCCAAATAGCTGTTAAAACATTTCTGAGTATGTTTGTGAAGATGCTCCCAGAAGAGATGAGCATTTGAATCTACAGATCGGGTTAAAAAAAAAAAAAAGACCATTCTCCCCAATGCAGTGGGCATCATCTAATGTGTTAAGGGCTGAATAAAACAAAAAGATGGAGGAAGGATGAATTTGCTCTCTGTGGAGCTAGGGCATTCATCTTTTCCTGCTTTCAGACACTAGCACCCCTGGTTTGGGGCCTGTGGCCTTGAAGCAGGACTTGCACCGTCAGTCCTCTGGTTCTTGTGGTTTCGAATTCAGACCAAGACTTACACCACTGTCCCCTCTGCGTTCTCACGCCTTATATAGCTGGAGCTATATAACCAGCTTTGCTGGGCCTCCAGCTTGAAGGCAGCATTTCATGGGATTTCTCAGTCTCCATAATTACAAGAGCCAATCCATCATAGCAAATCCCTTCCCATGTGTTTATTCTATTCACTGGGACTCTCTGCAGAACCCTAGTACATATACTATTATTATTGAATTTATTATTGAATACTGCAACTATCCAGTATGTTGAGGCAGAAAAAGACGGAGGAGCAAAATGTTAGTCCAACTCTCTCAAGAGGAACCTTGAGCCTCCACAGATAGAAGTGACTTGCCTAAAGTAACCTGTCTTAGAAGAGCCTGGACCAGATACCAGATGGTAGGTGTGGTGCTCCTTAGGCCACAAAACTAATCATAATATAGCATAAAGTTTTGCCCTGTGCATGCGTTAGTTGCTTAGCCATGTCTGACTCTTTGTCACCCGACGGACTATAGCCTGCCACCAGGCTCCTCTGTCCATGGGATCCTTCAGGCAAGAACACCAGAGTGGGTTGTCATTCCCTTCTCCAGGAGATCTTCCCAACCCAGGGATTGAACCTTGGTCTCCTGCATTGCAGGCAGATTCTTTACCATCTGAACCCAGGGAAGGACCTAAATAGATTGTATTATATATAATGGAGACAATTAAATGTTCCTTATTCTGAATTTCAAACACAGGTAAGTGAAAGTCACTCAGTTGTGTCTGACCCTTTGCAACCCCATGGACTATACAGTCTGTGGAATTCTCCAGGTCAGAATACTGGAGTGGGTAGCCTTTCCCTTCTCCAGGGGATCTTCCCAACCCAGGGATTGAACTCAGGTCTCCCACATTGCAGGCAGATTCTTTACCATCTGAGCCACAGGGGAGGCCCTAGAGCAAATTATAATCTAACTAGGAAAACAGCATTATTTATGGTTACTTTTGCTCAATCGTATCTGACTCTTCGCAGCCCTGTGGACTGTAGCCTGCCAGGCTCCTCTGTCTATGGAATTTTCCAGGCGAGAATACTGGAGTGGGTTGCCACTTCCTACTTCAGGGGATATTGCCAGTGTAGGGACTGAACCTCCATCTCTTGTGTCTCCTACACTGGCAGCTGGAATCTTTTACCACTAGTACCACTTGGGAAGATCATAAACTATGATCTTATTATGTTTTTACTTATTATTTCCCTACAGTCTCTCAGTTAAGAAAAGAACTCTCCACCCTGAGAAAATATACGAAAAAGGATCCTAATATAATTTTCTCCTCTTTATTTGCTCTAACATTCTGGTTCTTCTATGGCTTCCAATAAGTTAATTATTTTTTTAATTTCTAAGGAGGCGTAGGAAGGTTTTTTTTTCAGTTCACTGAAAATGACTTTTAGAATGAGAAAGTTTTGCAGAACTTTGATCATAACAACAATGTAAAGGAACTCAAGAATAACATGGAGAAAATCATTATATATAAATTTCAGATTTTTTAAATCCCTGAATCTAAGAGAAGATAAATTGCAGAGTTCCCCCTTTTCCGTTTTTTTTTTTAATCACAGGTTTTAAACATTCACAATTGTAAAATCTATTTCAGGGTATTTATAACTTTGAGAATACTATTAATATGTGACTGAGCAGCCTAAAGAAAACTGAAAAAATTGGAAAGATTCAATTCACTATGACTCATTTAAATGGACCAAAGAACTAGCAGTCTCAGATTCATTTCTCTGTCAATTTATTAAAATAAGCTCAGCTCACAGACAAATGGAATTTTTAATCAGGAGTGAAATTTCCCCAGCCAACTCTTCTGGTCTCTTGTTAATTGAATGTGCAGAATATCCTTTAAAGAAAGACGTGTGTGGACATGACGGGGCTGGGTTACACTGGACCCGTCTTCCCCGCTGTGTTCTCCTGCTGTCCCTGTGTGGGTAAGAAGCCCTGAAACTCATCTCAATCCCAAAGTCCTCGATTGCTTAAACAGGCCCCTTGCTAGGACATACATTGGAAAAGAAAATAAAGAAGCTATGTCCTCCTCTCAATCTGTCAAAATCAGTGATTTTAATCTGCCAAATCGGCCCCAACTCCATTGAAAGACATCCCAAATTAAGTGAGGCAGTACCAGGTTCCTCCTACTATTGTCTTGAGTTTATCTCACCATGGCCATAGAGGATTCATTCATGCAATAATTTAATAGTCACTGAAAGCCTACTATATACCAGATACCACACCAAGTACTTGGTAATATGTTGGTAAGTAAAACAGACATGATACTATCCTGAAGCTCCCAGGGAATGGTTTAGAGACCACATTCTTGCTAAAGATTTCTTTTCTCAGACACCAGTCTGTTTTCAGTCTATTCAGAGCCACTGCTGTTTGGTGACTCACTTCCTCTGCTTTGGCCCGGGGCTGTGACCTGCCGCTTCTATCTCCTCCTGGAGGCCCCTTAGTCCCCTATTGCCAGGTGATAGACATTGCTGCTTGGACTACCCTAGAGTTATTTCCCATGCTTTCCCACCGTGACGCCTCCACCAAAGAGGCTACATGGTCAAGTAGATGCTTCATCAGCGTCCTTTACCCTCTGGCCCCAGAGGTAAGGAGAGATCTGCCGGAGGGACTTCTGGGGAATTTCTCTTCCTTGATAAAGAGGGACACATGCAACTAGTAAGCACTTCCAAGTTCCTACTTCTTCTTGCTTTGAAAGCAGAAACAATGGCTGGATGTCAGCACTCATACCATGAACGGGGGGAAAGATCAAGAGAATACAAAGAGGCTGGCCCCGACATTGTTGCATCCCTGAAACAACACCAGAAATCTGTATCGAAGAACTGATTATTATGTGACATGACCCATATTGTTTAGGCCAATGTGGTGGAGTTTTTTGTCTCTTGCAGACAAATACAATTCTTACCGACATATTACCACTGCCACCATCACAGCCAAAGGTGCCTCTGCATCTTAGGAGTTTAGCAAATCTTTCTATTCCTATGCTGTCCAAAACAAGGGTGAAAAACTAATCCCAAAGTGTTTTTCAATCCTGATGAAGTCTATAAGCATACAGTTGTTCAGTGCCCATCAACATTTATTTTGGTTGTTTGCCTGGGGGTACTTGTCAAATCACCTTGTGGGCGTGAGAAGTGAGACCTGCCGTGCGTAGGTACCCAGGCTCCATGCCAGTGGAGTGACAGAGATATCCATTCACTTCAAATAAGACTATAGCACCTTATCTCTTAAGTACCCCTCAGGTAGGAAGGCATGCACAAATGTACGCCTACATCTTAATCTCCCAATAACATGGCTACTAATTTCAAGATCTGGGAGTATATATGCAAATAACCTCAGATCACTAAAGGATTTAAGTCATATTTCACTCTGAACGAATCACATTTATATATTCTAAACTTCACATTTGTTATCTCTCTCCTCCTGTTAACTAAATAGGAAGTATTTTCCATCGTAGGAAAATCTCATCTGTGCTATGAATCCTACC
>CM035295.1:4721813-4774740 GCA_020226075.1 Hydropotes inermis | reverse complement strand
GTGGCAGTTCTATTTCCAGTTTTTTAAGGAATCTCCACACTGTTCTCCATAGCGGCTGTACTAGTTTGCATTCCCACCAACAGTGTAAGAGGGTTCCCTTTTCTCCACACCCTCTCCAGCATTTATTGTTTGTAAACTTTTTGATGGCAGCCGTCTGACTGGTGTGAGATGGTACCTCACTGTGGTTTTGATTTGCATTTCTCTGATAATGAGTGATGTTGAGCCTTCTTTCATGTGTTTATTAGCCATCTGTAAGTCTTCTTTGGAGAAATGTCTGTCTACTTCTTTGGCCCACTTTTTGATTGTGTTGCTCATTTTTCTGATATTGATCTGCATGAGCTGCTTGCAGGCTTTTGAGATTCTTTGTCAGTTGCTTCATTCACTATTATTTTCTCCCATTCTGAAGGCTGTCCTTTCACCTTGCTTATAGCTTCCTTCCTGGAGAAGGAAATGGCAACCCACCTCAGTATTCTCACCTGGAGAAAACCATGGACAAGGAGCCTGGCAGGTTACAGTCCATGGGATCGCAAGAGCCGGACACGACTTAGAGACTACACCACCAGCACCACAGCCTCCTTCGTTGTGCAAAGGCTTTTAAGTTCAATTAGATCCCATTCATTTATTTTTGTCTTTATTTCCATTACTCTGGGAGGTGGGTCATAGAAGATCTTGCTGTGATTTATGTCAGAGAGTGTTCTGTCCATGTTTTCCTTTAAGAGTTTTGTAGTTTCTGGTCTTACATCTAGATCTCCAATCCATTTTGAGTTAAGTTTTTTATGGTTCTAGTTTCATTCCTTTACACGTGGTTGACCAGATTTCCCAGCACTGCTTGTGAAAGTGTCTCTCCCATCTTAAAAAACAAAAAGAAAATTTTACTAGACTACAAGTTTCCAAGTAAAACCTTGTTTAGTCTCCCAGTTATAAAATATATAGCTACAGCTTCAATTTCCACTACTATCCTCAATCCATTCTAGTCTGCCTTCTGTTCTTCCCAACCAAGTCCTCCCCAGGCCCCACCCTGCTTAGCTTCCAAGATCAGACAGTATCGGGTGTGTTCAGGGTGGTATGGCCATAGACCTGGCTTCTGCTCTTATTGCCCAGATTCTAGCATTAAGCCGCCCATAGCTCACATGTTTCCAAGTCAATGAAAATGTTCACATCTTCCCTATTTAAACCCCCGGCTTCCTCTGTAGCACACAGGATTCCACCCCTCCCTCTAGTAGCCGTCTTTTTCCTTGCCTTGCGTCTTTCCATGTCCCCACACTTCCTTGGTTTTTTTTTTCTGACTCATTATCAGCCTGCTTTGCTGATGTTTCCCCTTCTACCCATCTTTCTGTGTAGAATTTCCTCAGGGCTCAGTCTCTGTCCTTCTTCAATTCTCTCCCAAAGTGATCTCAGCTATTCCTGTATCTTCAAACACCACCTATAGGCAATAATATTTAAAACATATCTCCAGCCCAGGTTGCTCTTCTGAGTTACAGACTCATTGGTCCAAATGTTAATATCATCTCTAGTTGAGACACCTGAATGTATTATAAGAATCTCAAATAGAACATGCTCTCCAAATAAATTAACCATCTCTAACCACTTTGCTCCAAACTGCTTCTCCTCTAGCGTTACCTGTCATGGTAAATGATACCAGCATCCTTCCAGACTCTAGCCAGAAGTTTGTGAACCATCCTTAACACTTCTTCTCCTTCAGTGATTCTCTCCTAACCATGCTATACTCCACTTCTGCCCCCCAAAAAAAATCACAAATTCAGTTGACTTTGCCCCCAAATTGATCTGCTTTCCAGTTGAAGTCACCATGCTCTCTCACCTGGCTACCCAACTCACCCTCTCACTAGTTTACTCTAACACACTTCTCCTTGTCCCAATCCCATTTTTCATGTAACAACGACAGCAATTATTTAAATGTGAAAACTGAAAGTCATTCAGTCATGTCCAATTCTTTGCGACCCCGTGGACTACACAGTACATGGAATCCTCCAGGCCAGAATACTGGAGTGGGTAGCCTTTCCCTTCCCTGGGGCATCATCCCAACCCAGGGATCGAACCCAGGTCTCCCACATTGCAGGCAGATTCTTTACCAGCTGAGCCACAAGGGAAGCCCATTTAAAATGTAAATCTGACTAAATCATTTCTCTACTAAAACCATTTCATGGCTTCCCAGTTCTACATATTACATCCAAAATCCTTCTCTGTGTTTTCTGAACAAACTCTTTTTTTGCCTCAAGACATTATAGATGCATCTGCTGGGAATGTCGTTTCCTCCAGATTGTGCATAGCCAACTCTTACTCATCTTTCAGGTATGAATTCAATCACTGTTTTCTTAAGGAACTCTCCTGATTAACATAAATACTGTCAGATTCCCTATTTACTTTCATACCATCTTGTGATTTTTAGTTATAGGACTGTCACCATAGTAATTAAATCCTACTTGTGTATTTCAAATCCTGAAAGATGACGCTGTGAAAGTGCTGCACTCAATATGTCAGCAAATTTGGAAAACTCAGCAGTGGCCACAGGACTGGAAAAGGTCAGTTTTCATTCCAATCCCAAAGAAAGGCAATGCCAAAGAATGCTCAAACTACCACACAACTGCACTCATCTCACATGTCAGTAAAGTAATGCTTAAAATTCACCAAGCAAGGCTTCAGTAATACGTGAACTGTGAACTTCGAGATGTTGAAGCTTGTTTTAGAAAAGGCAGAGGAACCAGAGATCAAATTGCCAACATCTGCTGGATCATCAAAAAGCAAGAGAATTCCAGAAAAACATCTACTTCTGCTTTATTGACTATGCTAAAGTCTTTGTGTGGATCACAACAAACTGTGGAAAATTCTTGAAAAGATGGGACTACCAGACCACCTGACCTGCCTCTTGAGAAACTTGTATGCAGGTCAGGAAGTACGTCAAGGCTATATATTGTCACCCTGCTTATTTAATTTAAATTTATTTAACTTAAATGCAGAGTACATCATGAGAAACGCTGGGCTGGAGAAAGCAGAAGCTGGAATTAAGATTACAGGGAGAAATATCGATAACCTCAGATATGCAGATGGCACTACCCTTATGGCAGAAAGTGAAGAAGAATTAAGAGCCTCTTGATGAAAGTGAAAGAGGAGAGTGAAAAAGTTGGCTGAAGGCGCAACATTCAGAAAACTAAGATCATGGCATTCGGTACCATCACTTCATGGGAAATAGATGGAGAAACAGTGGAAACAGTGGCTGACTTTATTTTTCTGGGCTCCAAAATCACTGCAGATGGTGATTGCAGTCACAAAATTAAAAGACGCTTACTCCTTAGAAGGAAAGTTATGACCAACCTAGACAGCATATTAAAAAGCAGAGACATTACTTTGCCAACAAAGGTCCATCTAGTCAAAGCTATGGTTTTTCCAGTGGTCAAGTATGGATGTGAGAGTTGAACTATAAAGAAAGCTGAGCGCCAAAGAATTGATGCTTTTGAACTGTGGTGTTGGAGAAGACTCTTGAGAGTCCCTTTGACTGCAAGGAGATCCAACCAGTCCATCCTAAGGGAGATCAGTCCTGTGTGTTCATTGGAAGGACTGATGCTGAAGCTGAAACTCCAACACTTTGGCCACCTGATGTGAAGAGCTGACTCATTGGGAAAGACCCTGATGCTGGGAGGGATTGGGGGCAGGAGGAGAAGGGGACGACAGAGGATGAGATGGCTGGATCACATCACTGACTCGATGGACATGAGTTTGGGTAAACTCCAGGAGTTGGTGATGGACAGGGAGGCCTGGCGTGCTGTGGTTCACGGGGTCGCAAAGAGTCGCACACGACTGAGCGACTGAACTGAATTGAACTTGTGTGATTATCTAGTAGAGAGAGTCCCTAACTAAATAATGAAGGCTCCATGAGGGTAAGGACTGCATATAATATGCTCACTAATGTATTCTCAGTGGCAAGCAGAGGGAATAGTAGGTGCTCAGTAAGAGCTGGATGCTTAAGCTGAGTTTCATTTAGTTCAGGCTTTAAGACCTTTATTGACTCCCTGTTCTGATCATAGACATATATGACTTTAAATGACTAAGTACTTATGTTTTAATTATAAGCATTTAATTACATTAATTATCTAATGATGATATATTTACACTTCCAGAAGTACTTAATTATGAAAAGGGATATATTTCTATAAACTAAAAGAAGTACTGAATTTTTCTAGGAAGTTCATTTTGGGAGCAATATTTCATTGCTCTTGAAGACTATTGGACAGATAATTGTAAAAAGAGGAAAGAGTAAAGTAAAAAATCAACTAACTCAGTAAAATTGATATATTGACCATCAAAGTTCTAAATATTTTAGAATAAAATCTCCCACTTTTTAAAGATATTTTCTAAGTTGAATGAAATTTTAATTCAAAATCTAGAGCTATAAAATTAAGAAGTTGAAGAAAGACACTCCAAAAATGTCCGTCTAGAAACCTTCTATTATAAGAGCTTAAAGGCCAGTCTGTGTCCCTGAGGTCCATTATTAATACATGTGGGGACAGAATGATTAACATGGGATGAGAGATGACAGGGGGAAACCCGTGCCAAAGAGAAAAAGACAGATGAGGATTTAAATTTTGAGAAAGTCCAAATTCTCAAGGGCTCTGATCTATTGACATAAGAATATTGTGGCAGACAGAATGAAAAAAAGTAATTAGAGCAGATTTCTCAACCCGAGCACTATTGACATTTTGTGTTGAATAATCCTTTGTTTCAGGGTCTGTCCTATGCATTATAGGATATTTAGCAGCAAGCCTGGTCTCTACCCAACGGATGCCAACGGCACTCATCCCTGAAAATAGTTACACTCAAAAATGTCTCTAGACATCTCCAAATGTCCCCCGGGGAAGGCAAAATTGCCCCTGATTGAGAACCAATGGATTAGAAAAAGTCAAAGGGGGCTTCCCTGGTGGCTCAGAGGGCAAAGAAAAAGTCAGAGGAACTACTGGCTGAATCAAAAAAAGGACAAAGGGACACAGGGTTTGGTTTTTGGTTTTGTTTTTTATTATTCACCAGTTAATTGATGCATACATTCCTTCATTCATCTGACAAGCCACAGTACTGGACGCTGTGTTCCAAAGGTGAGTAGAGCACATCACCGTTCAGAGCCGAGAGTATACTTCTGAGACAGAGGCCATTGTCTTAGAACAGATCATGGATTTAGAGTTACGTGAGGTGTTGGCTTTAATGTATAAACAAAGTTACCCAAGAAAGGTCTCCACCTTGCTCGAGATACACAGCACCCCTGGTTATGGTGGATGTGGGGAATTAGGTGTAAGCATTCAGTTCAGCTTCCCAGAGCACCCCCCTGACCTGCACCTCTAAATAGATGCAACTATTAGATAAAACTACTTGGTCCAGAACCCCTTGCCACCAGGCTTCCCCGTGCAGACTGGATAAGTCCTTCAATTCTTTGCATGAGATTGAATCTGCAAGGGAACTCCAGCCGGTGTTCCTCCTACTCAGAGGCACAGTCCTGGGGTATCTGGGTTTTCCGCAGCTGTGTCCCAGTGCCCATATCAAGCTCTGTGGGCGTCCAGAGGTGGGTGCGGTGGGGTAGTGCTGGCTTCCTGACCCCGAGCAGCAGGTATGGCACTGTATTCTTGAATTCAACTAACTCCTAATTCCGTATGCCTCCTCCGAGAGGGGCAGCGGCACTGCTGATAGGCCAGGTAGCAGTATTATGGAATTTTTTCTGAAAAATTCAGCAACAGTCTCCAGCAGTCTGATGAATATGTATGAGCCGGATTCCTTGAATTATAGTTTATCCTGCTTAAAATATGTAGAATGAGTTCTGCTTTTTGCAAATTGTGCCCAGCAACTCTATACAACAAACTGCAATAACTCAGTAAACCCATCACATAGCGCGATCACACACCCCCAGTACGGAAACAGATCAGGGATTCTTCAGTGAAGCACCAGATGAAGAATTTGGCTTCCATTTAGGGGCCATGCTGCATGAAAAATATGTTTGCTTTTGTTTGTGTGTTGTTGAATTGATATGAGTAAAAATATAAGATTTGCACTCTAAGTGCAGTGCCAGAGATAAGCTCAGGGTGCAATATGGAGGCGGTACACAGTCAGGGAAAATTTTTTAGAAAAGTGACACCAGAGCTGAGTCTTAAACTACTGAGCAATATGCCGGGGAAATTGCATTCAATGGCTAAAGAGCAGAGCAGGCCAATCCTGAAGGAAATCAACCCTGAGTATTCATTGGAAGGACTGATGCTGAAGCTGAAACTCCAGTGCTGTGGTCACCTGATGCACAGTACCAGCTCACTGGAAAGGGCCCTGATGCTGGGAAAGATTGAGGGCAGGTCGAGAAGGGGGTGACAGAGGATGAGATGGTTGGATGGCATCACCGACTCAATGGACACGAATCTGAGCAAGCTCCGGGAGAGAGCGATGGCCAGGGAAACCTGCTGTGTGGCATCCACGGGGTCGCAAAGAGTCGGACACAACTGAGTGACTGAACAAAGAACAAAGCCAAGCAGAGGCTGTGCCACAGGTGTAAAGAGTTGAGACAGCATGTGACATTTATAGGGCAGGAAACTGTGTAGGGGAACTGGACTGCATAATGACAGGTAGTGAGTTTTCAGAGATCAAATGGATGGCAGAGACAAGAGCATGAAAGAGGGGGAGCAATATAACTTCCACAATTTCTTGAGTCTACGAGACTACTGATTATAAGACACGCTGTAAGATGTTTCAGGCTCCCCTCAAAGCTCAGCTGGTAAAGAATCCGCCTGCAGTGCAGGAGACCCCATTTCGATTCCTGGGTCGGGAAGATCCGCTGGAGAAGGGATAGGCTACCCACTCCAGTATTCTTGGGCTTCCCTGGTGGCTCAGCTGGTAAAGAATCCGCCTGCAATGCGGGACACCTGGGTTTGATCCCTGGGTTGGGAAGATCCCCTGGAGAAGAGAAAGGCTACCACTCCAGTATTCCGGCCTGGAGAATTCCATGGGCTGTATACAGTCCATGGGGTTGCAAAGAGCCGCACACGACTGAGTGACTTTCACTTTCACTTTCTAATTAAGACGTTTCAAGTTAAAAATGTAAGCACTACAATAAATGTACTCATTTGTTTTAAAACGAACTAAAAAATACCATCCATCCATCAATCTAAGCGTTCTCTTTTTAACACCTAAACCAGAATTCTACCTAAACTTTCTTCACAATGTTTGCCTATGAGAGTCTAGATGATCTGGCATTCTTCTCTAAGAAGCCACTTTCAGTCATTTGGAGGTCGGTTAAAGTTAGTGGCCACTGGTGCCTGTAGTTTTGACTTTTTTAAAGTTTGTCAGTAAATTTCAAGTCACATCAAACTAAGTGAGAATTTCTTCCGCTGCATTTCTTATTCAGTTAAATTCAACATTTTGTTTTCCCATTGTTATATTACATATTACTGTAGGTCAAATTGTTTCTCTTAAAAGTTAGCCAGAAACTTTTCACAGATTGATATTCTAATACTGAAAAATGGTCCTATGTGAAAAAAATTAGCCACACGAACTTTTCCCTGTTTTGGAAAGCCTGTGATCTGTTACAAGAGATTTGGCACTCTCGACATCTCGACACTCTCCTGGAGTACATGGCAGGCAATCTTCTACGTACAGAATTTATTTTCAGTTCAGTGCTGCAGCACAAAGATATCTTTTTGCAGACATTCTAAGCAAAGAATTAGGGATCCAAACTGAGGTTAAATTCAACTGAAGTGAAGTGAAATCGCTCACTCGTGTCCGACTCTTTGCGACCCCATGGACTGTAGCCCACCAGGCTCCTCGGTCCACAGGATTTTCCAGGCATGAATACTGGACTGGGTTGCCATTTCCTTCTCCAAAGGATCTTCCTGACCCAGGGATCGAACCCAGGTCTCCCACATTGTAGGCAGACGCTTTACCGTCTGAGCCGCCAGATTCAACTACTTGTTATCAATGCAAAAAAGTTCAACTGGTGGAGACAACAAAACCTATCTCCTTGTGGAGATACCACAAGGCATCACTTGGTGCCCAGATGTCCAAGAATGACTTCTGCAAACTCCACAGCCCTCTCCTCTGCCTGGAAACTTGTAAGACACTTTGATGGTAAGAGTTTCCCTATCTTCAGAAATGCAGAAGATAAGGAAAACCCATATCTCAGGCAAACTGGGGCCTAGAGCAAAGTCCAGTGTGAGCTTCTGAATAAAACAAAAAACTTCTTTCTCCTTTAGACCAGGAGATATGGGGGTGTGGAGAAGGCCAAGCAAAAAAGACAATTTTGGATGAGGCCTGAGAGTGGAACAAGAGGACAAGTAAATAGAAAAAAGAACTTGGCTTTAGGGTAAGAGATGATTTTATTAAAAAACAAAAAGCAGAGGGCAGATGATGCTGCCATACCTAAGGGACTCTCATATGGAAGTACTACCTGGTTCCCTTCATCTCTGAAACATGCCTAATCTTCCTTTTGAACCAACATCCTGCTAAGTAGTGAAAGTGAGAGTGTTAGTCACTCAGTTGTGTCTGACTCTTTGCGACCCCATGGAAGACAGCCCGTCAGGCTCCTCTGTCCATGGGATTCTCCAGGCAAGAATACTGGAGTGGCTTGCCATTCCCTTCTCCCGGGGGTCTTCCTGACCCAGGGATTGATCCCACGTCTTCTGCATTGGCAGGCAGATTCTTTACCGCTGAGCCACCAGGAAGCCCAGCTAAGTAGTGACAGTTTAAAATTATCGATTTATAATATTTTAGTTTTTTATGTTTCACTCTATTTCCATTCATTTTAAACATCCAACCTATCAGAATTTCATTTCCCCTATCCAATTTTTTTAAAAATCTCTTTCAGATAACTCACTCTTAAGTCCTTCGGATATTTCATCCCTAAAATGATATACAGAATACAGAAAACAGGGGTGTGTATGGCTCATGTTATCTTCAGATAGCAGGGGCAGAAAGGTCTTCTGACCCTTTCTTCTGTCTCCACATCAGGATCCGTTATCCACCACTGGACAGAGTACCCTCCTGAGCTTTAAGGATGACCCTGGGACCCTGATGTAACTTATGGGTTGGTCTGTATGGTGGGTATGATTCAATATCCCTCTTTGACTGATTCAGTTCCATCTCTGCCTTCTCTAGTGCTACAGACCACACACACACACACACACACACACATCTAGCTCTGTCTATAACCCTTTTCTCAGGCCACTTAACCCCCTTCTCCATACCTCCAACACATTGGTCTGCTCTCCAGACCAGAGGAATTCTGTATTCCTCTTCAAGGGGATGAGAAAATGTTTACAGTCACAATTTAGGAATTGAGAGTGACTTAGGAAAGATAAGCTCTGGAATTTTGCCAGCCTGCCCATCTCTGCAGAGCTTGTGAGTACATTCAGCTGCAGGTACTACTCTCAGCTTGGTGTGGAGATGTCTATGAGGCATCTCTTTCCCGAGTTCCACGTGTTAGAAAAAGCAAAAGCCCTTAGGAGGTTGGTGTTTCCTTGACGTCGCTCACACACCACACCTCTACGTCCAAGCCAAACCCTGGAGAGAGGTGAAGGGAGCTCACGGCCTGGCAGTCTCACTCTCTCCTTCTTTGGCCTCCCTCCATTCCTCCTTTCCACAATCTCCTGGACCTCGTAAGAGCTTTGAAATCATCCCTCTGTAGTCGTTAGGAGAACACAAACTACTGAAACAGATGCGCCTTGTAATATTTATGACTTAACATAAAGAAAAGTTCTTATCTCGGTCACACTGGCACAGTTCAACGCATGTGTTGCTGGTCAGACACCTTTCTATATGCTCATACAGAGACAACGTCTTGTTCATCATGCAGCTCTATTTTCTCTTAGCCCCTGAGGAATCCTACCTGTGAGATTTCTAGGAAACGCACAAGGTCGTGACGACACAAATCGCACTGACCAGAACTCAGGAGCACAGCTCTGCCCAAATAGCAGGGAGGCTGAGAACTGTAATCTCGACTGCGTCTGGAAGGAAAGGTAAACTCTGAGGGCACAAGTCTGATCGTACAGGTCATAGACAAAGGGCAATCTTTTTCACACTTACGGAAGAAACATAGAATTCTGAGTTCTCTAGGCTCGTTTCTGTATATTCTGAGGTAGTTTTACAATTCTGTTCTCCAAAAACTGATCTTCCTATATATCATCTTGCTTAAAGTCTTATTTTGAATTCTAGAAGCTAATGGCAACCCTTTTTCTTTGTGCTTTTGATGTAATGTATGTAATCCCACAACAAGCATCCCCTAAAGCAAATGAACGTTTTCAAGTACAGCAAATTACAAAAGATTAAAGCATATTAATGCTTTGAAAATATTCTCTTTTACATAAAATTACTGTAGCACTGAATGCTATTTCTGATCTTTCCAAAGATGCCCAACAAAGCTGAAGAACTGAACTTATGCCTAAAGGAAGCCGGCAATCTGCTCTCGTATACCATGCTGAGGTCCAAAGAGAGACTGAAATCCTGAGCTCCCAGGCCAGCTCATGGCTAAACAAATCTATCCTCCTCATCTCAGCAAGACCAGCCTAATCCCTGACCTCAGAGTGGTCCTTGCAGGCCTTACTAGATTTCAGACTTTATCCCAAAGTGTATATGGAGAAGTAGCATAAACAGATTTGCATTTTTGAGAATTTAGCAGAATAGAAGCAGGTAGCCCTGTACAGAGTTTATGGCAGTAATCCATTCAAGAAAAATGAGGGCCAGAATTCTATACATTCAAAAGGATTTGATTTAGGAAGTCATTTGGATGCAAGGATTGGGGGGGGAAGGGGAACCAAAAGGATGACTGACAGATTTCAAATCTGTAAGAGAGGAGATTCTTTAAAATACAGGAGAAGAAAGTTGGGAGTGGGGAAATATAACAAATTGAACTGTAGATATTCTGAATTTGAAATGTTTGTGGTACATCAAATAGGGGATGTTTACTGGGGACCTTGATAGGTAGATTTGGAGCTTAGAAATGGGTCTAAGTTGGTGGAACGGATTTGGGAATCTCTACAGTGTTAGTGGTAGTTAATGTCATGAGAGTGGATAAGCTCAGTCTCTAAAAGTTTTGTAAAATAAAAAGAGAAGAGGAATGAAAGGGAACTTTAAAAACACCAACACTTTAAAATGTGCAGAGAAAAGGAAGGAGACAAAGACTGAAAAGAAACATCCAAACAAGTAAGGGAATAGAGGGGAAAACAAGGATAATCAAAATGTCATAGAACTATTAAGTATAATACCTATCTCAATTAAAAATGTGAATAAGAGTAGGGGTTTCACATTGTTTCTGCTTATGGGATGTTGGAGGCATTGAGCTAGTGCCTATCAAGATTTCCATTCTCCAATCTGACCTAAGTCTTCGAGGACTAACTCTTCCCCTGTGGATGAAAACTGGGGGAAAGAGTGAAATATTCACACCATGCAGTTGGACAGAGGTTGGTTTTGAACAAAGGCTGGCTCCAGGATGGGCCCTAGCACTCCCGGTGGACATCACCCAGCAGAGTTCTCACTGGATTTCAGTGGGAAAGGCAACTGTGTCTTCTGGATGACGAGGACACAGACTCCACGCTCAGTCAGCCCTCAGACACTTGAAAATACCCCTCACGGGGTCCTGCCCTGAGACAGCCCTCACTCCCGGCTGCATGAGCCTGATCAGGTCCAGCCACCTTCTTATTCATCCCCACAGCTTCTCTCATTTCCTCATTCTCTCTCCATCTTCAATACAGGTTTAGGGGGAGATGTTTTTCCTTTGGTGACTCACGGGAAGGAAGTATCACTTTCACTTATGATATTTCCCCAAGGTACCTTAGGGTTTTTTAGACCAAAAACAGGAAGACACTTTTGGTTGCTCTTTCTGACCTTGTGACAATCTTCCAATGAGGCACTGAGCTCAAAACAACTAGCTGCTTTAATTGGGGGCGGGAGGGGTGTCAGAAGAGAAGGAAGAGAAGGAAATACTCTATCGGTGAGAAAACATCATTCATTTAATACTAGTATATAAAATATTAGACTGATTAAAAAGAAAAAGCTGGTGCAATGGTGAATGTTTGTGCCCTCTCAAAATTTGTATATTGAAATCCTAACACTCAGTATAATGGTGTTAGAAGGTGGGGCCTTTGGAAGAAGACCAGGTCATGCAGTGGAACTTTTATAAATGGGATGAGTGATTTTACAGAAGAGATCTTCCAGAACTCCCTAGCCCTTTCCACCATATGAGGATACAAGGAAAAGTGTGTGACCTGGAAGAGGGCCCTGACCCATCATGCTGGCATCCTGATCTCAAATTTCCAGCCTCCAAAACTATGGGCAATAAATTTCTGCTGTTTATAAGCCACGCATTCTGTGGTACTTTGTTACAGACCAAACAGCTGTGTAGTGTTAAAAAAAAGATGACTTTTAAACATAGGGAACAAGAACACTATTTGTTTAAAAAGATAAAATTGCAATGTCCAATAGACAGAGGTATAAAGCAGGCATCTCTCTTCCTTCCAAAGGAGAAACCAAGAGAAATAGACAGGGATGATAAGTACTACATTCTTACTGACGTCATTTTTCCAGAGCCTATATTCTCTACCCCCAAGAATATATCTATGAATGAAAAAGAAGATGTGATATATATATACATATATATATACACAAAGAAATATTACTCAACCATAAAACAGAAAGAGATAATGCCATTTGCAGCAAAAAGAATGGATGGACTTAGAGATTATCATACTATGGGAAGTAAGCCAGAGAGAAAGGCAAATATCCATACGGTATCACTCATATGTGGAACCTAATTTTTAAAAATTACACAAATGAACTTATTTACAAAATGGAAACAGACTCACAGATTCTGAAAACAAACCTATGGTCACCAAAGAGGAAATGTGATGGGGAGGAATAAATTAGGAGCTTGGGATTAACACACACACACTACTATATAGAATAGATAACCAATAAGGCACTACTAACAATAGCACAGGAAACCCTACTCAGTATTCCGTAATAATCTATATGGGTAAAGAATTTGAAAAAGAATAGATATATTAGGTCGGCCAAAAAAGTTCATTCAGGTTTTTCATAAGATGTTATGGAAAAATCCAAATGAACTTTTTGGCCAACTGTGAAACTAATACAGCACTGTAAATCAACTATATTCCAATAAAATACAAAATTTAAAAAAAGGATAAATGTGTTACTTTGGTCTGGACAATGATTCTGAGCTACATGATACCATTAAAAATCAAAAGATTATAAAACAATCAAGTTAGCTGCATCAAATAGATATAAATGTTTATGAGCCTATATTGACCAGTTTCATATTAGTTCTAACATCTATGGCTGTCAGTTGGGCCACTGAACTCCTTCTGCAATCTCAGGTTCTGGAAGAACCATTAGCCAAGCCACAGGCCCCAAATTTTAAAAAGTGAAAGTGGCATCTAACTCCAATATCTCTCACTCTGACATCATCCTTCACCGTATCCCAACATGTTAGATTCTCATGACAACAGACCAGGGAATGAACCAATTCCTCTTCCTTACATATCACCAGCTACTTATCTTTAAAATCTTGCTTTTCTACTTTAATTGATTTTTGGCTAATGTTTCCTTTTACCACTTCATTCTTTGATTCAAGAAAAAAAAATCAGAAGTAATAATTTATATCACAGTGAAAATATTCAAAAATATAGAAACAGGGGAGCAAATACAATCTTTCTAATATAATTCTCTTTATTAAAAGTCATTGTGAAGAAAAAAAAAGTCATTGTGGTTTAATGGTTAAGAACATTTACTCTGGAGCCAGGCTGTCTGGAATAAAATCACAACATCACTAGCTGCGTAATTTGGGGCACATCCTGTCTTTGCCTAGATTTCATCTGAAATCCAGAAATAATCTCTGCCTTATACTACAGTTAAAACACTAAAAGCTCTTAGGACATTTGCCTGCCACACAGTAAGGACTTAACAAATGTAATCTATTGACTACTATCTTACACACTTCATTTACAAGTTCATTTCAGCTCATTACCTTAAGTTTATCTTATCATTTTCTTTAATGTCCATCACTATGCTAAAGATAATAATTAGTCATTGATAATGATGATACTGCAAATGATAAGAATGAACTAATAAGATGTCAAAAGAGAGAACTCAAGTTTTTCGTCTACAGTGGCTTGAACACCTTGGGAAAATATTATTGGAGAATCTGATCCCTACCCTAACAAGTTACCAGAGGGGGAAAAAAAATTCAACATTTGTGAAGAACAGCTTTCAATAACCAATTTGACTAATATTACAATCAGTTTAAACATTATTGTATAATATCAAGTGTTAGTCGCTCAGCCGTGTCCAACTCCTTGCAACTCCATGGACTGTAGCCAGCCAAATCTCCTCTGTTCATGGGACTTTCCAGGCAAGAATACGGGAGTGGGTTGCCATTTCCTTCTCCGGGGATCTTCCCAACCCAGGGATCGAGCCCTGGTTTGCTGCATTACAAGCAGATTCTTTACTGTCTGAGTCAGCAGGGAAGCTGCTGTATAATATATTCTGTCCCCCCAAAACTCAAGAGACTGAAGTAACATATGATTTGTCATAATATAGGATATATTGTTAATGTAATTTCATACCAAGATAAGACATTTTTAATCAATTAATCCAATGAATTCAGTAATGAATTCATTACAATAACAAAAAAGGAGTTAGTCTGGTATCATCAAAAAAATCTTTAAAAAGTGTTTTGACCGTGTCAGCTGGGAGTAAAATGGACTAAATAACAGTCCAAGGTTAGCAATTATGGTCAGGGTGCTACTGTAATGGAATTTCTTATTATAAATTAAAAAGAATATAGAATTTTTAACATAGTAGAATAACCACTCTGACACTTAGGCCCAAAAGGCTAAAGAGAAATATCCTTTATATTAACCTGATATGGTGACCTCATTATGATTTAGTCAGTGTAATCCTTAGCCATTAGCTGAGATATAGATTTTTGTACCAGAGAGGATTGTTCTCTCTGAAAAAGAAATGCCTTTAGAAACATTTCAAATAATTTATTATAAAAGCTTTCTAGTGAAGCTCTGGGACAGTGGTAAGAATGTGGAGGTAGGGAGAATGCTATTTTTAGACTCTAAAATGTCTTTTTGATATGAGTATAAACTAACCTGATTTGAACTTGGAATTTCCAGAAGGATTTCTTATTGAAACAGGACTAACTTCTCTCTTGAGAAACTCTGTATTTAAATAAAAAGATCTAGCGAGGTACTGGGTGAGGTCAAGGACCTATGTTAAGCAGCACTAAAGCTGTATGTGTACATGTATGTGTATGCATATGTGTGTGTATCCGTATGTGTATGCATGTATATACGTGTGTTGTATATGTGTATATTGTTATGAATGTGTATGTGCATATGTATGTACATACTGTGGGGAGCCCTCCAGATCCACCCTTCAGAAATCAGGCACACACATGGTCAGCTACGGAACAGATTGGTCACAGAGTGTTCACAACTCAGGTCTCTCTAGTAACTGCCCTCGGGGAAAGAGACGACTCAGTCAAGTTCACACCGCTTGCCTCGGGGGCAGTCCACACACAGTGACTCCCCCACGTGGGTGTACAAAGGCTAGGCCTCTTTGTCTTGATTCAGAGCAACTATAAAGAACTACCCCCGCTCCAGAGATTCCTGTGGTATTATATTCGCTGAAGCCTTTGTTCCATATGCATTGCTCCTCTCACTCCCTCATAGGGGTTGTTTTGGAGCACACGCCCCAGTAAACCTTCTGGACACAAATCTCCAACTCAGAGTATGTTTCCAGAAGCCAAACTAAGATACTAAGCATTTATTATTTAGTATCACTTTAGCAAAAGGTTAGTTTACTGATTTATAAATGTTGAAGGGAGATGAAAGTAGGATGAATTCCTATATTTAGCCAGACTATATGTTGGTATAGAACCAGTAAAGAACTAAGATGGTGGTTTATTATTTCATGAGTCTGGGTACCCTTGGGTGTTTTCTCTCATGCAAACTATCAGACAATTGTTTAAATCATTTTTTAAAAAGGGGCAAAGGGTACTTTCAACTCAGCTCTGCCAGCACTCTGCCAACCACTTCTACTGTTACCACCACTGCCTTTCAAAGACAGTAGTGTTGATATTGGGTGGTCCTTTGTCATTGCTGCTGCTGAGTCGCTTCAGTCGTGTCCAACTCTGTGTGACCCCATAGACGGCAGCCCACCAGGCTCCCTGTCCCTGGGATTCTCCAGGCAAGAACACTGGAGTGGGTTGCCATTTCTTTCTCCAATGCTTGAAAGTGAAAAGTGAAAGTGAAGTCGTTCAGTCGTGTCCGACTCTTAGCGACCCCACAGACTGCAGCCCACCAGGCTCCTCCATCCATGGGATTCTCCAGACAAGAGTACTGGAGGGTTTAAGTCAAGATTAGGCAAATAACATGTCAAGGAAGTACAGTGGAGACATCAAATTAGTGTATCTTTCCAGTACAGTAATGGATAACATGTGGTTGGATAAACAGTAGGTATCAGAGAAGTTAGCTGATATAATGAAGGCATATCAGCCACTGAGTATCAGCTGAGAGAAGCAGCAACTTAGAGACCAGCGCAAGTAGACAGCTGCACCAAAGAGGTTTAGAAGCAACAGCCTTGGAACTAAGGCTCAGAGCCAAGTGCCAACGGTGCACACGAGAAGGGCCTGGGCCCATATTTAGTAGGGGGATACATACCTAAAAAGGTGACACCATTTGACTCTCTCCTATATTCGTTAGTACTTTGGTTTCCCACTATTTCCTCAACATGTTTTCATCACAGTAATAGTCGTCTTTTCCAAAAAAATATTTGGCACTTTTTAATTATTTGGAGAATACTCTTATGGGTTGAAACCTGCTTTCATTGCTGCAGATCCAGCTTCTCAAAGGCTAGAACCTAAGCATAGTCAGGCAGCCAGGGATCCAGGAAGGCAGAATCTGTTGCCAAAACTCAGGCACAAATATGAATAGCAAGATTAAATAGATCCTGGCTCAAGTTCTTTTGTCTAAGAACAGGACTGATTAGTTGATGTCAGAGCCTTGGGTGAAGCTAAATCTAGAGGTGGGGATCAGGAAACTCCAGCTATGGACTGAGAAGCATGTGAGGGGAGTAAGCCAGGAAAATTATTGCAGGAGGAAGCCAGGAAAATTATTGCAATAGCAAAGGGCAAGACCTGGGATACTCAGGCAGCTGTCATATACTAGGGGCTATTTGGAGAAAACCACTATTGCAGAAAAAACATGAAAAACTTTTTGGTAAGAAAGAAACTGTAGGTATAGTTTCTCGTATGTGAACCTCTGAAGGCTTTCCCTAAAGGGCTAAGGTATGTAATAAACACTTATGTTATAAACCCTTATTCTCCAACCTAAGCAGAATTAAGCTCGTTAGTCTTTTTCCCTCAGTGGTCTGATAAAACCGAAATATTACAAAACCTAATAAACATACTCAGTTCAGTTCAGTCGCTCAGTTGTGTCTGACTCTTTGTAACCCCATGAACCGCAGCATGCCAGGCCTCCCTGTCCATCACCAACTCCCGGAGTCCACTCAAACCCGTGTCCATCCAGTCGGTGATGGCATCCAACCATCTCATCCTCTGTAGTCCGCTTCTCCTCCTGCCCTCAATCTTTCCCAACATCGGGGTCTTTTCAAATGAGTCAGCTCTCAGCATCAGGTGGCCAAAGTATTGGAGTTTCAACTTCAACATAAGTCCCTCCAGTGAACACCCAGGACTGATATCCTTTAGGATGGAATGGGTGGATCTCCTTGCGGTCCAAGGGACTCTCAAGAGTCTTCTCCAACACCACAGTTCAAAAGCATCAATTCTTCGGTGCTTGGCTTTCTTCACAGTCCAACTCTCACACCCATACATGACCACTGGAAAAACCACAGTCTTGACTTGATGGACCTTTGTTGACAAGGTAATGCCTCTGCTTTTTAATATTCTATCTAGGTTGGTCATAACTTTCCTTCCAAGGAGTAAGTGTCTTTTAATTTCATGGCTGCAATCACCATCTGCAGTGATTTTAGAGCCCCCCAAAATAAAGTCTGTCACTGTTTCCACTGTTTCCCTATCTATTTGCCATGAAGTGATAGGACAAGGTGCCATGAAATTAGTTTTCTGAATGTTGAGTTTTTAAGCCAACTTTTTCACTCTCTCTTTCACTTTCATCAAGAAGCTCTTCACATTCTGCCATAAGGGTGGTGTCATCTCCATATCTGAGGTTATTGATATTTCTCCTGGCAATCCTGATTCCAGCTTATGCTTCTTCCAGCCCACCATTTCTCATGATGTACTCTGCATATAAGTTAAATAAGCAGGGTGACAATATACAGTCTTGATGTACTCCTTTCCCGATTTGGAACCAGTCTGTTGTTCCATGTCCAGTTCTAACTGTTGCTTCCTGACCTGCATATAGGTTTCTCAAGAGGCAGGTCAAGTGGTCTGGTATTCCCATCTCTTTCAGAATTTTCCACATTTATTGGGATCCGCATAGTCAAAGGCTTTGGCATAGTCAATAAAGCAGAAATAGATGTTTTTCTAGAACTCTCTTGCTTTTTGATGATCCGGCGGATGTTGGCAATTTGATCTCTGGTTCCTCTGCCTTTTCTAAATCCAGCTTGAACATCTGGAAGTTCATGGTTCACATATTGCTGATGCCTGGCTTGGAGAATTTTGAGCATTAGTGTACTAGCGTGTGAGATGAGTGCAATTGTGTGATAGTTTGAGCATTCTTTGGCATTGCCTTTATTTGGAACTGGAATGAAAACTGACCTTTTCCAGTCTTGTGGCCACTGCTGAGTTTTCCAAATTTGCTGACATATTGCATGCAGCACTTTCACAGCATCACCTTTTAGGATTTGAAACAGCTCAACTGAAATTCCATCACCTCCACTCACTTTGTTCATAGTGATGCTTCCTAAGGCCCACTTGACTTCACATTATTATTATATGATAAACATAAAAATATCTAAAAAGATTAACTTAGAAGATAATGATGATTGTATCTCATATGTGTCTTATGGTAGACAAAATGTGATCACACATTTGAAGAATGTTATATTCTATTATATGTTATAATCATTATTTTATAGATAGGAAAGTGAAAGTCACTCAGTCATGTCGAACTCTTTGCAACCCCATGGACTGTAGCCTGCTAGGCTCCTCTATCCATGGGGATTCTCCAGGGAAGAATACCAGAGTGGGTAGCCATGCCCTCCTCCAGGGGATCTTCCCAATCCAGGGATTTAACCCAGGTCTCCCGTATTGCAGGCAGATTCTTTACCATCTAAGCCACCAAGAAAAGCCCAAGAATATTAGAGTGAGTAGCCTATACCTTCTCCAGGGGGACTTCCCAACCCAGGAATCAAACCGGGTCTCCTGCATTATAAGCAGATTCTTTACCAGCTGAGCTACCTGGGAAAACCATAGATAGGAAAATTGAAGTCATAACAGACATCTTGCCAGGAAGTATCAGAGCTGGGACAGAAATTGAGATACCTGGGTTCCTAGCTCAATTCTCATCACTTGCTCAGTCATGTCCAACTCTTTGCAACCCCATGGACGGTAGCCCTGCAGGCTTCTCTGTCCATGGGATTCTCCAGGCAAGAATACTGGAGTGGGTAGCCATTCCCATCTCCAGGAGATCTTCCCAACCCAAGGAGAGAATCTGTGTCTGCTGCATTGCAGGCAGATTTTTTACCATCTGAGCTGCCAGGCCATAGGACTTCTCTACACCTATAACACTTAGAATTAGATGTGCTGTGAAGATTCAATACATGTTAATTAAAGGAACATTCTGTGATTGAAATAGTTCACCTGTGATGTGACATTTTATGCCACCTAGTAGTTTTTTAGACCTAGCATGCATGTGAAAATATCTTTTTGTGGCTCAGGTTCCAATTGTAAAATAAAGACTTTAGAATAAATATTTTAAAAGATTCTTTCCAGATATAAAATCTAATAGATTTCTTCTCCAGTAAATGATGAATAAGTCTTCACTATCTGGTAATCTGTAAATGGCTATGTTTGTATGTGTGTGCATACATCTGTGTTGCCACAGAATATTTTCCATATTACATCCGAAGAGTTGCAACTGATGTTCATAAAGGGATATTTGATGGTTCAAAACTTGCCTATATTTCTTATATTCATATGGTTCTTTCCTTCCTTTGAATCTTCTGATGCATATTTAGGGATATACCTACTTAATTGATAGCTTTCTAGTCCTATTTAATTGAAGTTTAGCTTACATAACTCTATTAGTAATCAATCATTGACTAATCCTGATAGAAACTGTGAGACAGAACTTAAAGAAACTTATTAAAGTATATCAAGTCAGAATTTATAAGTCAGTTGTGTCATAATGTAGTTACTTTTCATAATTACAATTTATATACTTATAAATGCATGTGTGTGCGCATGTGTATGGAAGTCGCTCAGTCATGTCCGACTCTTTGCAACCCCATGGACTGTAGCCTGCCAGGCTTCTCTGCTTATGGAATTCTCCAGGCCAGAGCACTGGAGTGGGAAGCTATTCCCTTCTCCAGGGAATCTTCCCAACCCAGGGATTGAACCCAGGTCTCCCACATTGCAGGCGGAGTCTTTACCATCTGAGCTACCAGGAAAACCCTATTTAAAATATAAAATAAAAAAATAAAATAAAATGTTTGGTTCATGTGACCTTACCATTTTACAGCTTTCTTTCACATACACCCACAAAGCTTTCTGTGTGATATTTATGTGAACTTTGAGTCATCCCCACTTATTTCTTTGTCTGGTCCAAAGAGTGACTCTGACTCTCCCAAATTCTTCCCCCTGGTATGTTACAAATACAGCCCACAAACTTTACAAGTATGCCTACTACTCAAATATCCAGTTTGATGTTTTACAAAAGCTATAAATGGAGACAAATAAATGACCTCAGTAATGTGAAGTATCTGAATTTCCAAAATAATTCAGCTCTATACACAGCCTGGAATATGTGTCTTCATTAAGAAGTAACATACCCTGGATCACTGTCTGGGTCTCCTTGTCTGTGACACTATATACATGTAGCAGAGGTTCCCGAGTGGCTCAATGGTAAAGAATCTGCCTTCCAAGCCGGAGATGCAGGATCGGTCCCTGAGTCAAGAACATGCCCTGGACAAGGAAAGGGCAACCACCCCAGTATTCTTGCCTGGGAAATCCCACAGACAGGAGGAGCCTGGGGGGCCGTAGTCCGTGGAGTCGCAAAGAGCTGGACTGGCAGCAGGAGCAGCATCCGATCTAACAGTCATGAGGCCGCAGTTTGGGAAGCGGTTTCAGACTCTCGCTGAAAACGTGGATTAGGGCATTCTGTGTTGCTTTGGTTCAGTTACTGCTCTTCACTACTTTGGATGAACTGTTTTGTTCACTTTAACAACTTACTTCATATAGTCAGGGATGAAAATGTTTAACAAAAGGAGATGGTCCCGTGAGACTGAATTCCTATTTACCCAGGAATTAGGACAGACATTTTCAGTCTAGCTAATTACTGAGAATGTGAGATTGTACTACTCAGACTGATTTATATAAGTCACTACGTTTGCATATACTTTCTTAGTGGATGTACATACATTTATTCTTACCATCAATTTTTTCTTCTTTTGACTTGCTTTTTTTCCAGCTTTCACCTAACACTGTCTTATCTTACTACTTTCATAGATTCTTAAATATTATAATTTTATTTCTCAACACTTAGATATTTATAAGGGAAAGTGTTATAAAGAACTTATTAATCTATGATAGAAATTTTTCTTTTATAAATTATACTTCTTTAATTATTTACTTCCTCTGAGAGTTTCCTCACAAATTACTAGAGTGCTAACTTGGTTTTTATTTTATGCTAGTTGTTGTTTCATAAGCTAATTTTTATTTTGATTCCATATAGCTGTCTTTGTTTCATCTGTTAACTTCTCCCTAGTTTCTTTAACAAAAAAATGTCTAAAATTTAAAACAGAATAAACTAAGTAAAAGCAAGATCAGAACCATGTATACTCTGCTGTGAAAAGTTATATAATCAGATAGCCTTCTATAGGAAAATTTAAAAGGGTATAAATACTCCGTCAATACAAATGATAAAAATAGTCAGTTTATATAAGACCAAGTGATAATTTTCCTAGAACTCATATAATAAGGTCTTAAAATATAAAAATAAATCTTTCAATATCTTTCAGAAAACTAAAATTAGTATATAATTTAATCACTTATTTATATAGCCATTTGAACAAATCTAAAAGCTCAAGAAATAATGAGACAGAAATAGATGGCTTTTATAATGTCACAAAGATGGAATTATTTTACTGCTTTACTTAGTCACTACTGAAATTAATTTCTCTATTATATCATAAACTGGGCCAAGACACCATTAGAGTACATATATGAATGAGTTGCCATCTTAAATTAATTCTCCTACAAAGAATGCCTCAGAAATTTGTGGGAACTCCTTGAAGAATCAAAACATTTTATAAATAAAAAACAAGTGACTAAAGATTTAATCCCTCAAGCAATATAGACATTATAGACATCGGCGGTAGGAGAGGTTTTGACTAAAACATTTTGAAACTTCCTAATTGAAGAAATCATGGTATGAGAGGTCAGTTCAGTTCAGTTCAGTCGCTCAGTCGTGTCCGACTCTCCGTGACCCCATGGACTGCAGCACGCCAGGCCTCCCTGTCCATCGCCAGCTCCTGGAGCTTACTCAAAGGCATGTTCACTGAGTCGGTGATGCCATTGCATTTATTTTAAAATAGATAATAGATACAACTAAGGTATTTACCTAGAAGAGCATATTCTTTCCATGTTTTTGGAAAATGAACTGAGATGCTGCTAGGTAAATGGACTTAAGAGTACACGTGAATCTAAAAGGCAAATAAATATTCCCAACTGTTCTGCAACTATGGTTCTGAAAATATTGCACCATAATTCATATTTCCTGTCTATGTCAAAGTCCAGCAAATGGAATAAGAAGACATGACTAAAGCCAAGCTAAGCCTTTGATTAACATCCCAGGGAAATTTGAACATATGAGATTGTTGTCGAATGTTATATGAGTCTATATAACATCCCTCTGGATTCTTGCCTTATTTAATCTGGTTAGTTGGTAATGTGACCCCCCTCATCCCCTACCCTTTGAGAGATGATTCAGACCTCCAAGGTCTAATCCCTTACAATCTCAATAGATGGACCTAAATTTTACTTTTTAAAGTTGCTTTTAACAGAAGCATGAATTTATAAATAACTGTGGTCTGGGCAGAGAATAAGAATATAATTTATCTCCAAACCAGGTTATTTGTGAGGGAGTAAAAGGGCTCAGTACAGTTACTGTATTCATTGCCTATTGCTGCTGTAAAAAATTATCACAAATTTAGTGACTTAAAACAACATAAGTTTATTTTCTTACAGTTCCAGAGGTCAGAAGTCCAAAATTGGTCTCAGTGGGTAAAAATTCAAATTGGCTTTTGGTAGATGCTCTGAGGGAAGGATCTGTTTGTCTTTTTCAGCTTCTAGAAGCTGCCTACATTCCTTGGCTCATGACCCCTTCTAGCCTCGCTCCAACCTCATGCTGCATCATCCATCTTCTACTAACTCTGATCCTTCTGCCTCCCTTCCAAAAGAACTCTTGTGATTACACTGGGCCTATCCAGCTAATCCAAGATAATCTCTCCATCTCCAAATCCCTAATGTAATTATATGTCTAAAGTTCCCCGCCCCCCCCCTCTTTTTTTTTTAATCACATAAGGTAACAAACTCAGGGGTCCTGAAAACTGGGACACAGACATCTATGGGGGCTATTATTCAGCTTACCACAGTTACCGTGGGTATAAATTGGGACTATCACAACAAAACCAGGACACTGGGTCACCCTTTCCTAATAGACAAGCTAGGCCTGAACATCCAGTGCCATCTTCTCTTTGTGTTCTTGCCATCGCCGTTGTCAAGTCCTGGAATGCTCTCCATTTCCTACCCACCATTTCATCTCTGCTATTTGAAATAATCTCTCTGGTTCAGGAAGAAACCACCTCCACCATGAAAGCTACCCAGTTCTGAGTCATGCTCCCCCTCTGGGCTGCTGCTCCCTCTTTGGCGTGGATCTTTCATCTCCTATTGTACTTGCCACCATCTATCCAATTTAATATAAATATATTTGTGAATATGTCTTTTCTCCCCTACCCGAAGTTCTTGATGGTAGGGACCATGCCGTAGGCCAAAAGAGAGCCATCAACGTTCAGCATGTGAAACACAAACAAGTCCTCAACCCCTTCTCGGCCTAGGTCTGTTGGTGGAGGCCCTCCACGCCTAATTCCCATCAGCGTCCCTAGGCGACCAACCACGCGTAGGAGTCACCCGGCACTCAAGTGCTTTATAAACATGAAGGAGACAAACGTTTCACCAGAAACTTCCTTCAGGCTGGGTTAAAGCCAACATTTTTATGGAGCTCTGTGTACCAGTCGATGTGATTTTTATCAAGAGGATGCTGCCACCCATACCTGCTTATCCTGCTTATTAGCAGCAGAAACAAACAAAAAAAACCACTTTGATAGTATTTAATTATAAGCTGAGTGCTTTCAGATCTTCGCTGACAATCAAACAAAAAAGACCTCTTTTTTTTTTTTATTTTTAAATGGCAGAAGATGATAACATTGAAATCTTTTTAATAAAGGGAAGAGATACAAGCTGCTAGAATTTCATTTGGTCATTATTTCTCTGGACACTATGTGCAATGGTAGAGGTGTAAGTGGAGGCCACAAGAAGTTACATTTATTTGGTGGACCCGAATCAAGGAAATATTAAAAAGCAGAGACATTACTTTGCCAACAAAGGTCCGTCTAGTCAAGGCTATGGTTTTTCCAGTGGTCATGTATGGATGTGAGAGTTGGACTGTGAAGAAAGCTGAGCGCTGAAGAATTGATGCTTTTGAACTGTGGTGTTGGAGAAGACTCTGGAGAGCCCCTTCGATTGCAAGGAGATCCAACCAGTCCCTCCTAAAGGAGATCAGTCCTGGGTGTTCATTGGAAGGACTGATGCTGAAGCTGAAACTCCAATACTTTGGCCACCTGATGCAAAGAGCTGACTCATTGGAAAAGACCCTGATGCTAGGAATTGGGGGCAGGAGGAGAAGGGGATGACAGAGGATGAGATGGCTGGATGGCATCACCAACTCAATGGACATGAGTTTGAGTAAACTCCGGGAGTTGGTGATGGACAGGGAGGTCTGGCGTGCTGCAATTCATGGGGTTGCAAAGAGTCAGACACGACTGAGCAACTGAATTGAATCAAGGAAATTTAAATATGAAACCCAAAATAGCCCGTGGTATATTTGCCTCACCAGATGCAGACTCCCAGTATTTTCAGCCAGATTTTGGTGTATCAGAAAGTGAGAGAGTGATAAACATTACAGAATAACTTATTAGGAAAGGACATTGGAAGTCATTCACTTTTTTCCTCTCCACTATTAGTCATTCCTAGATTCATTCACAACCCAGAGAAAGGAGGGCCAGAAATAGCCACCACTCGAAGACTATTGTGAAGCAGCTGTCCGTGGTGCACCAAGGCAAGCAAACAGTTGGAAGTCCAAGTGCAGAGACTAAACAGAGGCTATGTCGAAACCGCAATCATGCTAATCACCAATTTGTTAGCAAATGTGCTGCGCTTTGTACTTTCAAAGCATTGTATCATCATTAATTAATTAACAAGTGATAATTACCTCTGCAGTGGCATACAAAATTGTGTGCAAGATTTGGAAAGAAACTATTTTATATGGCATACACTGAAAAAGTGAGAAGTTTTTCGCTTTCTATTCTTGTTGTCTCTAATTTGTTTATTTGTTTTCCACCAAACAGCCTGAGTCATGTTCTCTCCCCCTCTTCCGTTTTAGCTTATGCTGTCCCTGCTAGCAGCAGCCTTCCTCTTCAGATAACCCCCGTGCATCTATTACATGGATATCAGCAAAAAACATCGCTTTCTCCTGAGACAGTGCCCCAAGGCTGTTAGGCTATTTTAGGGACTCCTGCAGTCCTTAAAAGAACCCTTCACCCTCTGTTAAATGTCCTATTTAATTGTCTGAAACCCTTGCTAAACTGTTGGCTCTGTGTGGGCAGAGGCTTGGGTGTCTTGTTCACCGAGCACAGTGATCCATACATGGCAATCACCCAGGAAGTGTTTCTTAAACGAATAAAAGAATCCCCCACGAGGGAGAACAAAAAGAGGTTATTATTACCAGCATGAGCTCCCACTCTGTAAAAATCAATCTGCTTCGCATTCTAAATGCTTTATCTCATTGAATGCTCACTGATAGGTTCTAGGTAGGAAACTGAAGCGAAAGAGAATAAGTCCTTTGCCCATGATCACACTGTTGGTAAGTGCTGAAACAGACGGAATCACAGGTTTCCTGATTTCAAACCTACACTTCTCCAAAAGTGGCGGAGAAGAAACCAGTGGCTCCTGAGGTCCAGGAACTGGCCTGCCGGTCCTGGTCAGCTCTCTGTGCTATCACAAACTGGACACTGGCCTCGAAATCTGCACCGCGAGTTCCTCCTGTTGCAGAAAACCAATCTCACAGGCCATCAGCGTCAGACAAGGCCACTCTGAGATCATAGCAAAGCGAGACGAAACATGCCACTTCATAATTTACCTAGGCACAGACCGAAACACGGCCACTGCGAAAACCTCACAGAATACCGAACATCACCCTTCCCTGACCAATAGGGGTTTCTGTCACTTCTTCACCAAGGATAGCCTTCACCTCACTTCTCTATGGATGAGATGTACTGAGATACCCAATCACAAAACTGCCCTCACTTCCTAAGAGCACCCACCTAGAGGGATTTTCTGTTTCCTTAGATGTTCCTCAAAACCACCCAAATCCCATAATAAGTCTTTTTTAACATCCTCTTACTGAAGTGCACCGCTGTTCCTGTGATATTAATTCTCCCTTGCTGCAATGAGGAATAAGCCCAACTTGTTCAACCACAGATTTGCTCCTGGTGGGCTTTGGCTGGAGGACATTGATAGCGAGTTATACAAGACTATCTTTGGGGCTGGAGAAAAAAAATGTTAGAACTTTCATTTATAATAAGAATATAACCCAATCAGTATTGAACATAGTAGGGAAACACAGCTCTCTTCTTTCATCTCTTCCTCTGTGAGATGACCACATGATGAATAAAGCGCACGAGAGAATAACAGGATGATACCTAGAGAGCCACAGAAGGACAAATACTGTGTGATTTCACTTACGTAAGATATCCAAAGCATTCAAAATCATGGAAACAGAAGATAGAATGGTGGCTGCCAGAGGCTGGGGGAAGGGGGAAATGGGGAGTCATTTGATTGGTATAGGATTGAAGTTTTGCAAGACAGAAAAGTTCTAGAGACTTGTTACAGAACAGTGTAAATCTAGTCAACACCACTGAACTGTATACTTAAAAATGATTAAGACTGTGTGCTTTAAAGTTTTTAATTAAAAGTGTCAACATTTTTTAATTTAAATAATTAAATTTTAATTAAAAAAACACAACAACTAGAGGCAATGGTGACTTTTATACAAAAAGGATTTGACATAGCAACCATAGCCTTTCTTCACTTGAATACTGGGACATACTGCTCTTGATTTGCACCAAGTTCAGTGGATTTATGGGTTACATTAGCTTAAATAGAATATACACAATACTTTGTAATATACTGCATATATTATACATGTATATCTGTGTGTGTGTGTGCATATGTAGTATACTATATTCTATACAGTAAGGCATGCATGCATGCTAAGTCGCTTCAGTGATGTCCGACTCTGAGACCCTAAGGACTGCAGTCCGCCAGGCTCCTCTGTCCATGGAATTTTCCTGGAATGGGTAGCCATTTCCTCCTCCAGGGGATATTCCTGACCCCTGCATCGAATCCACATCTCTTATGTCTCCTGCATTAGCAGGCGAGTTCTTTACCACTAGCACCACCTGGGGAGCCCATACAGTAAGGGGTAGTGAGTATCTAAGGAAATCTTTGTCCTACACAAACAGTTCTTAGTCTTGACTGCGTGTGAGACTGACCTGGATGTTTTTTAAAAATACCACCACCTAAGCCTCACTCCATAGCAATTAAAGCAGAATCTCCTGGAGTGAAGTCTGAGAACTGTTTTTTTGTTTTGTTTTTTTAATGTTCCAAATGATTCTGATAGGTAGCCAACTGTTGAGAGCCACTGAAAATATAAGTTCACCAGTTATCTTATGACAAAGCACTTAGTTCTTAAAGTTAAGGACTTATTGGACATTGTTCTTTTACAACTGAAAACTGTTCCTAATTTATTGACCTTTTCTATAATGAAAAATTGTTACAAATAGTATGTTATTTAGCAGATTTTTAAAAAAATACATCAACTTTTATCTCTCCTTTTGAGGAACAGGTAACACTTTGATAATGAGTGAAATAATAATTGCTTTCAAAAGAAAATTGTGCTATAAAGAATTCTGAAAACATATCTTCAGAGATGTTTCCATCACTTTATTGCTGAAAGTGATGTCATCATAGCTGTACAATAAAAAACTTGAAAACAAAGTTTTCTATCCTGTAATTTAAAAGTTTTGGTTAATTTGAGTCCCAATTATAAAAGTTTCATGTTAATTTTTAAGAAGTATTGATTGTCATGAAGGAAGATAGCAATTTACCATACAAATTTCAACTGAAGCTTTGCATCACTAGTGGAGAGAGTTGAAAAATTGTCTCTATTAAAATTTGTTTAGCCAATTGATACATTTCTTTAATTTTAATTTATATATCTTTGTGAGATATTTTTTCCAGGAAGGCAGGATTAAAATTAAATATAGAACCAGAATTTTGAATTGCTATATAAGAAAATACTCAAAATTTTTTTCAAAAGTAGTAAAGCATATTTAATAACAGGGCTCTTATTAAACATATTGCTATACTATCAAAAGTAAAATAAAATAAAACAAATCATATTTAAATATCATTTAATGTATTCTGAGTCTACTTTGGAATGTTCCTAATAACACACAATATAATTTAAGTAATTTATAAATACATAAATGAACATATTTTGAAACTGTACTCAAAAATGTTGATATTGGGAAGTATACTGTCAAAACAGTTTAAAAACACAACACTGTGCTACACTTCCTCCTCCCCAAAAGTACAGTGTCTCCAAACCATTATTTTTTCACAACATTAGCCATTTATTCCTGGCAAACGCAGTTAAGTATTATTTATACTGATTAAGGCTCTAAGTGTGTTGTAAGCAGGAGGGGATATAGGGGGGTGGCATATTTGTTTTGCTACATGATAAAATTAAAAACTAGGTGCTTGAGAAAAATCCCAATCTTGCTTAGGTATCAAGAGAGTCAATTGATCTAAAATAGCATCACTAGTTAACATAACAAAAAGATAAGAGCAAAGAATTTAAAATTTAAAAGTATAGGAGAATACTCAATGCACTTAATAACATTTGAAGTGCATTTTGTTGCTCTAATCATAAGTAAAATAATAAAAAATAATAATAACCATCCTCTTCCTGGAGTCCCAAAACTGCTCTCCAGAAAGACTGTGCTATGCAAATCATCACTGAATTCTCTTTCTTTGCCCTTACAGCATACATTTTCATAAAGACAAGATATAAAAGATACATTTATACTATTTTGTAATGGAATTGGGCTTTTACTGAGAATTCTTATGTTAGATGACTTGGCTGTGACTAAAAGAATTTTAGAAAACAGAACAAAGTAAAATAAAACAAAATGGCTATTAAAGAAAACAAAATAATCTACAGTGCAACTCACAGGTAAGTAAGTATGGTTAGAGTGTGTTTGAAAGTCTCATGACATGTGAAACACCAGATGTGGCTACTTTAAAAACCTATCACTTGTGGAGAAAAGGGAACCCTTTTTCATAGCTGGTGGGAATGTAAATTAATCCAGCACTAAGGAGAGCAGTATGGAGCTTGCTTTAAAAACTAGGAGTAAAACTCCCCCATGACCCAGCAATCCCACTACTGGGCCTATACCCCGGGAGAAAACCATAATTCGAAAAGACACATATACCCCAATGTTCACTGCAGCACTATTGACCACAGCTAGGACGTGGAAGTAATTAAGATGTCCATCGACAAATAAATGGGTAGAGAAGTTGTGGTACATATATACAATGGAATATTACTTAGTCATAAAAAGAAGTCAGTTCTAGCAAGGTGGATGAACGTAGAGCCTGTTACACAGACTGAAGTCAGTAAGATAAAAACAAATCTCATATATTAACACATATAAATGGAAACTAGAAAACTGGTGCCGATGAAGCTATTTGGAGCACAGGAATAGAGATGCAGACGTAGAGAATGGACGTGTGGACAAATTGGGGGAAGGAGAGGGTGGGATGAGTGGAGAGAGTAGTGCTGAAACATACACATTACTGTCTGTAAAACAGAGAGCTAGTGGGAAGTTGCTCTATAACAGAGGTTCTGTGACAACTTAGAGGCGTGGAAAGGCGAAGGAGGTGGGAGGGACACTCAAGAGAGAGGGGCCATATGTATACCCGTGGCTGATTCATGTTGATGTAGGGCAGAAACCCACACAACACTGCAAAACAATCATCCGCCAATTAAAAAAAAAAATCACTGTATCATTCATCCCCAGCTATAGTGCCTAAATTCCAATCTTGCAACAACTGAAACACAGGTTTCTGACTAGCCTTGTGATACCACTAGCCTTGCTTATCTTGTCACTGATTGATTGATTGATTGATTTTTCTTGTCACTGATTTAGAAGAAACCCAGATTGAATGTGTCCTATCCTCTCTGTATCTGCCAGACCATGCAGGTGGCATCTAGAGAGACGGTAAACTTTCTGCCTCCCTGTGGCAAAACTTATGAGTAAAAAACACTTCTGAATGTGCTTTATTAAGGTTAGGTTCAAAGAAGAAAAGACATGGGCCTTTAAAAGGAATCTTGAAATGGTAGGAAACCCTGAGCATGCAGGTGAAGAATAACTGGTAAGTTGAGCCAGAGATGTTGCGACTGCACTCTGAGAGCTGAGGTTTGCAGGCAGAGGCCCCAAAGGCCCCTCTTTCCCCATCCCCTGAGGGTCCTCCTGATACCAAAGCAGATGGGTCTCCAGTCTCCTCCACTGAACTTGTCATTGGACTCTTACATTCAGCTTCCATTTAAGAATTCTTTTGAAAAACACATTACACGGACTTAAAAAAATCAGTATGAATATGACTAAATAAACAATATTATGATATCTTCTAATCCTGGTAGCAGTGGATGGGAGATTAGATTGTAAAAGGAGTCCAATAAAGGCAAAGGACTTATTCTTTGAAGAAGTGTCACACAGGAGACACAGTGAGTAGGAAAATCAAGGAGCAACAAAGAGGGGACCTCACAGGAGAATTTCAGTCTCTGTCCTAAGAAATGGAAGGAGGCAGGAAGCAAGACCAAAGACAGTGGATCAGAGGACGGTGAAGCAACTTCGTGGGCTTTTCACTCGACTATAAGAGCATGCAGTTAAAGTTTTGTTTTCCAAAGTGAAGAATTAACTTTTACTTTGAATGTTCCCCATCTTAGCTTCTTGTCTTTTCTATTTTATTAATTTATTTTTAACTATAAAAGAATTATAGTTTCATAGCCAAAGAGATGGGGTGGTAACTTTTTAAATAATTATTATGGGAGTATTAGCATGTTTATGTTGCTGATGTTTTTTAAATTCAGTATAATCTTAGCACACTACATATTCTGCTTTATACTCTTACCATTATATGCAGAATAGTGCAAATTATTTAACCTAATTTTGATGACAGAATCAAAATTAGCATGAAGTGAAGCGAAGTTGCTCAGTCGTGTCCAACTCTTTGCAACCCCATGGATAACAGCCTACAAGGTTCCTCCATCCATGGAATTTTCCAGGCAAGAGTACTGGAATCTTTCTAGGCAAGAAGATTGCAATTTCCTTCTCCAGGGGATCTTCCCAACCCAGGGATCGAACCCAGGTGTCCCGCTTTGCAAGCAAATGTTTTTACCATCTGAGTCACCAGGGCAAGCAAAATTAGCATAAACACTGTTAAAAGTTAATAGTGAGAAAATTTCCTATTTTTATCAAAACATTTAAAACTTAGTTATAATCATATAGAGAAAAGAAAAAAGTTAAAGTAGCATTTACTTAATGCACAATAATAATAAAATGCCTTATTTCTTGGTAAAAAAAAAAAACTTCTCAAGATTAATTTGAACAAAACTTGTCTTCTCTTCACACTAGCTTATGTTAAAAATCAAACACTGTTTTCACACTTTGATAAACTATGGTGCCCCTAAATTTGGGTCAGCTCCCATCATTTTATTCTTTATACTTTTAATATCATGAAATAATTAGAAAAAGTTCCTTTAATATGACGCTTTTTTTGGCCACCATCACTTCCTCTGGGACTTCTCCATTCTCTTCCTCACACAAGCAGGTGCCTTACAAGTGTTCACAAGTTCACTTTCATCACTTTCTGGCTGCACACCTAGACTCCTGAACAGCAGTAGTCTTGACATCGCCATGGTCAGCACTTTCTTCAATAACTCTATTCACACTTGATTCAAAGCTCCTTTTCCGGTGTTACCACTGTTGTTTTGCTGCATATTAATTTTAGTTGGCCAATTTCCTCTTTCGATTACCCCCTGTAAAAATGTTATGTGGACTTATCATTGGGAGACAAAGAGGCAACACAACTACACGCTTTGCTGCTTGGGCACAAACCGAGTACAGATGTCCAGGGACCAACAATCAACTATCTTGGAAAGCAGCGATGTGACTGGCCACCAGTCATGAAGCCTCTTCTAGAAAGTGGTTTAGGAAGAGAGCTGTAGACTGAAGAGTAAGCGATAATGTTTGTACTTTATATAACTAGTCCCTATTAACATACCATATTCACTGAAAGTTGAATCATTTTGGGGGGTAGTCTTTTTTGGTAAGTCGCCTCAGCCACGTCTGACTCTTTGTAACGCTATGGCCTGTAGCCCAGCAGCTCCTCTGTCCACGGGAGTCTCCAGGCAAGGATACTGCAGTGGGTTGCCAGGCCCTCCTCCAGGGGACCTCCCCAACCCAGGGAGCGAGCCCACGTCTCATTATGTCTCCTGCGCTGCAGACGGTTTCTTTACCACAGGAGCCACCTGGGAAGCCCCTTTTTGGGGTGGGGGAGGCTGTGTTATTTAACTGGGCTTCCCCAGTATCTCAGATGGTAAAGAACCTGCCTGCAATGTGGGAGACCTGGGTCTGAACCCTGGGGCATGAAGGTCCCTCGAGAAGGGGATGGCTACCCACGCCAGTGTTCTTGCCTGGAGAATTCCATGGACAGAGGAACTTGGCAAGTTACATTCTATGCGGTCACAAGGAGTTATTTAACTAAATCACAGTAACTGAAATTCCTTCGAGAGACTTAGTCGTTTTTAACCTGTATTTTTCTTGAAGACCTAGTAACATGTAACACATTCAAGAAAAATGCAAACAAGAAGGCAAAGTCCCTCACTTCAACACATTTCCAGTTTAACTGATAGCAATAAGATAACTGCACACTTTCTGTAATCTGATAAACATGATGTTCAAAATGATGTAAAAGTAGGTAAGTGAAATCACCCTTGGTCAGGGACTGAAAAAGAGACAACAAAGACAAGAAACATTGTCAAGGTTATGCCAAACACATGCTTAGATTTCCACCAGAAAGATACAAAGCATTTTGATTTTCCTGTTTCCCTAATGTTAATTGTCTTGCTATTATAAATGATGTTATGCTGAATACTTTTGTAACTGGAATCACTTTAAAGTGGAATAACTAGACAAAATGGCATGAACAGCTTTAAGGCTACTGGTAGACCCTCTGACCTGAAACACTAAAAGGGTTTGTCTGCGATGCCATTAGCTTTGATCTCTGTTTAGATCTCTCAATCAAAGGTAATTTCACCCACCTACGAATTTTTATATCATTTTTGAACTTTATGGTTCATCAGCTTATATTATTTTATGAAGAAAAGTATGAAAAGAATACCTACAAAGTATTAGGAATCCATTTTTCTGGAGAGCTAAAGTTGGGGAAACAGCACGGATTGCTTATTGAATGTCAAGGATGATAGCTGTCACAGAGAACAAGAATCTCAAAAAAACTTATTTTATGAGCCTTCTGGGATAATAATCCATGTGGAAAATTAACTACACTGGAGAAATGTTTAATAGCTCAGGAACACTGTATTTTGAGAGTTAAAAAAAAATTATTTGTGACACTTCAAAGAAAGAACATAAAAAAGGAATGCAGTCAACTTGTGCTTATGTTCCTCCTAAGTGAGTTCCACTGCTTATTGCGGGGGTGTCAGGGAGGAGTCAGGGCACAGATGGTGGAAGGGTGCATTTTGTTTGTGCTTGAGGTTATATCTATATTAACCTCGCATAACGCTTAAATAGACAGTAATTTAAAAAATGAAATTTTGCATACCTCAGGTTTTACCTAACAACATGAACACAGAATGACTCTATGCTTCTTTTGCTCTTGTTCTGGTATATCTCAGGAGAAGATAAAGATTATACCACATTAAAGTTTTTCTCCAAAAGCTTTGCAAAGTATTAGGTATAAAAATTAATTGAACATATGTACATTGCTTCAGTTTCCCTGCACAGTAGACTCACATTTGTGATTAGATAGTAAAGGACTGGAGACTTCCAGTCCATCAGGAAAGGTGTCCAGAAGTGGTCACTCCATCCTAACAAGTTAAAAACTGAACGAGCAGAAAAATCAACACCTCTCCCCAGATTAGAAAGAGATGCGATGTCACAGAGCAAAGCGCTGTCCCCTAAGCTGGAAAGACACACAGGTATTACAAAGAATAACAACTTACAGTCAAGAAACCCCACTGAAGAAACTTCATGGGAATTGGTGTCAGGGTATAAAAATCTAAACTGCAGTTGATGAATTGCTGGAGACTCAACATGGACAAGTCTGAGAGTTTAAACCTCAGACAGACCCAGTGCTGACGGAGGTGGCTGGGGGAGGAGGGGGTCAAACCGCTCTAAGTCTCACCTCCAGGGCCTCCAGCAGGTCCTCGGGGTGAAGATGGGAGAAAAACATCCTCATGGTTCTGGCAGGGAGAGGGGAAAATAACTATTTTGAAATATGACAGAGATTTCTGTTCTTCTCAAGAAGACCTGCTCTCAGGAGAAACTATTTCACCAGAGCCTAACCCGCTGGGGTTTTATCAGGGCCTAATCTATCTGTGGAAGGTAAATACAGATAGCTGTATTTCAGCTTTCTCTGAAAGGTGAATCTCAGCTTTCTCTAGTTTTCTGTAGAGAAAATTAAGAATTACTGGTGAGGACTTCCTTGATGGTTTAGTTGTTAAGACTCTGCGCTCCCACAGCAGAGGGCATGAGTTCAACCCCTGGTCAGGAAACTGAGATCCTGCATGCTGCACTGTGGGGCCAAAAAAACAAACAAGAAAGAGTTTAAAAATAACACAGGAAAAAAAAATAACACAGGTAAGGTTTACAGTCGAGGAGCACGGGGTCATCAAAAGACTGCACTCTAATCACAGGACTACAGAAGGCTCTCCTGATACCACCGTATCACCAAAGACCCATCCTTTCAGTCAGTACGTCACGTCCAGATTTCAGCAAAGAACTATAAGGCAAAAATTATACTTTGAAGAGACTGAGCAAGAATCAGAACAAGAATCAGATATGGCAGGTATGTTGAAATGATCAGATTGACAATGGAAAAAGTAGACAACATGCAAGAACAGATGGACAATACAAGCTGGATGAAAATTCTAAGAATCAAAAATAAATACTAGAGATCAAAAACAGTATCACAGGAATAACGAAGGTCTTCAATGGGCTCCTAAGTAGACCAGATACGGTTGAGAAAAGAATCTCTGAGCTTGAGGACATGCAACAGAAACGGTTAAAATTGAAAAGCAAAGAGAAAAAAGACGAAAAAAGTAGAACTGAATATTCAAGGACTGTGGGACAACTATAAAAGGTCTAACACGCATGTGATGGGAATATCAGAAGGAGAAGAAAGAGACAAAAGAATTAAGCAGTATTTGAAGTGATAATGACTGACGATTTCCCCCAAAATAAGGTCAGATGCCAGACCACAAATCCAAGAAGCTCAGAAAACACCAAGCAAGATACATGCCCTGCAAAACCACACCCGGGCATATAATTTTCCAACTACAGAAAATCAAACATAAAGAAAAATCTTGAAAGAATCTAGAGAGAAAAAAACACCTTACCTATATGGAAACAAAGATAAGAATTACATCCCACACAGTGAGGGAAGGAGAGGGTGGGATGAATTGAGAGAGTAGCACTGAAACGTATGTGTCACCGCATAAAAAACAGATGGCTAGTGGGAATTTGCTGCATGATACGGAGGGCTCAAACCTGGCGCCCTGTGACCACCTAGAGGGCTGGAATGGGGTGGAGAGTCAGAGGGAGGTTCAAGATGGAGGGGACACATGCATACATGGCTGATTCACGCTGACATATGGCAGAAACCAACCCAACATTATAAAGCAATTAGTCTTCAATTAAAAATAAGTAAATTTTAAAAAACAAATTATGTTCTACTTCTTTTAAGAAAGCATGCAAACAAGAAGAGAGTATTTAAAGTGCTGAGAGGAAAGTCACCACTTTAGAATTCTTTAGCCTGTAAAATTATCCTTCACTATGAAGGTGAAATAGACTATCAGACAAAGAGAAATTGAGAGAATTTGTTGCCTTAGACCTTCCTTGCAAGAAACGTTAAAGGTTTTTCACAGAGAAGGAAAATAACAGAGGTTATAAATTTGAATGAAAGTTAAAGTAGCTCAGTTGTGTCTGACTCTTTGCAACCCCATGGACTACACAGTCCGTGGAATTCTCCAGGCCAGAATACTGGAGTGGGTAGCCTTTCCTTTCTCCAGGGGATCTTTCCAACCCAGGGATCAAACCCAGGTCTCCTGCACTGCAGGCAGATTCTTTACCAGCTGAACCACAAAGGAAATTTGGATCTGCACAAAGAAAGGAAAAACATCAGAGCATGAATAACTAATGGCAAAAAAAAAAATGATGTTCTTATTCTTAATTGATCTAACAGATAATTGTTGCAAAATAATAACACCAACAATGTATGTGATTGTGTATGCTTATGATGCGTGTACATATATATGCATAAACATACATATATATATATATGCTTATGTGTAAGTGAAATGAACATAGCAGTGACACTACGCCCAGGAGGGAGAAACTACACATTCCTGAAAGCCCACAGAATGTACAAGGCCAAGAGTGACCCCACGTAGGTGATGGACTTGCAGTGTAGGTGTCAATGTAGCGAACATGCCACTCTAGTGCGGGAGCTGATAGCAGGGGAGGCTGCAGGTGTGTCTGGACAGAAGACGTATGGGAACCCTGTACTTCCCACTCAACTTTGCTATAAACCTAAACTGCTCTATTAAAAAAAGCAAATAACTGAGCAAGGTAGTTTCTGATTTTAAAAGTGGGTATCATTCTAGTAGATATTGATAGTACAGAGCAGAAATAAAGAGACTATACCTGTGATTCAAGAGAAGAGAGTATTAACTTACTAGAATTTGGGATGTTTGAGAAGACATGCTTAAGGTGTCTATGAATGTAAACTCTGAGATCTAACTAAGACAGATCTAAGCTAACAAGAACATTATGGAACTATACACATGAATGAAATGTCAACATAAGGTGGCACAGTTCATATGGTTAGGACAGAAAGAAGAGGAAAATTAAAATTGGTATAATTATACATACATGCATTTACAATTCTACTGAGGTATACTTTGACACAATTGATGAAAAACATAAATGGGAAATATTTTATCTTCAAAAGAATTTTTAAAATACCGTAAACTGAATAAAATGCCACTCTGCTGCTACTCCAGAATCAGTTTACCTTCCTGATGACAAATTTCAGAGGACTATAATTCCCGGTATCCCTCGGGGCTCTGTCATTTCAAATTCCTTTGTAAGAACCATAATCCAGATATTTTAAGTATCAGACAATACTGCAAACCATTCCCTTTAAATTTAATGTGGCCTTGACCAATCAAGGGGGCTTCCCTGATGGCTCAGTTGGTAAAGAACCCGCCTGCAATACAGGAGACCCCGGTTTGGCTCCTCGGTCGGGAAGATCCGCTGGAGCAGGGATAGGCTCCCCACTCCAGTACGCTTGGGCTTCCCAGCTGGCTCAGCTGGTAAAGAGTCTGCCTGCAGTGACCGATCAAAATAAGCAATGAGTGACCTCTCAAACATCAATCAATACTGCTAATGTTTATTGTTTATTTTAAAGTATCATAATAAAATGAAATAGTACTATAGTTTGACACACTTTTAAAATCAGTTTTGTTCATCTGTATTTATTTTTGTGCCTACATGTATTCACCTCTCCATACGTAACTTAATTAATACATATAACACACATGTGCATATGTTCTCAGAATCTGCGGCTTGAAATGTATAAAACTCATTTTCTTTTGATTGTTAGATATTTATGCTGAAATTTGTAAATGCTCTTAATACTTTAGACAATGAGTTAATCAGTGACAAAAATTAAGTTGGGTTTATATCGTCCTCATATCTATCAAACACTTGGGAAATTTTGTTTGTCTCGAGAAGAAAAACAGTGTGAATTAAACCACCACTTTCCCATGAAAGACGGTAGCTGTCAATCATAAAACACGTCATTCTGCCTCTTGTCTCTGTACATTTTCTACTTTGCACTAAATTCTAAATTTAATAATATATTTCTATTCTCCCTCTCTCTCTCAAATGACAGCAAAAAAATTTCCCCCAGTGTCTGAGCAACTAAAATGTTATCCTATCTCAATAGTCCTCATCCTAAGGAGTCACTGGTTAGCAGAGAGGCAGCATGTATCCCTACAGGAGTATGACTCCCAACAAGAAATAGAAAATGGTCACGAGAGGACTTCTCTAGTCACAAAATGACACCTTCATAGACGCCTGAGAGCTCCTGGTAGGTGTTCGACTTGTCAGTTTTTAGTCACTGAAATACTGCCACCTTCAGGAGGAATAGTCATTGAATACTCATTGTCCTGAATGTTCATTGGAATATTCATAGGAATAGTCCTGAATATTCATTGGAAGGACTGATGCTGAAGCTGAAACTCCAATACTCTGACCACCTCATGCAAAGAGTTGACTCATTGGAAAACACCCTGATGCCAGGAAAGATTGAAGGTGGGAGGAGAAGGGGAAAACAGAGGATGAGATGGTTGGATGGTATCACCGATTTAATGGACGTGAGTTTGAGTAAACCCCGGGAGGTGGTGGTGGACAGGGAGGCCTGGCGTGCTGCAGTCCATGGGGTCCCAAAGAGTCAGACATGACTGAGAGACTGAACTGAACTGAACTCAGGAAGAAATGTGGGAACCTGTGATTACATTCTCATTTATGTGTGTGTGTGAGCTCAGCAGTGAGTGTCCGACCCTTGTGATCACACGAACTGTAGCCTGCCAGGCTCCTCTGTCCATGAAATTTTCCAGGTAAATTTGTTTCCCTTTAAATCCAAATGTGCATTTCCCTTTCTTTAAACACAGCTATATATTATCCTGGTATTTTTTTCCCCATATATCTAAGTGCTAGTAATATATTTCTAAATATCTTTTTAACTTATCAGTAATCAAACAACTAAATATTACAGAAAAGACTTCCCAAAAATAATAAATGGAAGAGAATTCACAATTATCCACAAATAAAAACAAATAAAGTCAAGGCTTTTCAGGTATTAAATTATGAAGCATAAAGAAGAGGCTCTAAGATTTTTCTGTGCTCAAGTAAGATATATGTGTGTGTGTGTGTATGTGTGTGTGTGTGTATAAAAGATCTAGGTACAAGGTTTTAGGAAATAATTTGAAAACAATCTACATTTCACACCAAAAAAAAATTTCCTGTAATGTATATATTGAGGCTTCTAAAAGAGATGGCTTTTCCCCTCTTTATAGTTTAGTGCCTCATTCATGAGTTAACATAAAATTTATAAGAAGTTTTGTACCAACTTTTCTCTCTCCCTCTCTCCCTCTTCTTCTCTGCTCTTTTTTCATTTACAAATCAGCTCTTTTTCATAATCTATTCTTGGTCTAATTTTTATTAGTATTATTATAAAAATTACTTTTCCTTTTGCTTATACTTTTCCCTCTCTTTTTTCCCCATCTTCCTCCTCTCTTCCTGGGTTTACTTTTTCTTCACTTAGAAGGTCCATTGTAAGTTGCCAGTTTCTTTAATGTCCTCTTAGCAATATCTACAATGCCCTCTTTCAGCTTTCTCCTTATTCAAAATCCATTCCTATAATCCAACAATGCCATCAAGTAGTTTTCCAAAGCAAAGCTGTTTTTTAAAGTGTAATTACTGTGAAATGTCACAGGTATTTTACAAAAGATGAATTACATAGATCAACTGGAAAGGACATATATACAAAACCTCCTCTCACTTTTATCTTCTAAAGTAATTTGACAGTTACAAAGATGTAAGTACCCCTAAATTAATATATAATTGCATAAATTAAAATCTTAATGAAAATAAGAACAGATGAATTGAGCAGAAATGGATGGTATTAGGATAGATGAAAATTTAGCATGTGTTAAAGTTATCATTCTGAGGGATTTCCAATGGTTAAGACTCTGCACTTCCACTGCAGAGCGGTGGGCTAGATCATTGGTTGGGGAATTAAGATACCTCATGCCACATGGTGCAGCCAAAAAGAAAAATGTTATCATTATTTTAACTGGGAAAAATTGCTTCTTTGATAAATGATAACAGAATAATTGGTTAACTGTTTTAAAAAACAATAAAACTGTATCTCCTACCTCATAATAATAAAAAAAGTGAACTGTTTTTTAAAATAAAAGCCTATTTTTAAAAAATGAACATTTATTAAATTATAATATAGATAAGAAAGAATAAAGAAAAATTATTGATATGTGGGTTAATAAAAATATAAAGCACTTCTGTTAAAAAAATCATAAATATAGTTAAAAGGCAAAGAGTAAACTTAAAAAAATAATTTTCAAGATTAATAGCAGATAAAGGTTTAATATCTGGAGGAGGAAATGGCAATCCACTCCAGTATTCTTGCCTGGAAAATCCCATGAACGGAGGAGTCTGGTAAGCTACAGTCCATGGGGTTGCAAAGAGTCAGACATGACTGAACGACTTCACTTTCACTTTTTTCAAAGGTTTACTATTCAGTAATTTATTCAGTTTCAAAAATAATTAATTAGAAAATGTTCAAGTATTTGTAAAAAATTAGACAGACTTATTAAGCTATATTATAGGATAATCATAATGTATACTTATATACAAAGAAAGAAGAGACTAACAATATATTGTCAACTGATTTTTTTTTTTTGAGTGGTAATACCAAGGTTAATTTCCTTTCTTTTTAAAAATATTTGTTTGTGTTTTCAAATTTTCTGTAACAACATGACATTTTTAAAAGAACTGTTTTTGAACCATTAAAAACTCTTATTTCAATTCTGTGTTTAAATTAGGTGCACTAATGGGAAAGCAGAAACATCGTATGTAACATACATTTCAAAAAATGATTCCTTAATTGAAGATGAATCAAAGAAATGGAAAGATAGTCCATGCTCTTGGATTGGAAGAACTGATATTGTTAATAGGCCATATAACTCAAAGAAATCTACAGTTTCAATATGATCCTATCAAGTTACTCATGACATTCTTAACAGAACTAGAACAAAGAATTCTAAAATTTATATGGAACCATAAAAATCAGAATTGTCAAAGCAATCCTGAGGAAAAAGAACAGAAGAGGAGGCATAGCCCTCCCAGTCTTCAGACAATACTACAAAGCTACGGTGATGAAAGGAGAAGGAAATGGCAACCCACTCCAGCACCCTTGCCTGGAAAACCCCATGGACGGAGGAGCCCGGCGGGCTACAGTCCATGGGGTCGCAAAGAGTCAGACGTGACTTAGTGGCAGAACAACAGCAATAATACTGAGCAATTATAAGATGTGACTATGGAGGTTGACAAATCCGGGATCTTCAGTGGAACTTGATGAGAGCTGATGGTGGTGCTCCAGTCTGAAAGCTGGCAGGCTCAAGACCCAGGAAGAGCCAATGTTTTCCTCTGAGTCAAAAGGCAGGAAATGGCTCAGACTGTATCGAATCTGCCTGCAATGCAGGAGATATGGATTTGATCCCTGGTTGAGAAGATCCCCTGGAGAAGGAAATGGCTGCCCATGCCAGTATTCTAGCCTGGAGAATCCCCATGGACAGAGGAGTCTGAGGGCTACAGCCCACGGGGTCACCAAGAGTCGGACACGACGGAGCGACTATGCACAAGCACCCAGTACTGAAAGCAGCATGGTGCTGGCACAGAAACAGCTGGAAGGACCACTGTACCAGAAGAGAGAGCCCAGAAGTCAGCCCAGACACCCACGGTCAACTCCTCTTTGACAAAGGAGGCGAAAATATAGGGATATGACAGTCTTCAGCGAGTGGTGCTGGGAAAGTTGGACAGCTGCAGGTAAATCAATGGAATTAGAACACACCCTCCCACCATACACAAAATAAACTTAAAATGGTTTAAAGACTGTCTTTAAATATAAAGACTTAAATAACACCTTAAAAACTCCTAGAAGAAAACATAGGAAAAACTCCTAGAAGAAAACATAGGTAAACATTCTCTGATATAAACCAACTAATGCTTTCCTAGGTCAGTCTCCCAAGGCAAAAGAAATAAAAGCAAAAATAAACAAGTGGGACCTAATGAAACTTACACATTTTTGCACAGCAAAGGGATCCATGAACAAAAGGAAAAGATAGTCTATGGACTTGAAGAAGATATTTGCAAACGATATGACCAACAGGGACTTAATTTCCAAAATATACAAACAGGTCACAGGACTCAATAACCCAAAACAAACAACCCAATCAAAAAATCAACAGAAGACCTAAATAGACATTTCTCCAAAGAAGACATATAGATGACCAAGAGGCACATGAAGAGATGCTCATCATTGCTAATTATTAGTGAAATACAAATCAAAACTACAATGAGGTATCACTTCAGCCAATTCAGAATGGGCACCATCAAAAAAGGCTACAAATAACAAACACTGGAGGAGGTATGGAGAAAAGTGAACCCTTGTACACTGTTGGCGAGGTATCAATTAGTCCAGCCATGATGGAAAACAGTATGAGGTTACTCAAAACACTAAAAATAGAGTTGCCATATGATCCACCAACCTCACTCCTAGGAATGTATCCAGAGAAAACTGTAATATGAAAGATACATGCACCCCCATGTTCACAGCAGCAGAATTTACAATGGCCAAGCATGGAAGCAACCTAGATGTCCATCAGCAGAGGAATGGATGAAGAGGATGTGGTGCATATGTTGTTGCTGTTATTCAATCGATCTGCCATGTCTGACTCTTAACGACCCCATGAAGCCAGCACTCCAGGCTTCCCCGTCCTTCACTGTCTCCCTGAGTCTGCTCAACTCATGTCCACTGAATCCGTGACACCAGTCAACCATCTCACCTTTTGTCGTCCCCTTCTCTTCCTGCCTTCAGTCTTTCCCAGCATAGTCAGCTTTTCCCATCAGGTGGCCAATGTATTGGAGCTTCAGCTTCAGCATCAGTCCTTCCAATGAATATTCAGAGTTCATTCCTTTTAGGATTGACTGGTTTGATCCCCTTGCTGTCCAAGGGACTCTCAAGAGTCTTCTCCAGTACCACAGTTCAAAAGCATCAATTCTTCGACACTCACCCTTCTTTAAGGTCCAACTCTCACATTCACCCACACTTGCTGGAAAAGCCATAGTCATATGGACCTTTGTCAGCAAAGTGATATCTCTGCTTTTCAATGCACTGTCTAGGCTTGTCACTGCTTTTCTTCCAAGGAACAAGCATCTTTTAATTCCATGGCTGCAGTAACCATCTGCAGTGATTTTGGAACCCAAGAAAATAAAGTCTCTTACTGTTTCCATTGTTTCCCCACTTATTTGCCATGAAGTAAAGGGACCAGATGCCATGAAGTAATGGGACCAGATCTTAGTTTTTTGAATGCTGAGTTTTAAGCCAGCTTTTTCAGTCTCCTCTTTCATCCTCATCAAGAGGCTGTTTAGTTCCTCTTCACTTTCTGCCATAAGGGTGGTGTCATCTGCATATCTGAGGTTATCAATATTTCTCCCGGCAATCTTGATTCCAGCTTGTGCTTCATCCAGCCCAGCATTTTGCACGATGTACTCTGCATATAAGCTAAATAAGCAGGGCGACATGCTCCTTTCCCTGTTTGGAACCAGTCTGTTGCTCCATGTGCAGTTTTAACTGTTGTTTCTTGGCTGGCATACAGGTTTCTCAGGAGGCTGATCAGGTGGTCTAGTATTCCCACCTCTTGAAGAATTTCCACAGTTTGTTGTGTTCACACAAAGACTATGGCATAGTCACTGAAGCAGAAGTAGATGTTTTTCTGGAGTTCCCTTGCCTTTTCTATGATCCAATGGATGTTGGCAATTTGATCTCTGGTTCCTCTGCCTTCTCTAAATCCAACTGGCACATCTGGAAGTTCTCAGTTCCTGTACTGTTGAAGCCTGGCTTGAAGGATTTTGAGCATTGCCTTGCTAGCATGTGAAATGAGTAAATAGCGCAGTAGTTTGAGCATTCTTTGGCACTGCCCTTCTTTGGGACTGAAATGAAAACTGACCTTTTCCAGTCCTATGGCCACTATAGAATGGACTATTATTTAGCCATAAAAAAAGAAAGAAACAATACCAGTTGCAACAAAATGCATGCACCTAGAGATGATCACACTAAGTGAAGTAAATCAGAAAGAGGAAGGCAAATACTATATGATTTCACTTATAGGTGGAATCTAAAGTACAACACAAATGAACCTATCTATCAAACAAAAACAGACTCAGATATAGATGACAGACGTGTGGTTGCCAAGCAGGGTGGGTAGGGGAGGGAAGACCTGGGAGTTTGGGATTAACAGATGCAAAGTATTATATATAGGATGGGTAAACAGCAAGGTCCTCCTGTATAGTTCAGGGAACTATATTCAATATCCTGGGAACATCATAATAGAAAAGAATATTAAAAAGAATGTGGATATTAACACAACATTGTAAATCAACTATACTTCTAACAAATTTAAAAATATGATCCTTTTGCCAAATCCCATAGAAGGGATAAGTTCTACTGTAAACTATGGGATTTGGGTAATAAGATGTATCAAAGCAGGTCCAGTGATTGTAACAAACATACCAGTGTGGTACAGAATGTTGATAGCAGGGGAGGCTCTGCATTTGGGGAGCAGGGGGTTTATAGTAACTGTATTTTCTGCTCAATTACTCTGTGAACCTAAAACTGCTTTAAAACTTAAATTTAAAAAATTCCCAGAATGTAAATTTGACACAAAATAGATCAGTACCATATAATACAGAAATTTAAAACAATACCAATTTACTGTAAAATCCCTTGACGTATGATAATCAAGTGCATAATGAATGTTTAAGATATCAACTGCTTTGAGCAAAACTAGATTTCACATAATGAAGATGAAACCTAAACACAATATTTTTTTAGTTGCCTTCTTATTCCCATAGAATGGAAAGAAAATGAACTACAATATAAGCATTCAATTGAAATTTAAGAGGCACATAAATAATTTTAAATTATCTGGGAAACCACATATACATACATACATACATATATATATATATATATATACACACACACACACACACACACACACACACACACACATTTATTTTAGTAAAAGGGAATGGGCAAAATAAGTTTTAAAATATATTTCATTTAACCCAGTATACCTAAATATTATCATTTCAGCATGGAATCAGTATAAAAAATTAATGAGGTATTTTATTCTTTTTATCTTTTTAAGTCACTGAAATCTGATAGTATGTTTCAATTTAGTTGCTAAATTTTCTTTGGAAATACTTGATTGGTGTTCAGATTTCAAAAATCAACTGCCGAAAAAAAAAGGCTAATATACATCAATTTTTCTAAATATAACTAAATCTCCCTATAACTGAATTGAGAATCTGTTTTCCAATTTGAATTTAAGTGAATTAAAATTAAAAGTCAAGTTCCTCAGTGGCACTAGCCACATTTCATATGTGGTTGCTGCTGCTGCTAAGCCGCTTCAGTCGTGTCAGACTCTGTGCGACCCCATAGACAGCAGCCCACCAGGCTCCCCCGTCCCTGGGATTCTCCAGGCAAGAACACTGGAGTGGGTTGCCATTTCCTTCTCCAGTGCATGAAAGGGAAAAGTGAAAGTGAAGTCGCTCAGTCATGCCCGACTCTTAGCGACCCCATGGACTGCAGCCCACCAGGCTCCTCCGTCCATGGGACTTTCCAGGCAATAGTACTGGAGTGGGGTGCCATTGCCTTCTCCATCATATGTGGTTAGAGGCTACTTTTTTGGATACCACTCTTGTAAGCAATTCAGACTGAAATGTTGACATGGGCTATGCTACATTATGGGGAACTTTGTGTGAATTTGGCTGCCCAGGACCTAAACTGTGACATGCAGGCCCTTTGTTGTGGTTTGTAGACCTAGTTTTGCCTGGAGGCACATGGGATCCTACTTCCCCAACCAGGAATCAAACCCACATCCCCTGCATTGAAAGGCAGACTCACGACCTCGAGCTTCCCTGGTAGTTCAGCTGGTAAAGAATCCACCTGCAGTGTGGGAGACCTGGGTTCAATCCCTGGGTTGGGAAGGTCCCCGTGGAGAAGGAAATGGCTACCCACTCCAGTATTCAGGCCTGGAGAATCCCATGGACTGTATCCTTTATGAGGTCGCAAAGAGTCGGACGACTGAGTGACTTTCACTTTCACTTTGTGTGAATTGGCCTACTACTCAGCAAATTCAAAACTAAATCTTAATCACGTTGAAAGAAATGTAAATTGTGGAACTTTATCTAATTTATTGGCCTCTCTTTAATATTATTGAATCACACACATAATGAGTTATTCTCTACAAATTTAACTACAAAAAGAGAAGTGATATGAAAATCAGGTATTGGTTCCAGCAATAAATCCCCTGCACAATTTCACTTCCCCTTGCTGGATTTAGGGATGATTCTACCACTGTACAATTTCTTCTGGTAAAGACTGAAGGTGTGAAGAGTGTGAAATACAGACATTTTGCTATTTACAAAATGGATGGATTTGTGATTACTCGGGCAACAGAACTTTCTCCCATATTTAGGAAGTCTTGCATGACCCAAAGGAATAGAACTAAGGAACTGTCTAAAACTCAGCTGTGCTTTTCAGCTTGTTCATACAAATTGGACAAGCCCTTTACAGCTGGAAACCATGCCTCTGGTGGGTGCTCATGATTGCAATATTTTGAATGCATCACAACTGGACTTGAATTCTTACATGCTGATTATGAGAAGTCATGTCCTAAGTACTAGCAGTGCAACACATACATGAACATGGCTGCCATTTGATGTTGTTTGGAAAAATGATAACATGTCGTGACAAATGCTCCTTTCCTTTCTCTGAATAAATGTGTTACCCAAACCATCATCCTCATTTAGTTGTTGTTGCTGTTATTGTTCAGTTGCTCAGTCATATCTGATTCTTTTGCGAACCCATGGACTATATAGTCCATCAAGTGCAGCTTAAAGAAATAAATATTTTTTAAAAAATGAAATATCTTAAATGCTAATCTAGGACTAGAGAAGAGGTTCTCAAAGGGGTTCAGAGAACCTAGGAGGTTCCCAAGATTTTTCCAGGGGTTATGTGTGGTTGGAGCTAGTATCCTGATAATATCAAGAGGCTATTTACCTTTTTCACGGGGTTGATGCTTTCACTGACAGGGGATGTAACTCTGATCACAACACAAAGCAAGAGAGTGACATCAAGCTGTAGTAACAGTCACTATATTCTTCACCACCACACATCTGCAGCTAAAAAAAAGAGGAAAAGAAAGAAAAGTCATTTTCACTTACAAATGTCTTTGAGAAAGCAGTGAAAATTATTAATTTTATCAAATCCTGACCCTTCAGGGCATGTCTTTTTAACCCATGAGACAAAATGGGAAGCATACATACAATGCTTCTGCTACATATAGAAGTACAATGGTTGTCTTGAGGAAAAGCATTAATGCAATTGAGTTTCAAGTTGAATTAGCCACTTTTTTCACAGAGTAGCATTTTTATTTGAAAGAACAAGTGACAGACAAACTATGGTTACTCAGACTTGAGTATCTGGCAGCTATTTTCTCAGAAATAAAGAGAAACTGTCCTTCAAAGCAAACAACCAATAGTATTTCTTGCTAATGATAAAATGAGAACTTTCAAATAAAAATCAGAATTTTAGAAAACCAGTATCCTAACTGGGCTTCCCTGGTGGCTCAGAAGGTGAAGAATCTGCCTGCAATGCAAGAGACCTGGGTTCAACCCCTGGGCTGGGAAGATCCCCTGGAGAAGAAAATGGCTACCCACTCCAGTATTCCTGCCTGGAGAATTACATGGACAGAGAAGCCTGGTGGGGTACAGTTCATGGGGCTGCAAAGAGTTGGGCACTACTAAGCGACTGCTACTAGTAGTATCCTGACATGCAAAATGTTTCCTCTTGAAAAACAGTGATAACATTAAGGAACATGATATTGTTGATGTTGTATGATGAAAGGAGTCAACATGTGGAAGATCTGCATAATTCAGTGAACCAACAGTCTCCAAAATGACCAGTGTATAACACACTCATCATGTAAAAGGCCCATTCGGTAGAACAGTTAAGTTTTAATGCCTCAGAAGTGAAAAGTCTATAGATACGAATTTCTATTCCACAGTGCAACTAACTTTTAAAAAATTACTACTTGAAGAATTCTGGGGTAGTAATAAGGAATATCCATAATAATCTGAAAAGCTACTTAAATGCGTTTCCCTTTTCCAACTACATATCTCTTTGAAGCCAGATTTTCTTCATCTGTGGTAAACTATATACACTGCATCACAATAGATGGACTGCAGAAGCAAATGTGAAAATCCAGTTGCCAAGATTCAGCTAAATATTAAATCCAGGTAGATATTAAAGAGCTTTACAAAACATAAAACATTTTTCTCATTTTTTTTGGTTTTGGAAATTTTTTCTATTTTTCATTAAAAATATGTCATTTATATTAACATATAATGGACTGGTTATTATTACAAGCTAAGTAACAAATATTTTAAACATGTTTCCAATTTTAATTTCTAATATTGATACAATGAGTATTAACAGGCGAAACCCATATAAGCAAAATTTGGAGGAGTGGGGGCAGTCCCAAAGCTAAAATATTTGAGAATTGTTGGACTAGAGAAAAAGGAGCAATCAGGAGGAGCTAAGGATCACTGCTCTGTGTGATCAGTTATCACACCATATCCAAACATGCTCTTTCCCAGAAATCTTTTAAGGCCCCAAATGAATGGTGTATTTTAAATATAACCAATTTGCACCAGTTTTCTTTACATACCAATGCATTATACTTGTGGAAATGCAACATAAAATCCCAAATGCAGCAAAACTCCTTCATAATCAGAGACCCACTATTAAGTGGCAGAAATAACTAACACAAGATAACTGAGATTAAATAACTGATAACTAATGTGAGATTTTACCACGTATTGGTGGTTCATTTTCATGTTCAAAGTCTCCTTTTCAATATTTATTATCATTTACAACCCTCCATGAACCTTTAATGAATAATTAAATATATTATCTAGAAAACAAACTACACCTATTGAGTAACAGTTAATTCATTTTCCTCTTTCAGATTGAAAAATAAATAGAAAGTTTATTTGGATACAGCCATGGAAATTTACATGGACACAGCTCTGTATCCATGTAATGTCAGGCAAAGCAAAAACAGTGGAGTTTTAGTTATTCTACCTACAATAATCACGCAATTTGTTTATATTTTAAAATTTTAACATAGATTGTTGATTCTTCCCCATACATTATTGCCTCCATAAATGATTTGGAGGTTGATATCTTCTGTGGCATGTAGGTGTTTTTGTTTTTAGTTTAGTTTTGAGTCATTCAAATAGTGATAGCAATGAGTTTGCCCATTTTTCCTCAGTAACCAGATATCTGAGAGTCAAAGAGTTTGTGTCCATTATTGGGATTCAATGCAGTTTTAGGGCTTCCAGCAAGATGGTATTAAAAAGCCTGGGCTTTAGAATCAGAAAGTAGCTTTCTAGTTGATAGCTTTGTGAATTCAGGCAAATAGTTTAGGCTCTTTGAGTTTCCTTATATGTGGAATGGAAATAATGACATAGGCCTCATACAGTTGTCATGTGGTACACAAAATGACAGTCATCATTATAAAGGAAATAAGTCAAGTTGTGTTACAGTTCAAAACACTGTTTTAAAAGTAGATATTATCGATATTTCATAGTATTGATAATTCGTGGCAAAAAAATTTTAAGAAACCTTTTGTAGTTGGCCCTTGGTGCAATTTTTGCCACTTTAAAACATGTTTCCATGCTAAGCATGCAGCTGTTTACTACACATATTTGAAGGTAAATAGTGTTGGTACTTGGCAAATTTTAAATTGCTCAGATTTAGCCTCAGACCCAAAGAACTGTCCGTCTTCTCACAGCCCACGATGAGCCAGATCCCCTGGTTCAACAGCTATAGTATTGACTCTCCACAGAAGCAGCTGGGCCTCTGGTTTATCTTAGGATTTTGAACCCAATTTGGAAATTCCCTACCTGAATTTACTTTCTTTTCTCCACTTGAACAAGCCCGTCCTTTTCTTCTCAGTTTCTCCTCCTCCTTCTCAAATACAAATTTAACACTGTCCTACGAATTTCATAGTACCTTAATTAATATTCAGCATTACTTGGCGAAGAGTCTATATTTTGACATGATACGACTTTCCACATTAGAGAAATTTCTGACAATGAAGTGTGCTGTTGAAATTCTTCCCTTTAGTAGTTATGGCTGCATTTCCACAATCTATTACAGTGTTGGTAAAACATTAAGATACCACCGATATGTTTAGTCCATAATTACAATACAATTAACATCTTAGCCCCATGTTGTGATAATGTCTACAATTAAAAACTAATTTTCCCCTACCTTGCAAAAGTATTTTAGGAATTAGTTTTTAATTATGCATGAGATTTATAGAGTAAGGGCATAACCTTGCTACTATTATTGAATACCTCCTTTTTCATTCGGAAAACCTGGAAGCTATCGCTTGTCAAAAGCTATTTAGAGATGACTGTAATAGCCAGTCTTCAATTTTTTTTCAACCTTCTTCTAATTTTTCTTTTCTTTCCAAACGACTCACTGCTCTACAAAAAGTGTCAGATTTTTTAAACTGCTCATTTCTGTGGGAATTCTGCCTTGAGGACGACATACATCGCCTCCCTGACAATTCTGAAACCTCCAGAGCCGGCGTCACGCAGCGAGGTGGGTTTCCAGTCAAGCCGGCGGGCAGCGGACCCCGCCGGGCCCGGCCCAGGCCGCGCGCAGAGCCCCGGCTCTCGGCACGGGCGCCGCGGCGCCCGCAGACACGCGCCCCGGCCGAACCCGCCGCGCCCGCCCGGCTGCCCTTGCTGGGTGCCTCGGACCCTTCTCCACACTCAGCGGACGGTTCTGTGGCTAAACAGCAGTTCCCAGCTTCCGAGAGAAACCCTTTTCGAATTCAGAGTAACTGAGCAGACCCTACGCGGCCACCATTCAGCCCGTGGTCACCGTACTTGCTAGGTCTCTGCTTGGGGAGAGAACTTTAAAAGAGACCGAAAGCTCCAGTCGGTTCTGTAACATTTTCCAACGCGTGTGGGTCGTGTTACCCATAACGTCTGCATACATCTGTTTATTTGCGCCGTCCGCTAAGCTCACGGGCGCTGCCTGGGGGCACCGACGGCCTCGCCCACTCGCTCAGAGCGAAGCCCCGGGGGGCCCCTGCAGGCGCCCGGGACCCCAGACCCCGGGGCGGCCGAGACGGACGGGCCGGCGGGAGGGCCGCTCTCCAGCCACGTGCTCAATTACCCTGGGTGCCCCGGGGCGGCGGGACGCCCCCGCTGCGGGCGGCGGGCGATCGCCGCGCGTCTGCCGCCCCCTGTCGGCGACCAGGGGCAGAGCAGCCCGAGCCCGGTCAGAGGCAGCTGCCAGGGCCTCTGGAATCAAGACTGCCCTGACGAGGCAGCACCTAGCAAGAGGACTCTCAGGGAGCCCGCCTCTCGCAGACACTGCCCTCCGGCCGCGGCGTCGGAGTGCAGGCGTTCGCCAGTGCGGAGGGGACGTTAGAGAGCAGTCTGGGAGTCTAGGCCGCGGAGTGCGGGGCGCGTGCGGGGTACATTCGAGGCTGCCTGCCCTCCACCGTCCCCAGCCCCTCGCATCCTCAGCAAAGGCGTTTGCCCTCAGCCGGGGTGGGGTCGGTGCTTAGCGCGGTGCGCGTTCCCAGACGCCGGCCCCTCGGGCAACGTCGCGGGCAGAGGCGGCCTCTGCTGCAGAGAAGACGCTGCCCACCCAAAGCTGCCTCGGTTGTGTCCAGGAATGGCCTCCCGAGTTCTCTGCTGGGGATGCTGCTTATTTGGTAGGAATGTGAATATGCTTCAGAAAAATAAAACATTGAGAAGACAGCTCCCGGTCACCCCGGGCTAATTTTCTCCTAGGTCCTAGGTCAGAAGGTGTAAAATTTGTCACCCCTTGGACCCACTCGAGACGGCTGGCCGCGGTGGGTGGGAAGGGAGGAGGTTATTGTTACAGTCAAGATATTCCTAATTTTATGTTCATGTTTTCCCACCGCATTACCGCTTCCCGCCCCACACCACACATTCACACACTGCGGTATCCTAAGTGGTTCCCTCGTGTCCATGTTTGCCTCGG
>CM035295.1:4564098-4716813 GCA_020226075.1 Hydropotes inermis | reverse complement strand
TACTCTGCATATAAGTTAAATAAGCAGGGTGACAATATACAGCCTTGACGTACTTCCGATTTGGAACCAGTCTGTTGTTCCATGTGCATTTCTCACTGTTGCTTCTTGACCTGCATGCAGATTTCTCAGGAGGCAGATAAGGTGGTCTGGTATTCCCATCTTTTCAAGAATTTTCCACAGTTTGTTGTGATCCACACGGTCAAAGACTTTAGCATACTCAATAAAGCAGAAGTAGATGTTTTTCTGGAACTCTCTAGCTTTTTCTATGAGCCAGCAGATGTTGGCAGTTTGATTCCTCTGCCTTTTCTAAATCCAGCTTGAACATCTGGAAGTTTGCGGTTCACATACTGTTGAAGCCTGGCTTGGAGAATTTTGAGCATTACTTTATTAGCGTGTTAGATGAGTGCAATTGTGCAGTAGTTTGAGCATTCTTTGGCATTGCCTTTCTTTGGGACTGGGATGAAAACTGACCTTTTCCAGTCCTGTGGCCACTGCTGAGTTTTCCAAATTTGCTGACATATTGAGTGCAGCACTTTGACAGCATCATCTTTTAGGATTTGAAATAGCTCAACTGGAATTCCATCACCTCCACTAGCTTTGTTCACAGTGATGCTTCCTAAGGCCCACTTGACTTCACATTCCAGGATGTCTGGCTCTAGGTGAGTGATCACACCATCGTGGTTATCTAGGTCATGAAGATCTTTTTTGTATAGTTCTTCTATGTATTCTTGCCACCTCTTCTTACTATCTTCTGCTTCTCTTAGGCCCATACCATTTCTGTCCTTTATTGAGCCCATCTTTGCATGAAATGTTCTCTTGGTATCTCTAATTTTCTTGAAAAGATCTCTAGTCTTTCCCATTCTATTGTTTTCCTCTATTTCTTTGCATTGATCACTGAGGAGGCTTTGTTTTCTCTCTGTGCTGTTCTTTGGAACTCTGCCTTCAGATGGGTATATCTTTTCTTTTCTCCTTCGCCTTTCACTTCTCTTGTTTTCTCAGCTATTTGTAAGGCCTCCTCAGACAACCATTTTGCCTTTTTGCGTTTCTTTTTCTTGGGGATTGTCTTGATCACTGCCTCCTGTAAAATGTCACAAACCTCTGTCCATAGTTCTTCAGGCACTCTGTCTATCAGATCTAATCCCTTGAATCTATCTGTCACTTCTGCTGTATAGTCGTAAGGGATTTGATTTAGGTCATACCTGAATGGTACAATCACAGAAAACTAATCAAACTAATCACATGCACCACAGCCTTGTCTAACTCAATGAAACTATGAGCCATGCTGTGTAGAGCCACTCAAGATGGATGGGTCATAGTGGAGAGTTCTATTTAACCTTTCCTTAGTGGATCAGAAAAAGTAGGAAACATAAATTTATTTTTAAGTAGAATATTATTACATTCTTAAATAATATGCTCAGTATATTTAAAGCAATAGGTATATTTGTTATCTACGGAATGTAAAAAGTCTGGAAGTGGAGGAAAACATACTGTACATATTATACTTTTTTCAGATTACCATCATTTTAAAATTTATAAATACTTAGTGGAAAAAGATTTCTGGAAGTTGAAGAAAAAATACTGAGCATATTGTTTGAAACTGTAACTAAAATACTGTTTAAATATAAGTATACCCTGTTTCCTAAATTTCAGACCCCTGGTGGTCCCAACAACTAACACTATGCCTAGTGCCTTATATACGACATACCTAATGTATTCTAAACTGAACAGAGCAACCAGCTAAAATATCCATTGGTCTAGCGGCTTCCGGTTCTAGCTCATTACAGCTCTTGCTTCTGTCTCTCCTCTTGGTGAGCTCTTATCAGCTTCAGTCACTTTGTCAGTCACACTCCTCCATTTGTTCTCTCCCTTTCAGCTAGCATCAGTGCTTTGGGCTAAATTATAATTATTTACATGCTTTGGATACCTGTTATGGAAAGAGTTCCCAGACTCCTCCCCACTTATGACAGTACATGTTATTAAGGGGTAGAGACAATTGATGGAGCAGTAGAGCAAATAAAGGCCTCCAAGTCAGCTGGTAGATCCTTCATTCATTTATTCAACAAATATCCTTCCAACATGTGCGATCTGCTAGGCTATGGGCCAGGCAGTGGCCTACCAGACCTGTAGAGGAGTGTTGCTCTATCCAACATCACTAGTCTTACTTGTTGCAGAATCTCCTATTGCCAGAAGCTTATGAGTGGGCAAGAACTTTCTATACCTTCCAAGACCATAAGGATGTGCCAAAACCAGGCACTTAAAGTAAGGAGTTTGCATAGATAAATTTTCCATGTAGGTTAACTCTTTAATGATTAAAGAATTTTGTGTATACTGAGCAAAACTTAAGAAATAACTGATAGTTAATGGCACCTCTAGAGCACAAATAAATATGTACCTATTGCCCATATCCCTGAAAAATGGTCTTACATTAACAAAGTAATCTATGATAAGAAATCTGAGCCTCTAGAAGGTTCACATAGCATTTAATAATACCTTGACTATCTTTTTAAGGAACTTATTTATTTATATCTGTTTTTTTGGCTGCACGGGGTCTTCGCTGCTGCATGGGGGCTTTCTGGCTGTGACGAGCAGGGGCTTCTCTCTAGTTGAGGAGCTTGTACCTCTCACTGTGCTGGCTTCTCTTGCTGCACAGCATGGGCTCAGGAGTTGCAGCCTGTACTCTCTAGGGCATGCAAGTCCAGCGGCTGTGGCACACAGCATTAGTTGCCTCATGGGGTGTGGTATCTCCTCGGACCAGGGATCAAACCTGTGTCCCCTGCGTTGGCAGGCAGGTTCGTAACCAGGGGGACACCAGGGAAGTCCTCTTGACTATCTTATATGTTTGTCTAAATAGGTGTATTTAGTAATGTTCATATTTTTATCTGATAACTAATGAGGAAGAAAATCTGTGATATGGTAGGTACAGTTGAGTATACTTTTTTAATATTGCTAAAGGGCTCCTTGTTATCTCTCTAGAGAGGAGAATCTAGAACTTTAGATTCTTTAGTCCTGGGGAAAATAATGTGAATTATAGCAAAATACAAAGAACTAATTAAGTCTCTGTATCTGAGGAGTGATTGTATTCTTTAACAAAATTCATTTTGGGAACTCCTGACTTAACACTCAGGTCATGTCTCAAGTTGCAAAGCAACCAGAAATATACAGTTAGTTATCTGAGTAATTTAGGCCCCCAGATAAACTATCTTTGTTTGAATTTACCTCAGCAGTATCACCATTAAAATCATATTAGCTTAAAGTAGGAAAGGCAACATACTGTATTAAACATATTTGGAGCCAAATGATTTGTGTTCAAATCCTAATTCCCCTATTTATCAGCTCTGTGACCTTGGCCTTGCGTAGCTTCTTTTCTCTTTTGTTTAACTCTTGTGAAACAGGTATGTCTCACCTGCCCTGTCTACCATCTGGGAGGTGTTGTGAGAAGCAAAATAAGGTACTGGATATGAAAGCTGCACTTTGAACTACAGAACAATTCAAATATATGTTTCTGATATAGGTATTAGGCTAGGGCAGGCTAGGCTGTCAGTTCAGTCATGTCTGACTCTTCTGCAACCCTATGGACCACAGCCTGTCAGGCACTTCTGTCCATGGGGTTCTCCAGGCAAGAATACCAGAGTGGGTTGCCATGCCCTCCTCCAAGGATGTAGGTCTTACAATTTTCAATTAAGAGAAATATCCCTTGAAATGAATTTAGGAAATATCCAAGTTGATTCTGATTTAATTCTTGAAAGTGAAGTCCCTCAGTCGTGTCTGATTCTTTGTGACCCTATGGATTGTAGCCAACCAGGCTCCTCAGTCCATGGAATTTTCCAAGCAAGAGTACTTTCTTAGGTAGGTTGATAAGAAGTCCAGGTCCCTGAGGAGAAGAAAGAGGTCTGGGGCTCTTGAGGACAAACTTTTTTCCTACATTGCTTTGTCTTAGTCACCTAAGACGTTATTTTCTTTAAGCCTAGAGCTAATGATTACACAGCAAAACTCATCTAGCTGAAGGATAACTTTTTCCTTAAGTTCTGTACTAATGATCATGTAATAAACAATGTATCTTGCTTGAGGACATGTTTCTCCTGCTTTGCAAGAACCTTCTGACTAATCTTGTTACCTTAAGATATATGTTGTGGGAGTGGGTCTGGTAAAAGTCTATAAGGCCTTGATAAGACCAGCGAGTGGGGGCACTCTCCGTCCCCCTTCCCATGTCTGTGTCAGAATCTCTGTCCTTTCTCACTGTGATAAAACTTCTGCCACACAAATGCCCTGAGGGGTCGAGCCTGGTTCCTGATCCTGAAGCTAAATCTTTGGAGATCACAAGTCTGACACCGTTCACTGTAAGTTATCAATTCTTGAAATCACTCACAGAATAGAATTCTCTGAATTAGGTACCAAGAAACACCTTCTCAAATACTTATCCATTTTTTTTTGCCTGAACAACTCAGTCATGTCCGACTCTTTGTGACCTCATGAACCGCAGCACATCAGGCCTCCGTGTCCATCACCAACTCCCAGAGTCCACCCAAACCCATGTCCATCAAGTCGATAAGGCCATCCAGCCATCTCATCCTGTTGTCCCCTTCTCCTCCTGTCCTCAATCTTTCCCAGCATCAGGGTCTTTTCCAATGAGTCAGCTTTTCGCATCAGGTGGCCAAAGTATTAGAGCTTCAGCTTCAGCATCAGTCCTTCCAGTGAACACCCAGGACTGATCTCCCTTAGGATGGACTGGTTGGATCTCCTTGCAGTCCAAGGGACACTCAAGAGTCTTCTCCAATACCACAGTTCAAAAGCATCAATTCTTCAGCTCTCAGCTTTCTTTATAGTCCAACTCTCACATCCATACATGACCACTGGAAAAACCATAGCCTTGACTAGACAGACCTTTGTTGACAAAGTAATGTCTCTGCTTTTTAATATGCTGTCTAGGTTGGTCATAACTCTCCTTCCAAGGAGTAAGCGTCTTTTAATTTCATTGCTACATTCACCATCTGCAGTGATTTTGGAGCCCCCCAAAATAAAGTCAGCCACTGTTTCCACTGTTTCCCCATCTATCTGCCATGAAGTGATGGGACCAAATGCCATGATCTTAGTTTTCTGAATGTTGAGCTTTAAGCCAACTTTTTCACTCTCCTCTTTCACTTTCATCAAGAAGCTCTTTAGTTCTTCTTCACTTTCTGCCATAAGGGTGGTGTCATCTGCATATCTGAGGTTATTGATATTTCTCCCGGAAGTCTTGATTCCAGCTTGTGCTTCCTCCAGCCCAGCGTTTCTCATGATGTACTCTGCATATAAGTTAAATATACAATATACTACAATATACAGCCTTGACGTACTCCTTTTCCTATTTGGAACCAGTCTGTTGTTCCATGTGCAGTTCTAACTTGCTTCCTGACCTGCATACAGGTTTCTCAAGAGGCAGGTCAGGTGGTCTGGTATTCCCATCTCTTTCAGAATTTTCCACAGTTTATTGTGATCCACACAGTCAAAGGCTTTAGTGTAGTCAATAAAGCAGAAATAGATGTTTTTTTGGAACTCTCTTTCTTTTTTGATGATCCTGCAGATGTTGGCAATTTGATCTCTGCCTTTTCTAAAACCAGCTGGAAGTTCACGGTTCACGTATTGCTGAAGCCTGGCTTGGAGAATTTTGAGCATTACTTTACTATTGTGTGAGATGAGTGCAATTGTGTGGTAGTTTGAGCATTCTTTGGGATTGCCTTTCTTTGGGATTGGAATGAAAACTGACCTTTTCCAGTCCTGTGGCCACTGCTGAGTTTTCCAGATTTGCCTTGTATTGACTGATAAAATGAGTACTGATACTACTGAAGCCACCAACCAGTTTCTACTCTAACGTAGCAAAGAAAGCATCAACACAGTGACAGAAAGTACCATTGACTCCTCTTGTCATTTTACATAATTTATCTTACTGTGAATTGATTGGAATCATTATTAGCATCTATGCCAACAGCCTTAAACAAAACATAAGTTCTGCAGCCACTGATCAGATGTTTGTGAGTTTATATGCAATGTGAACTGAAGGACACAAAAATTTATTTTCTACTGTAGATCCTCACATTTGATTATGAAGTCATTTTTCCCTAAAAGATGATATGAATTCAGAAGTCTAAGCTAGTGCTGTTCAAAGTAGAAGTGTGAGGGAAATGCACTAATACAAACAGCTGTATAAGAAGCAACAAGGGGCTTCGTAACTCAAAACAATACCCATTTCTTCCAGACAGGTAGAAATGTCTTAAATAAGACATATCTGCTTCACTTCCCACCTCTATCTTCCCTAGTATTCCCTTTTCCAGGGGATCTTCCTGACCCAGGGATCAAACCCAACTGTCCTGCATTGCAGGCAGATTCTTTACCACTAAGCCACCAGGAAGCTATCTTCCCTAGTAGTCGGTGATTAATTATCAAAATGTACATTTTGCATAATAACTGTATTAACATGCCCCCATTTTCATCCTATCTCCCAACTACTAGGGAAAAAAAAAAAACATGAAAATTTATTGCCAAATGAAAATACAAAAAAAGCCTAACTCAAAACATTTTTTGTTTATTTTAGAGAAGGAAAGGGAACATGTGAGCACCACTGCCTTTCATAAATTACATAAAAATTGTATGTAGAATGAAGTTCCTTACAACTGTTAAATCCTATAAGGTTATAACCATCCTGAGTGACTTTCTGAATTGAGCTCCTTTCTAACACGTAAAGAAACCAGATTTGAGATGATTCTCAGTCTCTGCAGTGGGGAGAGAAGTGATTGGCCAACCCCCATCTATGCAGATGAGAACTGAGTTTCTCCAGAGATTTCCCCAGGGAAGGCCGAGACTAAGTAATGTTCAGGTTCAGGGCTGCAAAAGTGTCCAGGGGGTTATGATATGAATATGTGCGTAAGCATGTTAAAGAGATTCCCCAGAGGCTAATGTTCAAAAATACTAGAAAACACTAGAATTGTTCATGATTCCTCTGTTTTATGATGATATTTTTCCTGATGAACTTGGTAAATGAACCTGTTTTTAAGTGGACAGAATAAAAGGTAGGTCCATGTCTACATCAGAGCATCACAGATAACAAAAGAAGGCGTTTCTGAATACTCTGTGCCAACTCACGGGTTTTATGAGGACAGTTAGTCTTAAGTATCACGAGGAAGGGAAGGATGAGTTGGAAAACCCTCACAGCATGTCCGTGGCTCCAGGTCATTTTTAACTCTCTTCTGTTTCCAGTCTTCCTTGAAGAACAGAGGGCCTGATTTCTTGCTTTTCCTTAGTTCAGTTTTCAGTGTTGAAGTGTTACTCAGCACTGTGACCAGAGATTCATGGAGACAGACCTGGCTGTGACTGGCTCAGAACACGGAGTCCCTGGCCTCAGCTTTAGACTTCTCTCGGACTCTAGACGTCTAAGTCTGCACAGTGTATCTTTCAGCGTGTAAACTTCCAAAGAACATACAAAATTCATATTTCACTACCTGTATGTGACAGGACTGAGAAAAAACAGCTACTCTGTTTTTGGAGACTTTCCCTACAGCGTTAATTAATAAAGAATAAAATTTCATAGTGGTAAAACTTTCTGAGGTATTAAAACTGAGTAAATCATAACTTGACATTATTTTCTTTTTCCTGACGTTATTTTCTAATGATGAATTCCGAGTACCCACTATGAACCAGGCACTCTTCTAGGTCGCAGTTTTATCACATGTTAACGTCCCCCCAGAAGTTCATATGTTGATGCCCTAATCCCAATTCAATGGTATTTGGAGATGGGGTCTCTGGAAAATAATTAGAGTTAGATAAGGTCATGAGGGGGGACCCTCTGATGTGATTCCTGTCCTAAGAGTAGACAGCAGAGAGCTGGTTCTTCCCCCCGCCCCTCTGCCCCTTGGGCACCTGCACAAAGGAGTCATGTGAGCACACAGCAAGACGCGGCCTCCTGCAAGTCAAGAGACAAGGCCTCAGAATGAAGATCATCTGCTAGCATCTTGACTTCCAGCCTCCAGAGCAGTGAGAAATAAATCTGTTGCTTAAGCCACTCAGGCTGTAGTACTTTGTTACGGCAACCCAAGTAGACGAAGGTAACAACGAACAAAGCTAAACTGACACATAGTGAAGTAAAATCTACCATGGGGCATGTGTTACAAGTGCATGGACAAAGATAACGAGGAGAGAGCAATGGGTAGCGGGGTTATAATTTGTGAAAGGAAGACTTCACTGAGAGGGTGACCTTTAATTAATGACCTGGAGGAGGTGAAAAGCCAGCTGTGTGCAGCATGGGGAAAGAACAGGCCAGGCAGGGGGAGATAGCAAGTACCAAGGTCTGATGCCAGAATGTGTCTGGTGGGGAGGACTTGGCAGGTGAGTGTGGCTGGCATGGACAGAGGATGGCCAGAGGAGCAGTGGATGGGGTCAGAGGTCGTAAGCGGGTGATGTGGAGCAGACATGCAGGACACTGAGGCCATGGTAAGGGTCTGGACTTTATATGGTGAGATGGGAGGATTCTGACATGAGGAGTCTGATGTTTTACAAGGAGCACTCTGTCTGCTGAGGGGAAAACCACGAGAAATGGCATTGGTGGAAACAGGAAGACAGGAGCTCCTGCAGTGGTCAAGGTGAAAGACAAGAGTGGAAGGTAGCAGCTGTGGGGCTGGTGAAAAGTGGAATATGTGCTTGAAAGCTGAGCTAACCGCATTTGCTGATCGCTTGAGTGTGGGGTGTGAAAGGAGTTAAACAAACCAGGACCTGAGACCAGGGCAACTGAAAAGATAAAGCTGCTATTACCTGGACTGGGGAAGACTGTGTGAGCAGGTTTGAAAGAAAACTCTGGATACTTTAAGCTCAAAATATCTGTTATGTGTCCATTAAGTATTCAAGATGAGATATTGGTAAGGGAACTGGATTTGTCAATACAAGTCTAGGGGTTCAGGGAAAATGTTTCAGTCTGAACTGCAGATATAAATTTAGGAGTTCATTTAAAGCCTGGTAAATGAGTGCAAGGATGATATTCAAAATACTTAACAACCAGTATGGCAATCATAGTAACCAATCAGAAAGTGCTGGAACACAGTTCTAAAGAGTCAGGTGTTGCGGGTGGGGGTGGGGGAATAAAAGGTCAGGTGTTAACACTTTAGAAACGGATCATAGGTAGGTATGAGGCTCCCGGAATGAGGCTGGAGTGGTGGGTGGGAAGGGCATCAGAGTGAGAGCAGTTCAAACACTAATTTGAATGGAAATAGTTCAACATTTCATCAAGCAGTCCAGCATACCAGTGTGCAGGAGTTGAAAAACAGCCCAACGCCAGTGTAGAGAGGAAGAGAAGGAGAAGAACAGGAGCTACTGCAGGGCCCAAGGACACCCTGGGTGGTCCAATATCTACAGGTTGGAGAGAAGAGGACAGCAAAGGAGACTGAGGAAGAAGAGCCGGGCAGGGATCACGTCCTGGAAGAAACCTGAGACGGTCCCGTAGCAGTAGTTGGCATCTCCACTTTGACTCTCAAAAACGGCTTCATTCTGACTTAAAAAAAAGAAAAAAACGTGGTCAAAAAACCTCCTTACAAAGAGACCACAAGTGAAGAAAACAAGTTTTAGGCGGAAGGAATGATCAGCTGTTTAAAATGCTGCTGCTAGGTGAAGTCAGAAGGGGACTGGCTGCTGGGTTTAGTCTCATGGAGGCCACTAGTCCTTGTCAGAAAAGCAGTTTCAGTGGTGCCTTGGACATGAAAGCCGGAGTTCAAAGGAGAATGCGAGGAGAGTGGCAGGACGAGAAATACAGACAAACATCTTAAAAGGTTTTGTTAAAAAAAAAAAAAAAAGGCAGAAAGTTGCTGTGGGTGGGTTGGAAGGGAAGGTGAGTCAAGACGGTATAGATAATGCCATGGGTTGGTATCTGTGTCCCTCCAGATTCATATGTGAAAGCCCAATCGCCAGGGTGATGGCATTAGGAGGTGGGGCCTTTGGAAATGACTGGAAGGGTAGAATGAGGGAGGAGCTCTCATGAGTGTGGTTCATGAGAGACCCCGGAGATCAAAAGCTGCATTGTTTGAGAATGAATACATTAACAAAGACACTAAAAGTATATTAAGCAGAAACATTACTTTGCCAACAAAGGTCCATCTAGTCAAAGCTATGGTTTTTCCAGTAGTCATGTATGGATGTGAAAATTGGACTATAAAGAAAGCTGAGCACCAAAGAATTGATGCTTTTGAACTGTGGTGTTGGAGAAGACTCTTGAGTGTCTCTTGAACTGCAAGGGGATCCAACCAGTCCATCCTGAAGGAAATCAGTCCTGAATATTCATTGGAAAGACTGATGCTGAAGCTGAAACTCCAATACTTTGGCCACCTGATACGAAGAACTGACTCATTTGAAAAGACCCTGATGCTGGGAAAGATTGAAGGCAGGAAGAGAAGGGGACAACAGAGGATGAGACGGTTGGATGGCATCACTGACGGTTGGATGGACATGAGTTTGAGCAAGGTCCGGGAGTTGGTGATGGACAAGGAGGCCTGGTGTGCTGCCGTCCATGGGGTCGCAAAGGGTCAGACACGATGGAGCAACTGAACTGAAACTGAACTGAATGTAACACTATACATTAAGGCACTTTTGACCTAAAAGTTCATATTTTTCTTTCGATCTTAAAGGGAATGAAACACTTTCATGCGCCCCTGAAAGTAAGCTGGGCCCTACGCACTATGCTTACTGTGCTTATAGACCCTTGGCTCTGGATGCTGTTAAGTCGATGAGAAAGGGACAGGGTTAGTGCACAAGAGAGGGCTGGCCTCAGACGAAAGCCCGAGTTTCTCATCCACAGACAGGAAAGAAGGCAGACAACAGGGTATAGATTCAGTGCTGGGAGTTTGTGCAGGGTGAGCATTTTGGTGTTTTTGCCCTGATTGTTTCTTTTTCTCAATGAAATAGTAAGCACGGTCATAAGCTAAGAAAGAGCATAGTGGAAGACGCATGGAGGTTTAAAGGGCGGAAAGCAGGAACGTGGAAGTGTGAATGGGCCAGGGAACACATAGTAGGGCTGCAGGGCAGCGCTAAAAGCTCCCTGGGGGGAGGTGAGGAGTGGAGAGTGGAGAGCAGGCAGCATGAGGTGCGTGCACAGTTTTCTCCGGCCGTGTCTACTGCCCTGCTATAGAGCTGGGGTCGGAGAGCTGGATTCAAGCAGGGATGCAGTTTACCAAGTAAGTCTGACCAAGTGGGCTCCCCTCCTAGTTCAGTCGGTAAAGCATCTGCCTGCAATGCAGGAGACCCGGCTTCGACTACCGGGTCAGGAAGATCCTCTGGACTGGGAAGTGGCAACCCACTGCAGTATTCTTGCCTGGAGAAGCCCATGGACAGAGGAGCCTGGTGGGCTACAGACTATGGGGTCGCAAGAGTCAGACACGACTGAGCGACTGAACACGCGCATTCTAAGGGGGACGTGGCAGGCAGTTAAGGTGTGTGCGAATGAGTGATTATAATCACGGGCCACAGAACTTAAGAGTAAGAGGCGAGGATGCATGTGGGGGTCTGAAAGGACCGAGGGCACTGAGTGTCAGGAGGCTGGATTATCAGTCCTGGTGGGTCCAAGATGGAGACTCCAAAGGAAGTGAACTGTAAAAGCTGTCAGTGATGGTGTGAGAACGGGATGCTTGAAACAGAGATTATGGAGGGCTGTACAGTTGTTATTAATGAGGAGGCCTGCATGTAAGATAGAAATATGTCATGCAAAATTCAAGTAATACCCCACAACCCTTTACAGTCTCCAAAGGCAACCACTGTTAAGGATCTGATATGTAGCAAATATACAGCATATATACATATATACATGCAATATGCACATTGCTTCAGGGTTGGTTTATTTGGTATATTTTTTACACAAATAGAACCATGCTATATTATCCCATTCTTTATTTTTTCGTGTTAACAATATAGTCTGGAATCATCATGCTTGCTTACATAGATCTTTCTTATTTTTTTCAATGGCTTCACTTTTTTTTCTTTTTCAGTAAAGTGAACTTCCAGTTGAACTGTCCATTAGACTAGACTGGATATGTTTCATGTTTACGATGGTGTGTGAATGTGAAACTAATAAAGTCCCGGCTTCTGGTCTCCTCATGCTCATAGACCATTTCCAGCATCTGGAGGAGGGCAGCGACACGTTCACATGGCCATAGGTTAATATAAAATTTGCAAGAGTAAGATACTTCAAACATGATTAGTTAAGACTGCAATCTCTATCCAAATTCCCTCCATTTCACTTTCCCTGTTTTGGATGATATTAAAGAGGCTGTGAGAATCCAATAAATATTCACTTCCAGTATACAGATGGCCAGTAGCCACATGAAAGGATGCTCAACATCACTAATTATTAGAGAAACGAAAGTCAGAATTACAATGAGGTACTACCACACACCACTCAGAATGGTCATCATTAAAAAGCCTACACATGGATAATAAGGATAATAAGTCTACATATGAATGGATAAGGAAGCTGTGGTACATATACACCATGGAATATTACTCAGCCATTAAAAAGAATTCATTTGAATCAGTTCTAATGAAATGGATGAAACTAGAGCCCATTATACAGGGTGAAGTAAGCCAGAAAGATAAAGACCATTACAGTATACTAACGCATATATATGGAACTTAGAAAGATGGTAATGACAACCCTATATACAAAACAGAAAAAGAGACACAGATGTACAGAACAGACTTTTGGACTCTGTAGGAGAAGGCGAGGGTGGGATGTTTCGAGAGAACAGCATCGAAACATGTATATCATCAAGAGTGAAAGAGATCACCAGCCCAGGTTGGATGCATGAGACAAGTGCTCGGGCCTGGTGCACTGGGAAGACCCAGAGGGATCAGGTCGAGAGGGAGGTGGGAGGGGGGATCGGGATGGGGAACACATGTAAACCCATGGCTGATTCATGTCAATGTATGACAAAAACTACTACAATATTGTAAAGTAATTAGCCTCCAACTAATAAAAATAAAGGAAAAAAAAAGTCTGCACGTAGCAAATGCTGGAGAGGGTGTGGAGAAAACGGAACTGTCCTACACTGTTGGTGAGAATGTCAGTTGGTAGAGCCATTATGGAAAACAGCACGGAGGTTCCTCAGAAAACTAAAAACAGAATTACAATATGATCCAGCAATCCTACTCCTGTGAAGATACCCAGACAAAACTGTAATTCAAAAAGACACATGCACCCCTGTGTTCACAGAAGCACTGTTCACAATAAGCAAACCATGGGAACAACCTACGTGTCCATCGACAGATGAATGGATAAAGAAGTAGTACATATATACAGTGGAATGCTACTCAGCCATCAAAAGAACGGAGCACCATAAATGGACTTGGAGAGTATCATACTAAGCAAAGTAAGTCAGAGAATGACAAACACCATATCACTTATAGATGGCCTCTAAAATAGGGCGCAAATAAGCTCCATTACAAAACAGACTCACAGACACAGAGAACAGACTTGTGATTGCCAAAGAGGAGGTGAGAATTTGGGGTTGGTAGATGCAAACTATTACATTTAGAATGGATAAGCAACAAGGTCCTAATATATAGCGCAAGGAACTATATTCAGTATCCTGTGATAAACCACACTGAAAAAAATATAATGTATATATGTGTATAAATGAGTCGCTTGGCTGTACGGCAGAAATGAGCACAACACTGTACATCGACTTCAATTTTAAAATTTTTTGATAATATACACTTTCAAACGAATTCACATCTGAATAAATATGCATTTTTAAACTTGATTCTAAGTTCTTCCTCTTAAGGAGGGCCTTTGAGATTGAAGAAGCTGTAGGTCCTACCAACCCTGGATCTGCCCTACAGGTTTAGCAATTCTCCTTAACATCCTGTTTCCTCAGAGATGTCTAGATCCCCGTGACTTACTGCTGCCCCAAACATGCATTGCTGCACCACAAAGCGAAATTCCTCTCCTGCTTCCTCTCCTCCTCCTTTTCCCTCTCCCTCTCAGAAAGTCAATAATGAGGTAGCCACAAAGACTTTTACTTTCCTGGATCAAGTTACTGACCCTCAAAGTGATTCTAAGAAATTACGAAAATATGCAAATGACTCAGACTGTCTCAAATACTCTAATTTGGGCTCTTTCTTTGTGTCATTGTTGCCTTAATCTCTGTATCAAAGCAGATAATCATTAACTGAGAATTTTAGATATATAAGATAATTTAGAGGTCATCTAATCCTGTCCTCTCATTTTTACAACTTGGAGAGCTGTGGGGCAGAACAGAAGGACCTATGACTGTTTATAATTCTACAATGAAGGCTAATCATTTCTTAAGTCAGCCCTGTGTTAAGTGTGAGGTGAGAAGATCAAGTGAGTCAGGTCCCAGCTCAGAGACAGAAAACTGCTAACGACATACGCTTGTAAAATTCAAGTACATTCTCCTTGCTAACAGACACTAATGACTATAATAAATTAAGGAGGGTTTAGTTAGGCAATAAACAATTACTGTTGATGACAGAGTGTAAACTTGATGTCTTAATTAATGCATTGACCAATAGCTCTTTCTAGGTTAAGAGCCCTGGTCCTAATTCAACTGTAATATCTATGTCTGTTCTTTTTTTTTTATGTACTAGAACTAAATCATATTCAATATTCAAATAATAGCTGCACAGAGTGAAGTATTAGAAAAATACAGGGACTCAAAATAAATCCAAGTTTGGCCACACTTGCCTCTAAGAGTGATGACACTTTAACTTACCTCATAGTATTATGAAGATTAACGAGATTATGTCTATAAGTATTCTAAGCTCTTTGGATTTAAAAACTGCAGTTGGCTGGCAGCAACATTTTTCTTGATGTCTAGTCTGGGTGGTTCATTTGGTAATGGGATAGGACTTTAAAGTAAGGAGACTAATCTTGGACAAGCATATTCCATCAAGATGCATGCATCCAACCCTGCTTGGTCCTCCCATGTGGCTACCACGGGAAACGTGGTATTTATTTTGTTGAGGCTTCCATTGCTTAAAACATTTTCTGAGCTACTCTTTAGGAACTGCTGTGGAGTCAGCTTAGGAGACACAGGAGAAAAGCAGACTCTTTATGGTTTAGGGAAATTGTGGGTGTCCAGAAAGACCTTTAAATACAACACCAATTCATTTGGCAGAAGACTAGCACCTTGCATAGACAAAGTTCTGTATGTCTAGCAAAGAAGCAATTGCATAAGACAAATGTCAGGTTAAAATTTCCACGGAGTTGTTATAAGGCTCATTAAAAGCATTTTAAAGTACATCTATAACTGTGACATTCTCCTGGAAGATAGGGAGGGGAGCTTTTTAATATGAAAAGTAAGACATTTAGTTTCAGTGATTTGACAGGCCATACACTGGCCAATGATTTTAGTAAAAGTGAACAGATAAGTAGTTGTTCAGTTGCTCAGTCATGTCTGATTCTTTGCAAGCCCATGGACTGAAGCACACCAAAATTCACCATCTCAAGGAGTTTGCTCAAACTCATGTCTGCTGAGTCTTTGATGCCATCCAACCATCTCATCCTCTGTCATCCCTTTCTCCTCCTGCTTTTAATCTGAGTAGTACAGTCTAGTTACTTAACCATTTTTATGTACATTTGGGTTTCCCTGGCAGCTCAGCTGGTAAAGAATCTGCCTGCAAGGCAGGAGACCCTGGTTTGATTCCTGGGTCAGGAAGTTGCCCTGGATAAGCGATAAGCTACCCACTCTAGTATTCTTGGACTTCCCTGGTAGCTCAGATGGTCAAGAATCTGCCTGCAATGCGGGAGACCTGGGTTCGATCCCTGGGTTGGGAAGATCTCCTGGAGGAGGGCATGGCAACCCACTCCAGTATTCTTGCCTGGAGAATCCCCATGAACAGAGGAGCCTGGCGGGTTACAGTCCCTGGGGTTACAAAGAATCGGACACAACTAAGCATAGCGCATGTACATGTTCATTTTATTTTCACAGCATACCTAAGATACTGCAAACATTAGTAGTAGTATCATCTCATTTTACTTATGTAAAAATTAAAGCCCAAGAAGTTCAGAAATAAGCCTAAAATATTTCAGTAATCAAGTGATTGGTTAATGAGCAGCCAATTTAACTAATATCTATATATACATACACACACACATATCCTCAGTGAGTCTTATATAGAAATTTTAAATCAATGTATTCAAGTAATACAGGTGTATATAAAACAAAGAGAATTATAATTCAATTAGCCAGTGAGGTGGAGCTCAGACTCAACTCTTGTAACTTCTTACCCTGAGTCCTTTCAATGTGATAACTAATCTTTTCTAAAGTGTGTTATGAAGAATTCTGAGCCCCCAAGATAGCCTTAGTAGTGATTTTAAAATATGCCCACAAGTTCTTTGACATTGCTCCCTTCAAAAACTCAAGCTAAAAAAAAAAGGGTGGAACTTCATTTACCTTCTCTTGAATGTGTGGTGAATTTGATGACTCGTCGGTAGATGTGATGGTGTGCGGCTTCTGGGAGTAGGTCTCCTCACCCTCTTGCACATGGTTCATCCCACGGGAAGCCAGCTGCAGGGCATTAGGGTGTTCGCGCAGCCCTATGGGTAGGTCCTACGGTGAGCAACTGAGGCTTCCTGCCAACAGCCATGTGTATAAGCCATCCTGAAACCAGACCATTCAGGCCCAGTCAAGCCTTCCCATGACTGCAGCCCCAGCCAACATCTATACGACAGCCTAAGGAGAGATTCTGACCCAGAGCCACACAGCAAAGCCAATTCCTGATTCCTGAGTCTCAGAAACTGTTTATGACAATAAACACTTGTTGCTTTAAGTCTGTACGTTTGGGGTAATTTATTTTTCAGCAGTGGATAACTAATGCCGTCTCTAAACAAAGTGCTCTATGATCAGTTAAGTTTGGGAAGTTCTTTTAAAGATTCATAAAGTCTACTAGTGTATAAAGGTTCTAGAAAAGTTCTGCAGCAAAGAAATCTGTTTTTACTTTTTTTTTTTTTTAATAATGCAGGTTGTTCCAAATGCCCTTTAGCAAAACATCTTATCACACCCTGCAGAACTGATTTGGGATACTTTGAACTACAGTAGCATAGGCTGCTGGCCATTTCAGTTAGTTTTAAATTTCCAAATGAGCATTTAGAATAAATATCAAAAACTGCTACAAATCTAATATGTGTTTGGGCCTCCACTGGACATTTTACACAGCAATGGATTGGATTCTTTAAAAATGTCAAGATGTAAAAGACAAAATAGTTTGATGAACTATTCTAGATTAAAGGATGCGGAAAAGACATGTCAATTAAGCACAGCCTTTTTTCTTCATTAGATATTGGATCAGAAAAAAATATAAAGACAATATTGTAATAGTTTGAAGAACTTGAATTATGGATTGTACATTAGATAATGTGTGTTCAGTCACTCAGTTGTGTCTGACTCTTTGTGACCCTACGGACTGCAGCCCTCCAGGCTCCTCTGTCCGTGGACTTTTCCAGGCAAGAACACTGGAGTGGGCTGCCATGTCCTCCTCTGGAGAGCTTCGTGAGCCCGGGACAGGACACGTCTCCTGCATCGGCAGGCAGATTCTTGACCACTGAGCCACCTGGGAAGTTTCCCCATTAGACAATAGCATTGACCTAATGTTAAATCGTCCAGTCATAGGGATTACACTAAGAAAAATATCCTTTTTCTTAGGTCCTATGATACTTGCCGAAATCTGTAGGGTTAATGTGGCAAAATCCATGACTCTCAAATGATTCTGAAAATAAAGTGCTATGGCAGTTCTCTGAAAAGAGACTGTGTACTTCATGAAGTGTTAAATAAAGTTTATATCACTTAAAAAGAGAGAGAATATAGAAAAGTGGGGTTCGTAGTTTGTACTTGTGTGTATGCATGTGTGTGTGTGTGTGTGTGTGTGTGGAAAGAGGAAGCATATAGGCAAATGTTAGGAGAAAAATATCAAGGCCTGTGTCCGGAAGGACAACTCCATATTAAGCCGTGGGATAGGACATGAAGGCCCTCAACTGGACTACTAAGTTTCGTGATCTCTGCTCAGAGGCAGCCCTGAAAAGCTCATCAAGGAAGTGAAACACCTAATCTTGAATCCTCGTCAACTTTCCAGTTGCAGCAAAAGTGTTTCTTCCTGACCATGCTATCTGAAGAGGTTCTGCTCAGTTATTCTCAGTCAGAAAATCTCATAATACTTCTTAGTTTTTTAATTTAAAATGTATTTACTTTATATGTCTCTACTGCTGCTGCTAAGTCGCTTCCGTCGTGTCTGACTCTGTGCGACCCCATAAATGGCAGCCTACCAGGCTCCTCTGTCCCTGGGATTCTCCAGGCAAGAATACTGGAATAGGTAACCATTTCCTTCTCCTTATATGTCTCTACTGCTTATCTTTTCCTCCTAAACTGTATGTTTCCTAACGACATGAATAATGTCCTTCCATTTACCGCTCCTTGTATGTGAACCGTGAACTTCCAGATGTTCAAGCTGGATTCAGAAAAGGCAGAGGAACCAGAGATCAAATTGCCAACATCCGCTGGATCATCAAAAAAGCAAGAGAGTTCCAGAAAAAACACCTATTTCTGCTTTATTGACTATGCCACAGCCTTTGACTGTGTGGATCAAAACAAACTGTGGAAAATTCTGAAAGAGTTGGGAGTACCAGACCACCTGACCTGCCTCCTGAGAAATCTGTATGCAGGTCAAAAACAACAGTTAGAACTGGACATGGAACAACAGACTGGTTCCAGATAGGAAAAGGAGTACGTCAAGGCTGTATATTGTAATATATTGTATATTTAACTTATATGCAGAGTACATCATGAGAAACACTGGGCTGGATGAAGCACAAGCTGGAATCAAGATTGCCGGGAGAAATAGCAATAACCTCAGATATGCAGATGCCACCACCCTTATGGCAGAAAGCGAAGAAGAACTAAAGAGCCTCTTGATGAAAGTGAAAGAGGAGAGTGAAAAAGTTGGCTTAAAGCTCAACATTCAGAAAACTAAGATCATGGCATCCGGTCCCATCACTTCATGGCAAATAGATGGGGAAACAATGGAAATAGTGACAGACTTTACTTTCTTGGGCTCCAAAATCACTGCAGATGGTGACTGCAGCCATGAACTTAAAAGATGTTTGAATCTTGGAAGAAAAGCTATGACCAACCTAGACAGCATATTAAAAAGCAGAGACATTTCTTTGCCAACAAAGGTCCATCTAGTCAAAGCTATGTTTTTTTCCAGTAGACATGTATGGATGTGAGAGTTGGACTATCAAGAAAGCTGAGCACCAAAGAATTGATGCTTTTGAACTGTGGTGTTGGAGAAGACTCTTGAGAGTCCTTGGACTGCAAGGAGATCCAACCAGTCAATCCTAAAGGAAATCAGTCCTGCATATTCATTGGAAGGACTGATGTTGAAGCTGAAACTCCAATACTTTGGCCACCTGATGCGAAGAGCTGACTCACTGGAAAAGACCCTGATGCTGGGAAAGATTGAAGGCGGGAGAAGGGGACAGCAGAGGATGAGATGGTTGGATGGCATCACCAACTCGATGGACATGAGTTTGGATAAACTCTAGGAATTGGTGTGCTGCAGTCCAAGGGGTCACAAAGAGTTGGACACGACTGAGCAACTGAACTGACTGATTTACTACTCTCCTTTCAGGGCCTTTGGAGAAGAAAGTGGCAACCCACTTCAGTATTCTTGCCTAGAGAATCCCATGGACAGAAGAGCCTGGTGGGATACAGTCCATGGGGTCGCAAGAGTCAGACACAACTTAGCAACTGTATGTATGTATGTATGTCCAGGGCCCTACCCTAAGCCTGGCCCATAAAGTGAACTCATGATATTTTTTAGAGTAACTTAACAAATGTCCTTTTTACTCTTTTCTACTGCATGGTGACCCCAGGTGACCTCCCACACTCAATAGGTGCCAAGTGCCTTTCTACTTGGAAACAATGGAAACCCAGACAGCGTGTCAGTGCCCCATACCATATCACGATTACTTGTCTCTACAACCAGATTTGCTCTACAGGTTACCTGAGGGTCTAGCCTTAATAGACGATATGCTGGTTGAAAAGTGTCCCCCAGAAATTCATGTTCACCCAGCCCTCAGAATGCAACCTTATTGGAAAATAGGGTATTTGTAGATATAATTAATTAAATTAAAATGAGGTCATACTAGCTTAGGGTGTGCCCTAATCCAATGACCAGTATCCTTGTAATATAAGTTAAATAAGCATGTAAGTTAAATAAGCAGGGTGACAATATACAGCCTTGAGGATGGAGATTGGGGTGCCACATCAATAAGGCAAGGGACACCAAGGATTCCTGACAGCTAGTATACCGGCAGCTAAGAGATCAGAAAGTATTCTCCCATAGAGCTTTCAGTGGCCACATAATGCGGTTGACACCTTGATTTCAGACTTCCAACCTCCAGAACTGTGAGACAATAAATTTTTGTTACTCTCGGCCACCTGGTTTGTAATATATAATTTGCTATGGCAGCCTAGGAAACGAAAACAGATGGTTTGTATAGATAGCTCTAACACTGAACTAATGTGCTCAGATATTCCCTTCCCAAGTGAGCCTCCACTCCAGGCCTGTACACCAACCACAGTAACTGGCCCTGTGAGTCAACTGCATAGGGACTGACCACAGTGTGAAGAGTTCTGATAAGAAATCTCCAGCCCACCAACTTGTTAAAAGGGAGCTGACAATTTATTTGTCATCCCTCTCGGAGTATTTGCATTTTAATAGGATACTTAGTCATTCAACATTACATATTGAGTAAATGAATCCATTTACCCAAGAGGGTTTACAGAGGGCACAGGATGTCAAGCACAGCTGCAGGTCAGCCAGAGAACCATTTCAGGACACAAGAGCAGTTTTTCCTGAATGTTTCAAATCACACCCTAGAGATCGCCACCTACTCATTCAATGAGCTCAAAGAACTTACTGGATACTCTATCAAGAGAAGACAACACCACATATATCTTCTACTGAAGAAGAATCTGTCTGGAAAAGTTATTCTCTCTGAGCACAGTTTGGGGAGATATAAACAAAGAGTGAAGAAGAGGAAAAGTCAGTAGTCATAAAACCAGTCAAGCAGGGTCAGGCTAATCAAAGCTGGAGAATCTCATAGCACATTCTCTCCTGGCTTTGCTCCTGGCTTGCTGGCCTCTTGTTTTCCACCTTCTTCAAATGCCCATCTTCCTCTTTCTGGTAAGTGTTTATGTTATTCACCATTTTGTCCTGGGCCCTCTTCTCTTCTCATTCTACATACTCTCCCTAGATTTTTGCCTCCAGCTCCACTGGTCTCAGTTACCATGGAATATATGCTGATGTCTCCCCAATCTTTAACTCTAAACCAGAACTTCCTCCTAATCCACACACCATTAAATTCAACAGCTTACTGAATAGTTCCCCTTGGATATTCTACAAATACCTCAAATTAAACATCAAAACCCAACCAATTGCTTTCACCACCAAATCTATTCTTCTTTGCTATCTGCCGTATTGCTTAAGTGAGAAACTTCAGTGAAATGAGCTCAATAATGTTTAGCATTGTATTTCCTTTATTTGTCCTAAATTTAATTCTTTGGAGCTTAAAGGGCAACCCAAATTCTAGTTCTCTATGATGCTGTGAATACATTTTTATGTACTCTTTCATTGATCCATTATTTCTCCCTTAAGAAAATAAGCTTATTTTCCAAAGCCTTCCTTCACTTTTTTTTTAGAAGGGCTTTAATAAACACCTTGATCTTCTCCAACTCTTTTCTAAAAGACTAACACCAACCTAAATTTCTAACAATAGAGTCTGGTTACCCAAGTTATGACACATCAACAGATGTATTAAGAATCATGTTCTAGATGAATATTTAACAGTCTTAGAAGGGTTTGTGACTTAACATTATAGAAAGTAGGTTTTAAAGCCACACAGAGCATAGCAATAAGTTTTGTTCCCCCAGAAAGTATGACTACAATAGCCAGGTAAATATTGCAGACTGAACAACATTTACCTTTACTCTTTCTTGAAACCACACTAAAATGACAGTTCCATGTAGGAAATAAAGAGGATAATGATAGCAACTGCAAGTGGCAACCTAAACAGTGAGGTCAGGGAAGACCTCTCCAAGACAGCAGGATGAGATCTGTTATCGAAAGGACAAGAATGAACCATCTGTGTGAAGGACTGCAGAGAAGCTTGTCAGGACTAGGGCACAAAGGCCAGAACTGGGAAAGGGCTTTCTGCTTTTGAAACAAAAAACTAGGGGAAGTCTTTGATGGATCTTCAGCTGGGAAGTTATAATATCTGATTTCTGTTTTTATCTCTTTCTGTGGCAAGGCAGTCTACTGGGGTATGCCAAGAATGGCCACAGGTGAACGTAAGGAAGCAATTCATGTTGTCTTAAGAAGACGTAGTCTGCACCAGACGGTGACTCTAGAGATGGAGAGATTTGTGATATTTAGACGGTGTACTTTAATGACACATTGAAACACTTGATGCTGTCTATAGATATGTTTTGGTGACAGAGTTACCAAGTAGTCCAATGGCTCAGATTCAGCACTTTCACTGTCATGCCCTGGGCTCAATTCCTGGTCAGGGAACGAATCCCACAAGCCATGTGGCATGAGCCAAGAGAAAAAAAAAAAGATATATTTTGGTGGTATTGGCCAATAGGATTTGGATTTGGGTGTTGAGGTAAGAAAATCAAGCATGTCTTTAGCTTAAGCCAAGTGGTAAAAACTTTACCATTTACTGGGAAGATTTTTATATGGTCAGGATAGTTATTATGATTGAGCATAAACAGGACACTCCTTGGTGGGGACAAATAAGTACTTAAAATTACATCACTCACTCTTATGTTTGGATGTATAGACTACAAATTACCTGAAAAAAAAAATATTTTAGAGAAGAGTTATTCAAAAGGAAATTCTCAGTTATGTAAATAGTTAAGTATCCATGATTTTAAAAGGAAGGTGTAATATTATCTTTTTTAAAGTGTTTTTTTTTTTTTTAATACAACCTACCTCATTGTTTCATAAAGAGAACTTGTCCTCGGAAAGTCATGGATCATTTTGCAAAAGGACCCCAAGCCTCCTATGACAAAGGGCCCAAATCACTGACTTCCCCCTCTGCGAGACTCACAGTTAAACAGACTCGGAATGGCGGACAGGATGGTCCTGCCCAAGGCTTAGGAGTTGGAACTGTTAAGGATGACCCTGAAAAAACCTTGAGGGAAGGACAAGTCTAGGGTGGTATCCCCAGGCTACACCTGCAGAGGGGTCTCCCTGTGATGAAGGCTACCTATGATGACACAGTAACATACAGAATGTTTTGTTGTGATAAACAATGGCAGAATATCTGAGTATGCCCTAAGAGAGCTACATGTTCAAAGCCCAAATTTAGCGATCCGCTTTGAGGCTGGCAGGGATCCAGACCAGCAAGGACATCACACAGAGTAGGTAAGCGTCTGTTAGACTTTGGGCACAGGCTTCACAGTGACAACAGGCACCAGCTAGAAGCGACGACAATCCTGAGCTGATCAGTCATTTCAGACCTCTTTACACCCAGCCCTGGGAGCAGGGTGGGCGTCCCAGGTGGTGCTAGTGGTAAAGAACCCACGTGCCAGTGCAGGAGACTTCAGAGACATGGGTTCGATCCCTGGGTCAGGAAGGTGCCCTGGAGAAGGAAATGGCAACCCACTCCAGTATACTTGCCTGGGAAATCCCAGGGACAGAGGGCCCTGGTGGGCTACAGTCCACGGGGTTGCACAGAGCCAGACACGACTGAAGGGAGAGCATGGCAGCAGGGCACCAGGAGCAGGACTGGCCTTGCCCATCAGACCATCTTCTGCATTAATTTTGTCCCTGGATTTCTTGGGAAATTGGCCAGAAGAAAGGAGGGGCATGCTGACCAAGTAGATGGAGAAGGCTTCAGAGGGCTTAGATTCACTCTCAGTGACAATAGGTTATCTAGATATATTCAGGTCAAACTTGTTCCAACCCTACATAGACCACAGACCAGCCTCTTTTCATATGGGTACAAGACTCTAGGCGAGCATTTCTAGAAGAATCACTGGAAATCATCAGAACATCAGGACTCATGTTCCACCAAAGAGAGGTCTTTGGTTTCTAGGATCTTAGCTGTATCTTAGTGACAAGCTTTTAATTCACTTTTAAAGTGTTAATAACCATTTATTAATATTAGCAAAATCTCTTTCTTAAAAGTTTCCAAATGTCTAACCATTTTCATAAGAAAAACAGGCCTTTTTTTTTCCAAGAGAGAGGGAAAAATTTACTCTGCCATAATACATGGCATGAGTCATGAAAAGGGCTTGAATAATTTGCAGACACATTGCTGTTGAGTCATCCTGAATGGTACAGGACCACTTGAATACTGATGAAGTTAAACTCTCTACAACCTGTAAGAAATAAAAATACTATTACTTTTTTTTTTTTTTAATTTCATGAAGCTCAATTTCAGTTTTACCCTAGAAGATACACTGGGACTAGATGGCAACAATTTCCATTCAAAGATGAGGCCATGTGTTTCCTAAGAAGCCAAGCAAGATTTCCAGCAAAGTGAAAGGATCAAAGATATAACATGGGATTTAATACAAGTGTTCTCACTTTTCCCAGAGATTCTTAGCTTTACAACAATCGGTATGAGAAAGCAAACAGGTCCATTTGTGAGGAAAGTATTCAGAGATCTTGTGGTTCTAAAGGTTTTAAGCCACGTGACTGACGAGGCCTGTTGGGTACACTGGAATGCTGGTGATTTATTATATAATTGAAGCGCCCATCTGTGCAGCTGGGCAGAGACACAGCTGATGAAAATGTCAGCTGTCCAGCTGTTTTCTCGACTCAACAGAGGTCATGAAGATCGCCTCTCTAGCTGCCCTCAGCGCTCCAACAACCACACCTCCATCAGAAGGACTCTTCATTTCCATACTCTCCTGAAAAAGCAAGGCCAGCAACCATGGTCCTTATCTTGAAGAAGATTTCCTGCTATTTTGTAGGCTAGCTGCAACTTAATTAGCCTTGACATTGATTAAGGAAGCCATTCTCTTGGGCTTTGTGACACTTGGCCTCGCCTCCCAGCTAGCTAGCCTGGGATGTGGAGGGGCTATGATCTGGCCTCATCTCCTCGGCTGTATTTCTGACCCCACATTTACCTCTCAATCCTTAAAGGAAGATTAATTCCGTAAAAACAGGTTAAACAGCATTACCTCCCACCTTTCAAATGCTGCTTGGCTGCTTTATCCATTCTTCATGGCTCTGGGACCACTGACAAGTTCAGTGACGCTAAGAAGAAGAGCGGCGAAGTTAGAGATGGGCCCTCAGCAAACTTTCAGTGTGTCCTGATTGGCTTAACATGATTTAGTTGAGCCGTGTGGACTTTACCAACGCTACTTACTCTCTTTTCCACTGAGATTGTTACTCACTAGGTGGCAGGTATCACAGTAGGTACTCAGAATATAGTTATGAACAAGAGAGAAATGTGAAGAAGATGGTGGGTTGTTGACTGATAGAATCAGAAGGAGGATCAGGTCTATTTATTATGTGATAAGCCCAGTGGGTATTCGAACTTCTCACCACATTTACTGTCTTTAACAACGAGGAGCTATGATCATGCAGGCACTGATTTCAAAGCTGTTGACCCTTTCACCTGCCTTTAATTAAGAGCCACAAGTAGTAATGTTGGCCCAAGTGCAAAGAGTACAACGGTCCTTGAATCACTAGTGCAGGGGAAAAAGAGATAAGGGGAGGGACGCTAAAGGCATTAGTGAGCTCTGGAATCTCAGTCTTTGACTTCCTACTCCATCTTCACAGCTAGCACCAAGGGAACTGGCCCAGGGCCCATGGCTAATTTGCCACCTAGACTAGAGACGCGGGGAAGGCCAAGTAAGGAGTGGCTTAAATTTGTACAATGTTTAAAAAGCATTATTTAAAATATAGGAGCCCTTTCTTTGTCAGGGACTTGAGTAAAGGCCTTGTTATCCCACTCAAGATTGGGGTTCTGAATTTTTTTTTTTGTAGTAACAACAGATAACATGAGGTCTACCTGCTTACCTTCTTTAATTTCTTACATGTACAATAAAGTACTGCTAACCATGATTATGGAGAAGGAAATGGCAACCCACTCCAGTGTTCTTGCTTGAAGAATTCCATGGTCGAGGAGCCTGGTGGGCTACAGTCCACGGGTCACAAAGAGTCGGAGAAGACTGAGCGACTTCCACACACACAACCATAATTGCAGTGTTGTACTGCAGATCTCGAGGACTTACTCATTTTACATGACTGAAACGCCCTACCCACTGACCACCACCTCCACACTCCCCTTTCCCTTGGCCCCTGGCAACCACCATGCTACCCTCTGTTTCTATGACTTTGACTAAAGATGTCTTTGAGTGGAATCACAAAGTATTTGCCCTTCTCTAACTGGCTTATTTCACTTAGCATAATGTCTGGATTTATTCATGTTGTCATACATGGTAGGTGGATTCTGCCAGGGAGATTTTCATAAAGAAAAACAACAGAAGACAGCTATCTTTTTTTTTTTTTTTTTAGACAGCTATCTTTTATTCGCAGCAATTTACTCTCAGTTTCTCTGAGCATTAACTACTTAATTGGTAAGGAATGATACTGTCTTTGGGGCTTCTCTCTAAATTTCTTCCTGGCCCTTCACAGCATATTGAATAATATTTGAATGCAGCTTCATAACTTACAAAGAATTTTAACATTCAGAAATAAAGCAGAGATAATGCAGATAACACACCATTTCATAGATGACAAGATGAAGGCTCAGCAAAGTAGTTACCCATGGACAGAGGAGCCTGGTGGGCTACACTCCATGGGGTTGCAAAGAGTTGGACACGACTGAGGTGACTTAGCATGCACACATGCAACCCAGGTCAACCTACAAATTCCAGCTGCTTCTAAACTATACCCGAAAACCTGTTATGCTCTTTAATTTTAATTTCAGGTGTGCCTATTGCTTAAAAAGTAAACTCTTATGTGAGCAACTATGAGTCAAGACTTTACAAGTAATATCAATAAAATTAAGCTCATAATTGCTTGTCTTTTCTTACCTTCAGAGTCTTTTTTTTTACCTTCAGAGTCTTATGTGTAGAATTGTCATTCAATTCAAAATTATTAGCATGATCATAACACAGAGATGTAACACTAAGTAGGTGTCTCTTTGCTTGCTTGTTTACAATGTGCTAAAAATTTACATACAGTCCTGACATATAATGTGTGCCAGGAATGTAGCAAGTTAGCTGTTGTGGCTGAATTATAGTCCACCAAATTTCATACGTAGAAGTCCTAACTCCCTAGTACCTCAGAATGTGACTATTTGGAGAAGGGTCTTTAAGGAGGTAATTAAGTTAAATAAGGTCACTAGAGTGAGTCATAATCTAATATGACTGATGTCCTTTTAAAAACAGGAAAGTTGGACATTGATACTTTCAGAAGGAACACGAAGGGAAGACAGAAGACAACCACCCCCCAGCCAAAGAGAGAAGCTTCAGAAGAAAGCAAACCCGGGGACACCTGGATCTCAGACTTCCAGCCTCCAGAACCGTGAGAGAAGGAATTCCTGTTGTTAAGCCACAAAGTCCGTGACATTTTGTTATGGCAGCCCTAGCAACCTAATAAAATAGGTAAGAAGTAAGACTCATCCCTTAGTGTAGAAGGCAATGCCACCCCACTCCGGTACTCTTGCCTGGAAAATCCCATGGACAGAGGAGCCTGGTGGGCTGTAGTCCACGGGATCGCTAAGAGTCAGACAGACTGAAGCGACTTAGCAGCAGCAGCAGCATCCCTTAGTTACTTATATCAAAACCTGATGTATTTTTAATACTCAGCATAAATCCACCACTTTAGTGAACTCTTATTTCTCATCTAGAATTGATCTCATGAAAATCTGAATACTCATCCAGTTCATAACATTATCACCATGAGTTGCTTTGCACAGATTAATAACATAACTGACTTCAAATATGTAAGTACTGAAATACCACTGCTCCCAATTTTAAAAAATATAAGTATGCTAATGTTAATCATGTGTACGTGTTTATTATGTTTTGAAGAGAAGCATTACTCACCAAGCAATTACAATCACATGCAAGTTAAAGTGACACCAGTGATAACGTGATAGACTGGATGGGTATTCAGATTTTCATGAGATCAGCTTTAGATGAGAAATAAGAGAAGAGTTCACTAAAGTGGTGGATTTATACTGAGTTTTAAGAATAAATAAGGTTTTGATTTAAGTAGCTCAGGGATGAAATAAGAAAGAGGCTGTGAAAGTGAAAAGTCATAGAGAACACCAAACAGGCAAGTTTGGCTAGAGCATAAGTGAGGAAACTAAGTCAGTTGGTCTGGGAAGAGAGAACTGAAAAAGAGTGAAGGATAATCTCATGGTGAAGGAGGATGTGAGGATGAGCTCAGCATATCCACAGCATAATTTAGAAATTAGTCTATTACTCTGTCTACAAGAATAACCTGTCATTGACTTAATGCTCCAACTCGTGGTTGCCTTATGCATATTGAATCCTTTTCCAGAAACACCCAGGGAAACAAATGTTTCTGTCTATGACAGTCACTCCCAAAATCACATGGGCATTTACTTATTGTCACCATCCTCAGTTCAGTTCAGTTCAGTCGCTAAGTCATGTCCAACTCTTTGCAACCCATGGACTGCAGCATACCAGGCCTTCCTGTCCATCACCAACTCCTGGAACTTGTTCAAATTCATGTCCATTGAGTTGGTACAGTCAAATAGAACCTCTAGAGAATAGCTGCAACTTTGACTGCATGTTACAAGCATCTGGAAAGAGAGCATCTTGGTAGTCAGATGCTATCAGACACCACATACCAAGCATGTAGTTAACTAGTGATTTGATGTTCAAAGTTAAGACCAACCCTTAGCAATGTGTGACAACTAAAAAATACACACAAGGGTATAGTCCAGACCATTAAATCAGACACACTGGTGGTGGGAGCAGGTCATCAGTAATTTTTTAAGCTCCCCTAGTGATTCCAATGTATATCCAAGTTGAAGACCCACTGCCGTAGGCAGGAGAGCTTGAGTATTTGTGTTTTCAGCAGGTGACCCAAGTGATTCTTCCTAGCCAATCCATGAAAAACATTTGATCCTCAGCACTGAGGCATCTATCTTCTATTCTTCGATCAGCTTCATCCAATCCCCTACGAAAAACAAATGTCACCTCTTTTCTCTCCTCTCTCTCTCTCTCTTTTTTAAAGTCAAGAATCTCATTCTCATTTACCTAACCTTACTTCACAATTTTCAAGATAAAAAGGTGTTACCCATAGAACATACAACACAGGGATGGAGTTCCACTTTTGACCTGACGATTAAGGTCCTTCAGTAGCTCTATGATGAAGCTGTGAGCTGAAGAAATAGTTTTGAAAAATAAGACAGATATGGATTAGATTGAAGAGGAACCATTTTTTCAGTTACAAAGCCAATGGCCTTGGGAAAAAAAATTCTGCAGGAGGTTGACAAGATCAATACTAGATTTTACAGAAATTATAAAGAAGAAAGCAATGACAGAAAAATGTGAAAGATAGTTGTAAAGGAGGAACAATAGATGTGATTGATGGATAAGGCATGTGAGAAGTCAGCAACTGAAGATGTAATTCTGAAAAAGAAATCACAGCTATGGGGAGATGAAGAGAAGAGGCTAAATATTTCTTGGGGCAGAAGTAGAGACGGCAAGAGGGTTGAATTGGATTTTAGACTTGTCTGAGATAATGTGATGTTTAGAAAGTAAGGCCAGTCTAGAAACAGATTTGGAGTCTTCTGCCAAGAAATCTCAGTTGCAGCCAAAAGAGAATACTGGGAAAGGTGAGATGAGAACCAAGGACAGAAACAAAAACCAAGGACAGATATCTATTAGATAGGCAGGAGGAGAACCTGAATAGGGTCATGGAAGAAGAAGAAAAAGAGAATTAAGAAATCATCACTGTTGTTAAATAGCCAAAACTTAGGCCTGAGATAACAAGATATGATACCTGCTCATTTCAAGGTAGTGCCTAAAAGCCATCATTGGCTTTCCATTGCCTACAGAATAATATATTAGCCTGACCACCCCCTAAAAAACGCCTTTATAAATTTGCTCTAATACATAACCCAACCCAGACTGAACTACATACTATCCTCCGTGAAAATATGCTCTTTAAAGCTTCTTTCTGTTTATAGACACTACTTTTCGTCTACTCATTCCTTACATGTGCTCAGTCATTCATATTGGATTCTTTGTGACCCCATGGACTGTAGCCCGTCAGACTCCTCTGTCCATGGGGATTCTCAGGCAAGAATACTGGAGTGGGTAGCCATTTCCTCCTCCAGGGGATCTTCCCCACCCAGGTCTTTACCCCTGAGCTATCAGGAAGCCCCCATCCCTTAAGACCAGCTCATAATGTCAGTTCGTTTGTAAATTCCTGTATAGCCTGTTATGCCCAATGTCCGAATCCCCGAGCGGGAAGAGAGAAGGCTTCCAAGACAATGCAACTCGCAGAAAAAGGGAAGTTTATTGCTGACTCGAGTCAGGGCTCCCGCCGCGCGTCCAGCAGCAGTGGTGCAGGGTCAGAGAGCGCTGAGCCCAAGCTGTTACCAATTTATAAGGTGTGCATAGCAGTTGGTAGCTGGCTTAAGCGGACTGGTTACATGTTTGCAAAGTAATCTTATTGGCCCAAACCTTCGCGGGCTTTTTTCAAACTTGGGCGTTCGCGGGCTTTTCAGCTTTCCCCTGATAGGTTCCCCTTTTCTTGCTAGGCACATGTTGATTGGCTGGCTCCAGGTGGCCTGACGGGGGCGGGGAATCCCACCATTTCAGGGGAAACCGAAACCCAGGTCAGGGCCGCCTGCCAGCCCCAGCAACCCACATAGCCTAGTTCCTAGTCAAATGCTGCATAGTCAGTGCCTCCTCAGTCCTACAACTTCAGTTTGTACATGCCTCAATAACAGTACTTACCACATGTATCACAATTGTTCTAACCAAATTTGTTTCAGTTATTTATTGCTATGCAACCATCTACTACAAAGCATAGTGGTTTAAATGACAACTAATTTGTCATCTCTAAGAGTTCTGTGGATTGCCAAGGATCAGCTGTGTGAGTCTTCAGCTCCACGTGATATCAGCTGGGGCTACAGTCAAATGCATCGGGCTTCCCCAATGGCTTAGAGGTCGAGAATATGCCTACAATGCAGGAGACACAGGAGACGTGGGTTCGATCCCTGGGTCAGGAATATCCCCTCGAGGAGGAAATGGCAGCCCACTGCAGGATTCTTGCCTGGAAAATCCCATGGACAGGAGCCTGATGGGCTACAGACCATGGGGTCGCAAAGAGTCGGATAAGACTGAGCACAGCACACAACATCAAACTGCTGGGCTCAACTAAGCCGGAACTTCGGAGACGATCCACTCATCTGTCTGGTGCCTTGGATGAGATGGCTGGAAGACGGGGCTCAAGCTGGGGTGCTGGGACACCTAGGCTTCTTTCTTCCATGAGTTGTTCCACATGGTCTTTCCACCAAGGTAGCCCATACTGTAGTCAGAGCTCCCAAAGAAGAACCTTCCAAAAGGAAGAAATCAAAAACTGCAGGTCCTCTTAAATGCTACTCCCTGACTTTGCCACTTCCCCTGCTATTAACTTGGCTTGTGTTACAAGCCACAGGGCTGAGGACTATCAAAGGCATGAATACCAGAAGGCAGGGTTCCCTGGGGACTGTCTTCTGGGCTCTCTTCCCCATTAGTCTGCCATTTGCCCGAGGGGCAAAGATTGTCTTTTTCATCTTTGTGATCCCAGTACCTTGCATGAACTTAACACCGAGTGGACATTCATTAAGACCGTTGAATGAGACAGTAGAAGTAAAACTGCAGAATTGAGAAATAGGCCAGGTTAAGAAAAGTCAGAGCCAGTGGAAAATTGGGGGTGGGACTGAAATGCCATGAATATTGTTTCCGAGTTAAAAGCATTTACCTGTTAAGTTTAAATCTTTAAACTATATCAGAGTTTGTGCGACCCTGTTTAGCATGTCTGTATTTTTAAATATGGAAGTGGCTGAGCCTCTCTTGACATTTGAGAGTTCCCAGGAATAACCATTGTTAAGTGTAGGTGTTAGGAAGTAGCTTTTAAATTGTTTTGCTAAGAGATGCCCTAAGAGTACAGTGGAGCTCCCTCAGGGACCACTTTAAAAGGGATGAGAGAGAAGCGCTGAGCTGAGCCTATGGGCCTGTGGGCCCACAACCCCATTTCTACTCCAACCAGAGAAACTTTGATTGGTTTCATTTATTGGCACAAGTAAGGCTTTATTTGGCAAAATAAAGGCTGAGTTTTTTTCTTTCCCCCTACTAAAGAAATTGTGAAACTTACATACTAAGAAACAAGACCAGAAAAGAATAACAAGATTAACCATGAAGACTTAGCTGAAGCCAGACAACCTGAGTTGGCAGCAAGCCAGGTAAGCACGGTCTTATTGGCAGAGCAAGTGACATAAGAGAAGCTTAAGGGGTCCAGGGGGTCTGCAGAGGGACTGTGAGGAGGTGGAGGGTAATATACGTTGAGTGTGGAGTCCAGGTTTTTCTATCTTTCTCACTAACTGGCCCGATAGCTTGGCTGGGACACTTAACCTCTTTCGGCCTTAGTTCTCTTATTTGCAAAATAAGGTCACTGGTCCAAATGACTTGGGAAGGCTGCTCTAAGACTCTGTGATTCCAGGGAGTTAATGAAGCACCGTGGGTGACTGACAATGATTTCCAGACTACACATACTACTCATTATGACCACAGAAAGCTCATTTGCAGGGTATGGAAACCAGAAGAGGGAGGTGAAAGGTTTTAGGAGTTTGAGATTGGAGCACAGAGTGCTTAGCTCAAATAATACCTGTTAAATTAAGTAAAGAGGCTATTAGACTGAGGTGGCTCTATTGTCCACATAAGCAAACCAAACTCTAGGCCTGTAAATGCCTCAGGGTCACAAAATTAAAACCGAAGGACAACCAATCACAGCCAACTAGGCTTTCCACTGTAGCCAATCAATAACTTCCTTACTTTGCTTGTATCCTTGCTTTATAAAGGGCTTCTTCCCTGGTGACTCAGACTGTAAAGAATCTGCCTACAGTGCAGGAGACCCAGGTTCGATCCCTGGGTCAGATAAATCCCCTGGAGAAGGGAATGGCAACCCACTCCACTGTTCTTGCCTGGAGAATCCCGCGGACAGAGAAGCCTGGTGGGCTGCCATCCATGGGATTGCAGAGTTGTGCATGACTGAGGGGAGAGCACAGAGCTGGACACGACTGAGGGGCTGACGCGCTTTTTCACTTTTCTCTATGAAGGTCTCCCTGAGCTCTCCTTGGAGGGCTGCTCCTAAACACGACTGGTTTGGTGCTGCTGACTGGAACCAGTTTTTGCTCAAATTCCTAAAATGTTTAATGTGCCTCAGTTTCTCTTATAACAAAAGCTAATTTTGTCCGTGCATTAAGTACTGCCATAATACTAAGGACTTTACCCATAGTACAGCATTTCATGCTCACTTTTCTACCAGGTAGGCACAATTGTTACCCCATCTTAAAAATGAGGAAATTGAAGTTTAAGACTGTCCTTTGCTTAAAGCCACACCCAATAAGGGACATAGCAGGGATTCAAATGAAGGCATTTAAGTGCATATCTTTATTTTTCCTATTCATATAGTCTGTCTGTATTACATTATAAAGCCCTGAAGAATTGGAATTTCTATCAGCTTAACTCACTTTGTATAACCACAGCAAGTGCCTTCAGGCAGACGGGCTCCTAGTGAGTGTCCTTTTATAATGATGATTCTAGTGGCACTGGCAATCTTAGTGCTGTTTAAAGAGCATGTACCTTTAAAATGCAAGTTAACAAACCAAATCGGGTATTTCAGTGTCAGCTCTACCACACTGTTTTTATATAACTCTACTGGAAGTTCTACAGTCAAAATAAACTATGAAAGAATGGTAGCATTTTCAGAGAAGCTCAAAAATTTCGAATTCTGCTCTATCAGTTGAGGATGTGTAAGTGGCAGAAATGTCCAAAATATTTCACATTTTCTCTTCTTGAAAGCAACTTGTAAAATAGGTAGGTATCAAAAGTATAATAATATCTTTATAAAACATTTAACAAACTATAGAGTGCCTTCCTTCAGAGACATTACATCAGTTAATTCTCATCATCCAATTTTAGAGATCTCAATACTGAGGTTGATAAAAGTCACACTTTTTGCCCAGGGTGATATAACTAGCAAGTAGAACTAAATTTTAATCTTAAGACTCCAAGTTCAGTGCACTTTCCATTATACTACAATCTACTTTATTACAATACACATTTCACGGCATATAAAATATAGTAGTTATTACTCGTTAAATAGAGTGGGATTGCCTGGTTTCGCCCCCTAGAGGAAGAAATTATATCCTTTCCAAAGACCTGTTTGCCAGAGGCAACTTGCAATTACAATATTAATATTGTAATAGATATTGACTAAGTATGTGGCTAACACTTTAAAAGAGGCAAATAAAAATGAACCCAAAAATAAGACTGTTTTTTAAACTTAAGACTGCTAGTACAGTTAGATTCATTGGGTCATCTATTTATATTGTAATGTTTGGGGAATGGTAAAATTATTCATTATAAATCAGCCCAAGGGCGTTAATAGTTATGTTTAAGCTGCTGGTAGTTATCACACTTAAAGAGCTTAATTTTCTCAGAGTTTGGGATTAGCAGATACAAACTAGTATATACAAAACAGACGGACAACAAGGCCCTTCTGTGTACCATACGCGTGTGTGCTAAGTCACTTCAGTCATGTCCAACTCTGGGACCCCATGGACTGTACCCCACCAGGCTCCTCTGTCCATGGGGTTCTCCAGGCAAGGATACTGGCGGGGTGGGGGGGTTGCCATTTCCTCCTCCAGGGGAGCTTCTTGACCTGGGGAATCGAATTATATTTAATACCTTGTAATAAAACATAATGGAAAACAATATGAAAAAGAATATGTGTGTGTATATACATAGATATATATAGAACTGAATCCCTTGGCTGTACAACAGAAACTAACGCAACATTGTAAATCAACTGCAACTAAAAAATAAATAAATAAAGAGCTTAACTTTTTGATCTCGGGGAAAATCTACATCTAGCATATCCTTTAAGCCCATGCAAATCTGGGATCTCCTCCAGTTCTACTGCTAACTACCTATGTGACCTTGAGGAAACGCATTAACCTTTGATTCTAAGTTTCTTCATTTGTAAATGAGGTAATCATCCCTATATCATTGAACTGGCTTGAAAATTAAGTATGAAAATGTAAACAAAGCTTATAGCAAAGGATCTGGCACTCAAAAAATATTAGTTCTATTCCTTGAGAGACTTGCAAGCATACATGTATTGGGCTTCATGTGTCAAAAACAAACAAACAAAAACCTCTTTATACTTACATCTGACTTTAAAGGGAGCACTATTTAGTAATTTCTCCTGTACCTTGTTCACAACCAGGTTCCCAATAAATGTTAGGAGAGTTATACAGAAATCAAATTACTACCCTTCCTGGATCTCAAGAGTTTAATTAGAAGCCCACCATAGCCCAAATCTCAAGGGCCAGTGCTTGGCTGATACATAAAAGGACTTGTGCTTACAGCACTCCTCCCCCAGCTCCAGGCCCTGCTTTTTGTCATGGTTCATTCCAGCTGAACTAAAATTTCCCCAAACATGACTGGAGCGATGGGCCGAATCTAACAAGATTAAGTTTAATAGGGATAAATGTAAAGACTTATACTTCAGTCCAAAAAGAATCCTGTGCAAGTACTAGATGGGGAATATGGGGATTAGCAGCAACATGTGTGAAAAAGACTTAGGGGTTTTACTTGATATTAAGCTCAATTAGTCAACAGTATGCTTTTGATAGCAAAAAGTTGATGTGAACTGAGCCTGCATTAACTCCTGCGCAAGCCTGGTGATTACCCTACCGCTCTAGTTCTTTAATTTCAGCAGAACCACTGGGAAGTCTTGGTAAAGCATATACCCCCATAGTTTTTCATTCAGGTGGTTTAGGATGGGGCTTGAGAATTTGTACTTCTCACAAGTCCCCAGGCTGGTACTAAAGTCGCTCTCCCTGCATCACAGACGTTGGGAACCACTGCCTTCCTCTATTACACCTGGTCAGGTAACACTGAGATCAGTAGTAATGAGGATAGTGAAGAAACTGAAAAGATAAGAGGGACAAGGAAAGAAAGGGAATGAACAGTCATTTGGTAATGTAACTTTTACAAAATTACTAAGAATAGTTAACATTTGTTGAGGGTTTATTGTAGGCTAAAAGATCCATCAATCATGTCATATACAATCAATCATACTAATAATAGCAATAGTAATAATAATGGTGGTAGCTGCTTAGTCGTGTCTGACTTTTTGTGACCCCATGGACTGTATTCCACCAGGCTCCTCTGTCTATGGAATTCTCCAGGGAAGAATACTGAACAAGCCATTACCTTCGCCAGGGGATCTAACCGACCCAGAGATCAAACCTGTATCTCCTATAATTGAAGGTGGATTTTTCACCATCTGAGACACCAGTGAAGGCCACAACCGCCACCCAAATAGCACTTAATTTGTGTCACATTTTGTTCTGTGTGCTTTACGTGGATAAGCCTTACAACAATCCAACATAATACTATGCTTATTTTTCAGACAAGGAAACTGCAACCCTGGAAGGAAATGCATGCAGGTCATGCTCACCCAGCTAACAAGAGACACAGCTAGCATTTGGATCTAGATGTGCTGACAAGGAAACTCCTGTGATACTGTGAGACCTCCCCAGAGGCAAAATTGAAGCAGCTTACCTAAAGAAGAGAATAAAGACAGGAAGATAAATCATTTAAAGGTGAATGAATGAGTAGAATATGGTATTCTCATACAATAGAATACTTCTCAGCAATAAAGATGAACTGAACGATTGAAAACAACAGGCAACAACATGAATAACTTCAACATAATCATGGTGAGTAAAACAAGTTGAAGAAACAAACAAACAAAAAAAAGATTATAAAATGCTAACTAATCCACCTGACCTGTATGCAGGTCAGGAAGCAACAGTCAGAACTGGACATGGAACAACAGACTGGTACCAAATTGGGAAAGGAGTACATCAAGGCTGTATATTGTCACCCTGCTTATTTAACTTATATGCAGAGTACATCATGAGAAAGGGTGGGCTGGAGGAAGCACAAGCTGGAATCAAGATTTCCCAGAGAAATATCAATAACCTCAGATATGCAGATGACACCACCCTTATGGCAGGAAGTGAGGAAGAACTAAAGAGCCTCTTGATGAAAGTGAAAGAAGAGAGTGAAAAAGTTGGCTTAAAGCTCAACATTCAGAAAACTAAGATCATGGCATCTGGTCCCATCATTTCATGGCAAATAGATGAGGAAACAGTGGAAACAGTGACAGACTATTTTGGGGGGCTCCAAAATCACTACAGGTGGTGACTGCAGCCATGAAATTAAAAGACACTACTTGGAAGGAAAGTTATGACCAACCTAGACAGCATATTAAAAAGCAGAGACATTACTTCCCCAACAAAGGTCTGTCTAGCCAAAGCTATGGTTTTTCCAATAGTCATGCATGGATGTGAGAGTTGGACTGCGAAGAAAGCTGAGCACCAAAGAATTGATGCTTTTCGACTTTGGTGTTGGAGAAGACTCTTGAGAGTCCCTTGGACGGCAAGGAGATCCAACCAGTCCATCCTAAAGGACATCAGTCCTGCATATTCATTGGAAGGACTGATGTTGAAGCTGAAACTCCAATACTTTGGCCACCTGATGTGAAGAGCTGACTCCTTGGGAAAGACCCTGATGCTGGGAAAGATTGAAGGTGGGAGGAGAAGGGGACGACAGAGGATGAGATGGTTGGATGGCATCACTGACTCAATGGACATGAGTTTGAGTAAACTCTGGGAATTGGTGATGGACAGGGAGGCCTGGCGTGCTGCAGTCCATAGGGTCACAAAGAGTCAGACACGACTGAGCGACTGAACTGAACTAATCTAAAATAACAGCAGATCAGTGGTTGCCTACAGATGCTGGAAAAGGGATCCTGGGAAGATTTGGGAGGGAAGGATTTCAAATGGACACAAGGAAACTTTTGGAAGAGGCTAATATATTCACTGTCTTGATAGTGGTGATGCTTTCAAAGGTACCTAAATATGTTAACTTACAGATCTGTAAATTTTAAATGTGCTAATTTTCTTGTATATTGATTATAATGCAATGAAGTTCTAAAAACACATTTGTGGGAATCAGTCCAGTGCTTCCTGTTAGCCCAGTGCTTCCCCTGCAGCGGGCAGAGTTTCAGTCCCTGGTCAGGGAACCAAGATTCCACATAACAATGCTCAGCAAGGCCAAAAAACAAACAGAAAAACCACAATACATTGTGTTTAAATATATTAAGTAAAATCCACAAATCCTATGGAGAAGCCATTATCATTAGCCTACAAGTAACTGATTGAAAATTGTGTTTAGTATAGATTCACACCTATAGAACAAGTTGCTGTTTTTCAGTTACTCCGTTGTGTCGGACTCTTTGCAACCCCATGGACTGCAGCATGCCAGACTTCCCTGTCCTTCATTATCTCCCAGAGTTTGCTCAACTCATGTCCACTGACTTGGGGTTGCCATCCAACCATCTCATCCTCTGTTGTCTTTTTCCTCCTCCTGCCTTCAATCTTTCCCAGCATCAGGGTCTTTTCTAACGAGCTAGCTCTTCACATCAGATGGCCAATGTATTGAAGCTTCAACATCAGTCCTTCCAATGAATATTCAGAGTTCATTTCTTGTAAGATTGACTGGTTTGATCTCATTGCCGTCCAAGTGACTCTCAAGAGTCTTCTCCAACAACAAAGTTCAAAAGCATCAATTCTTTGGCACTCAGCCTTCTTTATGGTCCAACACTTTTCATACATGACTACTGGAAAAATCACAGCTTTGACTAGATGGACCTTTGTCACCAAAGTGATGTCTCTGCTTTTTAATATGCTACCTAGGTTTGTCACCGCTTTTCTTTCAAGGAGTAAGTGTCTTTTAAGTTCAGGTCTGCAGTCACTGTCCTCAGTGATTTTGGAGCCCAAGAAGATAAATTCTGTCACTGTTTCCATTGTTTCCCATATATTTGCCATAAAGTGATGGGACCAGATGTCATGATCTTCGTTTTCTGAATGTTGAGTATCAAGGCAGCTTTTTCATTCTTCTCTTTCACCTTCATCAAGAGGCTCTTTAGTTTCTCTTTGCTTTCTGCCATTAGGGTGGTGTCATCTGCATATCTGAAGTTTTTGATATTTCTCTCTGGCAATCTTGAGTCCAACTTGAACAATGCAAAGAAACAGAAGAAAACAATAGAATGGAAAAGACTAGAGATCTCTTTACAAAACTTAGAGATACCAAGGGAAAATTTCATGCAAAGATGGGCACAATAAAGGGTAGAAACGATATGGACCTAACAGAAGCAGAAGCTATTAACAAGAGGTGGCAAAAATACACAGAACTGTACACAAAAGTTCTCAGTGATCCAAATAACCATGATGGTGTGATCACTCACCTAAAGCCAGACGTCCTGGAGTGTGAAGTCAAGTGGGCCTTAGGAAATAGTGGAGGTGATGGAATTCCAGCTGACCTATTTCAAATCCTAAAAGATGATGCTGTTAAAGTGCTACAGTCAATATGCTAACAAATTTGGAAAACAGCAGTGGCCACAGATCAGTTTTCATTCCAATTCCAAAGAAGGGCAGTGTCAAAGAAAGTTCAAACTACTGCACAATTACACTCATTTTACTTGCTAGCAAGGTAATGCTCAAAATCCTTTAAGCTAGGCCTCAAATATACGTTTAACAAGAAATTCTAAATGCACAAGCTGGATTTAGAAAAGGCAGAGGAACCAGAGATCAAATTGCCAACCATCAGTTGGATTATTGAAAAAGCAAGGGAATTCCAAAAAAAACATCTACTTCTGCTTCATTGACTATGCTAAAGCTTTTGATTGTGTGGATCATAACAAACTATGGAATACTCTTAAAGAGACAGGAATGCCAGACTACCTTACCTGCCTCCTGAGAAACCTATATGCAGGTCAAGAAGCAACAGTTAGAACCGGACATGGAAAAATGGACTGGTTCTAAATTGGCAAAGGAGTACATCAAAGCTGTATATATAGAACAAGTAATTTTGACAAACCAACCCTTTTGGCATGTCTCATCTGTATTCAATACGTCTTACCAATTTTTGAATAGAAATATCAATTAAATAACTTAGAAAAAATTGTTAAAAAAAATAATAACAGATTCCATGGAAATCTAACAATAGAATATTCTAGTTCATTAAAAAATAATGGGGTTTATGTGGAATCTAAAAAAAAATGATACAAATGAACTTATTACAAACCAAAGATAAGTCCACAGATATGGGAAAAAAATTATGGTTACCAAAGAATGTATATTTCAATAAAAACTTAAAAATAATGGGGTCTTAAGAGGTCTTGAATTCTAAAAACTATACAGTATTAATTGAATTCATACCATCTTCTTATTAAATTTCCCATCTAAAAATAAAAACTTATAATTTTCCTTTTAAAATAAATAAGAGGATAGGACTGTTTCTATTTAACAGATATTAAAATCTAAGTTGACTCCAATATGCCATTTTCATAACTTTTTCCCTAACTGTTCTTGATAACAAGGATTACAGTGTGTTTGGAAGTTTGCTTTGCTCAGTGTAAAACTTGGTTAAAAATTCAGTTGAATGTCCTGGTTTGTCATAGGAGTTCACCAACAAGCATAACAACCAATGCTTCTTAAAGGCATTAACTACAACAGTTACAATAAAGTTAATTCATATAGCATATATGTTTTTAGGACTTGGAAGAAATATAATGTCAGTGAGAAAGGATTCTAATCAAATTTGGAGATACTCCTATAGAACTATACTTTGAATTTTTCAGGATTACTAATACATGTTGTTCTCAAATTATTTGTGCCTTAGTAGATACATGGAATTCACTGGTTTAGGAATGCAGAAACGAATAAACAGTAGAGGCAGGTCATATACTCACTATATCTTTATTCTAATTCCAAGAGAAAACGTAAGTTTTCCTATTCCATCACTCTACTCCAAGGAAGAAGAAAGTAATACAAGTCAAGGATAAAGTCAAGATAAAAGTGGCCTCCAAGATAAGGAGAGGAGTGGAGTTTCAGGCAGGAAGAGTAAAGAATGCCAAGTTCCCCCACTCACTGCCTAGAGGTGCAAAGACTCAGTTCCAGCAAGGGTGATCTGGGAGGGATTTTTGGAAAGGCCTCAGCAGAATAATAACAGGGGTGCACTTGCCATTTCTGCCCTATCCCCTAGCACAGTGGAGGCAGATAGTTGCATAAAATCTCAGGATTCCAAGATTGAGATCTTGGCTTTTAACAATTGACAATCAAATGAGAAGGAATTACAGAATATCTATCTAGGATTAATTATTATAGTTCTATTAAGAGCCAGCCCTAGCCAACAAATATCTGATGCTTCCCACTGCGGTGTGTATAGGTATTCTAATATAACAGTATTAAGAAGTTAGAGAACCATGTTTAACATGGCCCTTCTCTAGGTTCAGTGGTGCTTTAGATTTCTACGTGTGTCCAGGAACACTTCATTTGGCCAAAACGCCATAAAAACAAGGCCCGGGGAATGGAGGGCGCCCAGGACTGGGCTCATGGACATGGCACCAATGCAGGCACACAGGCCCTCCTCCCTTGACTTGTGCAGTCGCTGTCTTGAAATTTTGAATAAATTTTGAACAAAGGGTTCTTCATTTTCTGCTTGCATCAAGCTTCAGATTTTGTAGGCAGTCTTGAATGTAACAATGTAATATGTGGATTGCAGTTCCCTCCCTGTTGGCATATCTCGTCTGCCTGTGTACCCTACTCCTACTTGCAATGTTTTTCAAAAGAGACAGTCATTCAGAGCAACTGCTAAATACACCCTGACAAACTGTGTTCCATCGTTTCTTACCAAGAATTCTGAAATCTCACAGAGCGCAAATTTATTTAATCTAAGATTTCTTTTACATTAAAAAAGAATGCCAGAACTTATGATTGCAGTTTCATGCAGAATGTTTTTCCTTTATATACATCTGCATTGTATCTGCATTCATTTTCACAGAGTAACTGCTTCTGAACCACAACTACATCTGCAAGTCTTCAGCCCACATCCACCAGAATGATCTATTCAAAAGTGTTTGACTTTTATCTCTGCATGTAAAATCATGCAGGTTTGTGGATGGTCCAAGAAAGTGAAGTGAGTACTGACTGATCTTTAATTTGTCCCTTCTTGGCTGCAAATGCCACTGGCAGAAAAATGCCTAACACTATTTCCTAATAGACAGCGCCTAGTAAAATTAAGCCCTCCTAAGACATGCTTATCATTCAAGTAAAATTAAAATACCAAAACCAAAGTCACTTTATAAGAAAGAAATGACTGGGTCCAGGCCCTACAACACTGAATTTCTCCCTATTGTTTTGTACTATTTTCTTTAACTAAGATAAGTTTTAAAGGGTTATGTCTAGAGCAGCCTAGAGAGCACACACAGCTGTGTCTGTTATGGTGAATTAGATTTTCTGGCTGCAGGAAAAGTTACAAGATCTGTACACTGCCTCTTTGGAGTGAACAGAGAGAGCTAATGTGAATAAATGCTGCCTTAGAGGTGATGATAAAAAGAGAAACTGATGGGTAAAATCCACAAAATTAGGATATTCAGACTAATTCCACAAGATTCTGATTTCAACAATTAAGTAATTTCATATACAATAAATCCCCTTCATTTGGATGGTTTCAACTTAAAATTTGTATGCGTAATATAGAACTCTGCTGGGTTCCCACTTTTATATAATAGGCATAAAAATAACTAATATACATGTAACTGCACAACACAGATGAGACTTGAACCCACAGGTCAGGACTTGAAGCCCAGCCAAAACCCAAATTGGGACTTGAACTCACCCAGAACCCAGGCTGGGACTTGAACCCACTGTTTTTTAGATGACGCTCTCAATGAACTTCAGGTACCTGATGTCTCGTTACAGAAAGAATTCAATGAGAGACAAAGTGATAGGTATTTAGAGAGATGCACATTCCATAGAAAGAATGTCTCAAAAGGCCAGAGCAGCCCCAGGGAATGGAGTCGCCCGGGAAAGGGAAAACAGTCACGGGAGAAACACACTTCACAGAAGGAGTGTGGGCCCCCGCAGAAGGCAAGAAGCCCTGAGTCACGGTAGCTGTTTTTCGGTTGCTCATTCCTGTCTGACTCTTCAACCCCATGGACTGCAGCACGCCAGGCTTCACTGCCCTTCACCGTCTCCCAGCGCTGGCTCAAACTCATGTCCATTGAGTCGGTGATGCCATCCAACATCTCACTCTCTGCCCCCCTACTTCCGCTTTTGTTCTCGACCTTTCCCAGCATCGAGCTCTTTTCCAATGAGTAGGCTCTATGCATCAGGTGGCCAGTTCGTTTTGATGAGCTGAGTAATTTCATAGGCTAATGAGTTCAGGGGGCGCTAGTGGTAAAGAACCTGCTGGCCAATGCAGGCAACTTAAAGAGACTCAGGTTTGATCCCTGGGTCAGGAAGATCCCCTGAAGAAGGAAATGGCAACTTCAATATTCCTGCCTGCAAAATCCTATCGACAGAGGAGCCTCACAGGCTACAGTCCATGGGGTCGCAAGAGGCGGACAAGACAGCAACAATAACATAATGAGGTTCAAGTTTACTGAAAGTCCAATCTTCTGCCATCCTGGGCCTAGTTGGTTCTAACTGCTTAATGTCATAGCCTCAAGAGCTAATGTCATGTTTCAGAGGCTGTTTTCTGCCCGTTTCCCTCCTGTTTCATAAAGATGATTATTAAAATGTAAACTATGTTAAACAATAAACCATTTTAAAGCACACTTAGGTGCTTTATAACTCATAAGCTTATTTTAAAATGTTTCTGGAGTTGGGTACATACCATGTGCAGGATGTCGAGCTAAGTATGGCCGGTACTGTAAAGAAGAATTAATCAAAGGCCTGCCTTCACTGAGCTTAGATGCCAGGGGGTGAAATAGGACAGATAAGTGGAGGAAATATGATTCTCAATACCAGGTATCTTGAATAGTGTGAGATGAAGGCTACAAATAATTTGTTCTGCTTCTTAGGACAAAGCTCCTAAAGTAGGAAATGGTCACCGATCTGCTATACAGTTACTGATAAGTAATTGAAATGTTAACTTTTTCTTTCTTTTACATTCTGTAATGCAAATTTAATGCTTTCCGTCAACTGTTAGTTGTTGAGTGCCTACTTCAAGTAAGAGATGATGATAGGCGTTAAAAGGAACATGGGAAGGAAATGCTGTTCCTGACCTCAAGGATCAAGAAAGATTCCTGAATGAATATTTCCGAAAGTAAGGGAAGTTATAACAGGAACAGCCTAAGCAGCCTGCTATGAGAGCACAGACGGAGTGTTATGCTGGGTTTCATCAAAGGCCAAGCCTGAGACTAGAATGTGCATAAAAAGGGTTTATCTGGGAGGTCACAGAAAGCACCAGCAGGGCAGGAGGGAAGTTAGGCAAGCAAGCAAGGCAGCCAGCAATAAGGGTGCATTACTGAGCACATTCCTACTGTGAGCAGCTGGGACTCAGTCCTTCCGGGGAACTCTGCGACACAGTATAGGAGGTGCCTCAGTTATCCTGAGGGGCCAAGTACCTAGGTTTTTATCCTTTAGCTTGATTCAACGCATTCGTTGAGATCTCCTACTGGGAAATAAAAAGTCCTAGCTCTCAAAGTCTGCCCAGGTTTCAGGTGCAAGAAGAAGATCCTCAGGCAGCTGCTCCCAGCTGGAAACCCATTTGCTTGGAGTTTATGGGAGTGAAGTTCCCGGGGTGAAAGGGCAGGGTACTCAGAAGTTCCACAAGGGAAAAATAGTGATTCCAGACATGGTGGCGGCTGCTGCCGGTAGTGGTATTTCAGTAAGGTCACACAAAAGGTAGTGACGGAGGAAACGCCACAGCAGCAGTTGTAGCTGTCCATGCAGAGATGGAGAGAGGCGTGTACTAGCCACTGGGGAGAAGCAACCTGGGTGAAAACACAGTTCAGGGTTTATGAAGGAAGGATGGAGCGAAATCCAGCTAAAAGACAGGCAGTAGTCAGAACGAGAAGGGCTTCCTCACTTTTTTTTTGGCCATGCCACACGACTTGCGGGATCTATTCCCCCAACCAGGAATGGAACTTCAGGTCTCGGCAGTGAAATCACCAAGTCCTAGGCACTGGACCACCAGGAATTCCCGAGAATGTCTATTTAAATATACCATCCACCAACTTTAAACTCACTTCTATAGGTCTTGAGGAAACTGAATATGTTCGATATACTGGAGTGACATTATTAAATTTTTACTTTAGCAAAACTACTCTGAAAACTTTGTCTTAGTGTCCAGGATGGAGTGGAGAAGGTGGATAGGAGGCCATCCCTATAGCCAGGGTGAGGCATAAGCAGTGGGTTCCAGGGGTTGACAGTAAGAACAGAGAAGGAATGTAGGCAGAAGGCACCCTGAGAAAAGCTCCCAGGACTGGGAGAGAAAAGGAAGACGGAGGAGCAGGTGAGCATCCCACAGACAAAGCCCAGTAACTCATGGGATCGATGATGTCTGTAACTGAGGTAACAATTCATAGTAGGGAGAAAAGGGTTTGTGGTTGGAAGTTGGATCTGCTAAATTCAAGACAGGCTGTTAATCTGGAGAGGTGCAGCAAGCAGTTAGAAAGATACGTGTCCAGAGAGCCTCAAGAGAGAGCTGGAGCCAGAGGTATACAGGTATACAGAGGTATACACGATTAAGATTAATCCAAAAGAACTTAACCAAGGAAGAGAAGAAAGTGAGACAATTCCAAGTAGATCTCCCTCCAAATACTCAGGATTAGTGATATTTTCCCATATATATAATTTGGAACAGTCATTTCAGGATACTCACTAATTAAGATATAGAATTTCCCTTTCCAATTTGTCTTTTAAATATGAGAGTAAAATGCTTGTGAGCTATAAAATATAAGACAGTTTCTTCTCTTGTGCTTAGTCGCTCAGTCGTGTCTGACTCTTTGCGACCCCGTGGACTGCAGCCCGCCAGGCTCCTCTGTCCCCGGGATTCTCCAGGCTAGAATACTGGAGTGGGCTGCCAGGCCCTCCTCCAGCGGATCTTCCCGACCCAGGGATCGAACCCAGGCCTCCTGCGCTGCAGGCAGATTCTTTACAGTCTGAGCCACAAGGGAACTCCTTCCCTCTCTTACCAAATATAATTTATTTCTATGAAACAGAATATAGGAATTAAAAGTGTAAATTGAGGATAAACTACAAATGCATTGTTCATATCTTTGGGTAATGGCTAAAAGTACCTGAACCACTTGTATCCTGACAGCAGTGATTGACTGAGTCCAGAAATACTCCCATTGTGTTCTGGGAGCATTGAAGTATAAAATGTTAAAGTATAACATTAAAGTATAAAAGAGCAGTCACTCAATTCACATTTGCTAAGCTCCTCTAATATTCTAAACTGGACACTTGAGTTCCTTTTCCAAAGTCTGTGTACCTGGTAATCTTCACCTTCAAAGGCTCTGCAAAATATTTCTCGAGCAACTTTAGGCCATCTCTCTGCTGTTTTCTTTACTAAATCTCATCAGATATTTAGTGATTAAAGCCATGGGTTGAAACTTGTAAAGGTCTGATAAATAGCACTGTTTTTCTAATTTGAGGTTTTTTTTTTTTTTTTTTTTAAAGGTGGGCCATTTTAAAGTATTTATTGAATTGTCACAATATTGCTTCTGTCTCATATCTGATTTTTTTGGCCACGAGGCATGTGGGATCTTGCCTCCCTGACCAGGGATTGAACCTGCATCCCCAGCACTGGAAGGCAATGTCTCAACCAGTGGACCACCAGAGAAGTCCCCTCACCTGAGTTTTGAATCAGAAGATATCAGGTCATGAAGAGCAACATATCACCTGTATTATTATTACAATCATCATCATTACCACCACCCCCGTCATCATAACTGGCAGAGACGAGGTGAGGAAAGTGGACACCCTAATGCTGAACCTGAGTGAGACAGATTTATCCGTCAAGTCAAATGCAAAAATGAAGAACCACAGGCCTCCCTAGGTGGGAACCTGCCTCGTAAAACAAACTTCAGACATGGAAAAGCCAACCAGAAATGATGCTTCCAGCATCAAAAGTAAAAGAGGAGAAAAGGGTTAGAGCCAAGCATGCCCATTTCCTTATCCCAAACCATCACCAAGTGAAGTCGTTTATTCCGCAGTCACTTATTTATTTGGATGACCCATATCCTGAAAACACGAAGGCATCTGAAAAACACGTCCTTGTTCCCTCCCTTGCTTCTCCACCACTCACAAACTCATAGTTCAAGGACTTAAGAAAAATTGCAGAACAGAATCTAGAGTTCGACAAATGCTCTGAGATCACATAGCCTGACCTGTCAGGACGGGGAAGTGAAGCGACTTTCCCAACGTCACACACTTCCTTAGTAGAAGATCTTAGAAGAAATCTTAAAAAAAAAAAAAAAAAACAGTTACTTTTTTTTTTTTGAGATTAAAATTTATTTATTTTTTCCCCAATTATTTTTATTAGTTGGAGGCTAATTACTTTCAAACAGTTACTTGATTCCACAATTTGGTGCAACACTCAAAGGTGCCTTTGAGCAGAAACATCAGCCAGATGCTATAACTTTTTAAAAAATTCCTAACCCAGAGAGGGAACTTAATGAAGCAACAGACTTTTGTATGGCTTTGGTCTGTCCTGATCTGAGCAATATTTTCTGAGGCCACCAGCAATGTTTCTTCTCCTAGTCTGGAAAGATTCAGTCTTTTCTATTCAGTAAATTGCAAAAGATTTATCCTGTCCATTTGTTTCTGTGGAATCACTTTCAGCTAGCACAGAACATACCAGATAGTAGGCACTCCATAAATGGAAAATGATGAATGAATGCATGAAGACATAAATGAATAAAGTTTTTCTCATCCAAAAAGAGTGCACAATGGGGACTTCCTTGATGGTCCAGTGGCTAAGACTCTGTGCTCCCAATGCAGGGGATTGGGCTTGACCTTGGTCAGGGGACTAGATTCCACATGCCGAAACTAAGAGTTTGCATGCTAAAAGATTCTGCATGCCACAATGAAGATCAAAGATCCCCTGTGCTGCAACCAAGATTTAGAGCAGCCAAATAAATAAATCACACCTCACTTATTAAAAAAAAAAGAAAGAGTACAAGATGAAAAAAAACAACTCGATGCTGTTCCAGCTAAGGCAATAAAAAACTCTATAATAGAGAAATGCATCAATTTAGTTTTAAAAGCTTTTGTGTGAAATATTAACAATTATTAACAAATATTAACAATTACCATGCGAATTGACTTAAGTGGAGAGAATGGAAAGGAAGACTGAGAGTAAAGCAGAAGCAGGAGAAAGATCCAACAGAAAACAAAGGAGTTAGGAGAGCCTCCGTATTTATAGGGGACAGCCCCGACGACCAAGTGAACCCACAGACTGACAAGAAGACAGAGCACTAGGCCAACTTCACTTCTGAGCACAACACTTCCCTTCTGAATACCAGCCCTTGAGCATCTGCGGTCTGCAGGTATGCCAGGAACTTTACATATGCTATTTATCTATTTCAACCTTTACTACCACTGCATGAAGTAGAGATCATAGACGCTGCCATAAACCATATATGCTGTGGACCTTCACAACTGTTAAATTGAAATATCAAGTTTATGTTGTATAAATACATCTTTAAGCTTACATCCTTCTCTTCTCAGGCTAAAAATTTTCCTCTTGCTCATTCACATGTCAATCCATTAATTTATAAAGTATTTATTAGGTAATAGGTGGAATAATACATTTCTACATGTGGGAATGAACAACTTAGTAATAAAATTAATATAATCCTTCTCAAAATAGCATCATAAGAAAAAATACTTAGGAATAAATTTAACAAGAGAAATGTAAGACTTGTACACCAAAACTGTTTAAAATTTGCTGAAGAAAATAAAAATAAATGGAGAGACAGTCCAGGTCCACGGAAAGAAAGGCTCAGTACCGCTAAGGTGATTTTTCTCCCCAAATTGATCCATACATTCACTGTAATTCTTAATCAAAGTTTCAGCAGGCTTTTTTTTTTTTTGTAGAAATTGACATTTGGTTGCAGAAATGAACCAAATTTCAAATTTACTTATTTTTGAATTTATTTCAAATTTATATGAAAATACAAAACATCTAGAATAACCAAAATGATCTTGAAAAAGAATAATTTGTAGGACTTTGACTTCCCAAGTTAAAAACTTGCCATAAAACTACAGTCATCAAGACAGTGTGGTACTGGCATAAATGCAGACGTAGATGAGTGGAACAGAATTGATAGTCTAGAAATAAATTGTTGTATTTACTGTCAACTGAGTTTTGACAAAAGCTCCAAGGCAATTCACTGGGGTAAAGATTCTGTTCAACAAGTGGCATTTGGACAACCGAATGCAAATTTCAACTTAGGTCCTCATATCACATCATATACAAAAAGTAACTCAAAATGTGTCAAAGATTTAAATGCAAAAGTGAAAACGGTAACTTAGTTTAGATGAAAATTTAAGAGAAAATCTTTAAAATTTTGGATTAGGCAAAAATTTCTTAGCTATGACAGTAAAAACATAGTGCACAATACAAGAAAAAATAACAAACTAGAACTCATAAAAATTAAAAACTTGTGGTACTTCAAAACACATCATTACAAAAATGAAAAGATAAGCACAGACTAGGAGAAACATTTGCAAACTTCATATCAGATTAAAGCCTGGAGACATAGAGAGAGCTCTTATAGCTCAATAAGACAAAAAACTCAATCAACAAATGGGCAAAGACATGAACAGAGAGTTCACCAAATAAGATATATAAATAGCTAGCAGGTACATGAAGAGATGCTCAACATCATTATTCCTTAGAGAAATGCAAATTAAAACCTCAGTGAGATACCATTTTATACCCACTAGAATGGTTAGAAGACAGACAATAACAAATGTTGGCCAGGATGTGGAGAAATGAGAACCCTCATCCAGTGTAGATAAGAATGTAAATAGTGCAGCCACTTTGGAAAACAATTTGTCAGTTTCTTAAAAACTTAAATATAAAATTCCCACACAACCCAACAATTCTACTGTTGGGCATCTACCCAAGAGAAATGAGCACTTGTCCACACAAAGACCTGCACCAGAGTGTTCATACCAACGCATACGGAAACAAGCCAGATGTCTACCAACTACTGAATGGGTGCACGAAGGTGCTCTGTCCATACAGGGGAGTGACATTCAGCAATAAAAAGGAACCAGGTGATGGATGAGCTTCAAAAACATCACACAAAATTAGATAAGCCAGACAGGGACCACATATTGTGAAATTCCATTTTTATAAAATTTCCCCCAAAAGGGCAAATTGATAGAGAAAGAAAGAAGAATTTGGCTGGAGGCACTAGCTAGGACTGGGCTTCCCTGGCAGCTCAGCGGTAAAGACTCTCCCTACAATGCAGGAGACCTGGGTTCCCTCCCTGGGTTGGGAAGATCCCCCAGAGGAGGGCATGGCAGCCCACTCTAGTACTCTTGCCTAGAGAAGCCCAAGGACGGAGGAGCCTGGCGGGCTACAGTCCACGGGGTCGGAAAGAGTCAGACACCACTAAAGTGACTAAGCAGTACTAGCTAGGATTAACTATAGACGAGTCTGAGGGACCTTACTAGGGGGATGAAATGTTCTAAAGCTGGTTTATTGTGATGTCTGCGCCACATGGTGAAGTTATTAAAAAAATTACTGGATTCAAAAATCACTTGAAATAGGTAAATTTTATATGTAAAATATACCTCAATGAAGTTGCTAATAAAAAATTTACATAACTTAGTAGAAGTCAGTGTATCATTTGATTCTAGATGGAATATACATCATTTACTCAAATTCAGATCTTAAAAGTCATTTTTGAAACATTCCTCTTCTTCAGTGCCATTCAGATCAGGTATCAAGGCCTTCCTTGTTCTTCAGTGAGCTTCACTCTATGAGCTATTTCGTTAGTTTTCTTTCGGAAAGCCATTTTACTAATCCAGATCTTTCTTACTTCTTACTTAATTTTATCATAATTGTAAGTGTTTTCCCTAACTGTATTTACTCCCTGTAGGTTAAACTGCACTAATTATTAGATTAATTCTCTAATAACATTGTTTTTTATCAGGTTGCACTTTCTTACCCCAGACCTCTAATTGTTCTCATTGCAGGCAGTATACTGTGCAAACAATGGCTTTCCTGTTTGGAACCACCCTATATTTCCAATTTTATTTTCCACTCTTACTACAATCCCTTTACTCTATCAGACTGGTTTCCTCATTGTCCACTGTGTTAGCTTCCTAGGGCTGCCGTGACAAATTGCTGCAAACCAGGTGGCTGAAAACAACAGAAATATGTTCTTTTGCATTTCTGGAGGCAAGAAGTTTCAAATCAAGGTTTCAGCAGAGCTGTGTTTCCTACTAAGAGTTTACTGGAGAATCCTTCATTGCTTCTTCCAGCTTTCAATGTTACTGGCAAAATCCCTCATGTTCCTTGGCTTGTAAACATGTCCTTTTCCAGTTTCTGCCTGTGTCTTTCCATGGCCTTCTCTGAGTGCGCTTCTCTGCTGCTGCCGCCAAGTCGCTTCAGTCGTGTCCGACTCTGTGTGACTCCATAGACGGCAGCCCACCAGGCTCCCCCATCCCTGGGGTTCTCCAGGCAAGAACACTGGAGTAGGATGCCATTGCCTTCTCCGGCGTGTCTCTCTAGGTCCACTCTAATCCAGCATCATCTCATCTCGAGATTCTAAACTCAGTTATATCTATAAAGACTCTTTATGCAAATAAAATCATGTTCAAAGATTCCAGGTGAATATATCTTTTGGGATGCCACCATTAAATCCACAATATCACCTGAACACCCTTTGTCCTTGTTATACCTTTGACAATGTTCTCTCCACATTTGAGATTTCCTTCCGTTGCTTTTTCCAGATCCTGCTCTCATTCTAAGTATAGGTCACCAGGCTTCCCCTATTCAGAAGAGCCGGTATTAGTTTCTCCTTTTCTGAGACCCTGTAGTGCTCACTGGTCTCTTCATTGCTGCGTTGTTTATGTTCATATTTGTAGGTCCTTTTTGCCAACCAGGGGCTTCCCTGGTGGCTCAGCTGGCGAAGAATCCTCTTGTAATGCAGGAGACCTGGGTTCGATCCCTGGGTTGGGAAGATTCCTTGGAGAAGGGAACGGCTACCCACTCCAGTGTTCTGGCCTGGAGAATGCCATGGACTGCACAGTCCATGCACGGGGTTGCAAAGTCAGACACGACTGAGTGACTTTCACTTTGCCAACCAGATTTTAATCTCCTGTAAGGAGATCTCAAACTCTAAAGCAGTGGGTCTCAGTCCTGGCTGCATATTGGAAATACCCAGGGATCTCTAAAAAGACAATCTTCTTCATGTCCCATCCCCAAAGGTTCTAATTTAACTGGGGGTGTGTCCTAGGCATGGATATTTTTTAAAACCTTCTTTACTTCACTCTAACATGCAGCCAAGATTGAGAAGTCACAATCTTAAAGCACATGTTCTCAATCAGGAGGGCTAAAATTGGTCCTTAGGGTAAGGTTGGGGTAGAAAAATCTTAGATGCTACAATGGTTTGTCACTTTCAAAAGGCCTGATATATAAGCAGATAAACAGTATACATCTATGGTACTAAAATCTCATGGGGAGGGAGCAGTTAGGGGGAAAATGTCCAAAAACGGTTTTTTAGGGGGCAATAATGAAAAATATGTTGAGAAATACTGCTGTAAAGTATATCAAAATCACCCATAGACTTTTGTAAACTGAATGTGGCCAAGACTCCAGAGATTCTAATTCAGGAGTTTGGACTGTGGCCCCAAGTTCTGTAGTTTGGATAACAACTACAAAATTTGCATGCTTACAATATACAAAGTACTCTCCTGAATGCACCCAACCATAATCTTCACTTGACAGATGAAGAAAAAGAGGCACCCAGAACCATTTTCCCAAAGTCACTCAGCAAGTAAAAGAAAAGATTTGAACCCAGGTATTCGTGCTCACATATTTAACCCCTAATTACATAGTCTCAAGTACCAGAGCTTGTGCTAGGGGCAGGAAACATGCCTCATAATTCTCTTCTATTCCTTCCACAAGGAATAGAACATATCATATACAGACAAGGCCAAAGAACACTTGTTGAATTAATGTGTTAGTATCTCAGTCATGTCCAACTCTTTGCAACCCCATGGATTATAGCCAAACAGGCTCTTCTGTCCATGGGATTTTCCAGGTAAGAATACTGGAGTGGGTTGACATTCCTTTCTCCAGGGATATTCCTGACCCAGGGATTGAACCCAGGTGTCCTGCAATGCAGGCAGAATCTTTACCATCTGAGCTATCAGGGAAGCCCATGATACAAATAAAGAACCAAAGAACAGGCAGTCAGACAACAGCGGGACTACAGGCCACCCTGTGTCAAGATCGTCAGTCAGGGCCACAAGGGTTAGACTCCACTGGTTAACTGGGTTAGTTCTGAACCTGGTTAAATGGGCAAGGATAAGCCTTTGTGCCTAGGGGATCACCTGGTGATTCAGAGGTTAAGACGCTACACTCCCAGTGCAGGGGGCTTGGGTTCCATCCCTGGTCCAGGAATTAGAGCCCACATGCCACAGTTAAAAAGATCCCGTGTGCACCGAAGACCCAGTGCAGCCAGATAAGTAAATAATAATAATTTAAAAAAAAGACTTTATGCTTAGTCTGAAAGGTATAGGCAGTACTCGGGAGATCCCCAGTATATTACAACTGTTAACACAAAGTAAAACCAACAAAAACCTCAAAATGTTCATTCTCACTGTTTCAAAGCCTTTTGATGGTTTTGGGTTCCTTGAGACCAGCGGTTCTTTACCTAAATTCCAAGGACTCCTTTGGCAATCATATGCGGAGTCATACATCATACGTTCAGAAAATTACTCTGGAAAGGTTGAAGCCTATGGACCACTTCTCAGGATAATGTTTCTAAAGTGTAAAGGTATGTATGAGATGACAAAGGCAACCAACCATATTGAACTACATTTCTCTAAATACATTTTTAATGTGTGATATTTGTGTTCCCTTATTAATATCTTTAAAAAGGTCTATGACAAGTCTGAAAACAACAGTAATTTGAAGTTGTGATGAGTGTAAGTAATATTTCAAGCTATCCATAACAACTAGAATGTGATACAGGAACATCTGTGCTTTCTGTTGGTGACAAAAAATCATGGATGCTTCGAACACTAATGTGGTTTGTTGCCAAATTCACGGTAGAAAGAAACACTCATTCTCAGTTAAAAGTTAGTGAAAATAAATATGTAAATGTTTTGGACTTCCTTGATAGTTCAGTCGGTAAAGAATCTGCCTGCAATACAGGAGACCTGGGTTCGATCCCTGGGTTGGGAAGATCCCCTGGAGAAAGGAAAGGCTACCCACTCTAGTATCCTGGCCTAGAGAATTCTATGGATTGTATAGTCCATGGGGTTGCAAAGAGTTGGACACAACTGAGCAACTTTCACCTTCACTTTCCCATCCATGGACCCGCTGGGTGGAACTGTGGATCCCAAGCTAAAGTACTTGCTATTTAGGGACTTCCTTGGCATTCCAGTAGTTAAGACTCCATGTTTCCAATGCAGTGGGGTGTGGGTTCAATCTCTGGTTGGGGAAATAAGATCCCACATGACGTGTGGTGCAGCCAAAAAATTAAAAACAAACAAACAAAAAACCCTGCTTCCTAACTCCAATAGCCTAGCCCTATCTCCCTTATCCTGCCCAAGGTGGCCTGTCTTGATTTAGAGAAACCCCACAGACCAGCTCCAGCACTGTCAAAACTTCTGGCCAGGAAAGTTTCTCCAGAAGTACAGGACACATCCTCTGAACACATCAGCAGCTTCGGACAGAGTGACCCTTATACTGACAGGAACTGAGAAGTGTTGTGGGGGAGGATTAGTTAGAAAAGAATTTCAAAGAAATTTCCTGGTGGTCCACCGCTTAGGACTCCGTGCCTTTACTGCCAAGGGCCCAGGGTTCAATCCCTGGTCAGGGAACTAAGATCCTGCAAGCCACACTGTGTAGCCAAAATAAAAGAAAAAAGAAAAGCATTCCTGAAGCTTTTTTCTTCACTTTGCTTAACAACTAACTGTGGAATCTAGGGGAAAAAATGCCGAATCCTAGTCACTCTCACAATTCCCCCAACCCCAACACACCTTTCTCTATACACACGCACACATACATACACACATGCTCACACCTAAGAGTTTCTAATTCAGTGAGTTGGGGCAGGGCCCTGGAATCTGCATTTAAATGATCCTACCAGATAATTAAGCTGTTACTGACCAGATGCATTAGCCCAGCTTACCAGAAACCTCTTTTGAGAGCAATTTATGTTTCCAAATGGAAGAGAAAGAGGCCAGCATCAAAGCCTTTCAGAGTATTTCCCAATAGCTGCCTGGCCGGCCCCTTAGGTGACTGATTTAGAGCTGACAGCAGCCTAACTCAAAAGGTTCGCTATCAGGGCAGAGCAGTTTACATTCCCATCAGAAATGAAATCTCTGACTACATTTTCCTCTTTTGCGAAATGGAAACATTCTCCCTCTTTTTCTCTCTCATCCCCCCTGTTTTCCCCTCAGGATTCTGCAGAGACTAAAAGGAATACATGATTCACTGAGACGCTTGAACTCTTAACAAAGGTGCCAAATGAATACACTGATGTTTCAAGAACCCCATAACTTGGGAGCACAAAGTGTAAGGATTTCTTGGATTCTGGAGGCTTGTTGTTCCACAGTGCCTGGGATAACTCCTTTATCTTATCTGCAATAACTTCATCTGTAATCTGGAAGATAACTTCAGTCTGTGCTAAGAGAACAATGATATAAGCCTCTCTTTCATTTGACCCTTGACCTTTATCTGCAAGAAACACAGGACGGAGGCTTGTGGCTTCCTGGTTCTTTTATATCTTTAGTCTCACCAGTCAAGACTTTATTAGAAACTTAACTAAAGCACCTAGACTCTATCTAGCACACAGGTGGTAAGATTCTTCATTCTGAACAGAATCAACCTAAATTGACAGGTTGGAATTGTAGTTTTTTATTTTAACAAAGAAGCAAAATACATTTTACTAACATATTAAATACATCTTTTATATAAAACATGATACTAAATGGTATTTATTAGCAGTTAGAATGTGATTCCCCCCCCCTCTTGTTATAAGGCTATTTATAGCTCCTGGAAGTTAATTTAATTTATCAGCGTTTTAAATTTTTAAAAGTTTCTTATTTGATGGCTAATTGGTCAGGGAAATGTATAGAGTTTATGAACTTCTCTCCAGTGTTCCATCCACTTCCTATGATGATGCCATTTATTACCACTTTTTCTCCCCTGATATCTCTCTAGTGCTTACAACGAAGTCTGACACAGACAATATTTGTTGAATAAATTTTGAACAAGGCACTGTATTTATTACTTTATTATAGTTAATCTCATTTGATCTGATTAATTAAATATTATTCATTAAATTCTATGAGGTCAATTAGTATTATTATCACAATCTCATTTTATAAACTAAAAAATATGAGTCTGAAAAACACTGAATGAATTTATAAGGCTTCAGAGAATCACTGGAAAACCTAACACTAAAATTTGAAGTTGGTTAGGCATACAGGTTTATAATTATTTAATCCAGGGGTCAGCAAATTATGACCAGAGGTCAAATCTGGCCCAATGCCTGTTTTATTAAACACAACTCACTGATTTATGACTCTGAAAAGTGAAAGTGAAAGCTGCTCACTCGTGTCTGACTCTTTGCGACCCTATGGACTATACAGTCCATGGAATTCTCCAGACCAGAATACTGGAGAGGGTATCCCTTCCCTTCTCCAGGGGATCTTCCCAATCCAGGGACTGAACCCAGGTGTCCCACATTGCAGGTGGATTCATTCCTAGCTGAGACACAAGGGAAGCCCATGACTCTGAAAGATGATCTGAAATAAGGAATATTACGAACTTCAAATCCTTATTTTCTAAGCCTCAATAATGAATAAATATGCTGAAAATGTTTGACGATCTTCTTATGTTGACAGTATTTTGATAGATAAACTGTGTTTATAGTTGTCAGATCAATCAGATCTTAGAACATTAAAACACATTGACACTTACTAATATATTTTTTAATCCTCTGTCCTGATATATAAGAAATAGGCACACTGGAGAAAGCATAAGTGAAGACCGAATCCACGAAGGATGCAGAATCCAAGGGCAAGAGAAATCACTGAGTTTCATAGCTGGGATGGACTAAGAACTATCAAGCTCTCAGAGCCCAGGGCCACTTGTTTCTCCAGTCCTCCCTCTTTCCAAAACCACACGCTCTCTCTCTCAGAGCTCCTGCCTGTTTATCAAACACTCGCAGCCTACGATGAATACCCCGAAGCAGTTGGCAGCTGGGGCTGTGTGCCCTTATACATCTAGCTCCTGTGGCCACGAACAGTCTCTGGGTCAACTCCTTGTTCAAGCATCTAATGCACAGTGTCTGCGGGAACGTGTGATATAAAGGTCTGTCTCTTCCCATGTTATGGAGGGTCAAATCTCCAAGAAGCGTGTATGGAGGAGAATAAATGACTGCCATCACTAACATGCCCTATTAAAATGATTCTTAGTGTGATGGGGGTGGGTACTTACTCCTCAGGCTGCACGGTAACACTGTAATGAGCCACTATTACTCATAGGAGTAGATCATGTCCTTTGGTCTTGTTTGTCTGGATAGAATGGAGAAAGCTATGCTTTAGTGTGATTCATAATAATGTACTATGTTTAGGAGAAAAGGTTTTGTTGTTTGCAGAAATATTGCATTTGGAACTAATGAAAAGCTTCCCTGGTGGCTCGGTGGTAAAGAATATGCTTGCCAATGCAGGAGCCCCAGGAGACATAGGTTTGATCCCTGGGTCGGGAAGATCCCCTGGAGAAGGAAATGGCAGCCCATTCCAGTATTCTGGCCTGGAAAATCCCATGGACAGAGGAGCCTGGTGGGCTACAGTCCATGGGGTCACAAAGAGCTGGACAAGACTTAGTGACTGAGGGCAATGCAAACACATGATAAATGCAGTTCCTTGAAATATCTAACTTGGTCTATGTTCTTAAATGACTGACAATTAAATGGAGTCACTGAAATGATGATTTCATTATTTTGACATGCTGTAAATGTCAGTTTCCTTTTGGTTTCTTAATCTCACCTACATATTTGCTTTCCTTCTGTGTATTTCTTATATTATTTATGCTTAGCAAAATGGGAATACCAATAACCACTACAACTTTATAGGCCTATCAAACAGCAGAATTACTAGTCTATTGGTAGACCTTAATGATATTACCATGTCTCTGTCCCAGTACACCTTGTAGCAATTTTCCAACACATTCACAGGGTTACGTTTATAATGCAGTATTAACCCATTTGCAAACTCACATCTGAGGTCATAATGTTGACCTGCAGAATTAACAGTATACTCGTGCTGTTCATTCAGCAGCCAAGTATAACCTCCAATTATTTTATAATTGTTTTGATGAGTGTAGTTTCTTTTGTACATGAAAATGATAATCCTTTCCCAGCTGAACTTACATTTGGATTCTTTTCCCTTGTGAAAAAAAGACTTATATTCGTAAATTAGTTGATCCAGACGGGTGGTGTTTTCCCAGACTAAAGTACAGTGTTTTCCTCTGTAAAATTCTACTTTAGTCTTTGAATGAGACTGATTTTTGAACTATGGAATTATCATGTGTCTGTGCATCAGGTAACATTTGCTGAGTGCCTACAATACTCAAAGCATTGCTAGAAATTTGGACTAAAAAAGTAAATAAGATAATCACTGTCCTCAAAGAGCTTCTATTTGTTAGGGAACAGCCACTAAGCCACGTAAACCTGAATAATTGTGACACATGTTATAACAGACTAGAGGGATGGACAAATGCCATGGAAGAACTGAAAAAAAAAGACTATAAATTATTCTGGGAGTGAGACAAGGAAAAAAATGCATATGACATGACCTTTGAGTTTGGCTTTGAAGGAAGAAAGAAAAATTCAGGTGAAAGAGAACAACATGAGTATGGTGACCTGAGGCAAAATAAATTAGTGAAAGGAATGTATCTAGGATCAGTTCAGTTGCTCAGTCATGTCTGACTCTTTGAGACCCATGGACTGTAGCACGCCAGGCTTCCCTGTCCATCACCAACTCCTGGAGCTTGCTCAGACTCATGTCCACTGAGTCAGTGATGCCATCCAACCATCTCATCCTCTGTCATCCCCTTTTCCTGCCTTCAATCTTTCCCAGCATCAGGGTCTTTTCTGATGAGTCAGTTCTTCATATCAGGTGGCCAAAGTATTGGAGCTTCAGCTTCAACATCAGTCCTTCCAATGAATATTCAGGACTGATTTCCTTTAGGATTGACTGGTTTGATCTCTTTGCTGTCCAAGGGACTCATAGGAGTCTTCTCCAACACCACAGTTCAGAAGAATGCTTCAGTATTCAACTTTCTTTATGGTCCAACTCTCATATCCATACCTGACTACTGGAAAAACCACAGCTTTAACTATACGGACCTTTGTTGGTAAAGTACTATCTTTGCTTTTTAAAATGCTATCTAGGATAGATGAAACATATCAGAGAAAGAGGTAAGAAGTAAGGCTGAATAAATGTGACCTTAGTAAAAGAAGCGTTGTACGCCACTGATCATTCAAATGGATCAAAAAGACAATGGAAAACCACCGCAAGTTTTTAATTTAGGAATTTACAAAAGCATATCTGTATTTTAGAAAAATAGTACATGTGGCAGTGTGGAAGACTGATCAAATTGCAGTGAATTCCATGAATATTCATCTAGTATTAATCTAGTTTTCCTCATTCTGTAATAAAGATGTTTATCTACTTATTAATTCAACAGCTACCATGGGCCAAGAATCCTGTACTGAGTTATCATGACCACGTATGTATCACTACCGTTGATTAACTAATGTTTAATTCCTTTCAAACTCAAGAAATCCTAACATTCTTATAATTTCCTCAGTACTAAATCTACAAGTGTGACTTTCTGTAGCAGTTAAGCCTTATTACGTCAAGTGTGCTTCTTAGCATTTATAATTATGCAGTATGGAGGTGAATATCATTATCCAAATTATTTTAAACCTTTCAAAAAGAGAAAAAACAGAAATTGCCAATGTCAAAAAAGAAAGAGAAAATATTGTTACAGATCTTATGGATATTAGGAAGACATGAGGAAGAATTATTAACAACTTAATGCTAACAATTCCAACAACTTATATAAAATGAACAAATTTCTTGAGAGGTACAAAACAGATTAAAACAAAAGGAGAAACAGAAAACCTGAATCATCCTATAGCCACACAACCAGAATTTCATAGGGTAAAACTATTCTCAGGACTCCCCTTGTGGCCCAGTGGCTGAGACTCTGCGCTCCCAGTGCAGAGGGCCTAGGTTTGATCCCTGGGGGGGGAAACTAGATCCTACAAGCCACAACTAAGAGTTGGCATGCCACAAATAAAGAACTCTGATGCTGCAATGGAGACTGAAGATCCCCCATGCCATGGCTAAGATCCAGTGCAGCCAAATATATATATATATATATATATTTTTTAGTATTTATATGTAATTAATAGTATTTTAAAAATTTAAAAAGTAAAAGTATTCTCATGGGGACTTCCCTGGCAGTCCAGTGGTTAAGTAAGCCTGCGTACTTCCACTGCAGAGACACGGGTTCCATTTATGATCAGGGAACTGAGATCCCACAAGGTACACACGGTAAAAAGTATTTTCACAAAGAGAACTCCAGGTCCAGATGGCTCCACTGAATTCTACTGGATATTTAAAAAAAAAACAATAGCAAACTCACACACAGTCTTTAAGAAAATAAAGGAAGAGAAGGGGATACTTAATCAATTCATTTCACAACAACAGCATTACTATGATGCCAAAACCAGCCAGAAGCATGACAAGAAAACTATAAATAAACTTGCCAACAGATTCAAAAGCTCTCAACAAAATATTAACAAGTCAGATCCAGCCATGAACAAAAAGGATACTACATCAAGACAAAGTGGGGCTTATCCCAGAAACATGAGTCAGGTTTAACGTTAAAATTATTTTTAAGTTTAAAGCTTGAGATTTAGAATTAACATAGAGCTTCAATAAGCATACATGGGGTAAATAATTGATAGAAGAATACTAATCCTCAAAACTATTGTCCTATTTTCTTCTAGCCTAATGGACTGGGACCTAGTCAGATAGATGGAGAGGACTGCACAGCTCAAGTCTAGAAAGTCTGTGCGTGACATCCCCCCACCCCCATCACAATGATTGGTTTCTGTGTGGGTCCTGTCGTAGGAAAGTTGAGCAAACGGAATTTTTCTCTTACTCTGGAGTCTGGCTCATACATATGTTATCTCTTGAATTGCTGCAACTGTTTTGCTATGGGTGAAGCTGACATATCATATTAAAAAGGCCAGTAAGAGGAAGATAAAAAGAAAATATAGAGATGAAGTCCACATCAAATCTTCACAAAGCCCTTTATACATTTGAACTTGTTGATAGAATTCAATTAATTCCAATCTTGGACAGATTATTTTTTATTAACTAAGTAATAAATAACCAAAGAAGAAAAAATCTGAAAGTACAGATAAGCCCACTTTATTGCTGTCGTATTTACCGCAGAAATTTGTTCATAATATTTAACTTACAAAATCTGAAATTAGTATCTGCATCATCCTCCTGAACAATATAGTCTCTAGAACACTTTAACTCTGATAACCCCTTATAATTTATAGCTGCATATTTTAGGTGTATCTTTTTTTAAGCCCCTCAAAAAAATCTTTTTACAATGTTTACTTAGACTTATCCATATTTTACATTTTGTTTCCTCACCTATCCCTGAATCAATTTCGGATCATGTTCTTCCATCTGAAGCACATATTTTAGAGCTTAGGTTAAGGATTATCAATTGCAAACTTGCAGGTTTTATTTGTCTGAAATGTCTTAGTTTCGCCTTGGTTTTGAAGCATGTTTTTGATAGGCATACAATTCCAGTGTGAGAGTTATTTTCTGTTTAGCACTTAAGATTATTCTTCCTACTGCTTTCCATGGTTGTCCTCAGTCTGTCTTTTCTTCATAATCTTCTTTTAAGTTTCCTTGTCACTGATGTTCTACATTTATCTACAATGTGACTGGCTGTGCTTTTTCTCTTAATTTATCCTATTTGAGAATTAATGCACATTTTGAATATTTGGATATATGTTCATGAGTTCTGGGAAGTTCGCTACTATTAACTCTTTTAATGTTTCCTCTGCCCGATTCTCTCTCATTTCTTTTGGAATTCCAGTTTGATGTATGTGAAGTCTTTTCACTGTCATTTTTGCCTCAGTATCTCTTTATATTTTCTGCCTCTTCATATCTCTGTACTACATCCTGCCTAATTTTCAATACTATCTTCCAGTTCACTAATTCTGACTTCAGCAGTGTCTAATCTGCTTCTAAACCAACCTGATTGTTTTTCAAGTATTACATTTTTTGTCATCTCCAGAGGTTATATGTGATTGATTTTCAAATTAGCTTGATCATCTTATAGTCTGTTATTCAAACATTGAGTAATTATTGAATACTCAAATTTAATAATTTGAATTATTAACTATTTGTTAATAATTCAAATAGTTAAAGGTTTTGTGGGTTACTGATTCTGCCATTTCTTTCTCATCATGGCTATGCTTCCTTGGGTATTTTGTGATTTTTGATGGTGAGTCTAGGAATTCTAGGAATTTATCTGTAGGACTTTTTTGATGCCTGAATTGAAAGTACCATCCTTCTGTGAGGATTTGTGTTTAGTTTCTCCAAACTGGTGGCTCAGACGGTAAAGTGTCTGCCTTCAATGCAGGAGACCTGGGGGGGGGGGAGATCCCCTGGAGAAGGAAATGGCAACCCACTCCAGTATTCTTGCCTGGAAAACCCCATGGATGGAAAAGCCTGGTGAGCTACAGTCCGTGGACTCACAAAGAGTCGGACACGACTGAGTGACTTCACTTCTCCAAACCCTAGGATGCTACTAATTTGGCATCCTTTTAAACTTAATATCTGCCTTGAGGTTTTTCAGACCAGGTAGGTAGCATATATTCAGGCTGTAATCCTTAGGAGTTGACATGTGGTTATGAAATCAGAGGAAAGAATTTTTCTCCTTCAACCAGTGTTAAAGTTTAAACAGTACAATTTTCCTTGAAGTTCCCTTACAAAATGGAGAGTAAGGTGGGTTTATTTCACTGTCACACTGATGAAGTGTATAGATCTACCATCAGTCTTCGTTTATTTTTACATTGAGTGTTCTGCATCCTAGTGAAATATAAGAGTCTCATAATTAGACCCCCCAATTTGAGAGGACCTTGGAGTTAATCTTTTGTCTCTTGTATTCCTCGAAATCTGAAAAGTAAAATTCAAATTCAAAAGATTTGGCAATTGCCCCCAGAGTCAAAGAGATTTTCAGCATCCAGGTTCATGCCTTCTCTTAGTTTTGACATCTTTGTATTTCATACTCTCTTGCCATCTCACTGATGTATTAAAACACAAACTTCTTATCTTTAAATCCAGTGTATTAGGGCTTTTTTTTTTTTTGGTTTGTTTTATAATGGGAGTGTCAGTCTGGGTATCTAGTTTATCATGTGGTCAGATATGGAAGTCCTTTTTACAAGTCTTCCATGCTATTCTATTAGCTGGAAGACTCTCTTTCCATAACGTGCCAGTTACAAATATCTCACCTCTCTTCCAAATTCACTCTTCATTGCCTGCTGTGCAATAATGCAGATGGGCCTTTAAACTAGCTTTTATTTGCCAGCTGTCATAATGCTAAACTTTGCCAACAGAGGCTGGTGCAGAGACACTGCAGGATGGAGGCCTTTATCTTCCAGGCCCAAACACAGTTTCCCCAGTGTCCGGCTGCTGTAGTGCACACCATTTCCAAGGCACCCACCTCCTGCAGTGTTGGTGACTTCAGCTCTGCCAACACCGGATTCCTGAAGCTCAGAAGGCGTCTTCGGCGAAGGCCTTCAGCAGCAAGGAACAGCCAGCAGCTGTCCCCAGGACCCAGTCAGGCTGTTTCCTAGCAGGATCCCTTCAGTGAGACACCTCCCTGGGAACAACTCCCCCCTGCATCCCAGAGACGTCTGTCACAGCAACTTCTCTGCCATTTCTGGCTCAGACCTGGAGTACGGGGGCAAAGGAGCCCTTTCTTGGGTGTATCGTGGGGTTGGGTAGTGGCTGGTCCTTACATCGGCTATATTCTTCAGAGGTCTCTTTACTTCTTTCAGGCCAATCCCTCCTTAATCATATCTTCTGCTTCTTTATATAACACTTTCCCTGTTTACTTCACTGGTTTTTATCTCCTGGTTCAATCCTGGCTGATGAACACAGCTTCATCCAGTAATTTCCTCTCTCCTCCTCAAGATTCAGTTCAGGCACCATCATTATTCTGGTTCAGGCATATTGAAATGAATCATACAAAACTGTTATTTTTTGTAGGTCAAAAATGGTTGAATATTGGCAGTTTCAGTGGTTCAAACTAATATTTTCTCTGTAGTTCTCACCAAATACCTCTGTCAGCACTTACCCCACTAATTGAAAATAACAGATTTTTAAACTATGTCACCTACTATAAGACACACTCTTGGGAATAATTTTTAATCTTTTATTCCTAATACCTAAATGCCTAATCCAATTCACAGTAATTACTATATGCTCAGAAAAAATACTGTTGAACTAACTGAATACTCACAAATCATTTAGCCTCTCAAATCTTCAATTTCTTCCTCTCCTAAATGGTATCATTAACACCTGCTCCATTTAACTCAAAAGTCTTAAGAAGGACTAAATGAATATTTGCTTCTACTTCCTAAACACAACTAAAGGCAGATCATGCTAGTAAATGTGTTATTTCATGTGGGAAAAAAAATGAAGAATTACTCTTTTAGTATGATTTTATTTTTCAAATATAATTAATTATAGAATTAAAGAACACAAAGAGCATAAAAAATAAAATTATTCAAAATATTACTAACCAGAGATAGAACTGTTAATAGTTTCATGTAATATTTCTAATACCTTTCTGTGAATATTTAAAAAAAATTATGAAAAAACTATATGTATATAGCTTTTTACCCTGTTTTTTCCATTCAGTGTAATGTTGTAAGAATATTTCTATGTCATTAAAGACCCTTTTAAAAACATGCTTTTATTGGCTATTATTCCATCACATGAATAAACCATTAAACATTTATAAAGTTATTTGGACACATGATGTTTAATTTTTTACAATTAAAATTATTAAGATAAACATTCTTACAAATACTTATGCACATCTCTCATTGTTTTCTTAAAAGAAATTAGTGGGAGGATATACTGAATCAAAGCATACAAATATTTCTATGGTTTTCTGAAACTACTGCCAAATTTCCTTCTAAAAACTGTGCATTAATTTGCACTCTAGCATGAGAATAGCATTTCAAAGCATATTCAATGAACAAATGGTTTGAAAAAAAATTGCCAATTTAGTTGTTGAAAATACTTTTTACTTTCACTTGTATTTCTTTTATTTTTAGTAATGTGCATATTTTCATGTTTATCTCTTTTGATGTTAAATATCTACACCCTATTTTATAAAAATTATGATCAACATATTTTTACTTTTTATTTTTAAAAGTTCTTTATATATTATGGCTACCTACCAATTTTTCATATATTTTGAACTTTCTTCCATACGATTTTCATTTTAATTATGATGCTTTACCGTCTGAGCTACCAGGGAAGCCCCACTTAATTACGATAGGTGTGTGAAATTAAAATTTTTTATAGTCAGTATCTTGGTTATATATTGAATATATAATCAATCTTTTTCCTGCATTAATTTATATTAAGAAGGTACCTCCCCATCCTGACATCAGAGAGTTACCTCTATTCTATTCTATCCTCTCCTATTTTATTATTTTAGTTTTTAGTATCACATGAGGCAGAGTATGACACTTTTTTCTAAAAATATAATATATACTTATTCCTTGATAATTTGAAAGTTAAGGCTAATATATTTGCAAAATCTGTAAATATTACCAGGCATCTGGTGAGCAGGGTAGCTGGGATTTGGAGGGACTGAGCTGCCATGTGCTTTTAAAAAAACCTAATACTGTAATAAATATGGATTTGCTTTGTTTTATGATTGTCTGATAAAGTGTACAGTGTCCATAATGGTCAAGTCCTTTATTACTCACAAGTCTTTTATTATTTATTATTTTCATTAAAGAGATCATTGTTTTCAACATGTGAGTGAATCCTATCTGCTACTGTGAATATTCTCAGCTTATAGATGGTAGGCATGTTAAGAGTCAGCTGTCTTTTGAATTTGAAATACATTTGACCCTAAAAGGAAGGTTTAGAGCGCCGACAATATGCACAGTCAAAAATCTGCATATAACTTAGAGTTGACTCTCTATAACTACAGTTCCTCTGGATGTGTGATTCTGCATTTGCAGATTCAAACAACAGGGGATTATGCAGTAGTGTAGTATTTACTATAAAAAAAAAAGGCAGCATACAAGTGGACTCACACAGTTCAAACCCATACTGTCCAAGGGTCACCTGTGCCGTCTTTGCTCAAAAAGGATTATGTTTGTGAAATGTTATTGTTGCTTAGTCACTAAAATGTGTCCAACTGTTTTGCAATCCCATGGACTATAGCCTGTCAGGCTCCTCTGTCCATGAGATTTCCCAGGCAAGAACACTGGAGTGGGTTGCCATTTCCTTCTCCAGGGGATCTTCTCGACTCAGGGATTGAACCCACGTCTCCTGCATTGGCGGGTGGATTCTTTACCAGTGAGCCACCAGGGAAGCCCATCTGTTTGTGAAATATCTGGCAATAATTCCAGTGGCGCAGATGGATGTAAATTGTAGCTTTACAAGACAGTCTCCTTACCTCATTCTTCTAGTTTCTAATTCATTCTACTTTTCTTGCTTGCCACAATTTGAGTTGGGTTATATGAGGACTAAGGATGTTTCTGGGGTGTTCTACTTAGGTATGACATATATTTTTGTGGAATGTATTAAAATTGCCCAGGAGATTTTGGAAACTCCCCTACACTGGAGTTTGATATTCATTTCCCAGCAGCAACCCAAAATATCCTCAAGGCTTCATGGAAACACAGAACGGATCAAAGGTCTTATTGAAAACAACAAACTGCCATGTTGGGTGATTTACTCAGAAAAAAGAACTTTAAAAATATTCAATAGTGCATCGACTCTCTCAGAGGCCTGGGGACCAGGATTAGAGGCTCTCCCCCCGCAGGCAAAGTGCCCCCAAACATGCTGAAGAACCGGCTTCATGATGTGGCTGCCACTGCAACTGCCACTACCCCATTACCAGGATGCATTCTGAGCAGCTCCTGCTTCTTCACATCCTGACTTTGACTCAAGAGTCCAGAGTAGATGAATCTGATTGGTTGGAATTTATGATTTAGCAGCAAGGAAGGCTTAGAAAGTGATTTGCTATTATTTTTAGTGCCTAAGGTGAGAGCTGCCCATCTTCTGAGGAAGGGATATGGATACTCACTAGACACAAAGAATGTAAAATGTCCATCCTCTAGACTAAATTAGATGAACAGCTAGTGTTTTTACAAGAATCTGGACATTGGGTGACCAGACGTTCTCAAAGGGATTGATAATACGCCATATACCATTTTGAACTACTTATAGAAACCTATCATGTATAAGGCACGATACACTATGTAACAAACTCTTGCTGTCCTTGGGAGACTACAGTCTAGTTGTGGAAGCAAGACTTATATCAATAAGATCTTTAAAGGTTGTAATCAAAACACAAGAGCAATGCATACTCCATAACTGCTGTTCCAAGCAGAACCTGAAGGGAGGACTTGGGTCAGGCAGTCTACTTTGGAAGTGATCCCAGGAAGCAAAAGTGAGGGGGTCAGAAAAATGCATGGGAAAAAGAGGAAAAGTCAACATAATAGTACCATTTAGAGGTCATTGCTGTGGACAAAGAGGGTTAATTTCTGCCAGGATCTCTAAGAAATGTGTTGCCGTTGTTCAGTTGTTGAGTCACACCTTACTCTTTGCGACCCCATGAACTGCAGCACACCAGGTTTCCCTGTCCTCCACTATCTCCCAGAGTTTGCTCAGATTCATTTCCGTTGAGTCAGTGATGCTATCGAACCATCTCATCCCCTGCTGCCCTCTTCTTTTGCCTTCAATCTTTCCCAGCATCAGGGTCTTTTCCAATGAGTCAGTTCTTCGCATCAGGTGGCCAAGTATCGGAGCTTCAGCCGCAGCATCAGTCCTTTCAATAAATATTCAGGGTTGCTTTTCTTTAGGACTGACTGGTTTGATCACCTTTAAATCCAAGGCACTCTCAAGAGTCTTCTCCAGCACCACAATTCGAAGGCATCAATTCTTCAGCACTCAGCTTTCTTGATGGTACAACTCTCACATCCATACATGACTACTGGAAAAAAACATAGCTTTGACTATACGGACTTTTGTTGGTAAAATGATGTCTTTGCTTTTGTCTAGGTTTGTCTAAGAAGTATACAGAATAGAAATGTCCATAGCAGGTAAAAATATTTATCCACTAGCTCCCACACCCTATTGATGAAAGCTTTCCCCAGGAACGATAACTCTCCCACACTTTCAGGCTGGGCTTGTTCACAGCACAAGTCCCCTTGTGCTGGAGAAAGCTTAGTGAGGGAGGGAACTTGAAGCAGATGAGCTGGAATGAGGTAAGTCTGAGCTTGCAGGAGCCCTTCTACCACAACTGCAGCTGAAATCAGAGGTGAGACAATGGGAGGTGATAAGGGCACTAGAGGTGCTTGTTAACAACTGTCAACCTACAGAAATACTTGATAGAGGTGATGCATTCAAATGAGCACAGGGTTGCCGCAGGCCTGAGTGTTTGTGGAGGCTTCCTCAGGAGGCTGGATTCCAACTGAGCCTGGAAAGAATTGATGGAATTTCTCATGCTAGAAATTTTGCAACACAGGAAGACTGGAGTTTTCCAAAGTCTGGCTGTGCTAAAGGCAGCCATTATCTATTCCTGTGCATTATACCCCCATGATTCAGCCTATATGCTGAGTAACATCACAGTGAGGCGATGGCATTTAGGCATCTTTCAAATACCTGCCTGGGCTTTGACACCAAAAAGTATTCCCTCAATTCAAGTGATTTTAGAGTACTAGAAATTACAATAAAGTTAACAGCGGTTATTTAGTCCCTGTGAACAAAAAGCACAGCCCATGACAATTTAACTTAAAGATAATTTTGACAAACTAAGATACTGCCGCTGAGTAAAATAGGTGACGCATTTCCCTCTGAATTTTCTTTTTTTTTTTCCCTCTGAATTTTCATAGCCTAGCTTATAAGGACTCTGTAAAACAAAAATAAACTTCTTACATTTAGCCATCATGTCAAAGTGTTTACAATCTTAATGTAAAATGCAAGTGTTTCAGTAAATATTTTTTCATTCACCTCATCTTTGTTATTGTTGTCAGTGACGTCAACTCATATTGGAATAAATAAAACTCCATTTCTCTTAAAAGGTATATGATACTGACTTTATCTAAACCCATCTTGCATACTCCCTACTGTGTTTTCAGACATACAAACAGCAGACTTACAAATGCATAAGGTTATTGGCTTATCTCCTTCCTCCTTTGATACGGACTCCCTGCCACTGAACTGGGATTCCTTACTCCTTTCTCCTCTTTTCCCCCCTGTGAAAAATCTCTTTATGAACAACTGCTAACCTGACTTAAGGTGATAACACTATAGAAAGGCATAGAAATATATACAAGAATCCCATGGCCTCAGATCCCACCCATTCCCCTTTGCCCTCAGGTCAGTGATGGCCCTGTGTGAGTGTTCTGTGCCCTGTCCACCCCTACCTTCTTCCTCTTTCATCATCTCAGATGAAGGGAATTCCCACCAGAGACAACTGCTTACACTTACAAGTCCTTTAAAAATGTCTTTCTTCTTTCCTTCCCTTCTCCAACTTTTGACAGTTTCCTCAGGGAAATGCCTAACTCTTTGCTCAGTGAAATGAGATAATATTCCTGAATCCAATCTGTAAATTGTAAAGCAAAAAACAAAGGTTATTGCTATCACTTACGATCTCCCCAAATAACCCAAGTTAGGACTGATGAGTAGAGCCCATGATATGTGTTTCAAAAAAAGAGAGAAAACTCAAAAGTTTCATAAATAAACTCTCCTTTATCATTCCAAAAGTATACATAGTAGTTGAGAAATGTACTAATATATAGAAATAGAAAATAAAACATCTGACCTAAATCTGAGCACCCAGAATTAGCCCATTTTTTGGCTCTCTTTTTATCTATGCATGTTTTCTTACAGGTATGGCCTTGGCTGGGCTTCCCCAACAGGTCAGCTGGTAAACAATCTGCCTGCAATGCAGGAGACCCTGATTTGATTTCTGGGTCGGGAAGTTAACTTGGAGAAGGGATAGGCTAACCCACTCCAGCATTCTTGGGCTTCCCTGATGGCTCAGCTGGTAAAGAATCCCCCTGCAATGCGGGAGACCTGGGTTTGATCCCTGGGTTAGGAAGACCCCCTGGAGGAGGGCATGGCAACCCACTCCAGTATTCTTTTTTTTTTTCTTTTTTTTTTAAACTTATTTGGTTGCACGAGGTCTTAGTCGAGGCATGTGGAATCTAGTTCCCTGCCCAGGGACTGAACCTGGGCCCCTGCATCGGATGCACAGGATCTTAACCACCGGACCACAGGGAAGCCCCCCCTCCAGTATTCCTGCCTGGAGAATCCCCACGGACGGAGCAGCCTTGCGGGTACAGTCCACGGAGCCGCACACTCAGACAAGACTGAGTGACTAAGCACAAAAACATGGTCATGTCTATAATTTTGCAGCCTGCCCTTTCAGTTAACATCATAGGGTAAAAACTCCTAATAGTATTACATACTCCCATTACATCCTGCAGAAGTAATATTGTACTGAAATTTTACACAATAAAAATGCCAGCACAATTAAGCTCTTAAATCTTTGAAGGTATTCAGACATCCAGAATTTAAAACATCCATAAATTTTTCCAACTATCTCTTCTAATTAAACATACCTTCACTCAAGCTATTAAAAATAAATATATGCACATTACATAGTTTAATTTATGGTATATAATTATATCTCAGTAAGTCCCTTGGACTGCAAGGAGATCAAACCAGTCCATCCTAAAGGAAATCAGTCCTGAATATTCATTGGAAGGACTGATGCTGAAGCTGAAGCTCCAATACTTTGGCTACCTGATGCAATGAACTGACTCACTGGTAAAGACCCTGATGCTGGGAAATACTGAAGGCAGGAGAAGAGGACAATAGAGGATGAGATGGTTGGATGGCAACACCAATTTGATAGACATGAGTTTGAGCAAGCTCCAGGAGTCGGTAATGGACAGGGAAGCCTGGTGTACTGCAGTCCATGGGTCACAAAGAGTTGGACAGGACTGAGCAAGTGAACTGAACTGAAAGCAGATGCTAAAAAAATAGCAAAAAATACAAACCATGTCCCCCAAATGTGATATTTTAATTAATTGATTGGGTGACAGGATGATTTGTTGAAATATTAATTTGTGTTTTGGCCCATGCATTTTTCTTTACCCTCAATCCAGATGTTAGTCTCAAGACTTTGAATTTTTGTTCTTCAGAGGTATTTGCATGACCAATAAAAGCTGCATGAACCAACTTTGACTTCCAACTTGCATAAAAATCTAAACTCACTGAAAAGCTTATGCATTTCTTAAAGATGGACAGGAGAGAGGGAGTATCCTTTGAAAGTAACTAGAGGTGAAAAGGAGGGCTGTTCTCAACTCTGGGAAAAGTCAACAGAACCCTGAGGCAGCTGGCACTGGACTGGGTACCTGCCAGGGCTAGATGCCCAGCACTAGTGTAACCTGGATCACCCAAACTTGCCATACCTCACCAGGGTCATCAAATTATTCACTTGAACCCATAAGACAGAAGGCCCTCAGGGGCTGGTACAGGTCCCAGTGGAAACTAGGGTTGACTGTGGGGTCAACAGAACGCTTCCCAGGAACTTTGTGATTTTAAGAGAACCAGGCAATTTTGCCTGAACCCTTGCAGTAAGCACAAATTAAAGCTATCAACAGCCTGGAAGCCAATGATGTGGACGCAGGTTTAAACTGGCTTATAAGACAAAAAGAGATGCAATTGTTTTCATTAAGAGCATTCCTGTTCGCTATGGGCTTCCTTAGAGGCTCAGATGGTACAGAATCTGCTTGCAACCCAGTAGACCCAGGTTCAATGCCTGGGTCGGGAAGATCCCCTGGAGAAGGGAATGGCTACCCACTCCAGGATTTTTGCCTGGAGAATTCCTGGACTGAGAAACCTGGTGGGCAAGAGTCCATGGGGTCACAAAGAGTCAGACACGACTGAGCTACTAACAAAACGTGTTCACTTTACTAGTACTATAACCATATAGATTGCAATTGTTTTCTAAGTATCATCTCATATATGATATTACTACTATGACATTACTTTCTTTTTTAAAGAAAGTCTTTTTTCTCCCACAATGGAGTCAGTTCAGTTCAGTCACTCAGTTGTGTCTGACTCTTTGCGACCCCAAAGGCTGCAGTATGCCACGCCTCCCTGTCTATTACCAACTCCCAGAGTTTACCCAAGCTCATGTCCATAGAGTTGGTGATGCCATCCAATCATCTCATCCTCTGTCGTCCCCTTCTCCTTCTGCCCTCAATCCTTCCCAGCATCAGGGTCTTTTCCAATGAGTCAGCCCTTCACATCAGATGGCCAAAGTATTGGAGTTTCAGCTTCAACATCAGTCCTTCCAATGAACACTCGGTACTGATATCCTATTGGATGGACTGGCTGGATCTCCTTGCAGTCCAAGGACTCTCAAGAGTCTTCTCCAACACCACAGTTCAAAACCATCAATTCTTCTGTGCTCAGCTTTCTTTATAGTCCAACTCTCATATCCATACAGGACTACTGGAAAAACCACAGCTATATTACTCTATTTTAAACCTGGAAGGGATCTTGTAGAACTAGGACATCTCATCATTACAGACTAAAAACTTGAACCTGAAGAAGGTTAAGTGAATCCTTCAGAGTCACAGTTTAAACCTGAGGTAGAATCGAGTGTCCTCACTCTTAGGCAGTGCTGTCTCAAAGCAGGGTCTGTAGTCACGACCTTAGAGTGCTAGGAGAGTTTAAGAATTTTCTACAGTTTGTTGTGATCCACACAGTCAAAGGCTTTTTTTTTTTTCCCCCAATAAAGCAGAAGTAGCTGTTCTTCTGGAACTCTCTTGCTTTTTCGATGATCCAATGGATGTTGACAATTTGATCTCTGGTTCCTCTGCCTTTTCTAAATCCAGTTTGAACATCTGGAAGTTCTCAGTTCACGTACTGTTGAAACCTCGCTTGGAGAATTTTGAGCATTAATTTGCTAGCATGAGAAATGAGTGCAGTAGCGTGAACATTCATTGGCATTGCCTTTCTTTGGGACTGGGATGAAAACTGACCTTTTCCAGTCCTGTGGCCACTGCTAAGTTTTCCAAATTTGCTGACATATTGAGTGCAGCACTTTCACAGCATCATCTTTTAGGATTTGAAACAGCTCAGCTGGAATTCCATCACCTCCAATAGCTTTGTTTGCAGTGATGCTTCTTAAGGCCCACCTAATTTCGCACTACAGGGTGTCTGGCTCTAGGTGAGTGATCACACCATCGAAGTCATCTGGTTAAGTTATCTATTAAGATCTTTTTTGTACAGTTCTTCTGTGTATTCTTGCCACCTCTGCTTAATATCTTCTGCTTCTGTTCGGTCCCTACCATTTCTGTCCTTTATTGTGCCCATCTTTGCATGAAATGTTCCCCTTGTATCTCTAATTTTCTTGAAGTGATCTCTAGCCTTTCTCATTCTATGGTTTTCCTCTATTTCTTTTCATTGATCACTTAGGAAGGCTTTGCTATCTTTCCTTACTATTCTTTGGAACTCTGCATTCAGATGAATATTTAAGAAGCAACAGTTAGAACCAGACATGGAACAATGGACTGGTTCCAAATTGGGAAAGGAGTACGTCAAGGCTGTATATTGTCACCCTGCTTACTTAACTCATATGCAGAGGACCTCATTCAAAATGCTGGGCTGGATGGGGTCAAGACTTCCAGAACAAATATCAATAACCTCAGATATGCAGATGATATCACTCTTATGGCAGCAAGCGAAGAGGAACTAAAGAGCCTCTTGATGAAAGTGAAAAAGGAGAGTGAAAAGCTGGCTTAAAACTCAGCATTCAAAAAACTAAGATCATGGCATCCGGTCCCATCAGTTCATGGCAAATAGATGGGGAAACAGTGGAAACATTGACAAACTTTATTTTCCTGGGCTCCAAAATCACTGCAAATGATGACAGCAGCCATGAAATTAAAAGACCCTTGCTCCTTGGAAGAAAAACTATGACCAACCTAGATGGCATATTAAAAAGTAGAGACATTACTTTGCCAACATAGGTCCATCTAGTCAAAGCTATGGTTTTTCCAGTAGTCATGTTTGGCTGTTAGAGTTGGACTATATAGAAAGCTGAGTGCCGAAGAATTGATGTATTTTAACTGTAGTGTTGGAGAAGATTCTTGAAAGTCCCTTGGACAGCAAGGAGACCAAACCAGTCCATCCCAAAAGAAAATAGTACTGAATATTCATTGCAAGGACTGATGCCAAAGCTGAAGCTCCAATACTCTGGCCAGCTGATGCGAAGACCTGACGCCTTAGAAAAGACTCTGATGCTGGGAAAGACTGAAGGCAGGAGAAGAAGGGGATGAAGAGGATGAGATGGTTGGATGGCATCATCAACTTAATGGACATGAGTCTGAGCAAATTCCAAGAGTTTGTGATGGTCAAGGAAACTTGCTGTGCTGCAGTCCATGGGGTTGCAAAGAGCTGGACAAGACCCAGTGACTGAACTGAGATGGATGAGCTATCAAATCCCACCAGACGGCCTTATAGCTGTCTTCTCTTTAGACAGAGTTGTTGAGCTGGATCATCATCACAGGTTTAGTTGTGGTAAAGCCTGGCTTTAATGCAACTCACTTGAGGAAAGTGGGCTTTAAAGTTTGGACAGATCACCAAACATGTAATTGCAACCCAAGTCACACACTTAGTGTGGCCATTCTCCCAAGAACAGCTGTAAGCAACTGTCATCATTAACGGATATTGTGTAAGAAAACCACATTCTTCCCTCGTTTGTTTCTTTTTTCCTATAATGATCTTAGAAAGACGCATTTGACCTACATTTCTACTAATTCTATAACATAAGGATAATGTAGTTCAGAAGTGAAGGACAGAGGAAACAAAAACAAAGGATGTGAAAGTCAGAAATACTGTGAAATAAATAGATATGACACATGTAATGTGCAAAGGTTAACAGTGCATAAGGCCTTCCCTGGTGGCTCAGTTGGTAAAGAATCTGCCTGCAATGCAGGAGCCCCCAGGTTCAACTGCTGGGTTGGGAAGATCCCCTGGAGAAGGAAATGGCAACCCACTCCAGTATTCTGGCCTGGAGAATACCATGGATTGAGCCTGGAAGGATACCTTCCAAGGGGTTGCAAGAGTCGGACATGATTTAGTGACTAAACCACCATGCATGTGATAATGCATACAATTATAAGGAAGTAGATGCTTTTTGCTAGTTGTACATGGGTTAGAAAAATCAGAATGGAGTCACATAACTGTGCGTGGTTTATTTTGACACGTGCAGAACTGTTCTTTTCATCGTCATTCTTTCCATGTTGGTTAAACATTTGTTACGCATTTTGTCACCATTGAAGCGCTTTTCCTACTCACTAACTTAGAAGCAATTTAAGCAATTTTAAATTCCCACTCTGGGAAAATAAAAATGCCATTAGGAGAAAACATATTTACTGTGATTTATTCCTATCAATACATTGTAATTCAAAAGGTATTTTCCTGATTACATCTTTGTTCAATAATTTGCAACTACACAGTATACTTTTTGTTGAAGGAATCAAATGTAATGTTTATCTTATAACTTCAGTAAATTTTGTTATCTGTTCGGGCTTTATTTATGAGAATGTTTTTTCTCATTATAAAAACATAAATATGTTAACAGTTCTCTCTGACAGATTATTTTGTGATATTACCAGGTCACAAATGTTGAAGTTAAAAGTTCAGAAATAGGGATTTCTGGGACAAATTAGAGGTATGATCATAATAGATTAAAAAATACTATATGTAAAATAGATAAGCAGCAAGAAATGACTGTATAGCACAAGGAATTATACCCATTATCTTATAATAGCTTATAATGGAATATAATCTGCCAAAGTAGTAAATCACTACGCTGTACACCTAAAAAGTGAAAGTGTCAGTCACTTAGGTGTGTCCTACTCCTTGAGACCCTGCCAGGACTGTAGCCCACCAGGCCAGGCTCGTCTGTCCATGGAATTCCAGGCAAGAATACTGAAGTGGGTTGCCATTCCCTTCTCCAAGGCATGTTTCCAACACAGTGATTGAACCAAGGTCGCCTGCACAGCAGGTAGATTATTTATCATTGTAAGTCAACTATAATTCAATTAAAATAAATGACTTTTTACTTTTAAAAAAGGAAGAGAGGTCAGTGCTCAGCCAGCAGCCCTGGCAAGACCTCATAGGGTTGAGGACCTCTGAGGAGTTTTCTCGTCCCAGTATCAGGTCCTGAGTGTGGTGGGATCAGAAACCTGATTTTGTCAAAGCACCCAGACTTGATCAATTCAACTAATCCTATTTAATAAATTCTCAAGGGATTGATCTATAAACCCAGGTGCAGATTTATTTCTTTATAATAGTAGTAAGAGCTTGGGCTATGAAGTCAGCAGAAGTGGTTTCTGATCCAGGCTCACCACTAGTAACTCTGAGGGCAAACTGCCCTCTAAATTTCTCTTGAGACTCAGTATTTGCATCTGTAAAAAGCAACTGTCATGAGGATTAGAAGAAATGTATGAAGCGCCTAACACAATGCCCAGTTTGCGGTGAACGTCGGTTATCAGGATGAGCGGAGAAGACAGGCTGCAGGAACCATGAGGATTAGACATACTAGTCAATCAGAGACATCTGCAGAGAATTAGGAGGCATGTGCTTAGGGGAGGATCAGAGTAAAGTGTATTGAGTAGAATATTATAAAAGCTTGAGCCTTCAAGCCATGAGGATGTAGTAGCCATATCCCTCTGCACTAGGGATACGGCTATTTGGCGGACAGGATAAGTTGTTTCTATTCCAGTACCTAGAACAGTGCCTGGCAGATGGTACGTAATAAAGAGTAAATGGATAAACTGGTCGAGTACCCCAACCCAGAGGACAGTGATAATTTTTTGGTCTTCGGTTCACCTATTTCTGGACTCAATACAGGCATTACTCTCTCCCACGTCTCTTCAGTTCCCACACTATATGACCACAGAATTTCTTCAGTAATATAATCAAATGTTTCACAGATTTCCCCATTACATCAATCACATTTAGACATTGTCTAATTAAACTCAAATCACGTTGTCATTCACTGTAATCATATTTCAAAATTCTGTGAGTTCTTCATTATAATCGAACAAGCATTTAAGGTAGAGACTGGCTAAACACTCCTCAAAGTCGTGGCTTCCTTTTCCTGGGCACACAGCTAGATTGTTTCTCATGGCCATGACTGAGATTTGACCATTGGTAAGTGTGCACAAGTGATGTACATTTCTTCCTTTCCTGGTCCGTAAAATCTTCCTATTTAAATCAGCTCCCTTGTCCCTGGCCTGGGTAGAGTGGCACCGGGTTGGCTGTCTCATGTCAGGGGACAAAACAACTCCTTGTTTATCCCACATTGGCTTTTGCTCTGTGCCCATGCCTGGCTCGTGCCCTGGACACGTGGGAAAAAAAAAAAAAAATCAGCTCCCTATCTCCCTCTGTCCAGATGAATGCAGAGAATCCTGTGGCCCCAGGAGATGGTAGAATCAACGAAAGGAAAAGCCTGGGTCTCTAAATAATCATATGGGCCAAAGTCTGCCTCTCTCCTCATCATCACATGCACACATATCAACCTCCATTGGATTGTGATGTGAATGAGAAACAGATCTTTATCCTATCAAGTTATTGGGACTTGGGGGTTATGCTTCTAGCAGTTACCATGTTCCGACTAACTTAGAATCATAATCATGTCACTTTATTGATTTTTATTTTAACTACGCATATATATTTCTTGAGAATATTAAAAAGTATATCTTGAGAACTTGGAACGATTCATTTTTTTCTCCTGTGTTTCATATTTACATGGTTACCCAAGCATGTCCTCTTTCTTCTGTCCTCTTAGTCACCCATATCACACCAAATCAATCAATCAGCAATCAATTCTGCTGCTAAATATTCATTACTCTTCATCCCCACTATCTGTACCTGTTTATTAGACCCCTGAGTTTCCCACCTGGATCACTGAAATAACCTTCTATAGTTTCTACTTGTCTTCAGTCTTTTATTTCTTCATCAGCCAGACTTTGCCAGACTGGTCTTTGTGACATACAAATTTGATTCCATCATTTCTTTGCTTAAAATTCAGTAACTCCCCATCACCTCCCAATTGATGTCCAAAAAAACTAATCTTCTTTTAGAGCCTTTTTGCTTACATCTTCCTTATCACACACCCTAAGCTATTAAAGCTCAATGATTTCCAAGTGTGAGCTTAAAATATCTGGTTTACCAGGCATTACTGCAAAGAGTTTTGGAATTTAGAAGTAGTTCAGGCATCATCTGCTGACTAAACAAATGATATAGCTTAAACACATATGCATTACCACTGAATTAACATGAATGCAGTATATGTGAGCTACTTTTATCACCATCCTTTTCCAAATGCATTTATTTGCTATTATGATTAATAAAATTCCTTTTGAATGAAACTATTTGTAATATATTTCTCAGTTATAGGATATTAAATAAAACTACTGTCATGTGCATTGGAGGCCTAATATTTTCGTGTTAAAAAGGGAGCCACTCGACTATTTGGAAATTACTGCTGTAGCCAACCCAAACCATCTGCAATTCTTTGAATGGGCAGTGACATTGATTCTGTATATGTGGTGGATTCTGTGGTTTGGCTTGATCAACCTCCATCCCACCTTACTTAGAAGTAAGTAAGCGTGCCTTCCTCTGCTGCAGAGACTAGAAAGCTAATGGCTTTCTTTCTTAAAATTTTTGCAGCAAGAGCTCTGAATGCACAAAATAAATGTGCTCCTGTGAGATTTAGAAATTTAAAACAGAGCTGAGGCCACGCTCCTGCTCTCCTGGCGGTCTTTCTATTGGCAAAGCAATTTTGCAGAGATCCTCTGCTCTAACAGTCCAGTGGCAGCAGCGTCAGGACTACCTTCCTGATCCTTATCAGAGGATGGCAATGTATTCTTGGTCTGAAGCAGTCCAGGGATGGCCTCAAGGGGACAGTGCTATAGTCTTTTGGGAATCACTCCTGGTAGGCCAGCCTACAGCCTATTCTGGTCCTTCCATGATTTTGTCCTAATCCCCCATGAATCTTTACTTTCTTAAAATGACCACATTGCTTTCTGTTTCCTGTACTGAGCCCTGATGAACACAAGTCTTGGAAAATATTGCTCTGACATGGGATCATGTCCCCTCTCAGCCTCGCATATTCTTGCTCTCAGTTCAAGAGTGTTCTTTTCTAGGAAGCATTTACCAACCTCTGTAGCTGAGTCAAAGACCTTCTTTTCCGTCCCAGTCATAATCCTAGGATGGTGCTTCTCACTACTATATAACAATGGTCTATATTTGTCCACTGTTGGTACTGCTTAGTTGCTGAGTTGTGTCTGACTCTTTTGGGACCCCATGGACTATAGTCCACCAGGCTCCTCCTGTCCATGGGACTTCCCAGGCAAGAACACCGGAGTGGGTTGCCATTTCCTTCTCCAGGGGATCTTCCTGACCCAGGGATCGAACCGCGTCTCCTGTATTGGCAGGTGGATTCTTTACCACTGAGCCACCAGGGAAGCCCTCACATTTGTCTATTACTTTTCTAAAGAAGTTAACTAACAAAGCCTGTTCGTGTTACTCATTTGTTCCCAGGCTGGTGCACTGTAAGGACTCATGAAGTGAATGAATGTAGAAATAGGAATGTCCATGAATAACAACTAACAACCCATAGAGAAGGAAACACAGTAGTGTGAAAGGACGTGTAGTTTTTCTTGCAAAATGGTACCATGTGCAAGTATATTTAAAATAAGGATGGCCTGAAATGTCATAAATCTATATATGTTCTCCTTAGACCCTTAACAAAGACAACCATATGGGCTAGACCAAAGATTGGCAATTTTTCTCTGTAAAGCTCCAGACAGTAAATATTTTAGGCTTTGTGGGCTATATAATCTTTGTCGCAACTACTCAACACAGCCATTTTCAAGAGAAAGCAGCCATGTTGAGAGTTTGAAAACTGACTCCAGACACAGGAGGCATAGAGACTGAAGACAGACACTGGCCACTCCAGAGTGGTAGGTGACAGGTTTAATGAGCCACGGTGAGGTGTGGTGAGGAAAGCCACGTGAGGCGAGGTGAGGAAAGTCACGTGAGGCGTGGTGAGGAAAGCCACGTGAGGTGTGGTGAGGAAAGTCACGTGAGGTGAGGTGAGGAAAGTCAAGTGAGGTGAGGTGAGGAAAGCCACGTGAGGTGAGGTGAGGAAAGTCACGTGAGGTGAGGTGAGGAAAGTCACGTGAGGTGAGGTGAGGAAAGTCACGTGAGGTGAGGTGAGGAAAGTCACGTGAGGTGAGGTGAGGAAAGTTACGTGAAGTGAGGTGAGGCGGGGGCCGTAGGTCTCCACACCCCCCGCCAGAATCTTAAAATTTTATACAGAGACCTTACCTGGGTTCAGTCAATCATATATTCGGTCCTTACGGTCTCAACATCTTAGTCTCCCAAGGCTTCGACCTTAGAACAGCTCTCACTGAGGGAACGGTGGGCGGAAGGACATTCCGAGACAGGGGGGCGTGTGTGGCACCTCGAAATGTGCCGGACCCACGTGCAGGTCAACCCGTGGTCACGCCGTTTCTGTGACCTTCTCCAGTGTAAGCACGTGTGCACACACTCACATAAAACAGGTAATTTATAAGTAATGGGAATGATTGCGTGTGGTCCTGTAAATCTTTATCTATGAACACTAAGATGTGAATTTCATATAATTTTCATGTCAAAAAACATTCTTCTGGGATTTTTTTTTCAAGCATTACAAAAATGTAAAAGCTATATAAAAATAGGTCGGGGTCGGAGTGAGTAATAAGGGTGAGCATATTTGGCCTGCGGGCAGTGGTTTGCAAGTCGCTGGTTTAGGAGATTATGGAAAGATCTTGGTTTATAGTTTGGAGAGACTTTATTATTAATATTATTGCTGTTTTTTGGTAGATCTTTGTATGTCTTTCAATTTCTTCTCATGTAAAATGAAGATTATATTATGTAATAACATATTACTAATATGATTAATTCTGATATTATAATAGAACTGGACATGGAACCACAGACTGGTTCCAAATAGGAAAAGGAGTACGTCAAGGCTGTATATTGTCACCCTGCTTATTTAACTTATATGCAGAGTACATCATGAGAAAGGGTGGGCTGGAGGAAGCACAAGCTGGAATCAAGATTTCCCAGAGAAATATCAATAACCTCAGATATGCAGATGACACCACCCTTATGGCAGAAAGTGAGGAAGAACTAAAGAGCCTCTTGATGAAAGTGAAAGAAGAGAGTGAAAAAGTTGGCTTAAAGATCAACATTCAGAAAACTAAGATCATAGCATCTGGTCCCATCACTTCATGGCAAATAGATGGGGAAACAATGGAAACAGTGGCTGACTTTATTTTTGGGGGCTCCAAGATCACTGCAGATGGTGACTGCAGCAACGAAATTAAAAGACGCTTACTCCTTGGAAGGAAAGTTATGAGCAACCTAGACAACCTATTAAAAAGCAGAGACATTATTTTGTCAACAAAGGTCCATCTCGTCAAGGCTCTGGTTTTTCCAGTAGTCATGTATAGATGTGACAGTTGGACTATAAAGAAAGCTGAATGCCGAAGAATTGATGCTTTTGAACTGTGGTGTTGGAGAAGACTTTTGAGAATCCCTTGGACTGCAAGGAGATCGAACCAGTCCATCCTAAAGCAGATCAGTCCTGGGTGTTCATTGGAAGGACTGATGTTGAAGCTGAAGCTCCAATACTTTGGAGACCTGATGCGAACAGCTGACTCATTTGAAAAGACTCTGATGCTGGAAAAGATTGAAGGTGGGAGGAGAAGGGGATGACAGAGGATGAGGTGGTTGGATGGCATCACCGACTCAATGGACATGGGTTTGGGCAGACTCTGGTAGTTGGTGATGGTCAGGGAGGCCTGCGTGCTGCGGTTCATGGGATTGCAAAGAGTCAGACATGACTAAGTGACTGAAGTGAATTGGAAATGTTTTGAGGCCTTGAGGACAGGGCTTGTCACTTGTAGGTCTCTTGAAGTTCCTAAGTACTGGATTAATTTAAGTGTTTGACAGATAACATATAATAGTAAGGCCTTGAAGTTCTAGGTGTTTGGCAAAACTGTCAGTGAGCAGTATGTGTTTGGCAAAACTGTCAGTGAGCAGGTATGAATATTCTCCCCTTCATTTATTGCAAGAAAGGGAAGGAGGCAAAAATAATATGTAGAAGATTACCACCCCACTTTTGTTCCCATCCAAAAATGGACAAATCACCTTAATTGTAGTTTTCAATAAAGCAGATGTCAAGAGATTATAAGCCCACACATCATACCTGTTTTAGTTTCTAGGAGAAATTTTTTCTTGGGAGTATTTGAAAGACTTGAATTAGAGAGGTGGAAGGGACACCTCCCTCTACTCCCAGTTCACAGGTAAGAGTGTATTGGACGTAGACTGTTAAAGGATAGTTAGTGGCAGGACACTCAAGTGCTCTTTTTACTTTATCAGGCTTTAAAAAAAAATTATGCTGCTTTCTTTTAATAAAAAGTGTCTAAGGTTAGGTCTAATCATGGGTTTACAACTAAATCATGTGCCTCCCTGAGTTGCAAAGGATTTCTGTTATATAAAACACAGAGATATATCATACAAAACCCAATTTCTTATTTTTTATTGATGACATTAACCATCACCCAAGACCGTAAATCAAGGATTGTGAGAGATGAAGATTCTATAACCTTAGAGACTGAGTCCAAAAGAGAGAAGCAGAAAAACCGCTCTTGCCACCTAATGGGCAAGCATCACTAAGCTGTTTTCTACTGCCCTCCTGTTGTATTTGAGAAATTAAGGAATAACACCCTACTTCTTTTAGGCACTCCAGCCTCTCAGTTTTGCCTAAAACTGCCCAAGTATAGTGAGCTCTGCACAACTTCACAAAAACAGGGAGACCCCAACCGCTCTGTGTTTGAGCAGCTCAGAGAGACCCGTCTCGCTCATCTCATTTAAAACTGGGACTATCTTCCTTGCTTCTTTTTCCATAACACTCACCCCGCTTGGCATACAACACGATTAACTCATTTACTAGGTTTGTTGGCTATTACATTTGTCCCCTCAACTAGAATGTAAGCTCCCCGATGGGAAGGATTTCTGTTTAGTTCTCTGACTGTTTACCACAAATAGTGCCTTGCCTCAGGAAATATTTGTTGAATTAATAAACAAAATTGAGAAAATGAAGACTAGGGAATCAAGGCACATCTTGATATATCACATGGTTATACTTATAAAAGATTTGGACAAGATGTAAAGAAATGACGGGGACAGCAGAATCATAAGAGGGCAAAGGAAAAGAACACTCATTGAGTGTTAGGACATGCAAGGGACAATAAGGAATGCCCGTTCCCTTACTATCACAGCTACTGTTATCCTCATCCTTGCAGTTGATGAAATGAGGCTCGATGACTTGTTCAGGTTCAGACAGCTGGTGAAGGATGGAGCCAGGCCTCAATGATCACACCTGACTGCAAAGCCCAGGTGTCAGCATTGCTTTGTAACAGCATTGCTTTGTAATGCCGCCCCTATGAACCACAGTGCTGCTGGACCCAGCTCAGCATATGGACCTGATTTTATTAAAGTGGCTAAGTAGACAGGTTTCTAGTGTAAGATACTAGCAGACTCATGCTGAAGAGGTTTTGCTTTTCAAATTTCCCACATAAAGGATGTCTATTTCCAGTGAGGTCTTCCCCCATGGCGTAGTGGTAAAGAATTCACTAGCAGTGCAACGAGGATGCAGGAGACGCGGTTTTGATCCCTGGGTCGGGAAGATCCCCTGGAGAAGGAAATGGCAACCCACTCCGGTATTCTTGCCTGGAAAACCCCATGGGCAGAGGAGCCTGGTGGGCTACAGTCCATAGGGTTGCAAAGAGTCAGACATGACTGAGCGACTGAACACACACATACACATTTCCAGTAAAGCCAGAAGCATCTCCTGGTGGTCCAGTGGTTAAGACTCTGCACTGCCAATGCAGGAGGCATAGGTTCAGTCCCTGGTCAGGGAGCTAAGATTCCACATGCCAAAAGGCATGCACCTCTCTCCAAAAGTAAATTGTTTCATCCATGAATTAATCCCCTAAACCAGGGAACTCAAATATCAAAACTTGTCATGTTGCCTGGGCAGTAGACAATGGCTTAGTGAGTTACCTACTCGCAGATTCATCAAATTGGGGCAGCCAGCATCAGACCCACCTCTGGGGCTTACCTGCTTCTTTACCTGCAGTCACTCAGGCAATATTGCAGGGCAATAAACCCTTAGGAAGAAAGATTTCTTCCTCGACTTCACAGGCATCTTTCCTTTTCTATTCCTCACCTCAGAACTTGAGTTGACCCTTTTGTACATATATATTTTTTCAGTTTACAGATTGGAACATAGAAATATAAATTTTACTGACTTCATGGCTAACAAATTCCTAGAAGCAGAATGAGACAGTAATCACAGGTATCTGGCTGATGTGATCAACATGGGTCTGGAGTAGTGATCAAAACCGAAGTGTTAGGGCTACATAGGTTGGGGATGTCATAGGGATATATGCCAGGGATACATGAGATTTTAAGGACAGAGGGAGGTGGGGGAGAGAAAGGTCAGCTTTAACCGGTTCAACTATGAAGAGGCTTGCATAAGCCAGGAGATCTCTATGGATCCTAATCACACACTTATTCACATTTGCTCCATCCTCAGCTCTTCTCTTCAGTAACAGGGATAAAGTAAAAGTTTAGCTGTAACTACAACAAGCAGAGGAAGACAATTGTTTCTGAAGACTAGAAGAGACAGTAAATCATTTTTAATCAAGTGATTTGGAAAGGTTGTTAAAGCATAAAGAACAAATAGTTTTGTGTCCTGTGAGGGTTTTAGGGTGTGTCCCATAAATGTTTCATACAAGGTACTATTTAAATAATAGGCACATCCTGATAGAGAAGACCCTTGAGAGTCCCTTGGACCGCAAGGAGATCCAACCAGTCTTTCCTAAAGGAGATCAGTCCTGTGTTCAGGACTGATCAGGAGATCTCTCAGTGTTCATTGGAAGGACTGATGCTGAAGCTGAAACTCCAATACTTTGGGCAACTCATGCAAAGAGTTGACTCACTGGAAAAGACCCTGATGCTGGGAGGGATTGGGGGCAGGAGGAGAAGGGGACGACAGAGGATGAGATGGCTGGATGGCATCACCAACTTGATGGGCATGAGTTTGAGTAAACTCCGGGAGTTGGTGATGGACAGGGAGGCCTGGTGTGCTGCGATTCATGGGGTCGCAGAGTCGGACATGACTGAGCTACTGAACTGAACTGAACTGAACTGATGGAGCCTGCGGAGTAGAGCTGATTTGTGAAGCACCATCATTTATGTGGTCATGTCATTCTTCAGCTTAGATGCTGATAAAAATAAGCTGGGTTGGGATATTTATTTAAAATTTGGAGGCTTCCTCAGATGTCAGGGCCAGGAATCTGAATTTGTAACAAGTTACTTGGGTGATTCTGATGAACCACACTTTGAAAGATGCTATCGTAAGACTGCAGAACGCTAAGGATGCAAGGGTGCTGCTGCTGCTGCTGCTGCTGAGTCGCTTCAGTCGAGTCCAACTCTGTGCGACCCCATAGACGGCAGCCCACCAGGCTCCCCCGTCCCTGGGATTCTTCAGGCAAGAACACTGGAGTGGGTTGCCATTTCCTTCTCCAGTGCATGAAAGTGAAAAGTGAAAGTGAAGTCGCTCAATCGTGTGTGACTCTTCACAACCCCATGGACTGCAGCCCACCAGGCTCCTCCGTCCATGGGATTTTCCAGGCAAGAGGACTGGAGTGGGTCGCCATTGTCTTCTCCTAAGGATGCAAGGGTGACTCGGAGCTAAAAATGAGTTCTTGTTCGACTACAGACATATTAAGAAAGCTAAATGAGTAAAGTCAGAAGAGCATAAATACTTTGAAATTCTCCAAGGTTATCTAAGTAACTGAACGTCACTAGCTTTTGTAAAGAAAAGAGGGAAATATTTAGTCCATTTTATCCATTGTAATTACTGTGCTACTGTATTAGATTTTAGCAGTCTTCCAAGAATGCTCCTCTCAAATCTCTCAAGCATTTTAACTATCATCCTCGGAATATAAAATTTCTATTTATCTTCCAGGGCTCTACATCACTGGACACAAAACATTATATGACAAGCCACACTTAAAATAAGAGCCACTATTTATTGTCAGAGACTGTTTTAATATGCAACATCTTGTTTGATTCTCACAATAAGCCTAACAGGTAGGAACCATTATAAACCTCATCTTACAGTTTATGAAATGGAGGACTAAGGCTTAGTAGGTTTAAAAAGTTTGCCCAGTGGATGGAAACAAAATTTTTGGTGGTAAGTGTGCTGTAGTATATACAGAAGTATAAATATAATGTTGTACACATAAAATTTATGTAATGTTACAAACCAAAGTTTCCTTAAAAAAAGAAAAAAAAATTTTTTAAGTTTATCCAGAGTCACATAACTAGTAAACAGCAGAACCAATGTTTGAAGTCAGATCTTTCTGACTGTAGAAGCACCAGCTCTTAAGCTCTAAGCAACTCTGTCTCCACTGGAAATCTTTGTCCATGAATGTGCACAGATAAAGCAAATATCAATACAAATTGCATAATTTACCAAAGATACACCATCCCTGTAGAGTTACAGGTCTATTTCATAAGAAATGACATAAAATCAAGCTTTAATAACACCTCTCCAAAATATAGATTCAAAATAAAATCTACATCAATATCCAGTGACTGCCATTCTTACCAGACATGCTTTAATTATGGAAATGGTCATTCTTGTGGCCAGCATGTAAATTTTTTTGTTCAGTATAGCTGCCACCTGAAACCTCCATTGTGTCATATTTTCTGAAATATCTTCTTATAACCACTAATACGTCAACTTCTTTTTTTTCTGAATACTAGTAGTATATTTAGCCTCTTACTAAAATTTCTGAAGCAAACAAAATAATCTCTTCCTACCACTCACGACTACACACAAACTCTAGAGTTTTCAAAGAATAATAGTGACCACAAAAATCATAAAAGGACATGTCCCAAAGTGGTATTGTCTTATACATAGAATATAAAGCCAATCTAAGAATCTAAAGACCCCATAAGCCAGCCTTTTTCCTTGGCTAAGGAAAGCCTCTTTACCCTTGAAAACAGTGACACCTTCAGCACCTTCAGATCCTGCATTGCTCCTCTACTTTTAGACTCCTCCATCACTGGAAAATGGCTTGCTCTGCCTCCATCCCTAATTCCAAGGAACAGTCTGTGTTATGTTGTGTTCACATCCATCTCTGCTGCTGGACCACAGCTCCGTTGGGGTGTGTGTGTGTGCTGTTTCTCAATTGGGCTCAACTCTTAGAAACATGATGGGTTCCTTAGTCTGTGGAATTTTCCAGGCAAGAATACAGAGCAAGTTGCCATTGTCTACTCCAGGGGATCTTCCCAACGCAGGGATCAAACCCATGTCTCCTGTGTCTCCTTCATTGCCAGGCAGAATCTACCCCTGCTCCACCTTTAGCGCATTTTAATGGGAAGCCCCCATTAGCATGGACCACATCTACTGGGTATCTCTTACAATAACCACAGTACCTGGCACAGAGAAAGCACTTAATAAATGCTGTTGAATGAATTAATGAATGCGTGACCCATGATACTTAGTGGCTCCCAGAGCTTGGTTCTTTCTTCCAGCCTCACTAGGAGAATAGTGTGAACTTTAGTGGCTGCCTCATTTCTTCTTTACTTCACTTGGGATTGAAAAGCCACTGGTCTTGCAGATGACCACCAAGAATCTGGACCAGCTGCTCTCTACTTGTCACTTTGTGATACCTGTTAAATTGCTGGCTTTTCCTCTTTTGGAGTGCTAGAGACAACTCCAGTCAGTGAAGGCAGATACAGTCTTTAAGTTGGGAAGGGAAGGCTGGACAGAGCGATGGGGGTATGAAAAAGCTAGCGCTTTCTGCTGCCTGCTTTTCTCTTGTGACCAGAACAAGTAATACTGGCGAGGAGAAATAGGATTCTACTGAGCAATTATGGTGTAGCAGGAAGATACAGATCATCAAAGGCGTATAGCAAAGAGGCCTTGCCTTGTTACAGCCACTGACTTAGTTACCTCTGCAGCAGCTGGGGACTTAGAGGGCAGAGAGACCCTTATCCCTCAGTCTGATGTTGGGGAACCAGATGTTGCTGAAATCTACTTAAGGAGAGGTTTATTTTATGTTTATTTCTTCCCCCTCTCGAACTCCTACTCAGATCACATCTAAATGCAAAGTCAGAGCCAAAGCTGGGTGACTTTTGAAGTCATCCCAGCATAACTTCTCTTCGAATATATTTTTCTTCCTTCCCTTCCTATTTTGTTCCATCTTTCTTTTCTTAACTACGTCTCTCCTTCTACAACGTGACAGGCAAAGCTGCTCATTTCATTTCTCCTTCTCTCAAATAGCACTGGCCAGAGGTCAGTACTTTAACAGACTTGTAACAGTCAATCTGATATTTGGAAAGAGCACTTTAGCAAATCAACAGGTTAGAAAGTTTTGTTTTTGAATGAAGAAGGTGGTATTGTAAGAGAAGGTATCAAACGATGGAAAAGGAAAACATCCCTTTCCAAATAGCTAAATCTTCCTAAGACCTAGAGTTGACTCCTCCACTGTAAAGACTTCAGCTGGATTTCAGGGAACGTATTTAATGCACTTTTCTGAGCATTGTCACATTGTTCTTTAAAAACCATTCTTTCTGGTCAGCCATCCTCAGTAGATTTGTTTTTTTGTCAATAACTCCATATAGCGAGGGTGGGACCAAAAATAAATTCACGTAAAAACTGGCATCGAATGCAAGCTCCCCCTCCTCCTTAGTTTTATCTCCATTACTTCAAAACGTCATTGCTTTAGTTAGCTCCTCAACTGTGTGCCTCTCTTGTCTGTCCCATCCCACTTCAAGGAAAAACAACCTTTCTCACAAGCTGTACTTCCCACATTGTAACTGCAACTTCAGAAAATGTCCTTGGCCCATTGCCTATCTCTGAGCCATGATAATCTCGCTTCGTTTGGGGTTTAGCGTTGCTGTTCTGTTCTGTTGGTTGTTCTTTGCCATAACTTTACATGTGCAGTGATTCTAATAAATCTTCCCTTTCTTTAGCTGGGCTCCCCTGGTGGCTCAGATGGTGAAGCATCTGCCTGCAATGAAGGAGACCTGGGTTTGATCCCTGGGTCAGGAAGATCCCCTGGAGAAGGGAGTGGCAACCCACTCCAGCTTTCTTGCCTGGAGAATTCCATGGATAGAGGAGCCTGGTGGGGTACACAGTTCATGGGATTGCGAAGTGTTGGACATGACTGAGCGACTGAGACTTTCTTTAGCTAGTGTGAGTAGATTGCTGTAGAATCTAGGAAGTAAAAAATAAGTTTAACAAAATTTAAGAGATCACCGAGGTACTCTAAATGTGTTCAGATTCCCAAGCTCTATTGAATAATACTTGAGAGGCTGGAGAAAATGTGCAGCTAAGTTTGCACCATTGTAGGACTAACAGAAATCTTTCTGGAATAAGTCAAGGGATAAAACAAATAAATAAACAACATCAAAAGAAATACTTTATTTCTAAATATATGTGGGTATAAAATCAGGCCATAAAAACTCTATAGTTAAATTTCTTGGGATTAGTGGGAAATAGGTGGATTCTGCAAATTACAGGGTAGTAAATGAGACAATGAGCCTAGATAATATTCTAGAAAGTGCTATGTAGTAGAATGCCCCTGACATCCTCCCATCCCTCTCCTCACTTTAGAGAATGATTTCTGCCTACAAACACCAAAAGAACAGCCTGCCGTTATAGGCAAGTCCTGTCCCTCACCTGGTGGAACGAACAGCAATGGAGGCCACGAGGTTCTGTTTCCTCACCTGATAATACTTATTGCCCTTGAGTTCTGTGACGGACCCCAATATTCATACAATTAAGTTCCCTTTTTTTTAAAGCTTATCTCAGTGGCTTTATGGCCCTTGGAACAAAATGAAATCTAAGATAGGCAAAAAAAGAAGGAAAGATCTGTGTATACTCAAAAAAAAGGACCACGTAATCACTAGAAGCCAGCATGGAGTCCCTAGGACTAGCCTAAGCCTATGTTTCCTTTGTAACAAGGTTAATAAACTGATAGCTCAGTTGCACTGTGGCAGTTGGAGATGTTATAAATCTCTTGTTTTCATCTGACTAGTATCTGTTTGCCTTCTTTTCTCTGTAGTACTCCAGTTTTACTTTGGAGAAGGCTAATAGCCTTTTTTGTATGAGTCTTTTTTTTTTAAACATTTTTTTTGTTTTCTTCTCAAAATATATTTGATACAAAATAAAGAATAATGTAACATCTATGTAAGTTATAAAATGAGCACCCCTGAGTCCACCCAGAAGCAGAATGTTACCAACACATTTGTTGTTGTCCAGTCAGTCAGTCTTGTCTGACTCTTTGCAACCCCATGGACTGCAGCATGCTAGGCCAGGCTTCCCTGTCCTTCACTACCTCCCAGAGTCTGCTCAGTCTCATGCCCACTGAGTAGGTGATGCCACTGAACACAATGCATCCGTCTAAATAATTCTGTTCTAACTCAGCCCCCCGCTTCATCCACCATTGCCCCCTCCTCCAAGGAACCATGCAATCTTGATGAGACGGTTAAGCAAAGCATCCACTTCTACTTTGAACAAAGAGTAAGCATAAAATTTGGGTATTGACAAGTGGATCCTTCCATTTCAGTCTCTTTCGTGGCATAAAGAAAAGAGGATGGAAAAAAGTTTGAGCAAATTTATCATAATGATGATATTCTCACCAAAAGTGATCTCAGTTCCTAGAACTGACAGTGCCCTTGGCTTCTGAGATCTGGTTCTGCAGCTTTTTTTTTTTAACTTTTACAGTACAGTTAAAAAGAAAATTTTACCATTTATTGAATAGTTATATGAAAGCACTGTTTTAAGTATTTTACATGCATTATTTCTAAGAGCCTTCTCATAGCATTCCATAATTTTCTCTTTTTGTTTTGACTAAACAGAATTAGGAAATGGCAACCCACTCCAGTATTCTTGCCTAGAGAATCCCATGGACTATATAGCATGCCAGGCTCCTCTGTCCTTGGAGTTGCAAGAATCAGACACTATTTAGCAACTAAACCACCACCACCACAGTATATTCTACCCATCAAAGAACTCCTCTCTGATAACATTAGTGAATAAAAATTTTATAAAGGCTTTTGATAAAGTCACATTAGATATTTTCATGAGTGGGATGCAAAAAAATATGGACAAGATGAGAATGAAATTACAAAATAATGGTCACCTCTGGGGAGAACTAGAGAGTCACTGGACCAGGGAAGGGGGCTTCAATGTTTTATTGCTTAAAAAGAAATCTCAGGCAATATAATAGTATGTTAAGTTATAATAAAGCTCCTACATGATTGCTATTTTATATTATTCTTTATAAATTTCTTTAGGTTTAAATTTTTGAAGAGGCTGAGAGGGATCTCAGTTCCCCAGCCAGGGACTGAACCCAGGCTATGGCAGTGAAAGTGCCGAATCCTCACCACTAGATCACCAGGGAATCCACAGGTTTGAATTTTTAAAACGTAGGTGAAATTAGGTGACTCTACATCACAGGTTCAACAGCCACGGCCACGGCAGTGCTGATTCAGATCAATGTTTACCTGGAGAAGGAAATGGCACCCACTCCAGTACTCTCACCTGGAGAATCCCATGGACAGAGGAGCCTGGTGGGCTGCAGTCCAGGGGGTTGCAAAGAGTAGGACACGACTGAGCAACTTCACTTTCCTTTACCTATTGAGGGTAGGTGCTCTGGTATCTACCTTAGAAAATACTTTTAAAAATGACTTGGAAACTGTAAAGAAGGCATGAGATTTGTGAAAGAACCAAGGATGGTGAGATCAACAGCAAAGAGTTGAATAAAACAATCCGCATACAAAAAGATATTGGCAAAATGGAATTCTGAGCTGTATGTCATCAGCTAGAGAAAAAAAAGAAAACTTTGGCATTTATTGAATAGTTACATGAAAACGCTGTTTTAAGTATTTCACATACATTGTTTTTATCAAATTCGTTCAATAACTTTATGAGTAACATATTACCTTTCCGTTTACACGTGAAGAACTTAAGACAGGTTATAAAATTTGTCCACATGAATTAGTAACTGCTGGAGCCAAGCCCCCAACTCATGTTGTTTCAACTCCGAAGCCTTGAATCTTAGCGACTATACAACAACGGGTTATAAAGGCGCGTGCCTCAGTTTCCCCCATTATATAACAAAATGGAGGAGACCCGGCTCATCAGCCCACATTTCAACAAGTTTGTTTTTTGAGAAGAAGCGCAGCAAGGGTCAGCAGAGAGATGTGACTGCCAAAGAAGAGAGTTGCCTGTTAGGCGGCTCTGATAGAAATTTTGTTTCAAAGAGAAGGGAGCCAGGGTCATGCTGCGCTCCACACTGCCTCAGCCCCCACCTGCTCGGGATGGCCACGTGAAGGAGTGAACTGACAAAAACAGGCCGGGAGTCAGGAACAGGAAGAGTGATGTAAAGAACCGAGACTGCCTGGAAAAGGCAGGAAAAGGTCATGAGTGCTGTTTCACATAATTCAGATGGTCCCTGATAAAGGGGTTAGATTGTTCCATGCGGTAACAAGGGAGCTGAAAAAGGAACCGTGGATAACACTGAGGAGGAGAAAAGGCATGTTAAAGATCCGGAAGAATTCTGTAGTGCTCAAAACCAACAGAAGATGACATCGATTGATTGTCTTGGGAAGAGAGGAGTTCCAAAGAGCTGGATGTATCATAGAACACCTTCCCTGTTTGGGATGTTGCTGAAGCTTCTAATGAGATGGTGGCTACAAGGGCTGGCTAATGCTAATGCTAGTGCTTACTGACTTTATTATCAAAACCATTAGTGTAAAATCACTGTCCACTTAGAGACCTATTTTTATGGTATGGTCCTTAAGTGACTCCTTGGTCACTCCCCTTTCCCCTCCCTCCTACCTAGGGCAGAAAGCTTGCAGAACTAGGTGTCTAGAACCTTAGTACTACCCCAGGGCTACTACTAGCTATATAATATTGAGAGAATCATTTAACCTTTGCCTGTTTCATTTTTTTCATCTTTAAAAGAAATTCCCTCTATTTGTCTCACCTACCTCACATGGATTTTAGTGAGTGGGACAAGCTAGTTCAAATGTAAAGGTGCTTTAGAAAATTTAAATACTAGGCAGGAATAACCATGATGACTATATCATACATTCTGGTCACTACATACCGGGGACACCCAAAATTCTCTAGCACCCATCTCATCCCTGTTCTCTCTGATCCTTCTTAAAATTCACAGTCCTTTCATTTGTTTGTTTTTGCTTTATTTTATTTGTTTGTTCATTTGTCTCACAAATCTTTGTTGAGTGACTGTTACATGTTAGGCAATGTACAGGGTATTGTGCTAACCACCTGGAAAATAAAATGATGAATGAGACATCATTTTCTTCAAGGTGTTTGTCATCAAACAAAGATGTCTATCGATATACAAATAACATAACACAAGGTAAGGTATTTGAATGCCTTAATAGTAATATAGATGAAATGATACAGAAGATCACAGGAGAGAGGGAATTTCAGGATACTTTGGGTAGCGCTGCTCTAGGAAAGCAGGGTGTTTTCCCCTCTGTTTCTCTCTCCAACTCTGCTGGGATCCAGTAGAAGCTGGTTCTCTTCAAGATTATGAGCATTTGCATCAGTGCTGAGAAGTGGCCCAACTATCCAAGTTCTAGTTTTTAGTCCCTTTGCATTGGCCTTGGGGAAAGAAATGCGATTTTCTCTATTTTTCTCTTATAAGAGGGAAAAAAAGTGAAGCTCAGCAAGGTCAAGAACAAGTCAAAAATTGTTATGTAAGGCAGGTCCTCACTTCTACAACTATCTAGAGTTTCAGTGTACAAAACAAGGCTTGTTTCAGACTGATTTATTACAAATTTGCCTTTTTTAGGTGCTTAATAATGGCTACCCAATAGGATGTTTGGTTTATCCCGGTATCAGGCTGACATCCCTTTTATGTGCAGAGATACTAGAATTAGTAGAACGCAGGCTAAAAGGAAATTGCAAACCCTGGGCAAGCAAGTTGCAATAGGTTCTATAAACTCCATATGATGTGAGGGTTAAGTCTTAGAAAAGTTTCTGTAAAGCAGCTGTAATTGGCTTATATGTGTGAAAGACAAAGAAAAACAATATTTATTAAATATTTAATATATTACAGGTTTAAGCATTTTATATGGATTGTTTCACTTACGGTTACTCTTATAACCCCTAATTTACAAACAAGGAAACTGAGTCTTGGAGTGACCAAGGAATTTTTCCAAGATTTTGAATAGGGATTGAATAAAGAAGTAATGTAAAGTAAGGAAATGAAAGGTTGTTTACAGATGTATCACATGTACACATAAACACTTGTAAGTGTACATTAACACACACATTTAAATTTACTCTCCCCAAATTATTTTATGTGGCTTACAACAAAGGATTCATACTAAATAAAGTTAAGAAAATGGATAGTCAAGGCCATGAGAAGGATGAATATACTAACCACAAGCTCAACCTGGGATTGCTCATCAAAACGTGAAAGCAAGAAGGAAAAACCCTTTCTTGAAGACCCTTTTTAATGCCATTTTACTCAGGAAATCAACAGCTGTTTTTATATTTGCAATCTTACATTATAAAAATCAAAGTCCCTGAAAGTTAGGATTTTCCATATTTTTAAGTTTGGGGCACTATTGACATTTAAAATTTCTTGATATTTATTTTTAAATAAGATAATTAAAATTCTACAAAGTATTTCCTAAATGGCAAAATGCTATATAACATTTAGTTTAAGCTTTCTTGACAAGGCTTTACCTATCTTACAGAAGATTGGAATTCTATTCCATCACTTCTAGGAACAGGCAATTTTCCTTTTCCAAAATCTGCTGTGCTGGGTGTCTACCTAGCACACGAATCCTTCTCAATAAATGATCTGCAAGAGAATACTGAATGATGACTTTTACTGCCACATGATGCCCAATACACCACCAATACATCATATGTATTAAAAGAGGTGCTAATATCTGAACCTAAGGGTTCTGTGGACCCATCAGTCTTCCAGTAGCCATTTCCAATAATGACTTGCAACTAGTCATTTCTATCCACTTCTTTTGCATCTGTCCTGGTCAGTTAGTACCTGGTACTGTCAGAGGTCTCCAAACTTGAATACAAAACCCCCGGGGGCATGTTGCTAAGACTATATGATAGGAGTGCGGAGAGAAAATGTTAAAACCCTTGCTTATTTTTCACCGTGCCATGTGGCTTGTGAGATCTTAGTTCCCCGACCAGGGAGGGAACAGGCTGGGCAGTAAAAGCACTGAGTCCTAAACACTGGACTGCAGGGAATTCCCTTAACTTTCATTTTTATCTTATGCTTTTTCACTTCGTTTTCATGAATGTATGCTTCATAAAAATAAATAATATATCCATGTAGTGGTACATTTAAAAAAATGTATATAGAAATACACATATATCGAGGGTACTCACTCATTTTACTGATAACATGTGAGCTAAAAGTTTGAAAATGTAGCTCTAAATAATTCTGCTAAGCTAATTATACTTCAACCAAAAAAAAAAACAAAACAAACAAAAAAAAAACCTTTGCAACCATAAAGAAATGAAGAATGTTTTCCTATACTTGGGGTTGAAGGTAGGGGCAGGAGGGTGGGCTGGTCTTTCATATTTTTCATAACATAAATATATTAGCAAATAATTCACAACATTTCACTTAGCAATTAAATATAGCAACTTGTGTTGATTTTTTTTTTTTTTCCTCTCTTTTTCTTTTCAAAAAACAAGACAGTGAAATCCTGAGAAAGTTTTTCTGGGTTTTCCTCTATCACTTCTATCTGCCTCTTGTCCCTGAAGTTTGTCATTTGGAAGGAAGGACTATCAAGTTATTCAAAATCTGTGTTGGGTATTAAGAGTCCTCGGTTTAAGTTCCTTTGTCGCTGGTATTCTGTGCTATCTTGAACAGTTCCATTTCTCTTATGATAAAATAGAGATAATCATACTTAGCACCAGTTTCAAAGCAGTGTGTAGTGTGGATAAAGCACACATTGTTCCATCAACTAAATGCAGAGCATCATTAATATAATCTTAACACCGGTTTAAATTGCTATTTTATATACTTTCCCCTTTTAAAAATTATTTTCCTTTAAAAAATAAGCAAAACATCACATTTCCAAATACCACTGCTTGTTTTCTAAACTTTACAAATTTAAATTTTCTCTGTCTCTGTTTCTGGTTCCCATTCTTTCACACACGCGTACATACACACTCATTCGACAACTTCACGGATGTGAGAGAAAAATCTCAAGATAACTTAAGGAAATAAAGAGGGATTTGAAATAAGTTATTTTATCCAGCTTTCCTTTAACTTTTAAAGCTACACATCTAGGCCATAAAATCATGGTGTTTATTTAATCTTCAAAATGTTTGTGTTTAAGAATAATTCACAGACTCTTAAATCAGAAAGAAACTTAAGAAAACATCTAGAGCCTACAATAATGTCTTGTACACAGTAAATGCTGAATAAACTATATTTAGTGACGGAACACTGGGAGAGGATTCTTACTGTAACTTAAAAAAGAAAAAAATGAAAACAAAATCCCAAACTAAATCTGAGCATTAGAGGGGCTAAATTAATTGCTCAAGACTGTGTAGTGAGTTTAAGAGTTGGGCCTAGAATTTATTCCTCATAGTTTCTAGCTATGGTGTTTTCCCAGCAACCTGTTGACTTGCTTATATAGCACTCTCAGATATAATCAGTCAAAGACACATCATAGGAAAAAAAAAAATCAGAAGGCAAAGTCCTTGGGTTCACCATCTCCCAAAGTCACCCAAAATGCTCATATATGATGTGAAATATGTAAATATCAGTATATAATATGCAAAATATAAATCTTGCATATATTGACTCAAAAGGTCTGTTTTTAAGGAAAAGGGTCAACAGTCAACCTTCCATGACTTACTCCATTTTACATCACTGTTTGTGTGGCACACAGGTGATCTGCAGTCCTCTGACCAGTTAAAAGCAGAGTGGCTGTTTCAGCAAAACGATTATCTTTGTTTCTGTGTATTGTTGTGCTGATTTTTTCTCAATTAACCTACGAATGAAGCGTTAACAACCCGAGTCCATTAGCGTCCTAATAAACTTATCTTGGACCATTTTGGCCTGTGTGAGAGCTGACCCACTGACAAAAGAAATCCAAGCTGATAAAGGTTTTCCTGGCCACTTGTTGGCCAGGTCATGCTGTAAAATCATAACACAATGCACGCCTCTTCCATGGGGCACCGCAAGGCAACGATTTAAAAAAAAAAAACACCTCACTTCCATATCCAGTGGAGTTGTAGTTTATTACTATAACCCTCCCAAGTCAAGAGGACGCCCATTTCAAGCCTTGCAACTTGGCGCAGACAGGGCTTTTCCCTCTCAAGCCGCTCTGCTGGGCCTCTCTACCTGTCCGCGTCCACTGCCTACAGGTCCCGAACATTAGAAAATAGAAAATGTGATGATCTTTGTGTGTGTCTGTAAAATGTGTGTATGTGTGCGTGTGTTTGGGTGTAACGGGCCTTCTGGTTGGCCGCGCGGCCTGCCCGTCACGGAGCGGGCCAATGGCAGGCTGCCTTATATAAAATGAGTGTTTTCAGTCTCTCCGGGTTGCATGTACTGTATCTGGAGCAGTGTACAGTGAAGCGGAGGCAGAGCGGCTCCGCGAGCTCCTCTCCACTTTCCCATAGAGAACGCTGACTGGCCGCGGAGGGCGAGCCACACTCGCGCCCTCGCGCCCGGCGAGCCCGCGAGGTAAGCGCCCCCGGCCCCAGCCCTGCCCGGGCGCTCGCCCCGCACTTTCTGTTTTCCTACTCACTTGCGAGCCGCTGGGCTGCAGCCCCAAGGACTCCGCGGCGGGAGCGGCGGCGGCGGCGGCAGCCGGTAGGCTGGACTTGAGGAAGACGGAGGGGACCCCGCGCGTCCGCGCCGCCGCCGCCGGCCGGCCCGCTCCCCGGGCGCTTGCCCCCTCCGCCGAAACTTTGGGTCGCAGAGGTCGGGGGCGGGGGTCGCGGCGGCCGCGCCGGCGGCGGGCGGGGGGCGCGGAGGCAGTGCCCTGCGGGCGGGAGGCTGGGGGCCGGGCTGGGGAGCAGTAGGCCAGCCGGTGCCAGGCTGCGTTTGCAGCCAGCACCTCTCGGCAGCACAGGCAGCGCCGCCCGCGAGGGGCACGGGAGCCGGGGCGCGGGCAGCAGCCGCCCGAGGAAAACAACAACGGAGCCCTCACGCCGGCGGGCGGCTCGTGGCCGCCCGGGAGCCCCAAACTTCATCCCGGCGAAAGTACGTGGAGCCCCCGCCGGGCTCGGCTGCCGGGGAGGTGGGGCCTGGGCAGTCGGGGCAGGAGGCGAAGGTGCGGGCAGCCAGCCCTCAGTGGGTTGATGGAACGCCCCGAGTGCGTCGGGCCGGGAGCAGTTCGTCGGCAGAGTTGGGATCTGGGTGTTCCGGCCCCGAGCCCGGTGCCCTCTTACGCCCCCCAGCCCCTAAGCAGAGGCGCGGCGAGCAGAGAAAGTGCCGCTTCGGTGCCAGAGCGGCCGGGAGGAAGAACGGGGGAGAGGGGGGAGAGGGCGAGGGAGTCGGGAGAGCGGAGGGCGGGCGACCGGGGGAGGGCGGGCAGCGGGCGGGAGGCAGAGCGGGAGGGCGCGAGGGCAGAGGGCGGCTGGGTCCGCACTGTGCCTCGGTGAGGGGCTCTGCTGTGGCCGCAAGTTTAAGGTGGAGGGAGCGAAGCCGGGGGCGGTGGCGGACGGGAGCAGGAAGGCCTTGGCCGTTTAAAGTCTTATTTCTGAAGGTAAGTTACGGCATCGCATGGTCGCGATGACAGAAAACTTGCAGATCCTTTATCCGGGGATGGGGTCGCCGGCTCCGGAAAGAGCTCCCCAGCCCCCTGAAGCCACACTCGTGTTACACTGTTATTTGCTGCGATCCGGGTCGCTCGTAAATTACCGAAATCAGACTCGAGGCTTCTTTTCCTCCTCCACCTCGTCTCGCTCGCTCACCCTCAGAAATGTATTATTATTATTATTTTCTTTTTTGGTGTCGTATGAAACTTAACGTGAGTCCTGTGATTTACAAGGACCCTGAATCCAAGAATCTGGAACACGTTTCTGTGCGAAATATCCACGATCATTTCAGCTAAATGAGGAAGGTAAAACGAAACGATGCAAAAAGCTAAGACACAACATGTACGACAGAGGAGGGGGGGGAGAGGGAGAGACGGAGAGAGAAGCTATTTTTTGCTTTCCTTTCTGTAGAAAGGAAAATAAAGCGTGCATTGCCCTCCCCTCCCGCGTGTAGGGTCTCGCCAGTAGCTTAAGTGTCTGAGGACAGATTAGTCCAGGTGGATCTCGTTGAAAAGTTTCGGGAGGTGGGGTGGAGGTGGGGGTGGCACGGAGGGGAAGGTGGGTGGAGGTGGTGGGGGATGGGGACGCGGCGAGCTCTGCCTCTGCCCTTGGTCATTGGCCTGGGGCTTTGAAACCATTGCCTGTCCTGCTAATGACACGTCCAGCCCCAGCCTCCCGGCCGCGGACGCCGGGCGGCCGGGCACCGGGGTACTTTCCCCGCGCGGGGAGGGCCGTTCGTCGCCATCCCTTGGGGCCGCCCCCTCGCGGCGTGGGAGGCCCCCCCACGCGCGCCCCCTCTCCTGCGCGCCGCCGCCACCTCTGCTCGCTGGACTTCTGCAGCCGGCCCGCGGCGAGGGGGCGCAGGGGGTCCCCGGTGCGGGCGTCCCCGCGCGGCCAGCCCGCTCCCGCCCCACGCGCGCCGCGCGGTCCAAGCCCGGAACGGCCGCGCCGGGCCGGGCGGCCGTGCCTCCCCGGGGAGCAGCGGAGGCTGCGGCGGTGGCGGCGGGATCTTCGCCGGGGCCCGCGGGAGGAGGAGAGGGAGGAGGAGGAGGAGGGGAAGGAGGAGGAAGACGGCGAGAGGGAGGTGTTTTCTGCCCAGACCGCCGCCAGTTCGAGCGGGCACGGCGACGGGGCCACCCCACTCGTTGCTTCTCCGTTATGGAAAGGTGTTTAGCAGACTTTTACGCCCGGAGTGTGGGATTTACACTTCATTTTTTTTTCTCCCCCCTCTTCCCCAAAGCAAGATGGACTCTATTCCCTTTCTCTTTCTCCCTCTGCCTCTGTCTTGTCAGCCTTCAAGATCGACATTTTGTACTAAGATGCAAACTTGATGGTGACCAGCAACAAAGCCGGGGTGGGATCCCTCGCTCCCTTCCTCCCCCTCTCGGGTTCCCATCGCCCCCCACCCCGACCTCGAAGACCTGGTGGCCCTACACTGGACACCGGGGGCTCGGTTCCGATCTCTGCTCTTGGGGTTGTGACCGGGGCCGGGCGTTTGGGCGACATAGGTGGCCGCCCAGGTCTGCAGGGCTCAGGGCTGCGCTACCTGGACCCGCTGCCGTCCCCCTGCCAGCTCCGGCCGGCTTCTGAGCATGAGGAGACTCGGGCTGCCTGTCGATTGCCATGATTTGGTTCCTGGTGCATTTCTCCTGGGGGCGGCGATCACTTGTGCAAGTTGATGAATGATCACGGTGTGGGTTTGGGGTGTGCAGAACAGATTAACTTTCTGCCTTACATTACCGGGAGTAGGGAGAAAGTGTGCTGGAGACACCCTGGAATGCCATCTGGGCTACCCTCAGCCTCTGCCCTTGGAAAACAGGGAGCTCTTTGCCTTAATTGCCCCACAGCGTGTAGGGGTGGGGGTGGCGAGAAGGAGGGGGTGGTTGGGGAGCGGGCCTCCGGGTGTCGGGCTCCTTCCTTCGTAGACGTTGCAGGAGTTCGCAGTCGACTGTAAACCTCTATCGTACTGATGATGTACCTTTATTTGACACTTTATAGGTCACTGTCGTGTGACAGGCTTTGCCGCAGTTCATCTTCCTCTCTGCGTACTTTCCATTTGCCTTCCTGGGTAAGTATGCAAACTCTTCATATAGGGAAGCTAGCCGGTGTTGGTAATGACCTAAGGGTCCTTACTGCACACGTCAGAAGATGCCTTGTTGGGCTTGTAGCAGCACCCCAGAAATCTTGTCTCATTGAGTTTCCCGGAGCAGATTTTTAGTATTTAGAATTCGGCTATGGTTATTATTATTTTAACATACTTTAAATGTCCCTTTAATGTTTTTCTGCAAATAAGTGTCATTTGAATACTTATTTTCTCTCTTTATTTCATAATGAAATTTTGCATAGAGTTGACGGCCTAGGGAATTTAATGCTAGATAATACTGTAGAAAGATTGCAACTTGTGAGTGGAGAGAATTATTAAAAACCCAAGGAAGCATTGCCCAGAAATTACAGTATCTGACGTTTGCTTACTTTTTTCTGGGTGCTCTTTTCTTGGGAACTTGTGCTGTTTATCACAGTTAGCCTTGTAGTAGGGAAGATGGACTGGGCAGTGTAGTAAATCTAGCATCTAGCATATCAGCTTGATTCAGAAGCAAATAACTGTCCTAATGCGTTGAATTTGCCTCAAAATTTATAAATTTGGAGAAATTGGGTATATTTTGACAGTCTGTGTATGTGAAAAATAGCAACTTTGAAATCTGTTGCTAAGTGCTTTTTTCAGATCTGTGGCCCTAATTGGAAAAGTTGGTGAAATAACGTGGGACAGTAAGTGCCTAAAAAGTTTGTTTTTGAGAAGTAGCCCTCTAGGTGAAAACGGAGGGTTTAACATTTGAAAGCAGCATGGTAAGCCCAAACTTCAGAAAACCAACGTGTAATTTTGCTTCTCCACTGCAAGAAACACCTCAGGTATTCTTACATTGCTGACAATTTAAGAAAACTGGTCATACAAATTATGTAAATCAGTTTTGGTGCTCTGTAATAGTATTGTACTGAAGACAGACTATATTTTGTGAATGAAAATGAGCTTGAATTCAGTTTTCCATAAAAGAAAAAGAAAAGGGGCCTTATTTTGTTTGGTTCCCTGACTTGCTGGGATACTGTGTGTCACCAAAAGATTGTCTTAGTATTGAGAGAAATTGAATTTGAAGGCCAAGCTTTTCTGGTAGTGTTTCTGTATGGTAGCAAAGTATACTTTGACATTGCTGAGAACTTTAGATGATATATAACAGAAGCTCTGTATCCAGCTTTCTTTAATGGAATGTAAATTATCTTGTTATTTCAGATAGTTAGGAGAGCCTCCTAATACGTCACATGCATAACAGTCAGAATGAGATGGGTCTGTAAGATGAATTTAGTGCATACTGAAATATGGGATTTCAGCCTCTTTGATTTTTTTTTTTTTAAGCTTGTTTGCAAGAGAAGTTTTTCATTTTTGAACATATGGCAAGAGTATTCAAAACGCATTCCTGATTACTAAAGAACACCACATTTATACATGTGAGGCACATTATTTTGTTCACTGTCGCAAACTTTTAATGTTAGTTCTTTCCCCATGGAAATATGTTTTAACAATTCAGAATTTAAAATGGGAGTCAGTAATTTCCAGAATAAAAGCTATCTGATGAGTTCTTGCATTTGTTTGAGATATCAAATAACTGCTTCATTAAAACAATATTTTCAAGCAAAGTCTTGGTCTTTGAAGTCAGAGTAGTTTTTGTAGTGTAAAACTTGAAGGAGTGATTTGAAAAAGTCGCACTGACAATGAAATACAAGTTATTTGGCTTGGTTTATAAGGTTTCATTTTTCAAGATAAGATTTTAGATAAGAGTTTTGCTTCTATATGGCCAAGAGTTTTCAAACCTATTTTATTATTCTGCATACCTCTATTAAATTCTGAAACTGAAGTCTTAATTTGCATTTCACATTTATTGAAAGAGGGGTTCATCTGTGTTATTTCTTAGTGGTGCATCTTTGGATGTATTATGGCAGTTTTAGGAAGAATCTTCCTCTAGGGTCTTAGATACTAACAGAACTTTGCAATTTTGACACTTTCTTTTTTTTAATATCCATCTTGATGTTTATATCCAAATTAAAAAGTTCCCAGTTTATGAGTTTGTGAAGTAGCTCTGCTTTTAATGTATATCTAGGTCTGCGGTACAACTTGAAAAGCGTGTAGGACCTTTGACCTTATAGGTGTGTTCTTTATACTTCATCCATTGAAACAGATTCATTTAGTCATTGAATTTAAAACATAGCTCTGAGTGAAAGAGAAGATGAACATATAATTATGGCTTGCTTGTGCTGTAAGTAACTAGGTAATTGATAACGTTTTTTGTATATAGTTAAAGAAGGACCAATGGCCTTAGAATAATGTGGCACAACTCATGAAAGTCTAATTCATCAGCTAAAGTTTTTATAAAGCCATATATTTCAGTAAAATTACAGATGTAATTTCTAATTATTAATCATCAGTCAATATACTTAACGGTTTATGTTTTCCTACATTTCATAAAGAATATGGTTAAAGCAAGGACCATATTTTTAATGGGATCTTACCATGAATATCAATTACTTTAATATTAGAAGTCTTTAATAGAAGTGATAAAGACTTCACAGTTCAACCCTATTAAAAGAAGTTTTTGAAAATAGCCTCACTATAGATATGCCTGTTTTTGCTATACTAAAAGAAATCCCTGTAATTACTAGTCCATTGCAAGAGTGCAGAAATGTTTAAAATTGTATTTTTAAATGCTCTGAACTACTAAATATAGGCAATTAATTTGGCATGTCGCATCACCACCAGTGTGGCATATATTTTAAAATTTAAGCTTAAACAGGTGTTTCACTTAAGAAGACACTTTTCTTGAACTTGTAGTTTGAGGTCCACCTTGTTTTTAACATTTCCTCACCAAGGGCACCTTTTAAAATAGGTCTGACTGGTATCTCCTGTATTTTTAATCAGCTTCCTCCCTCTCACTATGAAATGAAGACAGACCCAAATTATAAAAACATGGTAATTTCACCCCTTCATTTTTATTACATGCCCCAAGTAAATTGGATGCAAGTGGTCCTCAGGCTATACTTTTGAGAAACACTGTTCTGAAGGTAGTAAAAACTAAGGCTAAATATTGAATGGACATTCTTCCATCTTGAAGATTCTGTGACTATAATTCCATCAGTGAGCTTTGTACTACCTCAAGGGCAGTCGCAACACACTGTGTTGGATTGTAGAGATTTCTGTATTTGAAGTCATACCTGAGGAGAGCACCTTTTGGGCTTAGCTTCACTCAACATTCATATGTGTTCATATTATCCCTTAGAAGACAATTACAGTTTCTTGAAATGCCTCGACATCATTGTAAAACTGTAGAGATATATCCAGAAAATCCTCATGTGTTAATGGGGATTGTTTTCTTTTTTTTTTTTTCTTTCAAAGGAAAAGATAAGGTGAGAATTGAAATAAGTACCAATTACACAACGGAAATGCAAAAGAAGACGAAAGCCAATAAAGAATTCTGTCTAAAAAGTATATATAAATAGAGAATGGAAGAGTAAGGGAATGAAAGATTTAAAGGATTAAATACAGACCATGAAACACTGACATACCTTCCAAAATATAAACTTAATAAGTTAAAAATATGTCAGTTCAAGGATCTAGATAGAGTAAAATAACTTCAAATAGTGAGGAGGTTGTATATAATATAAAGTAAAATTAAGAATGAATTGGATTTTAGGAAATCTTAGAAAAGTGAAAAGTATTGTAAAATAGTGATTAAATAATTAAACCAGTAGTTAAATATAGCCCTTGGGTGAAAAGATCAGGGAATAAAGCAGAAACTCCTGGATTGGAATAACTGAGATCCTGAAAAAGACACAAGTTTGGATATTTTGTAAAGGGAATAATTAAATAAACGATCAATAACTTATTTCAGAGAATAAGAATGGGGATAAAAGTTGCTTAAAGCAACTGAATTTCTCAAATGTTTTTGAGATTTGTGGTAAGAAATACTTTTTGTATTCCAATATGCGTATAAAACCTGGAACAAAAGTTCCCTGAGACAGTGCTAAGAGCGGTGCTCTGATAATTTTCTGTTCCTATCTAATCTTTATAAACCTAATCTGTTCCAAACTATTTTATTAAAAAAAAAAGAGTGTCATTCATGAAATTTATTTCATGACTTAAATTAAAAAAACACTGGTATGCTTATAAAATATGGAAATGCCCAGGCCTCATCTTCATATTCTATATCTGGGGTAGGGCCTTGCAATCTGCATTTTAACTAATACTGCTGGTGATTCTGGAGCAGTTGTGAGGTCCCCTGGTACTCTTGGAGGAATTCTCATTTAAGGGACTGATGGATAAAGATCGAATGGACGTTACGTACTTGAATGTGGAGTTAGAGTTTATTGACTACTGAGGTCTCTTCCAGGGCTTCAAGATTCTATGGCTGTATTTCAGTCAGCATGTTTACAAAACTCAGAGGACCCTTCTCCTCCTCCATCGGTGTTCCATTGTGGCAGGTATAGAATAGGAAGCAGAGGCTTTGCAGCTGAAGAGCCCTGGGTGTCACTCTTGATGGCTCTCTAGTTTATTAGCTGAGGGACTTTGGGCTTATATGGACACAGAATAAACTTTCATTATCATATGTGCAAAACGGCATCTTAATATTTACCATGCAGCAGAATGAGGGTTACATAAGACGTAAGGTCTATATGCTCCTTATCCGCAGACGGTACTCAGTAGGATCTGTTTTGTAGTTGTCGCTCATCTCACCCCAGCTCCCACCAGGTTTGAAGTTTCTCAAGGCCGTGCATTTCAGGTTTTGGTTTCAACTCTAGTGTCATGAAGCGGTGGTGCATTTTTAACTGGATGTGAGGTGCTGGACAAGCAAGTTGTTACTGAAGGAAATAATAAGAATAACCAGAAGAGGGAAACAAAGGAAAAAACAGCCGAGGCATGCCACATTTAAGGACAGTGCTTCTTCAAGTTTGGGGAATGCTTCTAGCTCTTAAAAAGATACAGCGCAGGACAGGACACCACTCAAAACGGTTAGTTGACAGCATCGGACTTTCAGGTGCCTTTGATGCATCCCGGAATGTCTTAGAGCATCATTGCTCAAACTTTCTACCCAGATGCATGCAACTGATGTTTTCACATGGGACTCTATGGTTTCCCTGGTGATAGACATAGATAAATTATGCAGTTGACTATATAGGTAGTTCGCAGTGTGATAAAGCCACTTCTTTCCCTTTCAACAAAGTCTGTCAGAAAATAAGCAAGAGTGATGTCATTATGATGAAAATCTTGAATACACCCATATATATATATATATATACTTGTAAAATCCTTTAAACTGTGGTACGTTAATTTTTCGTAACTAATTACTTGGGGGCACTCTTCACAGCCAGTTACAACACGTTTGTGTCAAGGCACGAAGATTGAGGAGCATTATATCCAAAGTGCGCAAGAAATTATGTCACACAGAACGGCACTTAAACCGAAAAGAGGGCCACACTAGAGAGAGGATGGATGGGAAATACCCTAAATCCCTGAAATCTTGAACACTAAGAAAATCAAAAGCCAGGGGATATGTACCCTGTGGTTAAATGCAAGGGAAGTACCCAAGACTGCTAATGGCTCTCAGACTTGGATACTCATCGCCTCTAACACAGTCTCAATGTTCATTTAATTTATACCTTCGTATTTCCTAACTTTCTAGGGTTTTTTTTTTTTTTACATTTTTTGGCTGTAGCCTGCAGCTTCTGGGATCTTATTTTCCTGACCGGTGATTGAACTCGCGCCTTTGGTAGTGAGAAGGCAGAGTCCTGACAGCTGAACCACCCGGCTGTTCCCTGGCTTTTAAGGATGTGTTTGCCAGGAATATCTTACTTTGCTGAATTTTAATTTGCCATATGTTTTCATCTCTAATAAATTAATAAATTGAATCTTGATCTGGAGTGGTATTGGATATACATTTGCAATCCTGATAGCTAAAAACATCTCTGGAAAAGTACTGTTTTTGTTTTTCCAAAAGTTTGACATCAAAACTCACTTGATGTCAAAACCTGACCCAGATTGTCGTGGGCCTGTTTAAAATAGTTTTTAAAACCCACTTAAAATATTCACATATTTTGCTGTAAGTAGTAGTGTGGTGGGTTATGAGGCACTAACCTAAATTGAGCTATGAATGTTACATAAAATATGCAATATGCTCAATCTGATCTTTTTAAAGCCCGCAAAAAGTCTGACACGTACTTGGACCTAAGGGTTTCACATACGGGATTGTGATCTTACTGTATTAACTTCCTTAGTTCACAAAGTGAAAATATGGGGTATTCCTACCCATTTAGCTCAATGAAAATCCTTTTGCTAATTTTGATCATTGATCATCTGAACGTTTTGAGTTCATTGCAAGGGGATAGATCATGGAAGCTGTGTTAACATCATATATTAACTCAGACTATCTGTTGAAAGCCTTGGCTTCAAATATAAATGTGGAAGGCATCCGAGGTTATCAAGACAAGGAAAGAAGATGGTAGAGCTTAACATCATTTGTGCCTCCTGCGTTGAGCAGAGCGGAAGGCTTCTGGGTCAGGAAAGCTTAGACACGTTCACACACACAGCCACATGCATGCTAGCTGAACTTCATCCACCCATTTTGACATTGTGATTCTTTTTTGGTTGTTGTAGTCTTTATTTTATTAAACAAGCACACACAGCCGTAACTTTGGAGACTTCTGCCTTGTTGAACATTGCTTATAACGGTGAACAAAACTTCGGTTACTTTCATTACGGTTCACTCTTAGGAGAAGTTTCCTGAAGGAATTCTATTTCCTTTATTACTTTACTACTTGAATGTTTCTTTCCTTCAGTCAGAAAGGTAAAAGGGAAAATGTTTTCTGCAAATTCGGTCTCCTCTCAGAATGTTCCTGGGTTGTGTTTTATAGAGATCCTAGGTATCTTTATTTTTAATAATTAACTGAAGTGCTGAATCTTTTATCTGTACTTCTAATTTGCTATAAAAAAGCACTGTAGAACTGAAAAGTATGAAGTGAAAGAGTCTATATGACTCTCTAGGAATAAAGTAGTAGCTGTGTCTGAACGACTGTTATGCTAAGACTTTATCTTCCTTTGGTAGATTAAAACTATTAATGGCTAAAGAGAGTCTTCTTATTTGTTGATTCCACTGCATCTTTTGCTGTAGGAAAGCTACAGATTGAGTCATTCAGAGGGAGTTATTAGCAGTCCTGAATCTTTTAGTATTAAGAATTGCTGAGTTGTTTTTCAGCTTTTGGTGAGCCTCTCAAAACTCATTGTAGAGTTCTCATTGACTGCAAAGAGAACGTGGTGGAGCTTGGAATAAAATGAGAAAATAATTCTCTGCATCCAACTGTCAAACTTGGATTATATTTTGTGTTGCTGAAATTATTATTTTTTTCTTTCTCTCCCTTTTGTTCTTCCTTTTCTCTCCTCCCTCCTCACCCCCTTTATCTCTGTCCTGTTTCTCTCGGCCAATTATTATATTCACTAGTCTGCATCTGTGATACTGCCTAGAAATGTCTGAGAATGGGAATGTGGGATTGAACTTTTTTTTTTTTCCTTTTTTTTTTTTTACCATTATTTGATTTTAAAGATTTATTTGTAGCTTTTGAGTCCTTTTAGTATTCATCACTACATATAATGAAGTTGTCAGTTATGAATTTGAGACTTAGGCAGTCCCTTACATAGTCTTTTAGGAACAGTTATTAGGAGCCTTTAGCACGGCTTCATGAAATAAAGGCACCTGTTGTTTTTATGAAGTAAATTCCTTATCTAGTCATTTTTGTGTTTTAGAGTGGTAGCGTGATTACATGGTTTCATGTGTATTTAAGGGAAAATTAAATGCAGTTTTTAGAATAGTAGTCCAAATATTTCACTTTGGAAGGCAGGGAGAAAGATAATTTGCAGTCGACCTCTACCGCTGAGGCTAGACCCTTTGGGAGAAAGATATTTGGACTGAGAGCCTACCCTTGTGTAAGTTTTATTTTTACTACTTTATTTTTCATAACCGCTTTCTGATGAGAGGTAACCTGTTTTAATGACGAGCAACCCAAGTCTCAGGTTAAGTCATTGGTCGGAAGTCACACCGCTAGCAAGTGACCGTGCCAGGCTCAGAATGCCTGTGCAATGCCACCGTCTCCTGGGCTTGTTCTCTGCGTACCTGCTCTGAGGACCACATTCCAAAAGGTTGCAAATGAAAGGTTTGAGGCTACTTCTAGCTAAGAATTACCTCTTAATTTTTCTCTCTCCCAAAAGAGAAATCATCATCTTTCTGAAGTGATGGGGCTTGGAACACTGTCCTGTCTCTATCAGTCTTAGGAAAGGCAGATGAGAAAGGCTCTGAGCTGGGGCTGGGTGTCAGTTTTCATCTGTGAAGTCACAATCAAAGACAAAACTGGCCTCAAACTTAGTTTATAAATTGATAGTTAGAGAACTTTCTTTCTGTGTGGTGTATCCAGTAATAGAAATGTCTAATAACAGCAATTACTGATTTCATTATTTGTTAATTCCTTTGGTACAGCAGTAGTAGCAGTCATCATTCATTCTTCATAAGAAGTTGTTTTTCTTGCTGAATATATGTTTTTAGTCTGGTACTCTTAAATACTTAATCAGTGAATATATTTTATAAAAGGAATTTAACATAGTGTTATAAAATAGTTTTCTGGAATTTGGTTTGAAAAGAAATTCAGTATTCATGGAAAAAATTAATAAGCAGATTTCATAGACACACGGCAGAGTGTCTAATGAGCAAACATGAGTTAGAAGGTCAGTCAGAAGTTAACCAGTTTTCAGAGTACTGGGTACTTTTGATTTATTTTATGTAAGAAACTTATTTCTGCTGTGATAAGTAGAGATTTTATAAATTACACATTTACATACATGGAGCAAATGATTTAAAAAATACAAAGTAACATGTTGCTTTTTTGGTACTAAGAGTCCTATTCATCTGAAATTAAATTCTTTTTGCAAATTCAGCAAAGTTAGAGTCTAATTCAGATACAGAAAATAAAAAGTTTGTTGTTCTTTTTAAATGACATCTCTTTTTCCCTAAATCCTGAAACATAGAAATAGGATCTTTTTCTATTTTGGCAAAGTAGTTTCTGTGGATGATAATCTTATGAAGAGTGCTCTTGCTGGGTTCTGCTGAATGATGCTTTGGTGAGGGTGTGTCGGCCTCCATTTCTTGTCTTTCATCCCCCCACAATAAAGTACTTCCATATTTCTCATCAGGTAGGCTGGTAACCTGAGTAAGTTTTGTGGCATCTGGTACCCTTTTTTTTGACTTGTTTTCTTGAGTCATGTTCAAAGACCACTTTGTATGTTATATAATTTGGTCAAGTGTAGGTGAGATTCAGGTAGCAAAAGCTTACCGATTTAACTCACTGGCCATGTATTGGGTGCCTACAGTGTACTGATGCTGATTTAAACTTTGAGGATTTAAAGATGAATGTGGAACAGCCCTTATCCTCAAAGCAAGCATCTTCTACTGACTGGAAAAGTCCAGTAGATACGAATGTATTTATTATTCTGTGCTAATTGTTCTGACAGATATGGCATAAAATAGTACTAAGTAAAAACCACTTAAACATTAGCCGGTTCCAACATAGGAGCCGACGTTGACATGTGGAAAGGGTTTCCTCCTGTGCCACTACATATGTCCTACCTGCCAGCAGGGTTATAAACTCATTTGGTCCATGCACTGGAATGGATTTTAAAAATTAGACTTTTAACTGTAATTTGGCTGGCTTTTCTTTAATTATTAGTGCATTGTTTTGGCTTTTAGTCTGTTTAAAAAACCAGTGACTTTTTTTGATGAAGTTTCAACCTGTATTAAGTTACATTGCAGTCAAGTGTTTTGGGGCTTCCCTGGGGGCTCAGATGTAAAGAATCTGCCTGCCGTGTGGGAGACCTGGGTTCGATCTCTGTGTGGGAAAGATCCCCTGGAGAAGGGAATGGCTACCCACTCCAGTATTCTTGTCTGGAGAATTCTGTGTACAGAGGAGCGTGGCAGGCTATAGTCCCTGGGGTCGCAAAGAGTCGGACCCGACTGAGCAACTAGAACACACAAGTGTTTTGGACTTTCTTTATTTTTACTTTTTAATTTATTACTATTAATATCACAGTCTGAAAGGACAACGGTTTGAGGACTGCACACACTTTATACCAAATCATGTTAAAAGTCTAGTGAATAAGTTTGAGCTGTGTGTTCAAACACATTCGAATAAAAATACTGTAAACTGCTGTGGCTAACACTGCCTCTTACTTACATGAATATGCTAGTTAAAATATATTTATTAATAAGATCTCAAGCCCAGTTATTAAACACAGTTATTAAACACTGAGACTCTATAAAAGGTAAAAATGTACTTTTCTATCCATGAGAAATTATAGATTAAAAATTATGCCTAGTGCTTCCCTCAAGCAGTTTTCAGGTTTTCCAGGATGTTTTCAGCCTTTGTTACAACCGTGGTGTCCCTCATGTCTTAATAAGCCATGACCTGTAAGGCACACATGAGTTTCTCTTTTATGCTTACTAATCTGGGTTCTGGTTTTTGGATTTCCCTTTGACTTGATTAGGTCTTCAGCGTCGCATTTTAAAATCATAACTTTTGTATTTATTACACCTCAGGATGTATTCATTTTTACCCAGTTTTATTTGTGGCCCCCTTTTGACTGGCCGTTTCTGGACATCGTCACAGTTTAGATTAAAACTCTGTTTTGAAAATACTGTCTTCAGTGCTCCAGATGCCAGCCAACCCCGGGTGCTTAAGCGAGATCATAAGGAAGAAAGTGATCGGGGAAAATATTTCTTGGTAAGCTCACACCATTGATAATGACCCTGATGTTTACATTAAAGAAGCAAAGAGGAATGGAGAAACACAGAAAAATGTTTTGTGAGTCTTTTTTCTGTTCTATCATGGGGCTGTTTTGGCATCATGGAAGTACAGTTACTCAGATCTCATTTAACAGTCCTCATGGTAATAATGAATTTCTCTTTTAAGTTTTGTATATGGGTATGCATTCTTATCTCATTTGTTGCTATACATCCTTAGTTGTGCTAGACAGCATGTTCACATTATTGTAAGGTCCAGGGTAATAATTTTCTACATATAGCCTGTGCATAAATTTAAATCCATACAGAAGTCTTCTGTAGCTTGAAAGGTCTTGGGAATGGGTCTTGAGAAATGGACACAGAGTTATAGATCTGAGGACCTGGTCTCATTCACATAGTGATGAGTTTACTGTATCATAAATCAGTGGTAGATTTTATTTCTTGAATTCTTTTTAGGTAACCATATGTATCATTCCTGACATATTTCAGCTACAGCTATCTCATCATAAAGTCTGATATAGAGATCTCAGTAATAAGGGTGATTGGCGCTTTTCTTCATCAAAGATGTTTTCTTGAAAAGTCGTGACTTCCTTAGTTTTTCAAAACTAAGTATATATCCTATTTGCAAATTATAATTTCAGAGCGTTTCATATGTATTTCTAATTGATCTTTCGTTAGCACTGGGTACTTGAAGCTTTAGCACTCCCAGGTCCTAGCAGTCATCGGATGGTCTGTGAAGTACAGCGGGGAGCTGTAAAGGAATCCGGTGCTGATCATTATAAAGCAGAGCAATCTTTGGTGCCACTATCATATCTGTTTGGTAATTCTGGGTTCCGTATATTGATTGGTTTTTATTTTATGCAGCATGTGTTTATTAAGTACTCATTATATGTAAAGCCAGGCTAGGAATTCTGGGGCTTGCAGAATAATATGGTAGTAGCTCTGGCTTCAGGATGTTTCTGGTATAGCAAGGACACGCATATATCAGATGGGGACAGAAAGTAACAATGCCGTGGGACACAGGGATGATGAATATGATTGTTAGGAGACGATTAGGGAGGAAGGTGGGGATGGATGTAAACTTTGGTTATTTAGTTTAATGTTTAGGCATCCTTGCCAAAATGCTTTCCAGGCTAGTGGGAAGCCCAGGCTAACCCCATCTTGGCCAGACAGTTCCTTCTAGTTGTGCCATCATTCAAGCCAATGGTCTCTGGAATTTTTAAGTGCTATCCCCTTCAGTAAATGAATTTGAGCATACCCTCAGTATCTTTATTTATAACATATATATATTGAGCTACTAATATATAATGTGTAAACTATAAATGCTTAGAAATAAAAAATAAATTTAATATAAAAATATTTTTTTAATATAAAGAAAAATTATACTGTTTCCTTCTCACCTACTCCAGTGGGCTAAGTCTTATTCATGTTTTGGGTCAAGGACGTGATTTTGGACACCACCAGTCAAAATTGGGCGTTGTCGCGCCAAGTTTTGGTAAGTTCCATAAGCCCAAGGGCTTTGTTTTACTTCCTGCTGTATCATCAGCACCTAGAGCTTGTTAGGAGTGCAGTGGATCCTGTGAAACAAATCAGTGGAATTAGGCTAAGTTAGTAGGGACGAGGACAGAGTCTTGCTCATCGTGAAGGATCTGATAGAGTCAGTTGTTGTCTGTTGCTGTATCTCCTGTCCCTATAAAAGTGCAGGAACTCAAAAAATACTAGTTTGCTGAGCTAAGGGTGCGGACAGTGTGTAGGTCATAATGAGGGATCTGCCAGAGTCCGTAGAAGGACATGAGAAGGAAAATTCCAGGAGGGTCCCCTAGAGCAGAACAGGCTATGTAGATCAGTAGGCAAAAAAATACAGCCAGTGTAGTGAGGGGGTTGCAGTGTTAGTAAGAACATTACAGAGGAATGGCTTTGGTAACCTCAGATCTTAAAAACTGTGGACCCTCATAAGCAATAAGATCTGGCTTTTCCTTATCGTTACACCCACCCTGCCGAGAACAGTATAGTAGGGGTCTGACTCACTTTTGCTGAATTGCTCTGTTTTATACTATGTCCTGAATATAGGAGGTTCTGCATGTTCAGGAATGGTTCAGTGGAAAGATCAGAGGCCTGTAAATGAATCCTGCCCTGATTGAAGCAAAGCCAGCGGTTCTGGGATTACCTCATCCGCAGACATGGTTTTAAGCCTTCGCAGTGTTGCCTGCACAGAGGTGCTCTGGTGACCACAGCCGCCAAATCATATTTAGCTGTTTGTTATTAGCAATGTCGTTATTAACATACTGCCATCGACGCGTTATCAGTGAAGAAAATGGACTTTGTGATAGAATTATTTCCTATATGCTGTCATCCTGCACTGTCTTCCCTCAGCAGTATCACTGGCATCGTGTCATGGAGCACCCTCGTGTGTTCTGTTTCAGCTAGGACTGAATGTATTTACAGATAAATAAAGCAACGTAGTTTGTGTTTCCCCTCTTATTTTTGGAATTTTCTTATTCAGTAGACTTCCTCTTTAAAAGGTAGTAAAAATTCTAGTTTTGTGGTCATAAAGTAAACCTGTCATGGATTTTATTGAGCGTTGTCGGAGTTGGGGAGAACAGATTTCCCCTGAGAAACAGCTCTGGCATTAGCTCTCTCCTGTAGAGGCTGGCCAGGCGAAGGCATCCTTCTTCGGCTGTGACTCACAGTCGAGACAGGTACCCCTTACTCCCTCTGCAGTTCAGCCTCATTTTAGGGCATGTTTATTTAAAGCAGTTTCACATCTGCACAATTAATAAATTACTGTGCTCCAATTTGCATTTCTGACGTCTCGTAGTAAGCACAGCCAGTTCCCCTTTGCCCTTACAGAAAGAGTTTAGTCTGCCCAGGCTTCCTAGAGCGGAATAAAAATGTTCTCTGAGGGACTTCCCTGGCGGTCCAGTGGTTAAGATTGCACCTTCCAGTGCAGGGGGTGTGGGTTCAGTTCTCGGTTGGGAAGCTAAGATCCCACGTGCTTTGTGGACAGTAAGCCAAAGCATTAAAAAAAAACAACCGGTGTTGTAGCAAATTCAATAAAGACTTCAGAAAATGGTCCATATCCAAAAAAAAAAAAAAAAAATCTTAAAATTTCCTCTGAGCCCTCCTGCATCTGTATCATAGTCTCCGAATAAAGACTTAAACTAGTAAAATTTCTCTGCTTTCATCCTTTCGGTCCTTAAGTCGTCAAATCTTTCTTGAAGAAAGTTTGTCACTCTTAAAGGCACAGTCGTCATAAACGTCAAACTTGTTACCGCAATCTAGCGCTCACACTGATTTCACAGACATCTCGCTTGCTCTTTATGCTGTGAAGTAGGGTATCATTATTTCCATTTTTGCAGATGAGGAAACAGGTTAAAGTTGTCAAGTGGCTGAACCTCAGTCAGTTTGCAGTGGCTCCCCTGAGGCAAAAACCCTGTCCTTCGGTCATTCCTCTAGAAAACCGCCCACTGTGAAGAGCAGAAGTTATCTTCCTTAAACTGAGGTTTCGTTTTCTTACTTTCAACCTGATAAGTGATTGTAAATACCTGGAATGGCAGTGCCCTAGACCGTATGGTTGTTTTGATTTTGAATGCCCTGTGGTCTATAAACTTATCAGTGGAATGGACCTTAAATTTCCGGTGTATTTAAATTTATTTTCGTATTTAAGTAAGTGTTTTCAGATCCTGTGGAACAACTGTCCATTTGACTTAAGTTTTTACAGTTTGCAAAAAAGTTTGTAAGAGTTTACAGTTAGTAAAAAAGATGGAAAATTGAATGCATAGGGACCACACACTGACAAAGAATGTGCTTTCAAATGTATATTATGACTCTTAAGTGATACTTAGATTATGTATTGGGGACATTTTTTCCCCTGTGAGACGTATTTCTGAAATTATCATGAAAAATAATTGGAAAATAGGAATTGATACCTAAATACCTAAGCTACACCCATTTCTAGAACACATCTGTATTATAATGTGATATCAACTGGTGTTTTCAGAGAAGGGGTGGCAAGCGTTTTTAAGTTTAAAAGGCATTTTAACTTGGCAATGTAGAAAAGGAAGGTTTCACAGGCTAGTTAGAGAATTCAGTATAGTACTGCTGCCAGTTATGCAAGAGAAGATATTTCTGTCTAAAAATTATGACAGAATCAATTATTCAATGAATATTTTACATACTGGAGAGTTTTATTTGTTAGAATCTTATCTCAAAGTTCCCAAAGAGTAAAGAGGCCTACTTAACTATTGTACTGTGGGAAAATGATGAAAGATTGATTGCATTAGGTCTCCCAGACCTTTTTTTATTTAAAGATTTAAGGCCTGACACGAAATTTATTTAGAATATTTATTTTTATAGATGATTCTTGTTTCAGTTTAATTTTCATAGTTTGATTTTGAGGAGCTATACTAACTGCGAGATATGGTATAGTACTGGTGGATAAGGATGTTTGTTGAAGAAGCGTAATTTGAAGACAAGCTAGAGTATGTATTTGTTGAAGAAGACATCTAAAGATGAAAAGAGTTAGAAACTGTGAACTTTTCTTAACTGTGGCTTTTTGTTTAAAATAAGGTATGAAAATAAAAGTCACGAGGATAATTAGGTAGAGTTCCTCCCCATCCTCAGTTTTGAAGCAGTTGAATCCCGTGGTCCCTCTCTTTCCACTCTGAAACTGCCTGGGAGGGAGGAATTATCCTCTTCATTTTAGATGAGGGAATTGAGTCTTAGAGGCTCGGCAAGTTGCCCAAGGTCGTTCTTCCGGTAAGCGGTGGAGCTGGCATTCCATTCCGGCTCATTCTGGGGAGGCCACGCTCCTACTCACTCTCTGCCCTGCACGGCCTCTTGCTGCCAGCGCAGACTGTACCACTGTGCGGTGCCCAGGATGAAAGTGCCTCTGCTGTCCTTGTGGAGCACATGACCAACTGTATTCACATCTGCTAGTTACTTATTTTTTAAATCATTCTAAGTATATGGTAAACTTCTAACGTTAAAAAGGTAGTGTTCGAAGTATATAGTATTCGAAGTATATAGTGTTTGAAGAGGTGAACTATCTGATTAAAAAATAGCATTTTGGTGCAAATATAAAAAAGAAAATAGTTTTGTAGTTCAGAGAATTTTTAAAATATATTATACGTATGTATTTTTTTCTTGGCTGGGCCACACAACCTGTGGGGTCTTAGTTCCCTGACCAGGGATTGAACCTGTGCCCCCTGCAGTGGAAGCTCAGATTGTTAACCACTAGACTGCCAGGAAGTCCCAGAATTCAAATAATTTGCATTCGAAGTGGATAACAGAATTTGGGCTCTAGACAGGACGTTGCAGATGATCTTGGAGTCTTATATATAAGTCGTCATTTTAAATTTGAAGAAAGACAGACCCAGATTAAGGAACTGGGACCCAGGCCATGTGAGTGGCAGAGCTGGAACTAAGACATAAGATTTGGTGTTGTGCTAGAAAAATCTGCTTAGCTCCAAAATGATGTAGAAAATATTTTTAGTCCATTGATGGCACCATTTTCACAGCAGGAATATGTGACTTTTTTTTTTTTTTTTTGGTATGTTTATAAATGGTTAAAAACATTAAAGAGTGAAAATATTATGTTATTAGAGCTGTATGTAATACATGATACATACTAACTTTGACAGCATTTTTTTATCTTGCTGATTTCTAATTTATTTAGTAGTATAACGTAATTTTGGTAGCTAACAGATACATGGCTTTGTAGTTCTGTGTCCTGTGAAAACAGAGGAAGAATTTCCCAAACAATAACACATTGTTAAATGGCATGCCAGTTTTATCAAATGCCATAAGTTTATTACAGTCTAGTCTTAGGAAAAACCATCCTAGCCTTATAGCCGCTCATCCTAATCGTAAGCAAAAGAGCCACTTAAGTTATTCAAGGACTGTTAGATTTTGTTCTGTCCAAGAAAGTATAAAGCTGTTGATCAGGAGAAAGAAGTTTTTAAACCCTAACAGTTTTAATTGTGTAAGAGTGATTTAACTGATTTGTGTACTGTGACGCCTCATGGTGGCCTTATTAAGAAACTACTGTAGTGATCACACACCTTGTGACTCCGACTGAGTCCTCTCAAATGTAAATGTACTAAACTTTGGTGAGCTAAGACCCTCCATCATGTATTCAAGGTTTGTATTTCTGTGTTTCCTTTGGGAGAAATTAACCCCTGGTAGCTCAGACGGTAAAGAAGCTGCCTATAATGCAGGAGACCCCCGTTCAATCCTTGGGTTGGGAAGATCCCCTGGAGAAGGAAATGGCAATCCACTCCAGTATTCTTGCCTGGAGAATCCCACGGATGGAGGAGCCTGGTGGGCTACCGTGCATAGGGTTGCAAAGAGTTGGACACGAGTGAAGCAATTTATCACGCGCTGCAGTTCAGGGAGGGAGCCTGGTATGTCTTATGAGAGCATCGCTTCTGGGAGTTCACCTGCCATCCTCCAGGTGGGAATTTTCAGAGAGTAAGAGCCGGGTAGTCCCAAAAGCTGCTGGGAAACACCCCTTTCTTGAGATATTCTAGTTTCGGTTGTTGGAAGATTGTCATAATAGGTTGATTTTGTTAGAGCAAGACACTTGATCGCCTTTAGGCCAGGAATTGTCATAATATGTAGAGCTCTGCTCTCTGACGTGAATGGCGCCCCCTAGGATTGTGCATGGCAGTACTTGAGCAGCCGTGTGTGAACCCTGAAGGCAATAGTATCCAAGGAGATTGTCTTTAGACATCAGATATTAAAACATCACGGCTAGAAAACTGTAAATGTAATTCTCAGATGCAAAATGCTAGTTGTTTATGAAATGATTATTTTTTAAGTTATAAACATAATAGAAATGGTTTCTGTTGGCATGGAGTGGAGGCATTGCTTTGCCTCTGCCGTATACGGACAAAAGGCTCTATTTTCTATGACACAGCTCTTGGCCCAACCAATTTAATACATTTTCAAAGTTAGTCTGTCTTTTAGAGTTCTGACTAAAGAAGAGAATTTTTGACCTTTTATGAAGGAGCTTTCCTTTATTAGATGGGTGCAGTAATAGAATGCAGAATGACTTTAAGCATCCACCTCTTTTATCCATCATTAAAAGTTGATTGTCACCTCATACTAGGCAGCTTGATGGGGTTTTTAACGTACCAAAAATTGGCAACCTGTGATGAGGGAAAGTATGTTCTGTGAGGGCTTGAGTTAAAAGAAGGAAAAAAAAAAAAGAACTTTTATAAATATTAAGTAGCAGCTAAGTGGAAATAAGAGCTTTTACTTTTTGTGGGAGGATGGTGGTAGCAGATCAGTACTTTATGTTTACTTGGAAGCAGAAGTTCTCAGAATGCAGGTTTACTGACGTGAGAGTGGTCATTTGGGTGACTTGGGATTGTAGAGGTTTCAGCCCTACACATGTGGGGAGATAATATTGCATTCACTGTCTTTGTGCTGGCCTATGGAATTATTTTCTTAACAGGAGCAATAATTACTTTTCTCATTCGTATTTAAGGAATGCCAGTCGGTGGGATGGTCAGCAGGAAACCCATTACCCTGTTTGTAGTCCATGGTGCTTCCCTGGTTGAATTTGAGTCTTGCCCAGGAGGCAGTGATGATGCATTAAGTAGCTGAAACCACCTTTGTGCGGGGTCATTCATTCAGCTAGGTGATGTGGCTGTAAATTACTACACTCTAAACAGATTTTGAACTGTGCTCTTGTACCAGTCCTCTTTAGAATTTGGGAGAAGGGCCAGTAAAGTGTTACTTGTTTGCATGAAACCTCCAGGTAATCCTTAACTTGTTACTTTTATTTTAGGTCCCCCTCACCTGTCCAGAGCCTCGCTGCCATCTTCCTAGTTTACAGTAGACCGATTTGATAATGTGAAGTTTATTTAAATTAGCACCCCTTTCTCTGCCATCTGAAGATTGGCTCTAAGACCTGGGAGCCAGTAACCACCCATATTCCGACTCCTCAGCTCTTTTAGACCTTCCTGAGAGGACATTCATTCTCTAGTCATTCCTGGCCATAAATTACTGGTTTCTAAATTTTATTTTTTGTTGTTGCTATAATTTTAGGAAATGTTAGTGTGTATAGCTTAAGGACCATGTTTTTTAAAGCCCTTTGTCAGAACACTCGTCATTTGCGTATTGTTTACTGACTTAAATAAAAGCCAGATTTCTTAAGATTTCATGATACACAGGACTACATGATTAAGTAAATCATTATCAAGTGGTTTAGTGACAAATCGTTTTAGGAAATATGATAAACTCATTTTATCTCACATGAGACAGATAATTTTTGCAAGAAACTCATATCCTCTTTTAGATTTCTTCTTAGGTTATGATTATGAGAAAGATTTGGACTTCTGAGCTAAATAACAAAAATTTACCTTCATAAAACTTGTAGTAATAATAATGCAAGATTTTTTTTGTTAAATATGCCTTATTAATTTAAAATGTATGAATTATTGATCAGATGTGGAAAACTGGTTGTCTTGCTGGGCCTTTCATTAAGCATACCTGTAAAACTATCCTACTTCATTACAAAATGTGATATAGTTATTATACTTGAAGATAATGTATGGCTCCTTAATCTCCCAACCCCTGCTGTATATTCAGAAGGAAAGTGGTTATATTGATTTGTTTGTTGAGTAACTTTACCCAACCAGTTACTGTTATGGTCTATTAACATAACTGCTCTGCTGGTTTATTTGTTCTGACTTTCAAATAAAGTGTTTTAGGTAAACTTCATAATGTTCGAGATCAATTCTAACTTCCTTGCTCTAAAGTGTATAAGTGCTATCCAAGTAACAATTGCCTGAACAAGCTGTTTTGTATTATAATGAGATAGTGCTAGAAAAGTATTTGCTCTGACAACATGAAATAAAACTCAAACATTCTCAACATTTTTAGATGTATATTATAGATATACTATAAATAAATAATATATAAATTTCCTTAGCTAAATTTAGGATGAAGGCATGAATTATAGTTTCCTGTGGAAACTTAAGATAAGTTTGGAAGAATTTACGACAGTTTTAAAACTTAGTAAATTAATGGTATTGGTGACCGTTCACTAAATACCATTTCAGTGAATAAAATTACTGAACTTTGTCTTATTTGTTGGTGATGATTGTACCTCACATGACCCAACAGTACCTACTTCAATACTTGTCAAGTAAGGAAGCATTTGGCAGTTAGTGGATGAATGAAATATAAGGCTAGATGCAGAGTTTGTGGCTAAGATCTGACATGAAACCTATCCTACTTGGTTTTTGTTTTTTATTTGTCCTGCCCTTCAAGAAATGAGTAAAATCTGACATAAATGTTACATATGTTCACTACCTGCTGTATGTGTGCCGCATTCAGATATCTCATCTCAAAGTGGGTTTTTGCTGGTAGATATAGTTTATCCAACCCCCCGCTTCTCCCCCTCCACTTCCTTCACAAGTTTTGCAGCTGAGCCTCCAAGAGGAGGAATAGCTTGCTGGGATGACGCAGGAGGGACCGGCATCTTAGTCCAGAGCCAGTTCCTTTTCCAGTGTCTGGACTTACCCAGGGAATCTTAAGCCTGGGCTCTCTAATTTCTGATTCTTGAAAAGATTGCCTGACTTCTTTTTCATGATTTAAATGGTATTCTGGATCCAGCCACATTCTCAGAAACCTAGTTAAGTTGGTGGTTTAATATCTACCTGGGAGACAGCATGGCTTAAAAGTATCCGTGTGAAGACAAGCCTTGTTTAATATCATCTCTGCCACCTCTTATTTGTGTGAGTTTGGACTATGCACTTAACCCCTTGGTGCTTTGATTTTCTCACCTTTAAAAAAGGAAACTATTAGTTACTTTTTAAAGTTATTTTGGACATTAAAAAGTATAACCTATGTAAAGCAGTCATTACTTTACATGCAGATTCTTAGCAGCTATGAATTATATCCCTTTTTAAAAAGGACACTCTTGTCTCTGTTAGATGTATTCAGTACATTGTGTTCAGTGTGTGTCCATTTTTCTGTTCATGTGTATAACACGATCTTATATTTACATGCATTTCTGTATGAAAACAAAAACCGGAAGACAAATAGCTTTCTCAGGGGTGGGGGGAATCATATAATGGGCAGTGCTGTATACTTAAATGGTAAAAGAACTAGCACTTATTCAACAAACATTTATTGAGCTGCTGCTGTGGGCTGGGATCTCTTCTAGTCTCTGGGACTATGGTAATAATCATAAGATAGCCAAAAAATTGTTGCCTGAATGGAAGGTCCCTTCTCATGAGGGAAAACAGACAGTAAAACAAGGAAGCTGTGTATGCTAGATGGTAAGTGTTACAGGAAGGAGGCGTGTGGCGTTGCCGTTTATCAGGTGGTTTGTGATTAGAGAGGGGTCGCGAATGGTGCGGTCCAGGAGGAGTCCGTGCAGCGACGGAGAGCAGGGCGCAGCGCTGACCTCAGCAGTGCCCGCCTTCCTCCAAGGCCGAGTGTCGTCTGCACCGTTTGTAGGGCGCCTCTGGCAGTCTTGGAGACAGTCCTGCCCGGCATGAAAGCTGGTACAGAAGTCCGTACCTGGTGGCAGGCTTTGGGGAATCTGCTATTATGCTTGGAAGAGGAGGCCTGCTACTCTGGATGGCTTTCTCTGTAGTTGGCAGAATCAGGGGCAAGTCCTGTGCATTCCTTGCAGCTCACTCACACTTCTCAAGATTTTCTTTGAAATTCCCTGATAGCAGTCAAGTGAGCTAGCAAGAAGAACTTTCAGACTGAGAAGAGTATCTTGAACAAGTGTGCTGTTCTTTTTTTTTTTTTAATATTATGTGTATTTATTTATTTATATTGCTGTGCTGGGTCTTAGTTGTGGCATGCTATCTATTTAGTTGTGGCATGTGGTATCTAGTTCCCTGACTAGTGATTGAACCTGGGCCCCCTGCATTGAGAGTGTGTAGTCTTAGCCACTGGACCACCAGCGCAGTCTGAGTATGAGGTTCTTAATTGCCTTCTCCTCCCCCCCCCCCCCCCCCCCAGTACTGAAAGAGAAGGGTGCATTTAAATTTTAAAGTAATCTATGAATCAAGATAGGGAGAAGTTGACACTAGTATTGAGCTAATACTTTTAAAATATTCTCCCCCCACCACCACATTCCTTTATAGATCTTTTAATTCTTTCTGCGTGTGTTTATTGAGCAGTTGCTGTGTTCTGTGAATGTTACCAAGAAGACAAGGATGACTTGTGTGTGTGTACAATAGGAAGGGAGAAGAAGTATAGAGATAACCTCCTCGAGATATTAATGCAGTCACACAAGTTGAATAGAGTACAGTGGATAGGCAATGCCTGTGTGTTGACCTTTGGTTAAAGTGGTTAGTAAGGTGAGACATAAAGGCAGTAGCGTGCTGGGTCCCTGGTCTAGAGGTTAGAACTCCATGCTTTCACCACCGCCGGCCCAGGTTCTGTCCCTGGTCGGGAAGCTAAGAACCTGCAAGCTGCGTGGTGTGGCAAAAACAAAAAACAAAACACCACGGTAAAAGGAGGTCAGATGAGGGAGCCATAGCATCTGACTCCATTATTGGTCCCTGGAGATTGGGATTTGGACAGAGCCCCTGGGTGGTGGGGAGATAATTTGCTTTTGTATTTTTAGCAAGTGGTAGAGGATAGGCTGTTAATAAATATTTGTTGTATGAATAAATTAAGAGGAAAGGACTAACCTGCTGAAGGGCATGGTAGAGACCTTTAAGAGAGGGAAATACGCTGCAGGGTAATCCGGGCCAGGCAGCGGTGGGCCGTGGGAGCAGGCTGTGTAGGGGGCACTGCTTGCATTCGGGGGGAAGGGGTGGTGGCAGAAGCATCAGGTGAGGAGATTACCGCAGCATCAGAGGCTGGGAGTTACCTGGGAACTCATCTTGGTCGGCCACAGGGAGGGAAGAGGCACGAATGGAGACGAGTGATATTTCAAAGGCCGAGTTGACAGCACACTGAAGTATTCCGTAAGACGGTACAGAAGAACGGAAACGAACTTTTTGGCCAATCCAGTACTTAATCTGTGGCTCAGTGGAGTGAGTTTGAATGCCTCCTTTTGCTGTGGGAGCTCTTTTTGAGAAAATGAAAGCATCAAATCAAATTTACTGGGACGAGTTGACTATCTAAAGTCATGCTCTCAGGAACCTTATGAAAGCAAAAAAAAGTTAAAGTTATTATATCAACCTTTAGGTAATTTACAACAGAGTTCAATTCTTATATACTATGTATATAGTTTTATAGGTCTTTTGAGCCCTTTGTATATTCTGTTCTAAATCCATGCACACACCAGGGAAGAAGGGGGAAAATACAGAAATAACCACATAATAGTTACTTATTTGATGCTGCATCTTGAATCAGTAATGTAGTCCAATGATAATGCAGTTGATTTTTTATGTAAAAATTCTTTATGATCATCAGTTTTATAAAGTGGTTTCTGAGAAAGCATTTCAGGAGGTTTTCCACACTTTCAGTGTGTTTTCCACTTAAAGAAAAAAAGGTTTTTGAATAGTAATGCTATTTGGGTTTTATTTAGTGTAATCCATTTTTGTTAGGAAAAGCATTGTCAGAAAAATCATAGCAGCTTTTGCCTTCACATCTCGCGTAAGTATGTAAGACTGTCATCAGAGACAATATAAAAATGGAATAAGTATGATCTTTTCCCTCTAATGTCACTGGCCTCATTAATATACTTGTATGTTAGGGTTTAAGTCCTGAGAATTGAGAAAACCTAGATTTCAGCCTTGGTTTTTGTGGCGCGAAGTGTGTAGCCTATACCAGACACTTTATTTCAATAGGCCTCCGTTTTCTTTTTCATTAAGGGTTTCGCCTGGCCTGGAATGATCAGGAAGGTCCTTTCCAGGGTAACTCCTAGTGACTCTATGACCTGTTAGAGCCACAAGGGGAAGACTTTCCCAGAAACATTGACAGATTGTAATATTTCAGAATTTATATGATTTAGCATCCTTCCTAAGTTCCCGTCTTGTATCTTTTTTCACTTAGAGGGCTGAGAGGCCCGTGTTTACTTTCGTTGCAGAACATTGCCCTTTTCTGAGCAGAGTGCAAGGCGTAGGGAAGATGCCCCCGATACATAATTGCTGGGTTTGTTTCAGCCATGAGAGACATTAGTGCGTTAAGGGATTACGCGGGGACTTGGTCTGATCCTCTGCTGATGTCAGAGAAACAGTTGAAATAACTCTTACTGTATCAGAAGTAAACTCTTGAATGGATGATCACAGAAACTGTTGTATTCACTCAGGGAACATTTATTGAGGTCCTGACATTTGCTGGGCAGGCATAGTATTAAGCCCGGGAATATAAAGTTAAGTAAAAATAGGAATCCCCCAATACCAGCTTCCACAGTAGTAGAGAAAATGGGCTTAATGACTTAGGAAGATAGGTGTTACACCAATATTAGATGGAAAAGTGTGGAATCAGGTGACTTCTCTGTCATTGTTAAAGATAAAATTGTGTTTAAAAAAAAATGTCCAAATCTGTAGAAACTCGACAGCAGATAATAGGGCTTTCCCCAACTTCCCCTCCTCCTGCTTCAAGTTCTTTTTTTTTAAGTAAGGTGACAAATTCTCTTCTAGTTTCTTCATGGTTCCCTTGTTCAGGTCTGAAGAACAGGGACATTCCAGCTACTCTCAGCATCCATGACAAGAGGCAGGACATACGCAGTTTCTAAGGACACTGCAACTCCAGTTATTCGGGGATTTATAGACCAAAGCCATTTTTACTCATTTTTGCTGAGGTAGCAACGATCTCATTTCACCCCACCTCCTCGCTTTCAATGCCACATTGGCTTCACGAGGATAAAACTTCACTTGAGGAGTTTTATTTTGGAGTGACAGAGTGAGCTCTGATTAGTATGGATCGGCTCAATCTGAGTGTGAACCGATAGTGGGCAGTGAAGAGTTTGGTTTATTTGGTATTTAGATGTTGCATTAAAATGAATAATGGGGCCTCCCTGGTGGTCCAGTGGTTAGGAATCCGCCTGCCAATGCAGGGGACACGGCTCAGTCCCCGGTGGGAAGATCCCCATGCTGTGGAACAGCTGGGCCGTGATGCCCTGGGGCCCGTGCTCCGCAACGAGAGCAGTGAGAAGCCCTCACGCCGCAATGCGGAGTAGCCCCTGCTCATTGCAGCTAGAGAAAGCCACATGCAGCGGCCAAGACCCAGTGCAGCCATTACAAATAAATCTTTTTAAAATAAAATAAAATGAAAAGTCATTCTCACTGCATTCTGCTGGTGGATTTAACCACTGTTACCCATTCTTCTCTGTAATAATAATTGTTCCTGTTTATTGAGGGTAACATCCCAGACAGTGCCATAGATATTTAAAGTCATCCTATTTAACCTTTGCAATAACACCATGAGAGATATATTTTATTATTTCCCCTTTTACCTATGAAGAACCGACTGCAGGTGGTTAAATATCGTACCCATATTTGCATTCTGTGTTTCAGGATTTGAACTCTGGTCATTCTGACTCTAGAGCTTAAGTCCGATTTGCCATCTCTCCCCCTGCTCTCATGTACTTAGAGCTGATATCTAGTTCTGTGCTTTTTAATGCATTGGCTACAGGGCAGATGTGGTGGATGACGGTTGTGCCTGTGAGGGCGCATGAGAGAGGAGAGACTTTGAAGCTTAAACAGGACAGAGGTGTGTGTTAGAAGCTACAGTGAAGAGACTCCTCTGGTGGCCCAGTGACTGAGGCTCCTCGCTCCCAATGAGGGGAGTCTGGATTCGATCCCTGGTCAGGGAACTAGATCCCCTATACAGCAACTAAGACACAGCCAAATATACAAATAAATACGTATTAAAAAAAACAACAACAAGTTAAGATGAAGACAAGGAAACAGTAGCCGTCAGGAGAGCCCGAGGTAGTAACTGAAAATGCTGCATCAGATACTGTGAAGTCACAGGGCAGGGGAAGAGGTAAATGAATCAGGCCTGAGATGGAGCTCCTGTTACAACTCCTGCCTGCCCGGTCTCCTCCTGAACAACTCAGAATCTTCAGAGTAGGATCTAAGAATCTGTATTTTTCACCAATCCTGCACATGATTCTGATAGGCTCAAATGCTTGTAGGACACCGATATGTACGTGGAGAGAGTAAAGTGGATAAAACCAGGGGTGCTGAGTTTGTAGAGGGCTATTCCTTTTCTGAGGCACAGAACTGAACATCACTGAACAGAACACACAGGTGAGGGACTAGTGATTACAGATTTGGGGTGTTATTCATTCTTAATTTTTAAAACCCTTTCTGGCTATTTGTGGAAAATAAATTGATCTTTTTGTCTCACATTTTCTCTGGATAAAGTGGGTCTAGCTTAAAGGGACTGGTACCCAGAGGTTTTGCTGTAAATAGACTGATATTATTTCACTTAAAAGAAAAAAAAGACTTATTTATCTTTGGCTCTGCTGGGTCTTCCTTTTTTGTGCTCATCTTTGCATGTAATCTTCCCTTGGTATCTCTAATTTCTTGAAAAAATCTCTATAGTCTTTCCCATTCCATTGTTTTCCTCTATTTGTTTGCATTGATCACCGAGGAAGGCTTTCTTATCTCTCCTGGCTGTTCTCTGTAACTCTGCGTTCAGATGGGTATTCATTTCTCCTTTGCTTTTAGCTTCTCTTCTTTTCTCAGCCATTTGTAAGACCTTCTCAAACTATTTTTGCCTTTTTGCATTTCTTTTTCTTGAGGATGGTCTTGATCCCTGCCTCCTGTATAATGTCACAAACTCTGTCCATAGTTCTTCAGGCATTCTGTCTATCAGATCTAATCCCTTGAATCCATTTGTCACTTCCACTGTATAATCGTAAGAGATTTGATTTAGGTCATACCTGAATGGTCTAGTGGTTTCCCCTACTTTCTTCAATTTAAGTCTGAATTTGGCAATAAAGACTGTGGCATGGTCTGAGCCACAGTCAGCTCCTGGTCTTGTTTTTGCTGACTGTGTAGAGCTTCTCCATATTTGGTTGCAAAGAATATAATCAATCTGATTTCGGTATTGACCATCTGGTGATGTCCATGTGTAGAGTCTTCTCTTGTGTTGTTGGAAGAGGGTGTTTGCTGTGACCAGTGCGTTCTCTTGGCAGAACTTTATTAGCCTTTGTCCTGCTTCATTCCGTACTCCAAGGCCAAATGTGCCTGTTACTCCAGGTGTTTCTTGATTTCCTACTTTTGCATTCCAGTCCCCTATAATGAAGAGGACTTCTTTTTTGGGTGTTAGTTCGACAAGGTCTTGTAGGTCTTCTTAGAATCATTCAACTTCAGCTTCTTCAGCATTACTCATTGGGGCATACAGTTGGATTACTGTGATATTGAATGGTTTGCCTTGGAAATGAACAGAGATCATTCTGTTGTTTTTGAGATTGCATCCAAGTACTGCATTTCAGACTCTCTTGTTGACTGTGATGGCTCCTTCATTTCTTCTAAGGGATTCTTGCCCACAGTAGTAGATATAATGGTCATCTGAGTTAAATTCACCTATTCCAGTCCATTTTAGTTCTCTGATTCCTAAAATGTCAATGTTCACTCTTGCCATCTCCTGTTTGACCACTTCCAATTTGCCTTGATTCATGGACCTAACATTCCAGATTCCTATGCAATATTTTTCTTACAGCATCTGACTTTTACTTCCATAACCAGTCACATTCACAACTGGGTGTTGTTTTTGCTTTGGTTCCATCTCTTTATTCTTTCTGGAGTTATTTCTCCACAGATTTCCAGTAGCATATTGGGCATCTAGCACCCTGGGGAGTTCATCTTTTAATGTCCTATCTTTTTTGCCTTCTCATACTGTTCATGGGGTTCTCAAGGCAAGAATACTGAAGTGGTTTGCCATTCCCTTCTCCAGTGGTCCACGCTTTGTCAAAACTCTCTGCCATGACCCATCCATCTTGGGTGACCCTAAATGGCATGAGGCTCTTAGTTTCATTGAGCTAGACAAGATATGTGATCAGTGTGGTTAGTTTTCTGTGATTGTGGTTTTCATTCTGTCTGCCCTCTGATGGATAAGGATAAGAGGCTTATGGAAGCTTCTGGATGGGAGAGACTGACTGAAGGGGAAACTGGGTGTTGTTTTGATGGGGCCATGCTCAGTAAATCTTTAATCCAGTTTTCTGTTGATGGGTGGGGCCTATTCCTTCCCTGTTGCTTGACCTGAGGCCAAGCTATGATGGAGGTAATTAAGGAACATTTCATGCAAAGATGAGCACAATAAAGGACAGAAATGATATCGACCTAACAGAATCAGAAGATGTTAAGAAGAGGCGACAAGAATACACAGAAGAACTGTACAAAAAAAGACCTTCATGACCCAGATAATCACGATGGTGTGATCACTCACCTAGAGCCAGGCATCCTGGAATGGGAAGTCAGGTGGGCCTTAGGAAGCATGAACAAAGCTAGTGGAGGTGATGGAATTCCAAATCCTATTTCAAATCCTAGAAGATGATGCTGTGAAAGTGCTGCACTCAATATGCCAGCAAATTTGGAAAACTCATCAGTGGCCACAAGACTGGAAAAGGTCAGTTTTCATCCAGTCCCAAAGAAAGGCAATGCCAAAGAATGCTCAAACTATGGCACAATTGTATTCATCTCAGACGCTAGTAAAGTAATACTCAAGATTCTCCAAGCCAGGCTTAAACAGTACGTGAACTGTGAACTTCCAGATGTTCAAGCTGGTTTTAGAAAAGGCAGAGGAACCAGAGATCTAATTGCCAAAATTCGCTGGATCATCGAAAAAGCCAGAGAGTTCCAGTAAAACATCTACTTCTGCCTTATTGACTATGCCAAAGCCTTTGACTGTGTGGATCACAATAAACTGTGGAAAATTCTTCAAGAGATGAGAATACCAGACCACCTTATCTGCCTCCTGAGAAATCTGTATGCAGGTCAAGAAGCTACAGTTAGAACTGGACATGGAACATCATACTGGTTCCAAATCGGGAAAGGTTTACATGAAGGCTGTATATTGTCACCCTGCTTATTTAACTTATATGCAGAATACATCATGAAAAATGCCAGGCTGGATGAAGCACAAGCTGGAATCAAGATTGCCAGGAGAACTATCAGTAACCTCAGATACAGATATGACAGCACCCTTATGGCATAAAGAAGAACTAAAGAGCCTCTTGATGAAAGTAAAAGAGGAGAGTGAAAAAGTTGGCTTAAAGCTCACCATTTGGAAAACTAAAATTATGACATCTGGTCCCATCACTTCATGGCAAATAGATGGGAAAACAATGGAAACAGTGAGAAACTTTATTTTGGGGGACTCCAAAATCACTGCAGATGGTGATTGCAGCCATGAAATTAAAAAGACACTTGCTTATTGGAAGAAAAGCTATAACCAACCTAGAGACAGCATATTAAAAAGCAGAGAGATTACTTTGCCAGCAAAGGTCCATCTAGTCAAAGCTATGGTTTTTCCAGCAGTCATGTATGGATGTGAGAGTTGGATTATAAAGAAAGATGAGCGCTGATGAATTGATGCTTTTGATCTGTGGTGTTGGAGAGGACTCTTGAGAGTCCCTTGGGCTGCAAGGAGATCCAGTCAGTCCTACAGGAAATCAGTCCTAAATATTTATTGGAAGGACTGATGTTGAAGCTGAAGCTCCAATACTTTGGCCACCTGATATGAAGAACTGACTCATTGGAAAAGACCCTGATGTTGGGAAAGATTGAAGGCGGGAGGAGAAGGGGACAACAGAGGATGAGATGGTTGGATGGCATCACCGACTCAATGGTCATGAGTTTGAGTAAATTCCCGGAGTTGGTGATGGACAGGGAATCCTGGCATGCTGCAGTCCATGGGGTCTAAAAGAGTCGGACACGACTGAGCGACTGAACTGAACTGAGGATCTTCCTTACTGCATGTGAGCTTTTCTCTAGTTGTGGTGAGTGGAAACTTCTCTTCACTGTGGTGTGTCGCCTTCTCATTGCAGTGGCTTGTCTTGTAGCTCGTGGGCTCGTGGAACATGGGCTTCAGTAGCTATGGTGCACGGGCTTAGTTGCTCCATGACATGTGGAATCTTCCGAGACTAGAGTTGGAACCCAGGTCTCTTTGGTCTCCTCCATGGGCAGGTGGATTCTTGACCACTAGTGCTACCTGGGAAGCCAAAGATGTGGTTATTCACTCAGCTTAACTGTTATGTGTTATATTTATTAATTCTTTTAATTTTTTATTCTGTTGTTTCATTAAATCTTTAATTCCACAAGTTATTTTTTAGATTTCTAACAGTTATGGAATATGTAACTTGCTTTGTGTATGTGTGTTTAATGCTGTAGATAAGCAGTGAGCGTGAGTGATTCTGGAGGTGTGGTTGTGTCTTATGGTTTGTAAATGCTTTAAACTTGCCAGCAGTAATTTTTTTTCTCTCTGAAACCTTAAGTGATAAGAAAAGAAGATATGGAGGTGGATCTGTGGGAAGACAATCCAGAAGTAATACTGAGTCTGGTGATGGGGTTCTCTTGGGTTGTTTTTATCTACAGCAATTCTTATAGGGTCATTTTTTGCCTTTCCATATTGTCTAATCTCTCTACTACATAAAAAAATTTTTTGGCAGGACGTAAATCCATGCAGATGATTGAGAATGGTTTTATCTTACCAAAGCAATTTATCCTTTAAAAACAAAAATTGTTTTTTTCCTACTTTTTTCCCAGAGTATTTGTTTCTGCTTGACCAACACCTCCTGTTTGAAGATTACATACTCAATTCCCACCCTTTCTTATCCTCTCTATTTATACGTAGGCTCACAGTTTGAGTAGGAGGGGATGATATTGATTAAATCACAGGATGATTTAACCAAACAAAATAGCACAGTTGGGGTAACTTTTCTTGTGCGGGCCTCTTGGTTTAAGGTTTTTGATATACCCCATTTACAAAGGAATTTGTAGATTTCCAAGAGCAGTCTAGGAAGGAAAAGTGATGTGCAAATGTCAGAATAATTCACACAAGTTAGGTTTTCCATTAAAGACCCTGGAAAAAACTTGATCGCTTGTTAACTCTCCCAAGAAGAGATTGGCTAAGATCACATCACCCATATGAACATGAAACTCCAACAAAAAATTATTTATCAAAAAGCAGAAACAGAACCAAAAATAATGTGCCACTCATGTTTGAGACACAGCACTCATCTTCCAGAAATACTGTATGCATCTCTAGGTTGGAAAGATGTGAATTAAGGAAGCCACCAGAAAGGGCATCTGAAATACCGCTGGGATGAAGTGCTATCATGGGAGGAGACTCTCTTTTTAAATGCTGAAGAATCTCTAGTTATGCCTGTGGATTCTTGGATAAAGCCAGGAAGGATTATTCACCCAGATTCTTGTGAATTTGAATGAGTGGTAATGCCTTATAGTCCTACAAATTTCTGGACAAATACTGCCCCCTCGACCCCACCCTCCACCCCTCATTATAGCAAGTAGGAAGTTTTGGAGTTTATCCATCATCTTGTGAGGCTGATGTCTGGGGAGAAAGCCTTATCCTTCCACAACAAGGTCTTGTCTCTGCTGTCAGATAGAGGAAGGGCCCCGGTGGCTCAGGGCCTGCCCAGTTCTGTTGTTTGGTGTTCTGATATTGTATCCCTCTTTCTTGCTATCCTGCCAAGTTCTTCTAAGATATAGGACTTTGCTTTCCGTTTTAGAAAATTACTGCTTAACAGAATCCACTCTGTGATTCAGCAGACATTTATTGAACAGGTTTATATGCTTACTGTTATATATAAGAGAGCTCACATTAGATTCATGATTTTTAAGTGTGGTATATATTTTATTTTATTTTTTGGATTAGATTCTGTTTTAGATGTTGGCCTTGTGCCAGATCATTTTGCTAAACAAACTTTAAGGGCCCTTCTGCCTATGGGGGAATATTACATGTAAGTTCTCTGTGTTAAACAGCTTTACAGGTATCTGGTAGCTTTCTGTAGTTATTCCTTTAATGAACAGGGCCAGTGGGCTGCCTGTCCCATTGGGGCTGCTGTGGTTGTGGTAACTTTTCTGGTATTTCTTTTGAAGAAGTTGCTTTAGGAATGTGTTGTAAGGCACAGGCCGGTCTTAGGTGGTAGTCCTACCAGGTCACCCATTTAAATTTCCAGAAAAGGCTCAACTTATATAAAATAGCCAATGAAAAACCAATAATTTGTTTTCTTAGCATTCTGTTTCTCAAATTTTCTACTAAAGTACCTCAAAGAGCAGAAGAAAGTAGACTCGTTTTCCTGCGAAGTCGTGGGTCATAACATAGGCCAAATTGTGCTTCCAGAAAGCTCAAATTTGTTGAAGTTTACAGAATGCTTGATCTTAAAAATCTATTTGAGTATTCTATATCCTGTTCTATAATATAGGCCTCTTTTTAAAAAAGATTGAGATTAAAAAATGACACACAGTGGAATGTGTAGATCTTAAGTATAGTTTGGTGAGTGTTGACACAGACAGACAGTAGTGTAATCTACATGCCTATCATATCAAGAATACATGTACATGTTTTAACATAGAACTGTTTTTGAAGTTATTTGCCATCAAGAAATTCATGCTCCCTACCCTGTGAAAAAGAAAAAGAAGATTTCATTCCCTAAGACTATCTGCCTTGCAGTTTTTAATTTCTACTTGTTATACCACTCTGTATTTTTGGGATGATGGCAGTAGACATGGCATGATTATTTGGTTTTGAGAAGTATGGGCTTCATCAAGATGGCTCTGCAAAATGGATAAACATCTTAAGGATTTTCTTCAGTTAACACACAGCTAGAGAAGTAGTTTGATGTCCATTGTTTGCCTGAACACCAAAAAGTTTTAATTGCTCTAATTGCAGATGGTTTACTAAGTCAAGCAATAGATCTGTGATCAGGAAATTAAAGATTTGTTCGCTTTCATTGTTTTTTCTGGTAATCTGTTTTATAATAAGGCCTTATTCACGTGTACAGTCTGTTAGCTCCTTTAACATTTTTTCCGGATAACATTTGACACGCTGTCGTTTGTAGTAGTCACCTTGTAGGAATCCCATTGATGATCCACTGCCAGCCTTTTATTCTCATTTCTTGAATTCTTTCTTGAACATAGCCTGCAACTATAACTGAGTGCTTGTATTTTGTTTTTCCTCCAGATTCTTTCAAAGAGCAGATATTAAAGCTCCCTTTCAGTAGAGACCAAGTTCTAGTTATTGTAGCTAATGCAGTGGACAGTACATTAAGCCTACTAGATTGATTTCAGTCATAGGTATTGGTGTTAGGTAATATAGGAAATACAGTGTTTGGGTAAGGGATAGATCCTACGCTCAGTCATGTTTAGTAATAATAGGGGAGTTGATGATGGTAACTAATACTTACAGAGACTTTTTTATGTTCTGGGTACTATTCTAAGCATAGTGCATATATTACCTGATTTTATCTGCACAGTCATCATTTAGGCTAACTGATAATGTACCTATTTGCTGCTTTAAGAAATGGCATGTCAGGTTTCTTAGCAGCAGAGCCTGAGATGCAGAGTCTTGTGTGGGTGATGAGGGAGCACCCAGGAGGAGCCTGACCATGAGCAGGGGAGGGAAGCCGGGTTGGCCCTGGGGCAGTGGCCCCAGTGATGCTTGGGAATGCACACTCTCAGGTTCTGTGACTCTCAGAAGCCCTGAACCGGGAACTTGGGGAGGTGGGGAGCAACCTGTGGTTGAACTAGTCTTCCAAGGGAACCTGACTGATATTAAAGTTTGAGAACTACTTGGGTAGAGGATGCCGAAGCTGAAACTCCAGTACTTTGGCCACCTGATACGAAGACCTGACTCGTTTGAAAACACCCTGATGCTGGGAAAGATTGAAGTCAGGAGGAGAAGGGGATGACAGAGGATGAGATGGTTGGATGGCATCACCGACTCAGTGGACATGAGTTTGAGTAAACTCCGAGAACTGGCGATGGACAGGGAGGCCTGGCGTGCTGCAGTCCATGGGGTCGCAAAGAGTCAGACATGACTGAGCAACTGAGCTGAACTGAACTGGGTAGAGGAAGAAGCCAGGTAAAGATGTGGATTTTGCTAAAAACGTAGCCTCCTTAAAATCCTTTGTGAAGTGTGGAGTGGGAATGACACACAGATTTGCCATTGGGACGAGGCCCACTCAGTCAGGAATTGGCTGAGGGGGACTGCATTGGGGAACAGACCCAGAGGGAGGGGCATAATGCCCCAGAATTGCTAGAAAAGGTAGCTATGATGCAGCTCTGAGCCCTTAGCATTCCACACTCCCACAGCTGGGAAGTGGGCCTGCTGGCCTAGAGGGGATCTAGGTGGGGCATTCTGGTGTCCACTGCGCTGAGGTATAGGGAAGTAACTAGCTTAAATTCCCACAGCTAGTAATGGGAGTTGAACTCTGGCTGGCTGTATCCAGAGTCCATCTTCCTAACCATTACTTATACTGCCCCCTGTGGTCAGAGCAATAATAGAAATAACAAGATGGACATGTATGAACAGGAGACAGTTCAGAGGAGGGTGGTACTTCTGGCTGAGGGAAATGGAAGCCCTCATAAAAGGGGTGCTGTTTGATTTCGCCTTGAAGTGCAAAAGATCTGGACACGAGAGGCTTTCTAGATAGAAGGAAGAGTCTGAGAAAAGGCATGCGTGCCTGAGTGCTACGTCCCTGCAGTCGTGTCTGATTCTTTGTGACCCTGTGGACTATAGACCTCCACGCTCCTCTGTCCCTGGGATTCTCCAGGCAAGAATACTGGAGTGGGTTGCCATGCCCTCCTCCAGGGGATCTTCCTGACCAGAGGATCGAACCCACCTCTCTTACGTCTCCTGCATTGGCAGGTGGGTTCTTTATTACTAGCACCATCTGGGAAGCCCTGAGAAAAGGCATAGCAGCATGCAAATATGGGTTTGTGTCTGGAAACCTGGTTATTCTGTTGGGTTGCAATTTGGCTTATTAAAGAGTTCTGGGAGAAAAGTCATTCTATATTAGTTTGAGGTCAGGTCTTTTTGAAGCCAGGCAAGTGTCATTGAAGGTTTTTAATCTGGGAAGTAACATAGTCAGAACTGTATTTTAGAAAGTTTAACAGCCTAATAAAAATGAGTGAGGGACTTTGCTGGTGGTCCAGTGGTTAAGAGCCTGCTTTGCAATCCAGAGAACTTGGGTTCGATCCCTAGTCAGGGAACTAAGAATCTATGTGTCACAGGGCAACCAAGTCCATGTGGCTCAACTGCTGAGCCCGGGTGCTGCAGAGCCCATGCACTGCAATGAAAGAAGCCCATGTGGAGCAATGAAGGCCCAGCGCAGCCCCAAAAAGCAAAAAAGAGATACGGGTGAAATAGACCTTTCATCAAAGAAGACAGGTGATGGCTACTAAGCTTGTGAAAAATACTCAACGTTATTAGTTACTAGGGAAAGTGAAAAGTGAAGTCGCTCAGTCGTGTCTGACTCATAGCGACCTGATGGACTGCAGCCTACCAGGCTCCTCCATCCATGGGTTTTTCCAGGCAAGACGACTGGAGTGGGTTGTCATTTCCTTCTCCAGTGGATTTTCCCAGCCCGGGGTTCGAGCCCAGGTCTTCTGCATTGCAGGCAGACGCTTTACAGTCTGAACCAGGGAAAGTGCCCACTAAACCTCAGTGGATACCACAGTGGCTAAAATTAAAAAGACTGATTATATCCAGTACAGAGAAACGAGAACTCAACGTAAACCACAGGTGGGAATGTAAAATGGTATAACCACTTTGAAAAGAGTTTGGCAGTTTCTCCAAAAGTTAAACCTACATTTACCACGGATCTAGTCATTTTCCTCTTACAGTATCTATCCAAGTTAGAGAAAGATAAGTCCATACAAGGATGCATACCTGAATGTTCATAGTAGATTTATTTGTAATACCCAAAATATCCACCAACAAGTAAATGGTTAAACAAATGATGGTCTGTGCATACGAAGAACTGTTATTCAGCAATAAAAAGGAAAGGACCATTGATTTACCCATCAGCATTGGTGAATCTCAAAATAATTATGCTTACTGAAAACCCAGACCACAAAGAGTACATACTCTGTGATTCTGCTTGCATGAAATTCTAAAAAATACAAACTAATCTAGAGTCATAAAACACTGAAGTGGTTCCTTCACCATGGAGAGAGAAGTGGAGAGAGAGGGTTTACAGAGGCAAAGGGAAGAGTAGGGGGGTGGGTCATGGATGTGCTCATTATCTTGCAAGTGATGGTTTCACAGGTGTACCAACGTATCACATCGTCCAGTTCAGATATGTGCAGTTGTGTGTCAGCCATACCCAAATAAAAGAGGACACACAGAAGAAAAAGAGAGAAAGATTTGTAGGACTGCACATATGCAGGGTGAATGCCAGGAGGAGAAGCTAGAAATACGCAGCCGTGAGTCAAGTCTGGAAGCAGTGAGTATACACAGTAAACCGGGCCCTGCCCTTGGCTACGGCTGTTAAACCAGAAAGAAGAAATGGATAGACAAGACGCAATAGAGGAAGCGGTGCAGGAGATAGAGGAGAAAGAGAGAGGCCGCCACGGAAGAAGCTGGCCAAGAGAATGCTGTTTGGTTTTTTTTTCCCCACAAATGAATGGACTTTCCGTGATGGAGGGTGTTGATGGAGGGCGTGCAGTGAGATCACAGTTCAGGTTCAGGAGCATGGAATATGGTAAGGGGCAACCATTGTGGAGCTGTCGAGCAGGTAGCTGGGCACGTTGAACTGAAATGCATGGATATATAGATTCAGATTTCATTGTAGAGGCAATTACTGAGAGTCTGATGATAAAAGCATCAATGATGACATTGGTAAGAGAGGGCCGAAGTCAATTAGGATTAAAGTTCTTGGTCTCTTAGCTTCTTATTCAGTTTTTTAAATCCATTGATTCACATGGCCTCCCAGTGAATAATGAAGTTACATTTTGCATATTAAATTGAGAGAAAGTTAAACCTTTTGCTACTTTCTGACTTAGACTAGGGAATATAATAGGGAAAATGGAGGAAAAATCCCCTCTCAGGGTGGCAAAAGCAAACATACATCTTTTCAGCTCTTCCTAAGTAATATTTTGACCTTGTATTACCTGTCTTCTTTTTTTTCCAAAATAGGCAATTAAATAGTTTAGCTTAAAAATCTTTTTTTTCTTGTTTCTGCTATGGCTTAGATATGGAAATAAAAGGCAAAAATATCAGCCAAGATACTATTAATAAGTAAAGTCACCTAGGAAGTAGGAGTAAGATTTTATTCTTATAAACCATGAGACTCAGATTTAGTTGCATTGCCAGTTGTTTAATTTAGATGTGTGTGTGGTCAGTTACTTCAGAGGATGAAGTGAAGTCACTCAGTCGTGTCCGACTCTTTGTCACCCAATGGACTGTAGCCTACCAGGCTCCTCCGTCCATGGGATTCTCCAGGCAAGAATACTGGAGTGGGCTGCTGTTTCCTTCTCCAGGAGACTTCCCGACCCAGGGATTGAACCTGGGTCTCCCGCGTTGCAGGCAGACGCTTCACCCTCTGAGCCACCAGAGAGATGTTGTAAGAAGTCTGATTAGTGGGGCTGTAGAATGGCATATATGCTGTAGCTTGTTTGGACTCCTTATTCTGAGTCTGACTGTTTGTGATGTCAGAAAGCATGTCAACTTAAGGTCACTGCTTATTATTATTTAAAGGATGATTTTCATAGGCCCAAAGTTCCTGGAACTTATTCTTGACCTAGGAGGGAAGAAGAATTTATACCAGAACAAGCCAACTGGACATTCTGCTTTTCCAAAGGTAAAACTGGGCGTGAGCTACCCCTCATCTCCAGCCGCTGGATCCTAGTAGTACCGTTCTTTTCGTCACGACCGTAAATGTCTCCTAGGGTCAGTCACCGCTGGTTGAGAACCACTGTACTGATAACCTAAGCAGATCAAGCAAGAACATGAAAGTCTGCACATCCATTTAAGAAACCAATTTCTTGAACACTCTACTTGGAACAGATCCTAATTATATAGAATCCATTCCAAATCAATGTACACTTTGATATACTACTTAGGGAAACAACTTGTTGATATCTAGCAAAATTTGAGAAACGGCAGTTATATATCTAGTTAGACCCTAGAGAAAGTCTCAGACATCTGCACTGGATGTGTGCAAGGATGTTCGTGGCAGAGTTGTTTTGTGGTGGAGAAAATTGGAAGTAACATCATTGGGTCAGTCTCAGAAACAAAGTTGATAGACAAAAAACAAAACATAGAATAATTTTTACTTTATATCTTATTTTAGAAAACACCCAAAGCAATACTATATGTATTGTTTAGCTCAAATTCATGACAGTGTTCACTTTTGAGGAGGAAGGGATGAAGACTAACTGAACCAAGGAGAGAAAAACGGAGAATGTCGGTTTTATTCACATTATTTTTTTTTTAAAGGGTCAAGTATATACTACACAGTGTTTTCAGTGGGTAGATTCATGCGTATTTATTATCATTCTTTGCATTTTTCTTTTTTTTTAAATGAAACCTTTATGAAAGTGACGTTTTATACTTGACCCTTGTAAATTTATATTTTTGTTCATTATGAGATACATTGAATTGTGTCTTTTCCTGAAATACCTTTTAGCTGTAGATTTAATTTCCAGTTTTATATTTGAAGAAAGTGATTGTGCTCTGTGCTATTTTCTAGTCACATTTCCGTGCACTAAGCCATGGTCTCATGATTCACTCTTGCACAAACATGTAGATCTCGATTCTCACACGTTGAAATAAACGCAGCTGTGTTTATTTCAATAAGATTACATTCAAATAAACACACATGTGATCCCTCATGAGCGTGAACCCGTAAAACACTTGTTGATTTGGTTCTGAAATTTTGTGTTCAAATAAACACACTTGTTTTAAGGGAAGTTTTGCTGTACTAAAATGTTCATGCTTCAAACATGTGTTTTTAGTAGGCAGATGTGGACATGAGTGTTTAAAAAGAATAATAGTTCTTTGGAGTTTATCATTGCTTTAGACAAATGCAGGGCTTATTTAATGGGCTACTTTTTAATATGCTGGTAGTTGTCCTAGGTAAGTAATTCATGAAAAATAATCCTTGAATATCACATTTTGGGTAATCCATCCATTTTATTTTTAATTATTTATTTTTGGTCATACTGCATGGCTATCAGAATCCTAGTTCCCAGATCAGGGATTGAACCAGGCCCACAGCAGTGAAATCTCTGAGTCCTAATCATTGGACGACCAGGGAACTTCTGTTATTCATGTTATTCTTGACAGGTTAACTGAATATAACAGAATTTAAGTAAAGTATATCGCATGTTAAAAATATTTGTGAGTAAATTTTTTAAAATGTGAAAGATAAATTAAAAAGGGAAAGAGCCGTTTATATTTTGGGAGCTGCTTGTTGACCAGTTAAGGCCGATTGTGACCGTAGGGGCCCATGCGGGACTTCTCCTGAAGACCCAGGGAATGTGCTCAGGACCTCTGTGAAGCATGTGTATCCTTTAGCTCCATCTCTCAGGATCAGACACAAGGTGCTATCCTCCATTTGGTGCCACAATGGGTAAATATCTCAAAGCCTGCAATTCTTTCATTAAACCCTTATTTTCTGGTCAGTCATTGCTGGATTTGGTCTTCTAGGAATTTCTGTCCAGGTATTTCAGAAGGGTAAATAATCTTTATGTGCATAAATTCCTTAAGTATGAACTACTACTATAGAGAAAATAAAATTTTATAAAGTTTCAAAGGTTAATGTTTCTATCTCAGAGGTAATGTATGAGTACATTTTTTCTTTTCAAAAACCCATACATTTTAGAATATATATAGTCCTGTTTTATTTTTCCTACTGTTTACTAACTTCTGAAGTTATTTAAATTTAAAATGAGAGGTGTTTTGTTAGTTGGTTGCTGGCATACACGTTTAGAGCCTTGTCTCTTTATTTCTAGAAAGGAAGCTTCATGAGAATAGGTCTCTTCGTTTTGTTTGCTCCATATACCTCGTGCTCCAAACAGGTCAGACACATATTAAATAAACACTCAGTACATGTTTGTGAATGAATGAATGCTGAATCAATAAAAGATAAGAACAGATTTCCTTTTGACTTTCAGTCCCAGTTTTAATATTTTGTCACCCACCCCACCAAGTCCCCAGGCTAGCTACTTTATCAATTTGGCGTATTTTCTTTCAACTTCTAACTTTCAACTCTAAGCAGAGTGTCATTTCCCAGGGGACACTGACCGTTTTTATCTATGTATTAACTTTGTCCGTCTTTTCTCTCTCGTCTTTTCTTTCCTCCTTTAAGAGGGTCTTTCCTACCCCATGTCACTGATACACTCCCTTGTATATTTTCTTATCCTTGAATCTGTTTGATTCTATTGTTTAAGCCTTTGAAAAAAATCTGTCTTGCAATTTATTGTGAATGTTGTGAGGTAGCAGTGGATCTTTTTACTCCTCTTCTCCCAGCCCCCCCCCCACACACATACACACACAGACACACACACATACACAGAGACACACACACATACATACACACATAGATACACACACAGACACACACACATACACAGATACACACACAGAGACACACACACACAGACACATACATACACACATAGATACACACACAGACACACACACATACACAGATACACACACAGAGACACACACACACAGACACATACATACACACATAGATACACACACAGACACACACACACATACATACACACATACACACACATACACACGTCTACACAGAGGTAATCTGTGGAACTGTGGGCTTTAACTAATTTGAAATGCTTTAGTCATGTACAAATACTTTAGAACTTAAATGTTCTATAGAAATAATAGATGGAGTTCTATAGCTTTATAATACCTCTCTTAGTAGTTTATTAGTTTGTCCGTTTATTCTCTTGGATAGTTTGACTAATGAATGATAGCCGTGTCACTTTGTCCATTGTTTTCTTTTGCCCATTTTTCTTTCTTTTGTTTCTGCTTTTGGTTAATGCGTTGGCTAGGACCTCTGATAATGCTGATTATACATGGTGATAGTGTACATCCTTTTTTAAAAAAAAATTTTTATTTATTATTTGGCTGTGCCAGGTCTTCAGTTGCTGCATGTGGGATCTAGCTTCCTGACCTGGGATTGAACTGGGCCCCTTGCATTGAGAGCTTGGCGTCTTAGCCACTGGACCTCCAGGAAAGTCTCAGTGCATCCTTTTTTGATATATATTTACATATTTTAATGCATCTAATATTTAACTACTATGAATACTATTTTCCGTGTCCTTCTTCAATCTCTGATTCTGCTGGCTTCTCTTCTACTGAGGAATTATATCATGAGTGTGTGGTAAAGTAACTTGTTTATCTGCTCATCTCATTTTCTTCTTTTACTCTCTTAATGTAGTGAATTGCATTAATATATTTTCTGATGGCAATCATATTACTTTTCTGGGCTAACCTCTATTTGATGTTATTCTTTTCATGCCCTGCTTTATTCTATTTTTAAATTTTACTGAAGAATTTTACATCTACTTTGAAGTGTGATGGAACACTAATTTTTCTTTCCTTTGCTATTCTTACCTGGTTCTTGAATGAGGTTAAGTGAGCCTCAGCTTCTATAAAACTACCTCAGGCTAGTGCCTTTCTTGAGGATGCAGACCTTTAGCCAGTTGCTTTAATTTTTTTACTTTGATTACTGTGTTGTTGGTTTTTCTGTTTGTTCTTTGGTAAGTTTTGATAATTTATATTTTGTTATAAAGCCATCTATTTCATGTTTTTTTTTAAGGTTTTTCTTTAAGGTTTTTTTTCATATAAAATTTTTTGCTATTTGCTTATAATGTTTAATTTTTTCTCTCTCTGGTCTTTCATGTGTTTATTAACTTTTGTTCAAATTAAATTTTTTGTTCTGTTTTGTTTTCTAGCACTTGTTTTGAAGTAACTCATTTATTTTCAAGTTTAATGGTTCTGTAAAATGTTGTTTGTTGCACTGTTTTCAGTGATTACCATTTTGATGGCATCTCACAGGTTCTCTTACATAGCGTGGTCATTGTCCATTTGAACTATAAAAAAATTGCATTTTGATTTGCTGTTTAACTAATACACAACTTTTAGAAACAGAGTTGTAAAATTCCTGATTAAATTTTTTGGCTTTCATTTTATTACCAATTTCTTTTTCTGCATATTCTTTTTTTAACCTTCTTAAAATTAAACTGTAGTTAATTTACAATGTTGTATTAGTTTCAGGTGTATAACAAAGTGATTCAATTATGCACACACACAAATACTCTTTTTTATATTCTTTTCCATTATAGGTTATTACAAGATACCAAGTATAGTTGCCTGTGCTATAGAGTAGGTCCTTGTTTATATATAGTAGTGTATATATGTTAATCTCAAACTCCTGATTTATCTATTTATTTTACTGATTGACTGATTTCACATCTTAACTGTATTTAGGTTAGTGAATGTGGCCTGCAGGATAACACTGTTTAAGAACTGTTAATTTACCTTTTGATGTCCACTACATGATCACTCTCTGAATATTTCACATCTTCAAAAAGAATGTGATTTATTTTTATGTGGAGTCCAGAGTATTGCCTATAAAATACCTGTTTAAGTTAATACTATATCTGTTAGGTTAATTTGAATGTATTGTTTCTATCCTTTATAGCATTATTTATTTTTCTTTTACGTTATCTGTTATTTTCTGAGAAGTATTTTAAAGACTCTCAGTGTGATTGTGATTTGCTGATTTCTGCTATTCAAAATTTTTTTCTTCTTATATTTCAAACACTATGTTGTTAAACGTATAAGAACCAGTGACTGTTCTGCTCTTGGAAGGTTATTCTTTCTTAGCAAAGTAGATATTTTCTTTTTTCCTTTTAATGATTTTTCTTTAATTCTTTTTTGGTCTGGTGTCATTGTTTCTATATGTACTTTCTATTTGCCTGCTATATGGTTTCACATCCCTGACTTTTAACACTTCATGTGTCATTTTGTCATAGGTGTGTCTGTTACGGATGTGTACATAGATTTTTATTTTTTAATTTAGTCTGAGCATATCTCTGATGGTGTGTTTATTTTTATTGTAACTTGTAACTGGTAATTTCTTTATATTACCCTCTGTTTCTGTTTTACAGACTCATTGGAATGATCACATTTATTTTATTCTTTATTTGCTCTGCTGGTTTGAATAGCACACATTTCTTTCCTACTTTGTGATCACTTCTGTTTATTTCCTTTCAGTTTTATTTATATAAATCCGGTATGTAGCTCTGTGTAAGTTTAAGGTATACAGCATTAATGATTTGATTTCTACGTACTGTGAAATGTTCACTACAGTAAGTTTGCATGCTAAGTCACTTTAGTTGTGTCCAACTCTGTGACCCCGTGGACTGTAGCCTGCCAGGCTCCTCTGTCCATGGGATTTCCCAGGCAAGAATACTAGAGTGGGTTGCCGTTTCCTTCTTGAGGGCAGCTTTCCGACCCAGGGATCGAACCCGCGTCTCTTATGTATACCTGCCTTGGCAGGTGGGTTCTTACTGCTCTTGCTCTAAGTTTAGTTCACTGCATGCTGGTCATCTCATGCAGATTCCCCCACGTCACCCCTCCCCTTGCCCAAAGGGGAAAAAAACGTTATTTACTTGTGATGAGAACTTTAGGATTTGCCCTCTTAGCATCTTTCAAATACACCATATAGCAGTGTTAACTAGACATCATGCTGCACATTATGTCCCTGGTACTCACAACTGGAAGTCTGTATCTTTTGATTCTCTTCATTCAGTTCCCTTACTTCCACAGTAAAATTTTTAACACATGTATTTAAGCATGTTTTTCTCAGAGTGTCTGGAGTTAAAGGTATCTGTTTAATACTTTTTCTCTGAACAAAAGAAGAATTTAAGCTTGCTCTTATTTCCCCCCAATTCCCTGTTTTCAGCCTTCTAGGTTGATAAAGACAAGTGTCCTCCTAAATTATTATTAAAAGTGGAAGGTTGGTGTCTCTTTTGTGGATAAGTCTTTTCTCTTTTTTCTGTTAATTTTAGAGATTTTTGCTTTATCCTTGTTATCAAGAATTTCTCTTTCATGTGTGTAAGTTTTTGGTTTTAATTTATCCAAATTGGCACTCAGTGAGTGACTACATTCAATGTGAAACTATGCGTTTGGAATCAATGTTCATAATCTTCAATTATATAAAATTCACTAATGCTCTGTTTTCAGATATTGCCTCTCTTTCACTCTCTAGTCTCCCCTCTTGGAATTGCTAATAGATAGTGAAAATCAGGTCTGTCCTCTGTTTCTGAAAACTTTTTCTTTTTTAACCTTTTATTTCTTTATCCTTTTGCATTTGAAGAAATCTTTGGCCCAGGTTTGAGCTCACTAACTCATTCTTCAGTGGTATTCTTTTAGTGATGTCCTGCTTTTCGTATTCAGCCTTCTATTTCACTAAATACATTTTTCATTTCCAAGTTGTCCAGAGTTTCATTTCCAGGATTCAAAGTTCTTTTTGGTTACTTCCAGATGATTTTGAAGCACCAGTAAAGTATATGTCTGATACCAGCATGTGGCTTCCAGCAAACACACAGGCCTGTTTTCAGATCTTGTTTTCCTACCAGTTAACTATGTTATGGCTGGTTACTTGATGCCTCTATTTAAGCTTCGATTTTCTGGCAAAATTGTGATTAAAGTATCACTTGTTATCTTGATGTGGAGATGAAACTTATAATTTTAATAATATTACCTAATTTGTATAGACATTACATGCCAGGAACTGTACTAGGTTATTTTACTCCCAACTGTTGTATCACTTAAGTTAGCAATTCCTTTTCAACAAACCTAAGAAAATATCCTAAATATGATAGTTTCATATATCTTATTCCCCTGAAAGCAGCTGATCATGTTGTTCTACTTGTTGAAATTCATTGCCCTAAGCAAATCTTTGATGTCTGGTTCTGCTAGCTTCTCAAACTTAACCAAGTAAACAATATTTTTAAGAGGGGAATGTTTGGCCTACCTTTGATGGTGTTTTTTGTTCAGAGTAATTTCTTTTTCATTTCCCATTCAGTGTTTCGTTCCTGTGTGTGTTGCATGCGCGTGCATCATTTAATCCAATTGCTAGGATTTGTTAGTTGAGCTACCCACCACTGGTGCAGTTTCTTTCCTGTTTGCCATTGACTGTGCAGGGCACTTGCTCTTTCTGAAAGGATAAGTTATTTATTTTGTGAAGCAATCATTTAGCAACATAATATGAAAGGGTAAATAAAGGTTATGGGAAATTATATCATGCTAGACTGAGACTGAAAATATTACCCAGAAAGTACACTGCCTTCTTTAAGGTACTTAGGATGGTACAGTTATTGCTGAAGCAGGACCAGTGTGTGCTGGTGATGGCTTCTGAAACTTACTGTTGCCTGAACTTTATGAAATTTCAGTATTCAGCTGGTCCTTTCTTCTCAACCATTCCTGCTGAAAGGATTTGTGACAATTGTTTATTTTTTTTTAAATAAGAGCAAATAAATTAAAACTCACTTAATACATTGTCTTGAGACAATTGGTGCCCATCAGTGGGCACCACCTCACAATTACTGAGATTGTTACTCTTCAGAAAAGCCAAACATGCCTGAAATGGATTGGAGATTTTCATATGTTGACAAGTAAACTCTCAATGTCTTAACGTCCTTTCTTTGTAATCTTCTGATCATTAATAATGTTTACAAATTCTTCTTTTAAAAAAAGTTAAAACTGCCATCAATATGTAACCATATGAGTGTTTTAATGACTGAACTCTGAATGAATAAATGAACAAATGTGTAAACAGAGTGATTTTTCAAAGTAACATTTAAATGATCAACCATTGAGATAAACGATTATATTTACTGAAGTATGACTAGGAAAGCTAAATTTGGGGGGAAATATAATGATTTATATTAAGAGGCCCATTGTGTAGAATATAAAACAACAAAAATTCCTTAAGTGATGTTACTAAATGAGTCACACTGTTAATTATGAATTCGAAAGAAGTCAGTGCCTTTAATTTTCCAACAACATACCAATTCATATTCTTTTTGGTTTATTGTAAGATTTTGAGTAAATATGCAACTTATATGTGTGCTCCATCGCTTTGTAGTGTTTGACTCTTTGTAACCCTGTGGACGGATTGTAGCCCTCCCAGTTCTATCCATGGGACTTCCTAGGGAAGAGTACTTGAGAGGGTCGCCATTTCCTCTGCCAGGGAATCTTTCCAGCCGGGGATTGAATCTTTCCAGCCTGGGGATTGAATCTTCCCAGCCGGGGATTGAATCTTCCCAGCCGGGGGATCCCCTGTATTGTAGGCAGATTCTTTACCTCTGAGCCACTGGGGGAGCCCAAGCAACTCCTATTCTAATTTTTAATATTATCCCAATTTTGTTATTGAAAGATTAGCCAAATAAAGACAATTAAAAGATTCTATTCAATCTTATACCCTTATTATAGGAATGAGGTCATCTTCACAATAACTAGCCTACATTTGCAGCTGTTTTCAGTGTTTGACGATTTTGTTTCTTAAATAGTGTACATAGATCAAATCTAAATAACAACAAAAAATATGTTATTTCTTATGGAGATTAAGAAGCGTTCTTCTTGAAGATTTATTAGATCAATCATGTGATATCTTTGCATAAACTCAAAATTTCTTGAGCTACAAATAATAAATGTATTTGTGAAAATATTATATAGGCTTTAAAAATGAAGCTATAGATTTAACACAGCTACAGTTTTATTAACTGTTCAGTAGATTAAAGAGGAAACACACAGTTTTGGTTTTCTGGGACAGTCCTAATTTGAAATCTCTCTCATTTTCATCATAAATACACTAACATTTTTTCAGCTTATCTGTCCCCACTTTTGGTTTGTAAAAATACATGTGGGTAATAAAAATAACTTAATAGCTACCATTGATTGAACACTCATTATGATAAGGCAGTATGGTTTCAAGGATATATCACTTATTCTTGCCCAAAACTGGTGGTAGGAATTACAAACATCCCTATTTTATAAATGAGAAAATTGAGATCTAGAGAGTTAAGTAACTTATCCATGATCACATAGTCCTAATAGAGGACTCCAGATTCAAACCCAGCATTCCTTTACTCCCAAGATAACATTATATTAAGTTGTAATTGAGTATAGGTTATTTCACTCTTCTTTGTAATACAGCATCTTTAGATTGATCTTTCAAGAAATGTCATTTCAAATACATATGTATCTTTAATAATCATCTGTTAAAACTTAGGCTGCTCTTTGGAAATTATGAAGAATAAAGGATCGCACCATGTATATTTTGGTTATTCTAACACTCAGCACAATATCGTATATAATAGTAAGCCCAGAGAAATTATTTGTTGAAATAAAGAAAATTCCTCATTGGGAGCTTAATGAATAAAAATGGGTAAAAAGATGTGTGACAGTATTTAAAAATTCAGTTCTCAAGTCAACATTATTAGTGTGATTCAGAGATGAAAACTGAGTGCTTAAGAATATCTCTTCATAACATTGTAAAGCAACTATACCCTAATAAAAAATTAATTAAAAAAGAGAATATCTCTTGGCCCCTTGTTCTATTGTCCTTCCGTATCTCAAAAATACAGATTTATTTTTCAGAAAGAACGAGTCAAGGCTGTAGAGGGCAGTGTAAACCAACTCAAGTGGACTTCTGGTTAGAGAGGTGCCATAATAGTTGCTGTGGTCCATATATCCAAATAGGTTTTAACATCCCAAGTATCTGACCACAGTTAGAACTGTCTCAGACTTAAAAATAGAGAAGGATAAATGAAAAGTGTATTATAACCAAAGAATTACATAAATCTGCAGAGACGATGGCAGTTAGACATACAGTTTCTGTCCTTGTAAACTCTAGTGGAAAAACCAGGACCATTAGCTGTATAATCTAGGCCTAAAAATATTTTTGTCTCAGTGAACTTGATAGTTTCTTGTAAAGAATTTTCTCCCCTCTTTAGTTGTCTAAATAAACAACTTGAATAAAAAATAGTAACACCCTCAGTTGCCCTCCCTCTTCCTCCCCCCACCACTTTATAAAGACACAGACTATTTAGTTGGGTACCAAATTATGCACTATACTAAATTTTAAAAATATTTAATATCAATTCGGATTTATTTGGCATCCTATTCTCTCATTCTGTTGCCAGTATTCCTGAACAGTTTGGTTTTCCAAGGTTTCCTTGATTTTATCACTCTCCTGGTGAATAAGATGTTTGGGATTATATTTTGCAAGGACTGACATAGGGTTTCATTTAGGAAAAGAAACACCCCAAACCTGTTAACTCACAGATATTTCAGTTTTTGGCAAATTTGCCACCAGTGTTGCCTACACTGACCATCTGATGGATGTAGATATCTGTATTCTGAACAAACACCATGCTGGTTTATGTTAGTTATAATGCTCATTTTTATAGAAATATTGTATCATTTGCCCATTTCTCTTAACTTTCTGGTTTTGTCGTTAGGTAAATACAATTTCCATGGCTGAAAATTTCATAAGTAACTGTCATATCTTTAATACTGCGGACACGGAACTTGGTCATTGTACTGATCTCACTGGGTAATTCTGTCTAATTTAAATAATTTTAATAGGCATGTAGTCCTTGAGTAACATAGTATCTCCAAAATTGATATAAATGAAAAAGCAAGTTTTCTAAATGTAGAATAATGAAGCTTGTATGCCAGAAATTAGAGAAGTGCTGACTTCGAATCTTTCTATTGGATGTTTGAGCATTTAAAATGTGATGAAAGCTAATAGATGTATAGTTCAGAAAAACTATATTTTTAGATCTCATTCATATTTTCATTTGATTTTCAGAAGAGCCTATAGTAGACTCAGGGTTGCCATTGTTATCTTTGTAGATGTGGGGAAACTGAGGCTCCGGCAATTTGAGGGGTGTGCTGAAGTTGAGGTAACTGGCAAGTCATAATGCTTCAGCTGGAATTCAGTCCTGCCTACGGTGTTTGCTTAGAATTAAACGGCTCTTTTATGGTTTTGTTGGCTTATACTTAAGTGATTTCTTCCATACATTTAAGAATCAAGTAGTAGTGTTAATCTCGTAGTCACCCAGCCGTGTCTGACTCTTTGTGACCCCTTGAACTGGAGCCTGCCAGGCTCCTCTGTCCATGGGATTCTCTAGGTAAGAATACTGGAGTGGGTTGCCATTTCCTCCTCCAGGGGATCTTCCTGACCCAGGGATTGAACCCAGGTCTCCTGCACTGCAGGCAGATTCTTTACCATCTGAGTTTCAGGGAAGCCCCAAAGTTATGAATCAAACACTACCCATATTTTGTTGAATAAACAACTGACTTTTTTAAAAAAACCTAAGGGTATGTTATCTGGAAATTCTCAATAGCAGTTTATAATTTCAACTTTATTGGCCTCATTAATTCACTAACTTAAGAGGCAGTTTCTAGTTTTTGGTTTTGCTTTAGTTACAGGTCAACATTCTGAGGTGTGATGTACCTACTTACCTATCTATGCATCTAGTTCTTTTTACCCTCTGAATTTTGTTTTATTATTAGGGTCTTGTGTGTTTGTTTCAAGGGACCGACCAAAACTTATCTTATGACTTGTTTATTCTCTTAAAGCTCCTTATGGGCTTCCCTTGTGGCTCAGCTGGTAAAGAATTTGCCCACAGTGTGGGAGACCTGGGTTAGATCCCTGGGTTGGGAAGCTCCCCTGGAGAAGGGAAAGGCTACCCACTCCAGTATTCTGGCCTGGAGAATTCCATGGACTGTATATTCCATGGGATCACAAAGAGTTGGACATGACTGAGGGACTTTCACTTTCACTTTTCAAAGCTCATTATGAACACTAAATCATAAGATACTGATTATTTTACTTCAGCTCTGAAAGGCATGTAAAATTTATTGACATAAATCCCATTAATTAAAATACTAAAAAGGATCTCTCTCACACCTGTAGGGAGGAAGTTAAAGCATTGTGTGGTGCTGTTGCTGTGTGTGAAGCGCAATGTGATCTCACCTAGCAAAAAAGTAAATGAACATTTTAAGTTTTTTACAATTTATCAAAATGATATTTTCCAACAAAAACTAGCAGGAACAGAGGAAGGATTGGTAGATGAAGACGTCCCACTTCTGTCTTCCTAGGAGAGGAATTCGAGGCTTACTTTAAGGGTATGTGACTCTAGACAAGTTACTTAAACTCTGTAAATCTCAGTTTCCTCATCTTTAAAGTGGGATAATAATAGTACATGTTTCACTGACTTTTGAGAGAAATGGTGAAACAAATGCTTTCTTGGCATATGGTATTCTCTAAGTAATTGATAGTAATAGCAGTAGCACTTACTGCTGCAATAATAATCTTCAGTGAAAATCAGTTCATGGTGAAAGTTCAGTGGTAGCAAAAGGAGTGGAAAGATCAAATGAATGAAGAATAGAAGGAAACTCCCTGAGGGCTTAGCCGCTGGTATGATGTGGGTGTGGAAGTTTAGGGGGTGCCAGGGTGACTGATCGGTCAAGCATAGGGGCTGTTAAAAGAGATGGTGTTGCCTCTTACCCCCAGGAACAGAGGATTTCAAAGAAACATCATTAAGACAAAGTGGTAGGTAAAAAAAAAAAAAAAAGCTCAGAGTAACTTGTTTTTATTGGACAAGACTTTTAAATAAATCTGTATTTAACATTCACCATTTTTAAATGCCACTAAACGAAGCGCCTTTTGTTCTTTTCCTGTCTGAGTAATTCAAGTGTTCAGTACTTATTTGTTTGGCTGGTAAATGGCAAAATTTCTGCCACTGCCTCTGTGTGAAAGCCTCGGCTCCTCTTTGAGACAAACAGTATCTGGAAGCGTGGCCAGGTACATTCACTGCGGGAGAGGGGGAGAGGAGTCGGGAAGCTTGTAGGTGGGAAGGTTTCCTGTTTCCAGGCAACAGCGAGGCGCTCCGGAGGGAAAGCAACTTGAATGTGAGCGCGTTCGGGAGAGGACATTTTCCACCCTGCCTTCCCGCTGGTGCGGGCGCAGACTGGATTCCGGAGGGGGGCGGGGTTTAAACTTCGTCCGTCCACGGGTAAACTTACTGGCGCCGGTGTCTCGTCAGGTTCCGTGTGTACCCAAAGCACCACGTCAGGCTAGAATTGTGTGG
>CM035295.1:4439511-4563698 GCA_020226075.1 Hydropotes inermis | reverse complement strand
TCGGGGCGGCGCGGCCCCGCCTCCGTCTGCAGGAAGGAGGCAGAAGCGCAGCTGCCTCGCCGCGGGGAGGCGCTTCCTCCGCGGGGGAGGCCGGCCGGGCCCCCCCGGAGCAGAGGGCAGGGCCCCCGCGCCTCGGGCCTCGGGCCTCGGCCTCGGGGCGCCGGCGCCGGCCCGGCCCTGCCGCGCGGGAGAGGGGAGCGGTCTGCGAGGGCGGAAGGCGCGCCTGCCGAGAGGCTGCCTGACGGGGTGGGTTCATCTCCAGGCTTCCGAGACCCTGAGGGGTTCGGCACTGCCCCCGCCCCAGAGCGCTGCTGTCCGCTGCGGCGGCCCTGGGCCGCGAAGGGCCCGCCTGCGGAGCCCGCGAGAGCGCCGGGAGGCTGCCCGCCGAGGGAGAGTTGCCGGGGCGGAATGCATGCTCTCTCACGTTCACATCGGGCTCCCTCCGGCGCTCCGAGGCGGGCCAGTTTCCTTGTAAAGTCTGCTTTTCGTTGTTTCTTGAGGCCACTTAGTGTTTAAGAGTTACGGTCACAACTCTCAGGCAGACGGTAGGTGCGGTGAAGGGGGCAAGCGCCCTGCAGACCTTGCGCTGGCAACTGCCCTCCGCTGCGGCCGGAGGCGGAGGGAAGACGCGGTTGGTGGGGGTCGGCCTGGAGGAGCCCTGCATCCTACCCTCGGTCCAGCCCGGGGTCTCCCCGGGAACGCCCAGGGCCGATGGTGCCTCCGTACCCCGCAGACAGCTGCCCGGATGCGTAGGCGAACGAGCGGGCTGCAAGCTTTACACTGGCCCCCCGCTCCCCGTGGGTCCGAGGAGGAATCACCCCCGAAGGGGCTAATCTGTCTCCTCATTGTCCTGTCGAGAGCGGTCGCATTATTTAAGTGTAACTCCCGAGAGCCTGGCAGGTCTTTTCAAACAGAAGCTGATGGATGCCTTGCAGCCCCTCCCACCCCAACAGATTTCTTTACGCTTCTTTTTACATAGACACTTAACCTATGTTGAGGGTGCCTCTTTTATGACCAGAGAGAAGAAATTAAAGGCGTTTAGTCCCCATGGTTTATAGTGTGTTCCTGCCCGGCTTGCGCAGTGGCTTTTAGTCGGAAGTCAAGCTGTATTCCCTCTTTTCTGTACTTAGTGTCCTGTGGGGACACTCAGAAAGGGCTTGTAGTAAATGATCGTTTTACTATCATTTTCTTTGGAATTTTTTTTTTAAAGTCTCGTTTTAAGAATATGATTTGGCATGTTCTGGGAGTATTTTTGTTAATTATGTAATATAATTATATATTTATAACAGTGGATTTTTCTTAACCCCAAATAACTCTGGATTGTATGGGAGAAGCTCATTGTAAATCAATGCTGGAGATTATAAAAAGCCAATAATCTTTTATGTAAAGTTTGAGTTACTTATGGCATTATATAGGTATTTAATTAGGTCTACTTCATTTTAATCACTTGATATTAAAGAGTTTAATTTCAGATAGAGGAAATTATGAAAGATTAATGTAATAAAAATAGATGCTACCCATCATACTTTTTAAAAAATGAAAAGATAGTTTGGCTTACCAGGCCTTTATGTTAGCTGTTTATCTGATTTTTAAAGACATAGCTTCTGTTGTGCTAGAATTTTAGATGGAAGATAAGACTTAAATGCAAGTTAATTTTTTCTTTATTATTCTGCTTCCTTCAACACTGTCATCCTTGCTATTTCTTTGAATGTTCAGTATTGTTATATCATCATGTTCATAGGGTAATGTGTATTAACAATCTCTTTTATTTTACTGGAGTCAAAAGTAAGATTTCCATGTGGGATTCAATTAATAAAGGAACATTATCTTTTGACATCGGTCTCTCTAAACGTTAATTGAATAGTTAAGCATTTACCAAGAATGTGACTGATATATAGATATGCTATCAGGAAAAAAAAATTCTATGGTCTCAAAATATTAAAATGGATAAAGAAATGGCAACCCATTCCAGTATTCTTGCCTGGCATGGACAGAGGGCTTTGGCTGGCTACAGTCATGGGGTAGAAAAAGACTGGAACAGGACTTAGTAACTAAACAACAACAACAAAATACTAAACAGTATTTTTAATAAGAGATGCTAGATTTCATGATTTTAGTGTTCTATAATTATGCAAATAAATGTTTGAATATAGAAGATCTCAAGTCTACCTGATACCTCCTCTGTTCCTAACCTTTTAAATTGTTATTCATAAGTGAATTCTTGAATGAATTTTGCTTAAAGAACAATCTATATTTAACAAGGAGCAAATTTAAATGAAGCTAATTTTTTATAGAAGCTGCTAGTTTTGCCTTAAAATACCTTTAATCATATTTTCACTTATTGAACATTTAGAGAGTGATCACACTATGTTCTGAAGTGTTGGATGGATAAAAGAGAAACTTAGACATTTCACCCACATTTTGGAAAGGAATAGTTGTTTCACCATTTATGCTGAATCTTTTTTGAGGATATAGGCCAGTCTCCGGATACCTAAATTTGGGAATTCCCCTTCTGTGATCCTGTATTTGTGTCCTGCTCCTACCAAGTGTAAAGGGACCATAGTTTCTTCATTCTTCTGTCTTGTATGGCCTAATAGTTCTTTGTACATACTAGACAGGTAATAATTGTGGAATTAAGCAGAGATTTTTAAAAAGTAGAGTTGAGGATGAAATCATAGGCCAAATTATAATTAGTGGTTTGCGAATTAGTCTTCTCTGCTGTGGTCATGGGCTGTTTAGTTTTTATACATTGCATGCTTCCTTGGTAATTAATATCCTTGATTTGGCTGTTTCTTTTACTTTGCAAACAGGGATTTAAGATAAGAAAACTTGAATTTGAGTTTTACATAAAGAATACAATGGGTCAGCCACAGCGCTGAAGTTATAGAATTTATGAATTCTAGTTCTCAATTGGGGCTTCCCCGATGCCTCCAACAATAACGATTCCTATACCATGCCCTCTTAACCAGTAGTCTGATATTTTTAGAAAAGAATGATAGTTTATAATTATCATTACTGTCATTAAAATAATTTTAAACAGAATTTACTTTCTTTTAATTTGTATACAGTGTTACCACATGTATAGTCACATTTATAAAACATTTATTTTATAATGTTCATTTTAGTATAAGATATGCATATATATATGAGCATTCTGTCAGTTCAATTCAGTTGCTCAGTGGTTTCTGACTTTTTTGTGACCTCATGTACTTCAGCACGCCAGGCTTCCCTGTCCATTACCAACTCCCGAAGCTTACTCAAACTCATGTCCATCGGGTCAGTGATGCCATCCAACCATCTCATCCTCTGTCATCCCCTTCTCCTCCTGCCTTCAGTCATTTCTAGCATCAGGATCTTTTCCAATGAGTCGGTTCTTCACATCAGGTGACCAAAGTATTGAAGTTTCAGCTTCAGCATCAGTCATTCCAATGAATATTCAGGACTGATTTCCTTTAGGATGAACTGGTTAGATCTCCTTGCAGTCCACCTGACTCTCAAGAGTCTTCTCTAACACCACAGTTCAAAAACATCAGTTCTTCGGCACTCATCTTGCTTTATGGTCCAACTCTCACATCCATACATGACTGCTGGAAAAACCATAGCTTTGGTTAGATGGACCTTTGTTGACAAAGTAGTGTCTCTGCTTTTTAATATGCTGTCTAGGTTGGTCATAACTTTTCTTCCAAGGAACAAGTGTCTTTTAATTTCATGGCCGCAGTATCATATACAGTGATTTTGGAGCCCCCTAAAATAAAGTCTCTCACTGTTTCAGTTGTTTCCCCATCTATTTGCCATGAAGTGATGGGACGAAGTGATAGGATGGGATGCCATGATCTTAGTTTCCTGAATGTTGAGCCTTAAGCCAACTTTTTCACTCTCCTCTTTCACTTTCATCAAGAGGCTCTTTAGTTCTTCTTCACTTTCTGCCATAAGGGTAGTGTCATCTGTATATCTGAGGTTATCAGTATTTCTCCCGCAGTCTTGACTCCAGCTTGTGCTTCATTCAGCTCAGCATTTTTCATGATGTACTTTGCACATAAGCTAAATAAGCAGGGTGACAATATACAGCCTTGACGTACTCCTTTTCCTATTTGGAACCAGCCTGTTGTTCCATGTCTAGTTCTAACTGTGGTTTCTTGACCTGCATACAGATTTCTCAGAAGGCAGGTCAGATGGTCTGGTATTCCCATTTCTTGAAGAATTTTCCCCAGTTTGTTGTGATCCACACAATCAAAACCTTTGGTGTAGTAAATAAAGCAGAAGTAGTTGTTTTTCAGGAACTGTCTTGCTTTTTTGATGATCCAGTGGATGTTGGCAATTTGATATCTGGTTCCTCTGCCTTTCCAAAATCCAAATTAAACATCTGGAAGTTCATGGTTCATGTACTGTTGAAGCCTGGCTTGGAGAATCTTGAGCATTAATTAATTTGCTAGTGTGTGAGATGAGTGCAAATGTGTGGTAGTTTGAGCATTCTTTGGCATTGCTTTTCTTTGGGACTGGAATGAAAACTGACCTTTTCCAGTCCTGTGGCCACTGTGGAGTTTTCCAGATTTGCTGGTGTAATGAATGCAGCACTGTGACAGCATCAGCTTTTAGGATTTGAAATATTTGAAATGACCATTCTGTAAGTTAATGAAGGTGTATTCCGCTCTTTGCTTCACTAAAAGCACTGTATGTATGTACATTGCTGATCTTTAGAGAATAATCTGTGCTTTAATATTTTTTTCTGTACCATTTTTCTTATCTCATTCCCTTTCTGACTCTTCTCAAGTCTGTTAGTAGCATTGTTATATGGTTTGCTGGTAGATAATGAAGCGTATTGCAACAATGATCAAAATGAAAATCAAGGTGTTGTGAAGTTTAAAGGCCTGCCTTAAATGCATGTAACTTGTTGGGTAATAATAAAAACAAATCTTGCTATTCAGAGGGGTTTTCATTTTTTTTTTAAGACTTTTAATCTTTTGTATTTTGAATAGTTAAAAGAGACACTGAAGCAGACTTTCACATTGACCGTGGTGTTGCTGTGTTAGGTTTCTTGGGGTAACTCTCAACTTTTAGAAGGGTTGGAAAGAAACTTGTAGATCAGCTATTCATGTGCTTTTCATGAATGAAGAAACAGAACAGGAATGATTTACACCTTATCAACAGCACAGGATCTAGATATTTGTAGTAATTAATACTTAGTTTATCTTTTTAAGAATAAACTGAGTAATTGAGAGTAGTTTTTAAATGTTAATTCAGGTTTAAGAAATATTTATTCCAATATGTTTATATTCTAGTATGGTTTTCTTCATTATCGCCCAGTTTCTCCTGAGCCTGAGAGGATTAATGATTCTGCAAAACAGTGTTTAGTTTTGATTTCTGAAACTTTTTTTAAAAAATAGGGTTGTTGTTGGTAGTTGTTGCCAGTCATTTTAATCTTCAGGACAAATTGCACTTCAAATTATACGTGGTATCACTAATATTATTTGTCTGAATTTCAACTAATTTTCCAGTTAGTTTGTTTTTATCAAACTATTGAAACAGTGCTTTTTTGTTGTTTGTTTACCATTTAGAATCAAAGTTAATCGTTATCAACTTAATTGGTGAAGCTCATTTCTCCTTCCATCCGTTTCTCCCTTCCTTCCTTTAAATGTCCGGGTGTAGAAGGCTGGTGCTGGCCACTAGGAATCACAGCCCCTACCTTACCTTGCAGCCAGGGCGACTAACACCAAATTATTACTTACACAGTTATTCTAATTCAAGTAGTCATAAAAGTTTAAGAGTAAAAGAATGGGCTAGTAAGAAAATTATAGCTGGGTAGCTGACCAAAGCTACAGAAGCCAAGCAGGCTGCTTTGGGGCTGTGACGTTTCCGCTGAAATCCTAGGAACTGGCAGCCTTTTGGGAGCCAGAAATGCAGGGGAAGGCTCGGGAACAAGGCCTGAGAGGGGCAGGTGGATGTCATGAAGCAGGACAGAGCCTGGGGAAACCGGGAGAATGTCAGGGCCCTTCCTCAGTTAGAGGAACCATAAGATGCGGACTAAGCCGCCCCTGCATTCAGCGGGTTCAGGCTGCTGCTGATCTTCAGGAGAGTCAGTTTTGAGAGCTGGAGAGGGCGATAGCCATATAACGGTGGACTGAGAAGCAAGTGGGAAGCGAGAAAAAGCTGATGGTTGCTGTTGACAAGGGTTTTGATAAGTGTTACTTGGAAAGGAGAAGAGAGAGTAGTGATACCTAGAGATGGAATTGGGAAGTGATTCGTTCTTTATGCTAAAAGGAGATACCTTTATTTCCAAGTGGAAAAAAATAGCTTCTTGAAAGACTGATAGTATATATATGAAAGCAAGTACAATTTAAATATTATTTAGTTTTTGTAATTACGATGTTTATAAGAAGCCTTTCTTTCCCAACTGGGTGGCTTTTAGCTAACTCAGTACCACAAAAATACAATCCTATTTACTTTTTTATACTTCTTTAATTTCTTTGGATAATATTTTATTGAGGCTTATAATTTTTAGTGAAGCTAAATTGGCATGAGGCACTTGAAATAATAGAAATAGTTTCTGAATAGGAAATCTGTGTTTTATATATTTAAGACTCTCTGGATAACTAAAAAGTAGATTTATTTTAATTGTTACTAGAACATAATAGGGAGATGCAAGAAAAAAGATATTTATGGTTATATTATGTTTATTTCACTAAAGAGGTCAGTAACCCCAAACTAAGAGGTTCCAGAATCTTCAGATTTCAGTCTGCATTAACTCTTGTTGGTTAGGGTTACACTTTATTTATAATTTTTGGGCATTGTTAATTAACAATAAAAATCAACTTTCAGATATATTTTTGAATGGTCTTTCATATAGTTTTAATTAAGTGTTTTCATTTTAAGAAACCCCAATGCAAAATCAGAAGTTAATATCAAGTAAATAGAGGATAATTATTTGGCCAAGATAATGTATCCACATGGTTATTGTAAATATCTAAAATAAATAAACTTCTGTTTTAAAGAGTTTATTTATGTATATTAGCTCTTTGTTCATCAGAGAACTATGACTGATGGGCAGAGAAATATAAAATTTTCATGTTTTAAAAGTCACTAGCATTTGAATTGGAGAAGGCAATGGCACCCCATTCCAGTGCTCTTGCCTGCAAAATCCCATGGACGGAGGAGCCTGGTGGGCTGCCGTCTGTGGGGTCGCAGAGAGTCGGACACGACTGAAGCGGCTTAGCAGCATCAGCAGCACGTTTGAATATTAATCAGGAATGAACTTCAATTAAGATATTCAGTTTGTTGTTCTTATATACGCCCATACCATAAATAAGTGTGAATTAATTTTTGAAGAGATACCCTTGTGTTTTTTTTAGATCTGGATTTTTTAAACTTGGGTCAAGTAATAGACATATCATTCAGTTCAGTTCAGTCCAGTCGCCCAGTCATGTCCGACTCTCTGCGACCCCATGAACCGCAGCCCGCCAGGCCTCCCTGTCCATCACAAACTCCCTGAGTTTACTCAAACTCATGCACATCGAGTCAGTGATGTCATCCAGCCATCTCATCCTCTGTTGTCCCCTTCTCCTTCTGCTCCCAATCCCTCCCAGCATCAGGGTCTTTTCCAATGAGTCAACTCTTTGCATGTCTCATATCATTAGCTGTTAGCTATTTCTTAATGGGAAAAAAAAAAAAATTTAATGCTTCATTTAGCTGATAAACACAAAAGAAAGAAAAGAAATACATTTCGGGTGTCCTGATTAGATAACTTATTTATAACTGAGCGTTACTGTTGGGTTTTTGTCTTTAGTCACAGTGTTTGACAAAAACGTTCACCTAAAGTGAATGTTGAACTATTTAAGACATGTTCCTTAACCAGGGGTCCACAGAGTTGTCTGTAGATTTATTTATTTTTTGTCAAGGCTAAGTAAGTTTGAGAAACGGTATCCTTGATTGTTATCTGTGCTTATTGTGTCTAATGATGTAATAAGCAAGCGATTCCACACTGTTGAGGGCTTTGCCATTTTATCTTGCTTAAATTTAAAAATATATTCCACCACTTCAGAATATTTTGAAAATGTAACATTTTTAAAGAGAAATGAGGGACTTCCTGTGCTAAAATTCTGTGCCCCACTGCAGGGGGCTTTGGCCTGATTTCCCATGTTGGGAAATTAAATCCCACATGCCACACCTGAAGAGTTTGCATGCCACAGCTAAAAAAAGAGTTCTTGGGCCACAATTAAGAGCCAGGGCAGCAAAATAAATCCGTATTTTTTTTAAAAAAAGAATGAAATTAGTTTTGGTAAGCTTTTGAGAATTTAATCCCATGTTAGAGTGATATGGAACTTCTTGCAGTTCTAGATAATCTAAGATAGAAATTTCTATTTTCACTATTCCTAAAGAATTGGTTAAGCTTGTGTTATGGAGTTTTTCGATCTTTAATCTCTTGTTACTTATTGAAGCCTCCATGGGGACCGTTGCTTGCTTGCGTCAAGGAGGGAGCATGACTGCGGGAAACGGGAGTTGGATAAGAGGATAGAAATAGTGGGGATCATGCCTTCACTGGTGGAGCCTGCCCCGTCTCGATTCCTTTTCACCTTACTGGTCAGGCCAGACAGGTACAGATGTGCAGACTCCAGACTTGTCTCTCAGTCTGCTTGGGGGAGGCAAAACTTAGAGACTAAGGGATTTGGTCCCAGTTTGAGGCAGTTGCTGGTTCAGCTGTCTGTCCATTCATCTGTCATTCCATCTAGTCATCCATGCTCTTCATTTGCACACGTGTTGAGTCACTGATCACTCAGGTACCTATTGTATGCCAGGCTTTAGGTGAAAGATGGAGTCCACTCCTTCAGTAACTCACAATGTTATAGCAAGCTGGCAGAAAGCCAAGTAGAAATAGTACAGAAATTGCCTTGTTTTCATAATGTATTATCACTGACAAACTAGTTTTTCATTTTTTAACTTGTTTATCTCTTGTTCTTCCTCTGAGAGTAGAAGCCTTGTCTGTTTCATTCCCCTTTCTATCCCAGTGCTCAAGGCAGTACCTGATGCACCCTAGGTGTTAAGTAATTATTGAATAAATTGAATGAATGAGTGAATGTTTTAGTCCAGTAATTTGTCCAGTAAATTGTCCAGTAAGACTGTATGGAGGGGAGGAGACATGAGCCAGATATTAAAAGGCGGTCAGGCTTTGAGGTGTGAAAGGACGAAGCCACTGATAGAAGGAACAACATGGTCACAAATAAGGAGGAAGGACCTGGAGCAAGGAGATGGGGATGGAAAGGCAGAGAACAGGGAGAGCATCAGCAGAGGAGCTAGCCTGGATTGACTGGCCCTCTCTTGTAGGAGAGAAGCCAGGCAACTTTGTGCAGGTTGCTGAACTCCCCTGTCCCTTAGTTTTCCAATTCCCAAAAATAACAACTTTCAGCCATTAAGAAGATTATGTTCACTTATATTTTTAATAACACGAGGGAATACTTAATGGTATTTTTCCTGAAATACAAGTGAGTAAAAAAGATCAATTAATTTTGGTATACTCACTCATTAATTTTGGTATAGTCTTGAGTTAGACACAAGTACCCAGGTGAATATCAGACATAAGATCCTGAGAGAAGGGAGCAAGCCACAGAAGAGTATTCCACTTATATAAAATTCAGAAGCTGGCAAATTTAAACTGTGTTGTTCAGCAATACATCTGTAAGTGCAACCTGAATAAAGAAATGTGTTTGTTTATAATTATTAAAACTTGTCATTAAAAAAATACCCCTCAGGAAGGATTTATGGTAAAAGCCCCTCTTTCCCTATCTTCCCATCTGCTACCCTGATATCAGGTCTGGTTGATTTCACTTCTCATCGCATCTCTGACATCAGTCCACGCTCCTTCTGTGTACTAGCCCCATCCGAATTCAGACCAGCACAGTACGCGCCTGCATAATTTAACCAGTCTCTTAACACACATCCCTGCCCTTAGTTTTGCTTCTTTCCTGTCCACTCCCCATCCCATTGCTGCCAGAGTTGATGTTCAGTCGCTAAGTGGTGTCTGACTCTTTATAACCCCGTGGACTGCAGAATGTGAGGTTCCTCTGTCCTTCACTGTCTCCTGGAGTTTGCCCAGACCCATGTCTGTTAAGCGGGTGATACTATCTAACTGTCTCATCGCCTGCCGCCCCTCTTCTGCTCTTGCCTTCTGTCTTTCCCACCATCAGGGTCTTTTCCAGTGAACTGGCTCTTTGCATCAGGTGGCCAAAGTGTTAGAGCTTCAGCTTCAGCATCAGTCCTTTAAATGAATATTCAGGGTTAATTTCCTTTAGGATTGACTGGTTTGATCTCCTTGCTGTTCAAGGGACTCTAAAGAATCTTCTCCAGCACTACAATTTGAAAGCATCAATTCTTTGACTTTTTGCCTTTTTTATGGTCCAGCTCTTGCATCCATCCATGACTACTGGATCAACCTTTGTCAGCAAAGTGATGTCTCTTTTTAATACGCTATCTAGGTTTGTCATAGCTTTTCCAAGGAGCAAGTGTCTTTTAATTTTATGGCTGCAGTCATTGTCTGCAGTGATTTTGGAGCCCAAGAAAATAAAATCTGTCATTGTATCCATGTTTTTTTCCTTTCTACTTGCCATGACATGGTGGGACCAGATGTCATGATCTTCATTTTTTTGAATATTCAGTTTTAAGCCAGGCTTTTCCGTCTTTCACCCTCGTCAAGATGCTCTTCAGTTCCTCTTGACTTTCTGCCATTAGAGTGATATCTCTGCTTATATCTGAGGTTGTTTTTTCTCCCAGCAGTCTTGATTCCAGCTTGTGACTCAGTTAGCCCTGCATTTCACATAATGTGGTCTGCATATAAGTTAAAGAAGCAGGGTGACAAGATACAGCCTTGTTGTTTTCCTTTCCCAATTTTGAACCAGTCAGTTGTTCCATGTCCAGTTTTCTAACTGTTCCTTCTGACCTGCACACAGGCTTCTCAGGAGGCAGGTCCCGGGGTCTGGTATTCTCATCTCTTTACAAAATTTCCATAGTTTGCTGTGATCTACACAGTCGGAGGCTTAATAGTAGTCAGTGAACCCGAAGTTCCAAAATGCAGATCTCTTTTTACTCCCACACCGAATTCCTATCATCCTTAGAATAAATACACTCTCCTTGCCATGGCTAAGAAATTGCTGAATGCTTTGGCTATTTATCTTTTGTCCTTTTTTTTCCATACCCACTTTGTTTTCCTCTCAACTCTTGCCTTTCTCTATTTTTGTCTCCGATGGACATGTTTAAGAGTGGGGTAAAAATTGAACAGACAGCATGATGTCAAGGCAGAGTCTGTGTTCATATGACAGGCTTTGGGGTTATAAAGAAAAGTCTGGGATCAAAAATCAACACTGAGTGGTGTGATTATAGGAGATGTTTATTTCCGTTTAAAATAATATATAGTCTACTAGTGAACACTCATGAATGTGATAAGTTAAATTAGGTAAAAAATAAGAAATGATGCAAAGAATGTGTGTGACGTCAGCGTTACGATTGTTGTGTTCCACATACTTATTTCCACTTCTGCCATTTACCCTACCCCGTGAAACTTCTCTTTAGCCTTTTTGACGCATTGCATTTGAACTTCTAGTAGTCATTTTGTGCTCTTTCTACAGTTTCTAGCGCAAACCTGATTATAATGGGAGAATAAGAAGGAAACATTTCATTATTTGAGCTTATAATTACACTCAATGAATAAATATGCTTTGAACAACTGCTATTTGACCATGCTCTTGTTATGTTCTGAGGGAGATAGATAAAAAGTGTGGTTGGTTCCTTACTCTCCAGAATCTCATAAGAGGACTGAGAAATCAAAACTATTAGAAGAAACTAGAGAACAATTGAAGTTAAAACAGTTTAATCTTAATTCAGAATTCCAGGTTTTCTGCCTCCTAATTTTATTTCCAGAATTCCTTTTTGATCAAGTTACTTGGTTCTCTAGGTAATTATCTGAAGAAAAAAAAAATGAAACAGAGAAATGACCACTGATTCCTATTCTCCAGCTGCTTCTAACTCATCAGCTCTGGTTTAAGTGATCAAACGATTCTTGGCACTGTTTCAGGAAGTTCCACCAGAGAAAGCATGAAAGCCTAAGAGGTTTGGTTCTCGACCTGTGCCACATAGCAGTTCTTTTTTAAAGTTTTGGAAGTGAAATTGTGCTCTTCATTTTCTCTGGGAAGGTTATCAAAGAAGATAGTTAAGCTCACTGTTGTTCAAGTGCAGAAATATGCCTGTTTTGAAAATTTTGGCCTTTTTAATCACACACACACACGCGCACACACACATAGTAAGTATATGGATGTATTGAGAGAAAAGGGCAAGATCTAGCAAAGCAAAATTTGTTCAAGAGTTGTTTTCAGAGTTGGCTAGAGATTTTGCATCGTGCTCTGTGAATTGCATTTCAGGGTGTAATCTGGCCCCTTCATCTTTTCTACAGGTCTTAATCCTTCCTGCCCCCCACCCCAGAAATATATGACTTCACAGGTACAATAGGATGTACAAATACACTTCAAATAGGAAGTATTTCCTTAAAGTGCATCCTTGTAAACACCTCTGAAAATATTTTCATAAACAACCATTCCATGGGACTGGAAAGGTTGTATCAGCTTTCAACTTGAAAATTTTATAAATCAAGTAATAAGATATAGGTTCTATATTAAACAGGAAGTTATTTATGTATGTTCATATCCGTGCATCTGTTTTATTTCAGTTTTCTCTATCTTCACCTCTCTTGTTTTACCAGTTCCCCGTATATTTCTTTAAATCAGTTTAGAGTTTAATTTTCATCCAGAGCATTTCCTATCTACACTGATGAATCCCTCTTGCAGGGAGCGCGTTGGGCTTTCTTTCCTATCTGAGAGCTTACTTATCTATTGCTTAGTCTATTAGCTAAAGCCAAGCCAGTGGGCTTATGACCAGCACTTGGGACATGGGACGGATAGTAGGAATTAAGCTATTTCAGAGTGCGAGCTCAGGAATCTCATTCATCAGTAACAGCACAGGTTGTGTGTGGTCCGCAGCTTTGCATGCCCCAGTATTGCCAGAAACTTAGTTACTGACCTTTTATGACCTTGCCTCCTTAACACAACCCTCAATACCTCCAGCTTCCAGGCATTATCCACTCTTGGGAATCTGCCACTTTCCTAAAGGTTAATGCCATTCTGGATGGATTTTTTTTTCCCCATAGTCATAGGAGAGAATCATAGATTGAGTATAGAATCACATCATTAGCTTTCAAGGTATACTTCCCTTCTCCGTGGTGCTTGTAAGTTTTAAAAGAACCTTTTTAAAAAACTATAATGCCTATCTAAAAACAAAGCACCGAACTTAGATAACATTCTTTATTTTTCATAGGACAGTGAAAAAAGTTATAAAAGAATGAAAGAGATCAAAATCAGGGGGATAGTGAAAGTCCAATAAAAGAGGCTTATTAGAGTTTACGAGGCAGAAACAGCAGCTTAAACAGTGAGTGGGGGGAGCAGGAGATATTTGAGAAGCATTTGGAGTTCTCTGCTCCTCCAAGTTTTATTCTGCATTGATGAACAAATGTATATATAAACTTTCTGCTATATGCTAAAAGCACCTGATTTCAAGAAAGAAAACCCAGTTCATATCTTTCCTTTTTAAGCTTATTTAGCAGACAAGATGCTTGGCCTCTGTGGAGCTTAGTGCCTTTAAATAATGTTTATCTCAGTGGTTTTTCTCTTAAGTAGAAATATATTATAAAATATTCGAGCTAAATTTCCATCAGTAGAATTTTGCATATTATAGACCTATCTTAGGTGTCTGTGTAATTCGAAGTGACCTGCTAAATCTTTGACAAATTTTGACTTTCAGATCTCAGAGCTCTTAGAGGTAGAGAGATGTTACAGGATAATAGAAATATACCTTTTCTCTGGGAAAGTTATCAGACTAAGAAGAACATGAAAGTAAATCATATATGTAATCTGAGAGGATATATTTCTACAGAATAGAATCGTTCAATCTCAGCTTCTTTAGTGTTACTGGTCAAGGCATAGATGTGGATTACCATGATATTGAATGGTTTGCCTTGGAAACAAACAGAGATCATTCTGTCGTTTTTGAGATTACATCCAAGCACTGCATTTCAGACCCTTTTGTTGACTGTGATGGCTACTCCATTTTTTCTAAGGGATTCTTGCCCACAGTAGTAGATATAATGGTCATCTGAGTGAAAATCACCCATTCCAGTCCATTTAGTTCACTGATTCCTAAAATGTTGATGTTCACTCTTGCATCTCTGGTTTGACCACTTCTAATTTGCCTTGATTCATGGACCTAACATTCCAGGTTCCTATGCAATATTGCTCTTTACAGCAGCGGACCTTGCTTTTATCACAAGTCACATCCACAACTGGGTGATGTTTTTGCTTTGGCTCCATCCCTTCATTCTCTCTGGAGTTATTTCTCCACTGATCTCCAGTAGCATATTGGGCACCTACTGACTTGGGGAATTCATCTTTCAGTGTCCTAGCTTTTTGCCTTTTCATATTGTTCATGGGGTTTTCTCAAGGCAAGAATACTGAAGTGGTTTGCCATTCCCTTCTCCAGTGGACCACGTTCTGTCAGACCTCTCCACCATGACCCGTCCATCTTGGGTGGCCCCACGTGGCATGGCTTAGTTTCACTGAGTTAGACAAGGCTGTGGTCCTGTGATCAGATTGGCTAGTTTTCTGTGATTGTGGCTTCAGCCTGTCTGCTCTCTGATGCCCTCTCGCAACACCTACCGTGGTACTTGGGTTTCTCTTACCTTAGACATGGGGTATCTCATCTTGGCCACTCACCACTCCAAAACTGCACTGTTAAAAGATGACACTGTGAAAGTGCTGCACTCAATATGCCAGCAAATTTGGAAAACTCAGCAGTGACCACAGGACTGGAAAAGGTCAGTTTTCATTCCAATCCTAAAGAAAGGCAATGCCAAAGAATGCTCAAACTACCACACAATTGGAATCATCTCACATGCTAGAAAAATAAAGCTCAAAATTCTCCAGCCAGGCTTCAGCAATACATGAACCATGAACTTCCAGATGTTCAAGCTGGTTTTAGAAAAGGCAGAGGAGCCGGAGATCAAATTGCCAACATCCACTGGATCATCAAAAAAGCAAGAGAGGTCTGGAAAAACATCTATTTCTGCTTTACTGACTATGCCAAAGCCTTTGTGTGTATCACAATAAACTGGAAAATTCTTAAAGAGATGGGAATACCAGACCACCTGACCTGCCTCTTGAGAAACCTGTATGCAGGTCAGGAAGCAACAGTTAGAACTGGACATGGAACAATACACTGGTCCAAATAGGAAAAGGAGTACGTCAAGGCTGTGTATTGTCACCCTGATTATTTAACTTATATGCAGAGTACATCATGAGAAATGCTGGGCTGGATGAAGCACAAGCTGGAATGAAGACTGCTGGGAGGAATATCAATAACCTCAGATATGCAGATGACACCACCCTTATGGCAGAAAGATGCAGATGACACCACCCTTATGGCAGAAAGTGAAGAAGAACTAAAGAGCCTCTTGATGAAAGTGAAAGAGGAGAGTGAAAAAGTTGGCTTAAAGCTCAATATTCAGAAACTAAGGTCATGGCACCCGGTCCCATCACTTCATGGCAAATAGATGTGGACTGACTGTTTTTGGGGGCTCCAAAATCACTGCAGATGGTGATTGCAGCCATGAAATTAAAAGACGCTTACTCCTTAGAAGGAAAGTTATGACCAACCTAGATAGCATATTAAAAAGCAGAGACACTACTTGGTCAACAAAGGTCTGTCTAGTCAAGGCTATGGTTTTTCCAGTGGTCACGTATAGATGTGACATTTGGACCATAAAGCAAGTTGAGTGCCAAAGATTTGATGCTTCTGAACTGTGGTTTTGGAGAAGACTCTTGAGAGTCCCTTGGACTGCAAGGAAATCCAACCAGTCCATCCTAAAGGAGATCAGTCCTGGGTGTTCATTGGAAGGACTGATGCTGAAGCTGAAACTCAGCCACCTGATGCGAAGAGTTGACTCATTGGAAGAGACCCTGTTGCTGGGAGGGATTGGGGGCAGGAGGAGAAGGGGACGACAGAGGATGAGATGGTTGGATAGCATCACTGACTCAATTGACATGAATCTGGGTAAAAGTACAGTGCTGAATGAACTTCCTAACATTAATCTGAAAAAAACACTCTCATATCCATGAGAAGCCTGGCATGCTGTGGTCCATTGGATTGCAAAGAGTCAGACATGATTGAGCAACTGAACTGATTTCTACAAAATATGATTTACTTATTTTATAAGGAACTAAAAATCAATCAATGTTTTACCTGTTAGTAATGGTTCACAGTTAAAAGGAGGACACAAATCCCATATGTAATAACATTCTGTTTATTTTAAAGGGTGTTAATACTCTGTTAGTACTATAGGTACTACTGTTAATAAGATTTCAAATAGGTAAAAGGAGAATATTTGAATGTATGTGGTGAGGAGAATCTTTGGCCTTAATAATCATTATGGTACAAAAAAATGTTACTTCAAATTTTTTTGGCATTGTATATATAATTTAATTTTGATTATATGGTAGCTATGACTGTGGCTTTATATTGAAGAGATTAAGTCCATTACAAAGTTAATACTCAGCTCAGTATGACTTTGATATTTGGGAAGACTTACAAACCCATGGCCCTGCAAAATGTAATCTACTTACTGTACTTTTTTTTTCTTAGTGTTTTGTGTTTAAAAGACAGTTTGTTAAGATCACCAGGAATTCTCTGAGAGAGTACCAATATTTTAAAATATCTTAAAATGAATTTTAGTGTAATAGCTGCCTTAGCGTTGAATAGAATGTTCAGTTTTATTGTTTAAGTCTAATAATGCTAGGAAACCTTAGGAGAGTTTGAAACATTTAAAGATAGATTTTTGCATACAACCTAAAGTTTTACTTTAAAGTTTGTTTATTTTTCTATATTTACCAGTATGCACAATCTCAAGTTGTATTGACAAGAGGGGCACATGAAATTTTGAGGAGGCCTGCCCACCGCCCCCCCCCCAGTAACTTCTCTTCTCCAAATAGATATGTTTAGATTTATCAAAATAATAATCCGATTTAGGGAACTGCAGGAGTATTTGATCATTGATCCTGAGTTCCTTCCTATACAAGTACCTTAAAGGACTAACAATTTCTGTTAATTTGTGCCATATAGTTTATGAGAGTGTTTTATTTTTAGATAATGTTAGAAAGTTCTTTCAGCACTGTACTTTTCAGAGGCCTCTATATGGAAAAAATAGAAGTATGATATTTGGGGGAATATTTATTATGTGATTATGTTTAATCATAGTTTCACATTTCTTAAAAGCTAATTATCTGAAATTAGAGACTAACTGGTATTTTGCTAAATCTTTTAACACCCTTTTGGTAGTTTAAGGATCTTCTGCATTTGGCCTGTGGCAGTTTTGATAGTTGTTGTCAATTAATCAACCAATGTTTTCATCTGACACTGACCTTGTGCTGCTAGGCCCTGAGCTGGATATTATGAGAAAAACAAAGCCCCTTGAGCTTGTCAATAAATTTTAAGTGATCATGACACTAAGGCATGCATATCTTTTGTCCTAAAAACTGAATATTGGGCGTATTCAGGAAAGTGGGTCCTGAAGCATCAACCAAGGGGTGTTTCCTTTTTATTTCTCCAGCCGGTTGCCAGAGAAGGAATCACTACTCTACTCAATCCGAATCACTTTTGGTGATCCACGATTATCATTATCTAAAGAGAGAGGTTTTTAGAGTAAGCTTCATGGCAAAGAAGACCTTGAAGGAAGAGACCAAAAACCATGTTTGAAAACTTCCAGCTAATCTTTCAATGTTTATCGAGTGCACCACAGTGGACTACTAGATGCCTGGGCTGTGAGGATGAGCAAAACCTGGAATTTCTTTTTGTGGAGCCTTACACGGTAATGAGGTCCATGTCGCACTCGAGAGTCATCAGTGCACAGTGTTCTATCAGCGGCACATGCAGGGAGCACATACACTGCAGCCTGGCTCTGCTGGAGGCAAATAGGTAAACTGAGATGTCTGGCGATCCCTTGGAGTGAAAAAAAGCAGTATTTAGATTTAGACAGATGGTATAGAGAAACTAATGTAGATGAACAGCCTGAAACAGTTATCCAGAGGAACTCAGAAATAATATGGTGTGAGCGTGAAAGCATGATTTGCCTCAGGAATAGGATTATGCGTAGTAGTTGAAGGCAACATGTTGTTGGGCTCTGATACTTTCAGAGGTAAATGGTTTTCACTGTGCCTATTTCAGGTCACCAATGAGAGCTGATTAAATTGATCACACTCCCCCACCCCCACACCCCCTCGATCAGTTTGGTTCAGCCCCCCCAGTCGTGTCTGACTTTTCGCGACCCCGTGGATCACAGCACACCCGGCCTCCCTGTCCATCACCAACTCCCAGAATCTACTCAGACTCGTTTCCGTTGAGTTGGTGATTCTCTCCAACCGTCTCATCCTCTGTTATCCCCTTCTCCTGCTGCCTTCAATCTTTCCCAGCATCACGGTCTTTTCCAATGAGTCAGCTCTTCACATCAGGTGACCAAGGTATTGGAGTTTCCGCTTCAGCATCAGTCCTTCGAATGAACACCCAGGACTGATCTCCTTTAGGATGGACTGGCTGGATCTCCTTGCAGTCCAAGGGACTCTCAAGAGTCTTCTCCAACACCACAGTTCAAAAGCATCCATTCTTTAGCGCTCAACTTTCTTTATAGTCCGACTCTCACATTCATACATGTCTACTGGAAAAACCATAGCCTTGATGAGATGGACATTTGTTGGTAAAGTAATGTCTCTGCTTTTTAATATGCTATATAGTTTGGTCATAACTTTCCTTCCAAGGAGTAAGCATCTTTTAATTTCATGGCTGCAGTCACAATCTGCAGTTATTTTGGAGCCCCCAAAAGTAAAGTCGGACACTGTTTCCACTATTTCCCCATCTATTTGCCATGAAGTGATAGGACTGGATGCCATGATCTTAGTTTTTTTATTTTTGAGCCAAGAAAAATGCAAAAAAGAAAAATGGCTGTCTGAGGACGCCTTGCAGATAGCTGTGAAAAGAGAAGCAAAAAGCAAAGGAGAAAAGGGAAGAAATACCCATTTGAATGCAGAGTTCCAAAGAACAGCAAGGAGAGTTAAGAAAGCCTTCCTCAGTGATCAGTACAAAAAAACAGAAGAAAACAATAGAATGGGAAAGACTAGAGGTCTCTTTAAGGAAATTAGAGATACCAAGGGAACATTTCATGCACATATGAGCACAATAAAGGACAGAAATGGTAGGGACCTAACAGAAGCAGAGGATATTAAGAAGAAGTGGCAAGAATACACAGAAGAACTGTACAAAAAGATCTTCACGACCCAGATAATCACAATGGTGTGATCACTCACCTAGAGCCAGACATCCTGGAATGTGAAGTCATAGTGGGCCTTAGGAAGCATCACTACGAACAAAGCTAGTGAAGGCAATGGAAATTCCAGTTGAGCTCTTTCAAATCTTATAAAATGATGCTGTGAAAGTGCTGCACTCAATATGCCAGCAAATTTGGAAAACTCAGCAGTGACCACAGGACTGGAAAAGATCAGTTTTCATTCCAATCCTAAAGAAAGGCAATGCCGAAAAATGCTCAAACTACCGCACAATTGCACTCATCTCACATGCTAGTAAAGTAATGCTCAAAATCCTCCAAGCCAGGCTTCAGCAATACATGAACTGTGAACTTCCAGATGTTCAAGCTGGTTTTAGAAAAGGCAGAGGAACCAGGGATCAAATTGCCAACATCCACTGGATCATCAAAAAAGCAAGAGAGTTTCAGAGAGACGTCTATTTCTGCTTTATTGGCTATGCCAAAGCCTTTGACTGTGTGGATCATGGTAAACTAGAAAATTCTGTAAGAGATGGGAATACCAGATCACCTGACCCACCTCTTGAGAAACCTGTATGCAGGTCAGGAAGCAACAGTTAGAACTGGGCATGGAACAACAGACTGGTTCCAAATAGGAAAAGGAGTACGTCAAGGCTGTATATTGTCACCCTTCGTATTTAGCTTATATGCAGAGTACATCATGAGAATCGCTTGGCTGGATGAAGCACAAGCTGGAATGAAGATTGCTGGGAGAAATATCAATAACCTCAGATATGCAGATGACACCACCCTTATGGCAGAAAGTGAAGAAGAACTAAAGAGCCTCTTGATGAAAGTGAAGGAGGAGAGTGAAAAAGTTGGATTAAAGGTCAACATTCAAAAAACTAAGATCATGGAATCCCTGGATCAGATAGCAATTATTAAATAGATGCAGAGTAGACCCCAAATTATATCACAGGCCAGGTTTTTGAAGTTCTTTTTAGTATTCCTTTAGGCACCTGATGAAATTTTAAAATGTTTGTTTTTCTTGGGCTAAATCCACTGCGCCCCCCCGCCCCCGGCTCCATCCCTCGTCTCATAGCTGAAGATTTTTCATGTTTCTTATTTTAGGCCTTCATTTTGTGTCTTCGTTCTATTGCATGGTCTTCTCTTCCAGAAACCAGCTTCCGTCTTCTTCCGTGAAGGCGCTGACTTCTGTCAGTCTCACTGTGTCAGATTTCAGCTCTTTATGTCTCATCGTTGGGGTCCTTCATAGACCTGAGGCCCTCCAGGCTAACTAAAGAGAAGGTGGGTGATGGGGGTGTTGATGACTATGGTGAGGCTAGAGATGGTGCTAATGTACGCCCATTGCTAGAGAGGCCACCAAGAGTGGATGGTAGTTCAGAGTGTGAGCCCTGAGTCAGGCCCCTGGGCCGCAGTGCAAGCTGTTTCACTTCCTAGGTCTGTGACCCTCGGCAGACTGCCTTACCTCCCTAGGACGGTCTTTCCCGATTCATAAAACAGCAGTGATAATAATCCTATCCACTGTGCCGTAGAATCACTAGGAAAATTAGATGAATTAAGATGCATCCCATAATGGACTCAAACTGTGTAAGTTGTTTTTATTATTTAGTAAATTCAAGTTTGTTGGGGTGGGGTGGGGTGCCAAAGATTGCTAAGGTGCTGTCCCTCTTAATCCCCACAGCAACCTTATTGGTGCTTGTTAATACCTTTTACAGATGAGGAAATTGAGCTTTAGAATAAAGTTAGATAACTTGCCCAGAGTCTGGATTCAACCTCTGACCTGTGCTACTCCAGGACACTTGCTCTTTGGACTAAAACTGTGATGTCCGTGGGAGACAGAGGACAGAGCAGGACTGCCTGCCCCCATAGCTTCTCACTGCAGTTCAGACTTTACTAGCAGTTTCAGAGGGGCAGTTGCACGTACCAGGGAGCTTTGCGGGACTCTCCGTCTGCAGAATTGAGTTCTAGGTCTGGCTTGCATTTGTGATCTTGAGCAAATCACTTAAATACCTTTGAAGTTCAGTTTTTATAATCAGTAGCCAGGAAATAATAGTAAAATTGATTAAAGGGTCAAGTGAAACTATGATAATACTAACCACATAATAATTCATGGAACAGAATAAGTTTACCCTCTGGATGTTTTAAATACAGCAGGTAATATCAGTTAAGTTTTTAAAACCTTATCTCCCCTTTGATGCTGTTTGAATTTTATTTGCTACTTTTCAAAGTGTGAGGCTTATTTTGTTCTTCTGGGAATGAACCTAGGGTTCTAGGGCACTCAATGGACCAGTAGCTTAGGAACTGAAGTTCTGGACTGCCAAGCACCATAATAATAAAAACATTTAGGGAACATATAAGTAATAAAAGCAACATATTTCTGTGTATTGGTAGTTGGGAGGGTGATGGGTTTGGTAATAAAATGAATGAGGATCGTATCTTAAAGATATGTTAGAAAGGAGATTGAGGTTTGTTACAATAGCAGATTGAGGTTCTGGAAGGAACACATAGAGTTATGTCTTTCTGTGTGTTACTCAGACATCCAGCAATATCAGTGATCCAGAACTCATATGGCCCCTGGAAGTAAGTGTCACTGACTTAATGCATGAATTTTATAGAAGACATCTATCTCTTACTTAAGCTGTTTTTATCAGTTTAAAAAAAAACAGATCTAGTTAGCTTTTTTGATTGATTTCCACAGTTAGAATGAAGAGAGGAGCTTCATGCAAGCACTCATAGTGAGAACATATGTTTTCTTGGTGTGAAAATTTCAAGTAAAGCATGTTCACTTCTGTGAACTCATCTTTGTTTTGTGAGATAGTTTAAGAAAGTGAGATTAACTTATGTTTATAGGGGAGAAAGTTGGAGGTCACGGTGTTTTAGAGCCTTGACTTAAAGGTTGGCATCTTATGATTCCTGGACCAGGAATTGAATCCACATCCCCCACTTGCTGGCAGAAATGCAAAATGCCAAACAGGAAGAGTAGGAAAAGGCTTGGTTGAGGGCATTATATGAATTCTCTGCAGAACTGGTGTTAATAATTATCTGGGAAACACTAATAAATGGTTAAATCATGTTGGTGTAGTCTAGGAAGAGGTCCTGACTTCTTTTGAGAAGATTTTCATTTATAGCAGCTTTAAATTAGGAGACAGAACCGGTGTGGTACTCAATGAATATAACCACAGATAACTGGAAAATTTAGTTGTTCCAGGTGGCTTGTTTCCTGAGATTCTAGACTGCTGTTCTTTCCGTTTTATTTATTTATTTTTAAAGTCTGTAGTAATAGTTGGAAGGTGCTTTGAGATGGGAGAAAGGTGCGTAATTGTCATCGGTTGTAAATATTAACATTTCTTAATAAAATTAGCATAGCCTTTTAAAATATATTTACTTGAATCAAATACTATAGCTGTTTAGGGCTTCCCTGGTAGCTCAGACAGTAAAGAATCTGCCTGCAATGCAGGAGACCCAGGTTCAGTCCCTGGGTTGGGAAGGTCCCCTGGAGAAGACGATGGCTATCCACCCCAGTATTCTTGCCTGGGAAATCCCATGGACGGAGGAGCCTGGAGGGCTCTAGTCCATGAGGTCACAAAGAGCTGGACACGACTGAGTGTCTAGCACTTAAAACTTACCTCTATCCATTTGAAGCTACTCTTTAACAGTCAGATTTTGAAGTGTTTGTTTTTATCCTTGAGGTCTTTATTACTCTACCTTTCCTACTAAATTTTATCCTTTCGTATTATTACATTAAAAAAATATATTTTTGATCACCCCGTCATACTTCTGGTGACAGAGTTTAACTTACTGTGATAATAAAACTTTAGGTAATTTTTAAACTTACTAGTTGTTATTAGTACATAGTTGATCGAAATAACTTGTGAATTACAAACTTTGATAAATAATATTAGAGATGAACGTTATTTACTGGGAATTTGTCACTGCACTTGGTGCTTTTCTTCCGGTTGGTTCATTTATCAGCATATGAATGTTATTAATTGCCGAGAGAGTTCACCATACTTTTCATTCTTTTTAATGTATACACTGTGAAACTTTGTTTACATGGATATGCTGATGAGGATGAGAGTGTTAATATAGCCTTTCACTCAGCTCTTTGAACTCCTCCTCAGTTATATTCAAAACCACTGCGCTCTGTCATTTAAAGTTGTCTAAGGGTTTACCAGCTGACAACCAAATTAGGCCCTCCTCCAATTTTCTTTCAAGCAAAAAATTGGCACAACCCACCTGAGTTGCAAGAGAAGCGTGATTAGGGCTGCACACGTTTTCACTACCAGTATTTCTCATTGTCTCCTTAGGTCCTGCTCAGAGGTTCTTAGCACAGGCGGGGCCACAGAGTGACGTGGGCAATGAGCAGCTGTGCGCCTCGATTTTGTGAGGTGGGAGGAGGGGGACAGGAAAGGAGTGGGGGGGGCAGGTGATCCTGCTTCCCAGGGGCCTTCTCCGGGAGGTCAAGGGCACTTAGAAGGGCTGATCTGGAAATTGATTTATCATCTGTGGGTGTCTGCATACCTTTCATACCCTTTAGAACGAGTTGCCTATCCTAATTTGAAGACTGTTGTCCTAGTAACCAGTTAGATTATGAGCTCTTAATTAAACAAATCTCCACCTTGGTGTTTGCGTGTGCACGCACCCCTTGCATGAGCTCCTTTAAGCTGAGAACACCGCTGACCAAGGCAAACAGTTTATGCTGTCTAGGGTAATGTTAGAAGTCCTAGTTGCTCCTAAGCATCTGTTTATAAATCACATTTATAAATTGTCCTTTACCGAACATGAATCTTCACAGTCCTCATTCTCTACAAATTCTCCAGGTCGGGATTAACAATCAGATTGCCTGTAACTTTTCCCTCTATACATCTTTTTGCTAATCCTACTCATGTTTACTCACACGTTGGCAAAGCATATTTTAAATAGCTCAGTGTAAGAAATTATGTGCAGTTTTGAGTAAACAAGAAACAATTGGTGACAGATTACTTTTTATCCTCGATTTGTTTCTTTTGCTTCTCAATTCATAAAATTACTACATGAGACTTCAGATGTAATTTATATTAACTCTTTCCCTTTACAGAAAATGAAACCAGAGAGACTAAACCAATTGTTCAAGGTCACTGAGGTGGTATTAGAATAGGAGAACCTGTTTCTCCTAATTCCCATTACTGTACCTTTTGCTACATCATACCTTCTCCTGCCTTTTGCAAAATTGCATTCCTTACCTCCATCGTATTTATTATTATTTCTTCTTGGGACTGATTAGCTTTTATCGACTCAGCATTTTTTTTTTTTTTTAAAGACAGAGAGGCATTTACTTTTTCATTGAAGACTTTTCTCAAAACTAAAATACCCCTTATCCCTTGGCAGATATTTTCTGCTGCACAGTAGGACGCAGCTAGGCAAGCCTGGGGCCCCACAGGCCCAGGGCAGGGTCACGGGGTTGTGGGGGGTAGGGAGGGGATGCTAACAGGTCAGAGTAGGGGTGGATTGGCAGAGCGGGGCTGGTGGGAGGTGGGAAGCTTACATCATTTCCCTGCAACTGGGCTCTGGTGAGGCCGTAAGGCCTCACTTTCCCCTGTGTCATAGTTTACTAGATTGCCAGAGATCCATAAAAGAAAGAAAAGGTACGGCAGGGCCGATGCCCAGCCTGCTCATAAATCTGCGCTATAAGATGAAACTGTCAGTTAGTAACTAGGACTAGCCAGGACTGTCTGCGCTTCGCTCCCCAGCTGAGTTCCTTTCTGCTCCGCCCCATGCCTGCTCTCTCTGCTGCTCCGACCAGCTTCCTGCTTCTCGTGAAGGCTGTTCTCCTGCAAAGCTGGTCAGCTTTCCCTGAAAGCACTATATTCATAAGTCTGAGTCAGGTTTTGTGGAAGTATTGTGGGTTTGCTTTTCTTTGGGGGATGGAGGAGGAGGGAAGAATTTAAAAAAAAAAAGGAAGGGGCAGGTTGAAAAAGCAAAATCATCATGAATTTTGTTGTCACGTCGTGCCGGTGTTATAACCAGCTCTATAGACTGCCGCACTGAAAACATTTCTTTGAGAGGTATGTGCTTGAACAATGCAAAGGTGACTCTTGCCTGGGGAGCAGACTGTCCGCCGGCAGCTGCTCGGATGGTTCTGAGCTCGTGACTCTTTCTAGTGTTCTGATGCAGAAAGGGCAGTCGGCACAGTTAGCCAGCTATTGGTAAAATGTTAGCTGTCTGCTTGGTCCCCACACCAGGACTCCTGAGATTCTCCTTTAGCTCGAATCCGGCTAGCCAAATCCACAGCATTATACCAGGCTCTTGGTGGTGGTTGTAAACAAGGGTGATGATCTTTCATACTTCTCTCATTATTTAGAAACCTCATGGCAAAGATTAATGAGAAAGACTTGGAGTAGCCTAGACGAAGCTTCGGATTCATTTGGAGCATTGACAGATGGCAAAAGTAAAAGGAAATGGTTGGTGATTTACTTGTGACCTAAAGTGAAAGTTTTAAAGTTTAGAGGGTATGTTATATCTAAGTGGAAAAGCCTGGAGGGCTAAATTTAAAATTTAGACACGTAACCCCACGCACTACAAGTGATTGCCTGACCAGTATTAAGACCAGAAGGCTCTGCATGTATCTTTTTCAAAGGAGGTTAGGAAATGTGTATAAATGCTTCTATTAAGTGGTCAGAAGAATAGGATTAAGAATAAAAATATAACCAACACTGAAGGAAATATGGAGGACTGTATATTGGTTACAAAAAATGCAGGCTATTATGTTATCAAATATTTTAAAAAGTATTTAAGGTAGGAAAATAGAACACTTTATCATGTACATTGGATAAGCTACTAGTGAAAGAATCCATTCAGACTACGAAGGAGATCCTGCTTGATTTTAAGAATTACTGTGTCATGGAATAAACTTGAATATTATTATTATTAGCTAATATTAATATTATTAGCTAATTTTAAATTTATTTTACGAAATTTTGGAATTAAATTGTTTAAATTTATCAACATATAAACATGCCAGTACTATTGTTCTTCTCTGCAAAAATGGTAATGCTTAAATCACTGAAGTCTGTTATTCATGAATAGAAAAGGCTAGCTATTATAATGCAACCTAAATTCTTCTCTTTAAGAGACGGTGCCATTTAAACTTGATTTCTTCTCAAATATTTGCAAAGAGAGCTAATCTTCATGGTCATGTGGGATGATGGCAGTAAGTTAAACCTAATACAGGCTTCTGAGAAGGAATTCCCTCTGTCCTATCCCACACACAGACAGGTGGCCACCCTGGTATTTACCTTGCTCACTGTCAGGTACAGCTTCACGTTAGAAACCCCTTGCCCAGGCCCAACCCCAGGAATTCTGCTTTAGTTGGTTGTACGTGGGGCCTGGGCATTGATAGATTTGAAACAGGTCCCAGGTGTGTCCTAACGTGTAGCCAGAGTTGACAGCAGTTGGATTACCTGACTGTCCCCAACGCTGGAGCAGCCCATTCTGTTTTGGGTGCTGTTTGTATGACGCTGGGTCTGCTCTGCTGTGTGTTCGGTTAGGTCTGAACTTTGTAGCAGCTCATCAGATATTTAATCTCCCTTCCCCAAGGCTTAGCTTTTCCAAGAGAACTAGTCTTAGTTTTTCCATCTCGGGGGGCTTTTTTCCTAGGCCTTGCCCATTCTGGCTACTCCCTGTGATGGAATTGCGTTTGTTTTGTGAGGATCACTCTTGCATAGGGTGTCCTGGGGACAGAGCCCACCATTCTAGAAGTGTGGTGCCCCGCTCAGGATGCAGAGAATACGGTAAAGCGGTACCTCTCTTGTTCTGGACATTACACTTCTGTTGTTGGTGGCTAAGCTCATGTTAGTGTTTTTGGCAGTCTTAAAGCACTGTTGACTCACGTTGAGCTCGAAGTCGGCTCAAGCTTCTTTTTCACATGAACTGTACTTAAGTCAGCCCTCTTCTCCTCCGTGTGTAATACATTTTTTTTTTTTTAATTCCACTGTAGTACCAGGGTTTACATTTATACTTTGGAAACATAAGAAGGAAACCCAATGAATCAGTTCTTCCATACAGGGAAAGGGGTATATTCGAACTGGATGCCAGAAGTATATTATATGCATATAGCAGTGATTTTAATGAGTGATTTAGGCCATTCATTTGAATCTACAGTTAAATTTAATCCTCTTAATTCAGTCCATCTTCCCATAATTTCTTCTGATTCATCACTCGGTGTTTGCTGTTCAAAGTTAGGATCCCATTTGACTGTGCAGCCTGTCTCAATGTTTGTATTCAACACTTGGTCAAATGCCTTTCCAAAATCAAAATACATGGGCGCATTCTTATTTGTGTGTATCTTTATTTTAAAAGAAAATGTGTTGAATGTGTCACGGCTTTCTGTTTAATGACAGAAATGGAAGAAAATATTTTGCAGATGAGCAGGTGACTTGACCAAGATCCCAGTTTGCCGTGTTCCAGGCTGGAACCCAGATTGAGCTCTGCTGCTGTTGACTCCACTGCTCTGGATCAGTGCTGATGCCGCCTGTCAGTTAGGATAAGAATTCAAAGAAGACAGAAAGGGAATAAAGCCTTCCTGGACGCTTCACTGTCTCTTTTGGGATATTTAATATTTAATCCCATAACGTATAGGCCAGTCAACCCTTACTTTGTTATTCCTTTAGTGTTCTGCCCAAAGCAATGAAAGGAGGGATAAAATGACCGGCCAGCGTTCTAAATGGACTGCAGAGAATAATATTCTCAGGCGTCTGGGCATCCTAACTCCCCTTGAAAGTTTTTTCACCACCCATATTTATACACAGTGGATTGTGGTAGAGTAATGTCACGTTGTTCATAGTGCATTACAGCGTGGGGAATATTAAATGAAAGGCATATGTAGCTTGACTTTTAATTTTGCAGATGAAGAAACAGACCCAGACACCAAACACTGTAGCCAGAGTGCTTAGCAGTGTACTTAGTACATAGTATGTACTTAGTAAATACCCAGATATGGCTCAGCTTTCTTCAGTGTTGTTTTCTTCTCCATATAGGAATTGGATTTTTCTCTTTCGTCTCCCCAGCTTTGCCCTCAGGCATTTATTTCCTTAAAACTCTTGAAATGGAACAGATTTTTCAAGAATACCTATTACTTTAGAAAAGCTCCAGTGATGGAGTAAAAAGCTTGGATAACCAGGTTTGTTTTTCATGGTTTTTGACTTTTAGGAAAATAAGCTCCTTTCCTCCCCCTTGAAAAATTGATTTTAAAAAACTGAGTTTTTTTAAAAAAAGAGGAGCTCTCAAGGAATGAATAGCCTAGGGCCAGTCTCTCTACACTTAGCCTGAATGTGCACATCTTGATTAGGATCCAATGAAAACTGATGCTTGCAAGGCTGACCCTACTGTATGATGACACCTGCAGTCACCAGTGATTTAATTATGCTCACTATATTGTACTTCCTAAAGCAAGTTTAACACATTCTAGGAAGGTTTGCAATAGCAGCAGTTGAAACAAAAAGGCCTTATGAGTAAAGTAGATTCAGTCAATCAGACCAAGCCGCCCTCCGGCCTTTGGTTATTATAGGTTTGATCCTATGTCCCCCTTCACGGTTTGGGAACACCCAGCTTCGTCCCCCTGAGGCTGGCAAAAGATGAGCAGTAAAGCCCCGGACGGAGCAGGAAATGGCAGCCCACTCTAGCCTTCTCGCCCGGAGAATCCCATGGACAGAGGAGCCTGGCGGGCTGCAGTCCATGGGGTCGCAAAGAGTCGGCCATGACTGAGCAACTGAACCACCACCTCTGAACCCCTCGGGGAGCTGCACTTTCAGAGCATCCCTGGTGTCCTCTGCAAACCCACTCAGTAGCCCCAAGTTCCTATTGTGTAGGCATATTTTACATCAGTTAATAGTGGTTGTATTTTTACATGGCTATTCTTATCTCATAGTCTGAAATCCATTCTCATGACCCATTCTTTATTTTTATGCTTCATAATGCTACTTGTAACTAGGTTTTTTAAGAGGAGATGAGGATGTAAATGTGTGAAGAACTATGAACCAGTATATATGAACTATACAGAAGCACAGTTGAAAACTGTAATATGACAAATAGATGAAGGTATGATTACTAGTGGAATTAGTTAATTCTTGAGTAGTACTCAATTCAAAGTGTCCATGTGTAGTTTTATATCAACATGGGATATTGAAAAAAAAAACACGAAATTGGGAAATACAGATTCAATACTTCCTGTTGTGGAATTTTAAAACGTAAAGATCTAAACCCTAACCTTTCTAAATTACTATTCAGAAAGAGCTTATAGACATATTTTCTAAAGCTTCATACAAATTTCTTTTTACATGGCATATCCCAGTGGTTATTTTGCTAAGTTTTTTCCTTTATTGTTGATTTTATCATTATTAAGAGACCAAAGTCAAGCTTAGCAAATTTTAGAAAGAAATTTAAACTTTAGGTTCAAATTGTAGGTATTTATTTACAAAACATGTGTGGCTTTTTACACAGCAAACTTAACTGCTAAGTGTGTGTTTGTGTGTGAAGTTGTCCTTAAAGCCTATAAAAAGGCAAAGAAGAATTGCAAGAAAATAGTGCATTGGTTGCTGAATTACTCATAATGAATAAGTCTGTCTTGGTCTCTTCAGGTTGTTGTAAGAAAACACCACAGACCAGGTGGCTTATAAATAAAAAGCATTTGTTTCTCATAGTCCTGGAGTTTGGAAGTCCAGAATGAGGTTCCAGCATGGCCAGATGAAGGCCCTCTTCTGGACTGCAGGCTTCTTGTATCCTCCCATGACGGAATGGCCAGTTGTGCATGCATGCATGCTCAGTTGCTTCAGTCATATCTGACTCTTTGCAGCCCTGTGGACTGTAGCCCGCCAGGCTCCTCTGTCCATGCAGATTCTCCAGGCAAGAATACTGGAGTGGGTTGCCATGCCCTCCTCCAGGAGATCTTCCCAACCCAGGGATTGAACCTGCATCTCCTACATCTCCTGCATTGCAGGTGAATTCTTACCCACTGAGCCACCTAGGAAGCTCCCAATGGCCAATTAAAGGCCACTAATTTCATTCATGAGGACTCAAGCCTGATGACTTGTTACCTTCCAAAGGCCCCACCTCCTAATACTATCACGTTGGGTATTAGGATTTCAGCACATCTATTTGGGGTGGGGGAAAACACCAACATTTAGACCACAGCATTCTACTGCTGCCTCCCCAAAATTCATGAACTTCTTACATGCAGAATGCATTCATACCATCCCAGTGGCCCCAGCATCTTCACTGGCTCCAGCACTGACTCAACAATCTAAATTCCAAAGTCTCATCTAAATATGATCTACATCAAGTATGAGTGAGATTCAGGAGTGAGTCATCTGAGGCAAATTCACCTTTAGTAGTGAGCCTGTGAAATCAATCAAACTATGTGCCTCACCAGGAGTGGTGGGATGGGCAGAGAGTTACACACGCCCGCTCTGAGAGGGAGCAATAGGAAAGAAAACCGTAAGCAAGTCAGAACCCAACAGGGCAAACAGCCTTAAATCTTAAGTCTCAAGAATAACCTTCTTACACTTGATGCTCTGCTTGCCAGGCCCACTTAACGTGGGCCCTCTTACTGGACACGCGAGAGCCTCCCTGCCTCCGTGGCTTTGCTGAGCGCATCCCCGCAGCACCCCTCTCAGACAGGAATAGTCCCTGTGGCTCTGCTGGTTTAGAGTTGAGGGAACTTGCAGCCCTTCCCCACTGCTTTGCTGAGTGTTGCTCCCGTGGAGGTCTCTGTGTTGGCCTTCTTTGCTGTGCCCTCTGCTTGGGTCTTGTGCCTGTAGCTCCAAATAATGGCTCCTTTCTTGGAGATCTTGGTGAAGATAGCTGCTTCCCAACAGCTCTGCTGGGGAGGGGTCTGGCTCCCATGGCTTTGGCTGGGAGTCTTCTGGCTTGCTGAAACCTAGGTGATGCCCTTCCCGCTTTTGAAACTGATGATCTGTGAATCACCTTGTCTGTTTAAAAAAAACATGAATTTACTTTTGCGGGCTGGGTCTTGGTTGCTGCACACAAGCTTTCTCTAGTTTCAGAGAGCTGGGGGCTACTTCCTAGCCGTGGTGCGTGGGCTTTGAATTGTGGTGAGGGAGCAGAGGCTCTAGGTGCACGGGCTTCAGTAGTTGCGGCCCAGGGCCGTTAGTTGTATACAGTTCAGGGGTCCTAGAGCTCAGACTTAGTAGTTGAGGCACACGGGCGTAATTGCTCTCCAGTATGTAGAGTCTTCCCGGACCAGGGAGTGAACCTGTGTCTCCTGCATTGGCCGTTGGAGACACTGCCGATGTCTGCACCCACTGCTCCACTAGGGAAGTCCTTGTCTTGTCTTGCATATCACACGTTTGAAGCGGAACAGTGCTATGGAATTTCAGGGAGTCTGACAGCCAGTCTTTATTTGTTCCTGTCTCGTTCCCCTTGGATTCCAGTTGCAGTTGCTGAGGTGGCTGATTCAATGTCTGGTTCATACACATACTCATACTTTCTCGTCAGAAAGTTTCTTGGCCCCACCGTTAGTGGCCTGTCAAACATGCTTGCTCGTGTTTTGTACAATGGATAAGCTGCAAGTTTTCCAAATTTTAAATTTCTGCTGCCTTTTTGATTACAAATTCTGTCTTTGTCATTCTTTATTCTTCATGTTTTACTGTAATATTCCAGGGAGCCAATGGTACCTTCAGCATTTTGCTTAGAACAAAATTTCAGCCAAGTAGCCAGTTTGGTTGGATATGTCTGTCTTCCACAGGATGGAACCACGAGTTCTGTCTTCCATAAAACACTCACACATGAGCACAATTTAGCCACGTTCTTTTCCACTTTTTAAGAAGGATTGCCTTGCCTTCAGTTTCCAATAACAGGTTCCTCATTTCCATTTGAGATCTCGTCAGAATGGCCTTTACTGTCCCATCTTTCCACCAGCATTCTGTTCAAGGCCACTTTGGAATTCTCTAGAAGATTGAGGCTTTCTCTGCGGCTCTTCTCTTCTCCTTCTGAGCCCTCAGCTGGATAGCTTCTAATGGTCTGTTCACTGTCATATAGGTGTTTTCTAGCCTGCACTTCAAAATTCTTCCAGCCTCTACCTATTACTCTCCATTCTGAAGCCACTCCACATTTTTAGGTATTTGTTATAGCAGTACCACACTGTCAGTACCAGTTTTCCATCTTAGTCAATTCAAGGTACTATGACATAATATCACAGACTGAGTGGCTTATAAACAACAAACATTTATTTCTCACAGTTCTGCAGACCAGAAATCTGAGATCACAGTCATAGTTTGACTATGAATGACAAAGCTTCTTACTAAGAGCATTATTTTTACTGTATTTCATATTTAGAAAGGTTCAAAGTAAATGAATGTAAAAGTGTTTCTGTATCTAGGTCTACATTAAATAATCCACCAAAGCAAATATATATGACTTGTGTATTGAAATATGTTATTTATACCTTTGATATTATCTTTGCATAAATCTTAGAATTATTTGATTTTTTAAAATATTGAAACACTTTAATTAGATTTATTTCAAGTTGTATAGGTATCTCTTTCATTATTCAGTAAAGGGACCTATGCTTATCTGAGGATTCAGGAAAACCCATCTTGGAAGAAGTAATGGATAAGACCCGATGAATAATTAGGTAGATTGGGCTGGGGGTGGTGGGAGGAAGCGCAGTGTGCCTGAGGTGAGAAAGACCAGGATATCTAGGAGATACTAGAAGAATATTATAACTGGATTTTAGAAAAGAGCAAAAAAGGTAGAATCATTCAGGTGGAAATTAGAATATGCGAGATTTTTGTGTGCTTTGAGATTAAACCCCAAGCCCAGTGGGTAAAATGGAAAGTTTTTCAGCTACAGAGTGAGCTGTTCATATTTACTTTTTTGTCCAGATCGGTTTGGTTGCTGCAGAAGGAGTGCTTTTGAGAGGGTCACAGGCAGGGATGCCAAAGTCTTTAGTCAAGGGATCAGTGGCTTAGTAGTAGTAGTAGTAGACCAGGTGGAGCAGTGAAGATGAGAAGTGGACTGATTTTGCATTGTGTTTGGGAACTTGAATTAGCAGTGTTCTATGATTGAGTGGATGTGTGAGAGTGAGACAGAGGAAACCACATGCTAACAGTAGCTTCCGGTTCATTGCATGATACAGTGACAGCTTCTGAAACAGGGACAGCCCCAAGGGAAGCAGGTCTCTTGGCCGGGCTTCACAGGAGACGAATTGGCTTGAAATACAAATGTGGCAGTCATTGGCATAAGGTAATTGCCTCCAGAATGAGTGATGTTGGCCAAGGCGGAGGGTAGAGTGAGGGTAGAAGCTGGCTTGGTAACCCTTGTCCAGGGCCTTGCAAGGAGACCCATCACCCAAGGATTGAGAACATGAAGTATGTACTGCTCACCTGCTTTTTATTTGTTATTGCTATATAGTTTTCTTAGGTAAAGTTGTTATTTCAAGATAATTGTCGATTCATGTGCAGTTATTGGAAATTATATCAGGAGGTCCCACGCACGTTTTATTCCTGTTCCCCTAGTGATAACATCTTGCAAAACTGATGAAATATCACAGCCAGAGTACCAGCGTATATACAGCCAACATGTAGAACGGTTCCATCTCCTCAGGGATCTCTGTGTTGCTTTCTGTATTGTCCATCCACTTTCCTCTTGCTCCCTTTCCTTTTATAATTGCTCGCAATTGCTAATCTGCTCCCCATTTGTCTAATTTTGTTACTTTAGCATGTTTATAGAAATAAGGTCATATAGTAAGTAGTCTTTTGAGATTGACTTTTTCATTGAGCATAATTCTCTGGAGATGAATGCAAGTTGTGAGCGCATCAATACAGTTGACTCTTTAACAGTATGGGTTTGAAGTGCACAGGTCCACTAAAGCATGGAATTTTTTTCCAGTAAAGATGTTTTGCAGTATTACATGATCTATGGTTGGTTGAAACCACGAAGGGTTGACTGTAAAGTTACACACAATTGTTAATTGTTCTGGGGGGAAGTGGGGTGAGCACCTCCTAACCCCTGCATTGTTTAAGGGTAAATTTCATCTGTTTTATAATTGGATTTTTTGCTCTTTTGCTGCTGTGTTCTGGGAATTCTTTATATATTCCAGTTAATAGTTGTCAAACATGTGGTTGGCATGTCTTTCGTCCCCGTCTGTACCTTATATTTGCATCTTCTTTATAGGGTTTTTGGCAGAGCAAAAGTCTTGGAAGTTTGTTGAAGTTCAGTTTATCAGTTTTCCCTTTTATGGACTGTGTTTCTGTTGTCAAGTCCAAGAACTGTTTACCAGCCCCTGTATTCTGAAGCCTTTCTAATTTTCTTCTCTGAGAGCTTTATGGTTTTGGGTTTTACTTTTAAGTTCATGAGTCACTGTGAGTTAATTTTTGTGTGAAGTGTGTTTCTTAGGTTGAGGTCCTTTCTTTGCGTTCCATTCCTTCTGGGCACATCAGGGGCTGTCCAGTTGCTCCAGCACCATTGGGTTAGAAAGGCTACCTTTCATCTGTTGAATTGCTTTTGTGCCTTGGTCAGAAAAAAGATGGGTATATTTAAGTGGGTCTCTTTCTGGTTCTCCATTCTGTGTCACTGATCTATTGTGTCTGCTTCTCCAGCAATATACATTCTTGATAATTCCTGCAGCTACATATAAAGTCTTGAAATCAGATAGGCTGGTGTTTTCACACTTCATTCTTCTTTTTCAAAATTATTTTAACTAATCTAAAACAGTTTATTCTAGTTCTGAAAGAACTAGAGTAGACTTTATACAGAAAGTTCTAGACTTTGTATGAAGCCCAGATTAATCTTGTCTCTACTGCATTTTCAAAAATCTTGCTGAGAATTTATTTTTAAGGAATTGTGTTAAATCTGCATATCAGTTTGGGGAGAATTTACATTTTGTATTATGTTTGGTATTCCATTTCTTGAACACAGCGTATCTCTTCATTTATTTAGATTTTTGATTATTTTTTATCAGCATTTTGTACTTTTCAGCATACATGCATTGGATATGTTTTTATTAGATTTATAATTAATTACTTCATTTTAAAATCTATTTGGTGGCTCAGGTGGTAAAAAATCTGCTTGCAATACAGGAGACCTGGGTTCAATCCCTGGGTCAGGAAGATCCCCTGGAGAAGGGCTTGGCAACCCACTCCAGTATTCTTGCCTGGAGAAAATTCTGTGGGCACAGCCTGGTGGGCTACAGTCCATGGGGTCTCAAAGAGTTGTACGTGACTGGGTGACTAACACTCACTTTTCACTTCATTTTAAAAACTATTGTAAATGGTATTATATTTTTAATTATGTTGTCTACATGTTTACTTCTAGTATCTAAAAATGTTAATTTTGATGTCCATGTGTTCATTGTTCATAAATAAAAATATAATTGATTTTTGTATGTTGAACTTGTATCTTTTGACCTTATAAATTCATGTGTTCATTTTAAAAATTGTTTTTGTAGGTTCCTTGAGATTTTTCATATAGACAGTTAATCTTCTGCAAATAGGGATAGTTTTATATCTTTTTTCAGAACTATATTATTTTTCAGAGCTTCCCAGGTAGCTCTGGGTAAAACTCTCATTTGGTGAAGAATCCACCTGCAGTGCAGGAGACCAGAGCTTGATCCCTGGGTTGGAAAGCTGCCCTGGAGGAGGGCGGAGCTACGCACTCCAGCGTTCCTGCCGGGAGAATCCCATGGACAGAGAAGCCTGGGGGGCTACAGTCCATGGGGTCTCAAGGAGTCAGGCATGACTGAGTGACTAAGCACAGCACAGACCTTTTGTTTCCTTTCCTTGATTTTCTGTGCTGGCAAAACTTAGAGCTCTACATAAGAGTAATGAAAGTGGATATTTTTGCCTTGTTGCTGATCTTAGGAAAAAAGGGATTTAATATGTTGGTGTTGTAATGTTAGCTGTAGGTTCTTTTTAGATTCTCTTCATCAAATGAAGAAATCCTCCTTGATTCTTTTTACTTAAAGTTTTTTTTTAATCATGAATGGATGTTGAATTTTGTTGAATATTTTTTCTGAATCAATGGATATGATCATATGATTTTTCTCATTATCTGTTAATATGGTGGATTATATTAATTCATTTTTGAATATTGAACTATCCTTGCATTCCTGAAATAAGTCTCTGGTTATATTATAGAATTCTTTTTATATATTGTTGAATTCTGTTTGCTAGTATTTTGTTGAGGATTCTTGCATCTGTGCTAATGAGGGATATTGATGTGAAGTTTTCCTTTTTGGTGCTATCTTTGGTTTTGGTATCAAGGTAATACCAAAATCATTTTTCTATTTTTAATTTCATTGATTTCTTCTCTTTATTGTTTCCTTAATTTCTGCTTATTTGGATTTATTTGGATCTTTTTCAAGATTCTTGAGGTGGGAGTTTAAATTACTGATTGGAAAGATTTCCTTTTCCAAAAATAAAAGCATTTAGTGCTACTGATTCCCCTCTCAGCACTGCTTTTGCTAGTTCCCACAAATCTTGATGGGTTATATTTTCATCTTCATTCAGTTCAGTGTGTTTTTCAAAAAATTTTCCTTGAGACTTTTGATTCATGGATTATTTGTATTGTTAGTTTTCAGGTGTTAAGGAGTATTCCTGTTACTCTTTCTGCTAATGATTTCTAATCTGTTGTGGTTGGAGAACATCCCCTTAAGATTTTAATTTCCTTTTTTAAAAATTTTATTTACTTATGTGTGTATGGATGGATGGATGGATGTATTTTTGCCTGTGTGGATCTTTGTCTCTACATGTGCTTTCTCTAGCTTCAGAGAGTGGCAGCTGCTCTGTGTGCGGGCTTCTTGCAGTGGCTTCTCTTAATGTGGCATATGGGCTCTGGGTCCGCGGACTTCAATAGTTGTGGCACATGTGGGCTCCAGAGCTGGGCTCCTGGGCTCTGGAGCACAGGTTCAGTAGTTGTGGTGCACCGGCCTAGTTGCTCCACGGCACGTGGGACTTTCCTGGTTCCGTTCAGTTGCTCAGTTGTGTCCGACTCTATGCGACCCCATGAAGTGCAGCATGCCAGGCCTCCCTGTCCATCACCAACTCCCAGAGTCCACCTAAACCCATGTCCTTTGAGTCAGTGATGCCATCCAGCCATCTCATCCTCTGTCGTCCCCTTCTCCTCCTGCTCCCAATCCCTCCCAGCATCAGGGTCTTTTCCAGTGAGTCAGCTCTTCGCATCAGGTGGCCAAAGTACTGGAATTTCAGCTTCAGCATCAGTCGTTCCAGTGAACACCCAGAACTCATCTGCTTTAGGATGGACTGGCTGGATCTCCCTGGACCAGGGATCAAACCTGTGTCTTCTGATTCTTTACCTCTGAGCCACCAGGGACACCCAGGATTTTATGTCAAGTTTGTTGATGAGCTTGTTTTATGGTCTAGCATATCATCTCTCTTGGTATGTGTTCCCTGTGCACTTGAGAAAGAATGTCATTCGCTGTTGTTGGGTCAGGTGTTCTATAAATGTTGGTTAGATCCTGTTGTTTGATGTTGCTGAGACCTTGTATATTCTTGTTTTTTCTCCAGTCATTCTGAGAGGGGTTTTTCAGTGTCTCACACTCTGAATTTATGTGTCTCGTATGAGTTCTATAGGTTTTGATTTTTACATATTCTCTAGATCCATTATTAGTATATACACATTTAAGACTGCTCTATCGTCTTGGGGGTATGGCCCTTTTATCATGAGGCCCTTAATATCCCTGTCTGTGTCTGGTGATTTTGCTCTGAAGTCTTCTTTTCTGATTAATATAGCACTCTTTCTTCATTTTGATTAATGTTTGCAGGATATACCATTTCCATTCTTTTACTGTCAACCTACCTATGCTATTGTATTTGAAGTGAGTTTTTTGTAGTATATAGTTAGATCATGTTTTTTAACCCACTGCTACTCTGGTTTTTAATTAATGCATTTACTTCCACTTTCTTTATGTCCCTTTACTTCCTGCATTTATAATACAGTTGTCTTAAATACTTGACGTACATTTAGAACTGTATTAGATACTGTTACAATTTATTAAAACCATCAAAATTAACTTAGAAAAGTCAGGAGAAGAAGGAAACATGTTGTATTTACCCATATTTTTGCTTAGCAGGTTCTTTTTTCTTCCTTATATTTTGAGGTTGCTTCTTTTATTTTTTTCCTTTATGCTTATTAGCATTGTTTAGCTGCTCTTTTTGATAAGGTCTGTTGGTGAAAGTTCTTTCATTTTTTCTTCCTCTGATCATGTGTTTATTTTCATTTCCTTCTTGAAGGATATTTTCACAGGGTATAGGATCCTAGGTTGACAGTTCTGTTTTTTTAGCTCTTGAAAAATTGCCACTGCCTTCTCACCTCCATGGTTTCTAATTTGATGACTGTGTGTCTTGGTATATGTTGCTTGCCAGATTTGACAAGTTTTTAGCCATTATTTGTTTGTGTACCTTCCCAAACTTGCCCTTTTTTTCTCCTTCCTCCCTGGATTATAGTCACATGGATTTTAAAAGTTTGTTATTGTCATAGATCCCTGAGGCTCTGTTGAGAATTTTCAGACTTTTTTCTTTCTTTTGTTCCACTTGCATAATATCTATTATTCTCTTTCCTAATTTCTTTTCTAATTTCACTGATTTCTTTCCTCTGTCCCATCCACTGTGCCTTTGACCCCATTCATTAAGTTTTAAATTTTGGTTATTGTTTTTCTCAGTTCCAGAGTTTCCAGTTGGTTCTTTTTGATATTTTCAATTTATTTTCTGAGACATTTTATGTTTTCTTCTGTTTCAAGTATGTTTGCAACTGCTCATTTAAACTTTTTTTTTAAAAAATAATAATTGCTTTAAAATCTTTGGATAATTTTAATGTCTCATCTTTAATTTGTCATGTGTTTATTTTTATTCAAGTAAGGCAGTCTTAGTTTTGGTATGTGAAATGACTTTCAGTTGAAACCTGGATATTTTGGGCATTATGTTGTGAATATTTGGATCTTACATAAATTTCCTGGTTTAGTTAACTTCCTCTGACACTGTTCTATCAGAGGTGAGGGATGACATGATCTTATTACTGCCAGAAAGGAAGAGAAATCTAGTTTGCCCCGCTTGGCTGCTATTGACATCCAAGGCAGAGAAGGAATCTTTAGTACTTCCAGGCTGAGGTGGGAGGCCCCATCCTTCACTCAGCTCTGAAGGTACCACTGCCGCTGGAAGTCAGGAGTGTTTCACTGATGCTTTATACATGGCCTCCTCCAACACCAAAGGGTTGGGGTTCTGGTGGCCTCTTTGCTACTGGGTAGTAGTCAGAGTCCTGGTGTGTCTTCATGGGCCTCTTCTGATGCCACCCAAGTGGGGAGAAAGAGAGAAACACTGTTACCTACCACTTGTGGGGATAGTGGGAGTTATCTGTCTGCACCTGATCGCCACACTGTTACCACTCGGGGGGTAGTGGAAGTTACCTGTCTGCACCTGATCGCATTGACTCTGTGTATGCAGGAGGAGAGTGAGGGCTTGAACTTGTTCCTGTGAGTGAAAATCCCAGCTCCCTCCGTGCACTTCCGACGCCATTCCATGGTGCTGGTCAGGGGCCGTAGTTTTTCCTGTCATATTTATCTCACGTGGTGCAGTTATTGTATAAAAATTTGCTCTCCATAGGCTTTCCTGGTCCTTTAGATCTGGCTTTTGTTGGGACTTCTTTGTCTGCACCTCACTGGCATTTCTTTGTTTCTGGCTTCTTCAGTTTCAAGTCTAGGATGTATAGGGTGAAAAGAAGATCCAGGGAACTCAACGCTGTGTTGTCCCCTGGGTCTTGAAGTCCAGAACTAGCTTGCCTTTATTTCTTCCTCTCAGAGTTTTCTTATATAATGTGCAGTGTTTTTAGCTGGGCTTCCCCAGTAGCTCAGCTGTAAAGAATCTGTCTGCAATGAAGGAGGCCTGGGTTCCATCCCTGGGTAGGGAAGGTACACTGGAGGGGAGGGCACGGCAACCCACTCCAGTGTTCTTGCTGGGAAAATACCATAGATAGAGCAGCCTGATGAGCTGCAGTCCATGGGGTGGCAAAGAGTCGGACACGACCTAGGCAGCTGAGCGTGCAGTGAGAGCAGTAGGCATGAGTATGTTTGTACCACCTTTCTGGAAATAAAATTCCCTCACCTTTTTTTTTTTAATGTGACAGAGAAGGTGAAAACACTGCACGGATGGTATTATAGAGAACATGGCTTGGAATTTCCAGGTGGAATTATTAACATTGGAATGGGACTTCCAGAGACAGATTCTTAGCAGAGGTAATTTAGATGATCCTTCAGGTTCCTATATATCCTCAGAAGACCTGAGTTGCTGGCTGGTGACTGACAGTGACACAGTGTTTGAATTTTCTTACCATATGCTATTTTGGTCTTGATTTTGTATGTATAGTAGGACAAGAAGCATATTGGTTAAGATTATACCTTTGTAAGTCATTTTCAGCTCTTATGCTCTTTAGTGGATTGCACTGGATTTTAGTATAATGGGCCAAATGTTCCTTTCAGTCAGTAAATTGATACCACCATCTCTTACAGATGCTGTAATAAATATTCCCACAATTTTATTTTTTTGCTTCTTTTTTAAATTTTGGGCTTAAATTTTTTTTAAAGTTTTTAGATTAACTGACAATAAAATTGGCTTTTGGTGTATATAGTTCTATTTATTTTAAAACACAAATAGATTTTATGTAGGGCTCGGGGTTCACATTTATGAAGTTCTATTCCCCGCCCTGCCCCACCATTCCAGCTTTTCTTATGTGGCATGTAGTCATACTCCTCCCAGCCCCAACTCCTGACAACATTGTTTTTATCTGCGTTGCAATAGTTTGGTCTTTTGGAGCATACAGTATAAATTGACTCATACAGTGTATAATCTTTTGAGATTGGCTTTTTTCACTTGCTGTAATGCCTGAGGTTCACCCAAGTTCTTGCGTCAGTAGCAGCTTCTCATTTTCTGCTGAATGTTACTCCTTCAGTATCAGGTTGTTCTCGGTGTATGGCAGTTATGAATAAAGCTACCATAAATTTTGATGTAGAGATTTTTGTGTGAATATAAGCATTGATTTCTCCTGGGTTAATACCTAGAAATAAGATTGCACATATTTATATGAGGAATATCCAGACTTTTCCAGAGCACTGAACCATCATTAAGTTCTTTTTTAGGAGTATCAGCCTTTACTTGCCCGAGCATTTAAAAATCATTGTCAAAATAATATTGACCCCTGCATTGTTTCATAATTGTGGGCTGTTGATGATCATTTCCTATGCAAATTGAGATTTTTCTTATTTCTTCATATGCTGACTAATTTGGGGTTTTATCCCGGACATTTTGATTATTTATGAGACTCTGAGTCTTTTATAAAGTCTGGGAAATATAGTGATATTTTAGTTTTGGTAGGACATGGATGCACATAAGTTCGGGATTCAGGTTCCAACCAGACATCTGTAAATTTTTTCTTTTTTGATTTTATTTATTTGTTTTTCATTGGAGGCTAATCGCTTTACAATGCTGTGTTAGATCCTGCATGAAACAGCTGTCAGTGGCAAGTGTGAATTGTTTCCTGGGCCAGTGCTGTTTTTAAAGCCTTTTCAGTGTTAACTCAGATGTGTCCTCTGATTTGCCACCCAGTGGCCAGTCTGACAACGAGCAGTGCTCACTTACCACTTGTCACTTGTCAGGGTCCCTGTGTGCTGCCGAGGATCGGTTCCCTGCGTGTGTAGCTTGGGATGAGACCAGGGGTTCATGATGAGCTTCTCTGCACCATCTCCCTCTGTGATTTTGATTCTGTGATTGGAAAGCTGGGGCTTTAGGCTCTGCGCTTTGCTGAGTGCTCCCATGTTTGGACCTGTGTCTGGGAATAAGCCATGAGTGGATCAAGAGATGGGTTTGTCCCACCCTCTTGGAACCTGAGTTTCTCTAATCAGAGATGAAGGTTCCCCTTACTCAGATTTTTGGTTCCTGTGGATTCCTGTTTCTGCTGCCTGCTTTCACTACCACAGAAATGCCTAAAGTCCTAACACATGAGAGAAAGAAGCAAATGGGACTTCAAAATTTGTTGTTCTTCATTTTTCTGCTGCCTTAATAGCTGTGACATATGTTCTTTCCAGGTTTTATAGCTACATTTGGTGGAACAGAAAAGGTGGAGTATATTTCCTCCCTCTTATCCAGACTAGAGCCCACTGGGCTTGCTCTAGTGTTGAAATAATTAATGAAAAGGCAGAAGTATTCCGGTTTTGTGAAGTCTGAGGGTCGTACAGTTTGGAGGCCATCTAAGCAAAGGAAGACAAGTGATGAAAGTGAAATTAGGCACATTGTTCTTGGGTAGGGCTGTGAAAGTGGAGAACGCTGAAGCTTAAGCTTCATTGGCTTTAATAAAAAAACCTAGGGAAAAGATGAAACATGGGTAAATATTGATTATGGGTCAGACATTAAACAGGGTGTTTTTTATTCATGTTTTTATCTAATATTCATAATAAAACATGCAATCTATTTTATGCCCAATAGACACATGAGAAAAACAGATTTAGAGTGGTTAAATCGTACAGATATAAGAGGCTTAATAACTCTGTTCCAAAGCACATGGTCTTTCTGCTCTCCATAGCACTTTGTGAAACAAGTGAGAGATTAAGAGAGCTAGTATAGGCTTGTGGCTAAGAGCATAGGGTCAGAAGCCAGCCTGCTGCCAGGACGCACTTTCCTTACCTCCATATGTCTGTAAAATGGGGATAATAATAGTACCTACCTCATAGACTGATGTGAGAATTAAATGGTTAATATTTAGTAGCATTCAGAATAGCTTCTGGCCAATAATAAGTGCTTTTTATCTACCGTGTACAACTGCATTTAGATAAATTTAGTCAAATTATATGTGCTGTGTTAGCAGCCTTACTTCTTGAGCTACAAAGGCAAATTATAAGAAAAGGGGATTTTTAAAATTTATGCATAAGTTGTATTACAGTATTACAGATTTCAAATACAAGCTGAGATATAATAATTAGTGAATTAGGCTACATATTATATAATCAGTAATATCTTTATTTTCTGTACAGAATTTAAAATTTCTTTTTTTAAATTTAGGGGTTCTATTTTACCCTATTTTACAAACAAAGCTAGAAGAAAAGTTCAACATGGGTGACTTGAAAATCCAGGCAATTACAGGTTACATGTTTTGGGGAAATGGCAAATAATAACACAGAGGTAGACAAGTTCAACAGAAAGAAAAATATTTATTTTCTTAGATATATTTAAAGTTTTAATCACTCCCAGGCTCTTCTATAAAGTGGAGACAGGAGAAGCATCAGTCTGTATTAGTTAACTATTAAAGTGTAACCGGAATGCAAAAGTAGGAAGTCAAGAAATACCTGAAGTAACAGGCAAATTTGGCCTTGGAGCACAGAATGAAGCAGAGCAAAGGCTTATAGAGTTTTGCCAAGAGAACGCACTGGTCAGAGCAAACACCCTCCCCAACAACACAGGAGAAGACTCTACCCGTGGACATCACCAGATGGTCAATACTGAAATCAGATTGATTATATTCTTTGCAGCTAAAAATGGAGAAGCTCTATACAGTCAGCAATAACAAGACCAGCAGCTGTCTGTGGCTCAGATCATGAACTCCTTATTGCCAAGTTCAGACTTAAATTGAAGAAAGTAGGGAAAACCACTAGACCATTCAGGTATGACCTAAATCAAATGCCCCAAATACAGTGGAAGTGACAAATAGATTCAAGGGATTAGATCTGATAGACTGAGTGCCTGAAGAACTATGGAGAGAGTTTGTGACATTGAACAGGAGGCAGGGATCAAGACCATCCCCAAGAAAAAGAAATGCAAAAAGACAAAAATGGTTGTCTGAGGAGGCCTTATGAATAGCCGAAAAAAGAAGAGAAGCTAAAGGCAAAGGAGAAAAGGGAAAGATATACCCATTTGAATGCAGAGTTCCAAGGAATAGCAAAGAGAGATAAGAAAGCCTTCCTCAGTGATTAATGCAAAGAAATAGAAGAGAAACAACCCAATGGGAAGGACTAGAGATCTCTTCAAGAAAATTAAGAGATACCAAGGGAACATTTCATGCAAAGCTGGGCACAATAAAGGACAGAAGTGGTATGGGTCACTTGAAGGTGGTTTCATTCACATGCCTGGCTAGCTTGTGACTGACTGGCGGAAGGGTTCATGAGCTTCCCAGCCACATGGACCTTTCCTTGGGCCTTCTTGAGTATTCTCATGATTTTGCGTTCCCTAGAGCAAGAAGTTGAGAGCAGTCAAGGCAGAAGTCATAATGTCTTCTGTGTGAGCTAGCCTCAGAATTCTCTTTGATTCCTGCAGTAACCCTGCTGGTCACAAAGCTGGTCCCTATTCAGTGTGGGAAGGAACTCGGCGGGGTGGTGGGCAGCATCTCAGAGACTGTAACACTTAGCCTTACAGAAAAGAAACTGAAACCGCTGTTGCTCAGCTGTGTCTGCCTCTGACGCCGTGCACTGTGGCCTTCCCTGTGGCTCCTCCGTCCGTGGGGTTCCCAGCAAGAATACTGGAGTGGGTAGCCGTTCCCTTTTCCAGGGGATCTTCCCAACCTAAGGATTGGGTCCCAGGTCTCTTGCACTGCAGGCAGATTCTTTACCATCTGAGCCACCAGGGGCACTTACCTTAAAGGGTTATTTTAACTATTAAATGAGGTTACTCTAGTGAAGCTTCTGAAAGCTACTAGAAGCCCTGCACAGTACCTGTTTGATTAGTGTTTTTAATTGATGATCTTGATCAATAGAAATCAGTTTCTAGTTGTTTCCTAAAAGTAAAGGAAGCTTAAAGTGACTTTATGGAAGAGCTGAATACTGATGAGGAAAGTCTTCAAATTGTTCTTTCAATCAAGCTAGGTTGGTTGGAGTTTAAAGCAAGAATATTGATAAATACTTAAGTAACAATTTTGACTCACAATGAACTCATTTAATTTTCTTGCCATCTAGTACATGGTCACTGAGGAAGAATAGTAAATCTAGGGTATGCATTTTTGTATGTGTTTGAATATTACTGAAATTCTTCTACTTTCTCTAAGGTTTAAACAGATTCAAAATGTTTTTCTTTTTTAGTATACTATATCTCACTCTTGATAATGATGTAAGTGTGACTTATTTTGAAGAGGACACTTATTATTTAGAAAATTATAGAATTTACAATAGTTACTTCTATTTGTTGCACAAAAGAAAGCATGAGGAGAACTCTTATTTAATGGTTTTATTTCAGTGGTAAAATAAATGTTGCAATATTTGGCCACTGGAGGGCTCCATATTTTAAGAAATTATATTAAAGATAAAAAAAGCTCACTGCAACAAGTTAAAGCAGTACAGACAGATTGAAAGGGCCCCTTATTTTTTAGTAAAGATACTGAATTAAACACTTTCTGGTTATAAATGAAAATTGTGCATATGCAAATAAAGTATATTTTAAAAAATGTTTGCTTCTTATATTGGAATGAAAATAAAACATATTACACAATTTCTTTTATAAATAATATATCTCCCAACTCTCATATCAAAATATAAAACTAGTCACTTGAAAGCCCCTCAGTTAGTAAAGAGATTGAAATAGATTAAATAATTTTTTTCTCATCTCTCTTTCCTGTGTGTACTGTTTTTATATGAGGAAACATCTTATTTTAGGACTCATTGAGGTTATTTCTATTTGGTTTAATGAACTTGCAGTTACCTCAGTGAATGGTGTGACATAATTAATGAAGTTCAGAACATTAGGAGACATTTTGAAATTGAACCAAAAATAGAAGTAAATGTGGCATCAGATAATTGGCAATCAACGATTTTTAGTCTTTCTGTACTTGATATTAGCATTTCTTTGATCCAGATGTGTAATTTACTTTGTTATACACTGAAATCTGAGCTTCAGGGCTTATTTACCAGTATTAAAGTAAAATGGGAACTTAAAAAATTAAGAAATTAGAAATTTTTTTTTTTTTTTTTTTTTTTTTGGGAAATTAGAAATTCTTGTAACAGGTATCAGATTCTACCTGAAGGAAGAATCTTTTGGTCTAGAAAAATTCTAGATGGGAAACTACCATGTTCCGCAAAAACAGCATTTTTGCTTCCTTAGTCTTCCCTACTTGAAAGAAGTGTTTTGATTTCTTTATAATTGTGAAATGTTTACTTTTTAAATGTTTGATCTGAACTTAGGGACGCCTTCACTATCTTGGGTAGTTTTTTCCCCCAGTAGGATGTGGGTCTCTTTGTACTGAGCTTGCAGAGCTGAGGTTTTGAGTGAGCTCAGTAGCTAAGCTACCCAGTTACTCAGTAGCTTTGTCTCTTAGCACCTCCTCTTTATAAAGGAAGCGGTAATGCACATTAGTATTTATTAGGGGGAAACAAACTCAAACCAAAGTGAAAGAAAGTAAAAAACAAACAACTTCTAAACCTGTTCATTTGAAGACTCTCCAGGGTCTATGAATGTATAGTTCAGTTCAGTCACTCAGTCCTGTCTGACTCTTTGCAAACCCATGAACCGCAGCACACCAGGCCTCCCTGTCCATCACCGACTCCGGGAGTTTACCCAAACTCATGTTCATTGAGTCGGTGATGCCATCTAACCATCTCATCTTCTGTCATCTCCTTCTCCTCCTGCCTCCAATCTTTCCCAACATCAGGGTCTTTTCAAATGAGTCAGCTCTTCGAATCAGGTGGCCAGAGTAATGGAGTTTCAGCTTCAGCATCAGTCCTTCGAATGAATAGTCAGGACTGATTTCCTTTAGGATGGACTGGTTGCATCTCTTTGCAGTCCCAGGGATTCTCAAGAGTCTTCTGCAACACCACAGTTCAAAAGCATCAATTCTTTGGCTCTCAGCTTTCTTTATAGTCCAACTCTCACATCCATACATGACCACTGGAAAAACCATAGCCTTGACTAGATGGAGCTTTGTTGATAAAGTAATGTCTCTGCTTTTTAATATGCTGTCTAAGTTGGTCATAACTTTCCTTCCAAGGAGCAAGTGTCTTTTAATTTCATGGCTGCATTCACCATCTGCAGTGATTTTGGAGCCCAGAAAAATAAAGTCAGCCACTGTTTCCACTGTTTCCCCATTCATTATAGGGGACTGGAGTGCAAAAATAGGAAGTCAAAAAATACTTGGAGTAACAGGCAAATTTGGCCTTGGAGTACAGAATGAAGCAGGGCAAAGGCTAATAGAGTTTTGCCGAGAGAACGCACTGGTCACAGCAAACACCCTCTTCCAACAACACAGGAGAAGACTCTACACATGCACATCACCAGATGGTCAACACCAAAATCAAATTGATTAAATTCTTTGCAGCCAAAGATGGAGAAGCGTTATACAGTCAGCAAAAACAAGACTGGGAGCTGACTGTGGATCAGATCATGAACTCCTTATTGCCAAAAGCAGACTTAAATAGAAGAAGGTGGGGAAAACCACTAGACCATTCATGTATGACCTAAATCACATCCCTTATGATTATACAGTAGAAGTGAGAAATAGATTTAAGGGACTAGATCTGATGGACAGAGTGCCTGATGAACTATGGACTGAGATTTGTGACATTGTACAGGAGACAGGAATCAAGACCATCCCCATGGAAAAGAAATGCAAGAAAGCCAAATGGCTGTCTGAGGCGGCCTTACAAATAGCTGTGAAAAGAAGAGAAGCAAAAAGCAAAGGAGAAAAGGAAAGATACACTCATTTGAATGCAGAGTTCCAAAGAATAGCAAGGAGAGATAAGAAAGCCTTCCTCAGCGATCAATGCAAAGAAATAGAGGAAAACAATAGAATGGGAAAGACTAGAGATGTCTTCTATCTCTAAGAAAATTAGAGATACCAAGGGAACATTTCATGCAAAGATGGTCTCAATAAAGAACAGAAATGGTATGGACCTAAAAAAGAAGCAGAAGATATTAAGAAAAGGTGGCAAGAATACACAGAAGAACTGCATAAAAAAGATCTTCACGACCTAGATAATCATGATGGTGTGATCACTCACCTAGAGCCAGACATCCTGGAATGTGAAGTCAGGTGGGCCTTAGGAAGTATCACTACCAACAAAGGTAGTGGGGGTGATGGAATTCCAGTTGAGCTATTTCACATCCTGAAAGATGATGCTGTGAAAGTGCTGCACTCAATATGTCAGCACATTTGGAAAACTTAGCAGTGGCCACAGGACTGGAAAAGGTCAGTTTTCATTCCAGTCCCAAAGAAAGACAATGAATGCTCAAACTACCAAAGAATGCTCAAACTACTCAACTGCCAAAGAATGCTCAAACTACCGCACAATTGCACTCATCTCACACGCTAGTAAAGTAATCCTCAAAATTCTCCAAGCCAGGCTTCAGCAATACATGAACTGTGAACTTCCAGATGTTCAAGCTGGTTTTAGAAAAGGCAGAGGAACCAGAGATCAAATTGCCAACATTCGCTGTATCATCGAAAAAGTGAGAGAGTTCCAGAAAAACATCTGTTTCTGCCTTATTGACTATGCCAAAGCCTTTGACTGTGTGGATCACAATAAACTGGGGAAAATTCTATAAGAGATGGGAATACCAGACCACCTGACCTGCCTCTTGAGAAACCTCTATGCAGGTCAGGAAGCAAGAGTTAGAACCGGACATAGAACAACAGACTGGTTCCAAATAGGAAAAGGAATACGTCAGGGCTGTATATTGTCACCCTGCTTATTTAACGTATATGCAGAGTACATCATGAGAAATGTTGGACTGGATGAAGCACAAACTAGAATCAAGATTGTGGGGAGAAATATCAATAACCTCAGATAGGAAGATAACACCACCCTAATGGCAGAAAGTGAAGAACTAAAGAGCCTCTTGAAAGTGAAAGAGGAGAGTGAAAAAGTTGGCTTAAAGCTCAACATTCAGAAAACTAAGATCATGGCATCTGGTCCTATCACTTCATGAATGTGTAAGTCCCTACTTACTTCATCATATAAGGACTAACTGTTAATATAGGGATAAAGATGCCAAAAAGTCATGCAACGTAGTAGTCCCAAGTAAGTACTAGTTTTGCACAAGTGATGTTGAGTCACTGTATAGAGTGATTTTTTTTTTTTTTTAAAGTTCCCTCAGGCATCCTCACAGATCATTCTCATTTAAGTGGTTTTATTATCTTTTTAGTGGTTTCAGGATAGGATGTGCCTTCGTCTCTGGGTCTTTAAAAGCCGGTCATGTGATTGTGTTTAGTTGTCTAGGTTGAGAGAGATAGACTCAGAAGGAAGCTTCATCTTGGAAACTTTATGAGGCCCCTCCAAGTTCTGATTAGTTAGACAATATTTCAGTAAATACAGCTACTCTTTATATTTAAATATGTTCTCTCCTCACCCTCAACTTACTGCCAAAGAAAAAAGGGAAACTTGATATTATTTTGGTTGCCGACATGGCCTCCATTAATTTGAATGGAACCGCTGAAATTTCTGGGATGAGGCGTGGGGCAAGTGAAACCGGATTCTCAGGTAGGGTTTGCCCCATCGTGATGAGTTTGCCGTGTCTGTTATGCATTAAAGCAGTTGGTTCATCTTTTCACTTTTAAGCCAGTTCTAACAAACATGGAATATGGTCTGGCCAGTATATGTGTGTTAGTCGCTCAGTCGTGTCCAACTCTTTCCAAGTCCATGGACTTGAGCCTGCCAGGCGCTTCTGTCCATGGAACTCACCAGGCAAGAATACTGAATTGGGTTGCCATTGCCTTTTCCAGGGGATTTTCCCAGCCCAGGGATTGAACTCTGGTCTCCCACATGGCAGGCGGATTCTTTACCGTCTGAGCCAGCAGGGAAGCCTGGCCAGGGGAGCAGGTGATTGTGTGAGTGAAATATGCGTCGGTGTGTGGGGGTTTTTTGCAGTATTTAAAGACTAAGCATAAGGAAAGTGTGGGAGAACAATACATGCTACAGGCCGGCTGTAGGATGCCATAAGGAGAGAGCATTTCGGGATCATCAGACCCCAGCACACCAGGTCACACCAACTTTTGAAAATCCTCAGTGGTGCCGGCCATGGCTACTGATCCCCTGCGCTTCTGCTGCCTCTTCTCGCTGTGATGAAGGGGCTGTCAAAAGGCAGGCTGTGCAGGTTCCCTGAGAATTCGGCCGTAGGTCCCTCGGTCTACACGAGGACACTGGCTGACGTCTCTCAGCCATAGGTTTATCCTGCTGGGTTGGGATGACTCACACATCCTGCCGCCTGCTCGGCATTTTTCTGGTTCGTGCCATGTGACACTCCGTGTAAAAGAGATCACAGACTGTATCTCTCTCAGCGGGAGCAGACATATCTGCTACTGCCTCAGTCTTAGCCGCACTGAGGTCGGCTTTTCCGTGTCAGTAGGGTAGTATCGCCTCCTCACTCTGCCCAGGCCTAAGCCCCGGGGCTCTTGGCCCATTTCACTCAGCACCTCTGACTGTTGCCTGATCACATCTGCCTCATAATGCGTCCCCTGCAGGCAGTCATGATAATAAACTACTTGGATGAAAAGGGTGAAAATGTAGCTTCTCCTAAACTACATTTAGATGAAGAGGAAGAATAAAATCACCAGAGAATATCAATGCAGTGGGAAAAAGTAAAACATTAGGAGGAAGGTCAAAATATCAACAAGTCTCTTGGTTTAGTATCTAGAAGATTTTAATTAAGCTTCGTGTTTGACATATAGTTTAAGTTTTATCCTTGCTTGTTTGGGCTGGAACTGATCTTTTTGCTTAGAACTAATTAGCTTAACAAAAGAAAAAGGAAAAGCTAACCATTTAAGATAAGTTTGGAGGTTCTGGTTTGTTTTTAAAGACACTGTATTTTTTAGTAGGAGGTCTCTTGCATATAAATATTACCAGTGCATGCATTCTTCTTGCTATTTGTGGATTATCCATAGCAACCTGGTGACATTTCAGTCACATCAGTTTTCCTTACTTACCAAAGATTCCTTAACTCCTCTCCAATTGCTCTTTCTGACCTGTATTTAAGAAATGGAAAATTGATTTTAATTTTAGCTACCAAAAACAGCAGTAATAGTTATTTAAAATTTTATATATTTGAAAAAATTTCAAATTATTTGTATATATATTTTTAATACTTTAAGAAAATTCATTTATGGAAAGACAGAGTATTCCAAAGTGAATTAAAAATGGTTTTCAGAATACTTAAATCTAGTTGCCTTCCACAAGCCTTGGCAATCAAGAGCTTCCTAGCCTGTCCCAGTGACAGATCCTAGTGAGAACCTTCTGTGGGTCTTAGAAATGCTTGTTTCTACTTGTTTGTTAGTGCTTTTCAGTTTTTGGAAGTGTTAATACATTTTTCTGGGCTTCCCTGGTGGCTCAGCAGTAAAGAATCTGCCAGTGCAGGAGACTCTGGTTGGATCCCTGAGTCAGGAAGGTCCCCTGGAGGAGGAAATAGCAACCCACCCCAGTACTCTTGCCTGGGAAATCCCATGGTCAGAGGAGCGAGTTGGACACGACTGTGCAACTAAACAGCAACAAATACGTGTATCTACTAGTAATTTAAAATTCGTTTTTATTGAGGAAATATGATTTCTAAAGTTGAGGTTGTGGGAATTTGTTTTTGACTTTGATATTTGGTGTAACCTTCAGAAAAGGGTTCCCACAATAAAAATGAACGATTGAGATAAAACTGTCAAAGTCATTATCTGTCCAGGAGAATTTTAACTGAAAGGGTGTGTCTTCTGTCAGGAAACAGTGGCACAATCCTTTAGAAAGTCACTTATAAGGGATGTTAATCCTGCCAAAATAGTAACCTTATAATCTACAGTTCCAGGGTGCACTCCCTGCCCTGCAAGTTCAGCTAAAAATATGCTGAAAGGCAAATTTCATAAGATAATGAAATAAAAATGTGGACTTAAGTCTGTAAAATGCAAATTAAGAAATAAAACCCCTAGCAGAATATAAATGTCTGACAGATCCTTCACTCTCTTAAAATTAGTAGCCTAGTCTTTTGGGATATTTGTAAAATAATGATTTTTATAAAAGGCATTGAGAAGGCAGATTGTTGAATGATGTACCCATCTGATAATTTTTATTCTGAAAATTATTTTCATAGTTGTGAAGTTGATGAGTATAACTGTACTATTGGTAGCTGTGTCTTCTTAGTATATAAAATGAAAAAAAAAGTTACTATAATTTTTTTTTATAGATTTTGAATGTCTAAAAAGTATTTTGGATTCCAAAGGACAGTTTTATGAAACTAATAATACTTTGTATTTATTTTTAATTACTTTTATTAAGCCAATTTAAATTCATTGTAGCAATATGAACATAAACTTAGTAGGTGATAATTGTATTAATATTAAACCTTTTGATTATATGAAAAGATATGTATAGACTTTTAATTAGAAGCTAGCATCTGATCAATTCCAGTTCCTTAAACAGTTTGACTCATAACTGACATTTGGTGTGATTTAAAGTGCATACAGCCTAAACTTTTCTTTGATATGTTACTGCACATTTGGCATTTAGATCAGGGGTGTAGAGCTGTGGTTGTTGGGCGCCATGACTGCCAGGCATGATGGATTTCAAGCCTCATGGCTTCCAGCTTTTGTTTTCTTTGATTTCAGAAAGCTAAAGAATCGTGAAATGTTCGGACCTTAGACTCTACGGCTTAGCGATCAGCCCTCAGTGCCCATACAGTAACTTCTGAAGTTTCTGTTTGAACATCTCAACTGATAGATAAATATCTGAGAGAGACTCACTGATTTGGGACAGATCTCATGGTTAGAACGTGTTCTTTCTGAATGCCTCAAACAGCCTCAGAGAAACATCTGTTAATTGATTCCAATTTTAAACTCTGAAACCACTATATAAAATTATGTCTTTGATGCCTCTTCTTTATAAGACACCCCCGGCCCCGCCCCACCCCAAAGATATGAAAACAGCACTTCTTTATAACATTTTCATTGCCTTCAACCATTTTGCCCCTAACAGGGTTGCTTAGCTTCTGACTATAATCTCTCAGTGATCTTGTCTAGAGGCACTTTAACTCTTCCTGTCCTCACTTTATTGAGACAGACAGCACCGGATAGAGTGAGCTCTCATTCCCTCTTGCTGGACTGTATAGTTCTACTAAACTTGATTTCCTTTTGAGTGCTTCTGTTGACTCATATTGCAATATGTCATTTTATATGCTTTTCATGTAAGATGGGGATCCCCATTCAGTTCTTTCAGACTTTTATTATTTATTTATTATTTATTTCAGACTTTTATTATTTATTCCATTGATGCTACTCAGCTTAGACTGTGTTCCATTTCAGTGATATAAAAGCAGGTAAAGAGAAGATGATGGTGGTTACTTATAAATCTGTGGGTGTATTTTCATGTTACCTACTCTTATTACTCCACAGTTGGAGATTTTTTACTGGGACATAATCCAGGTACCTAGCACGTCCCAGTGAGAAGGTTTAAAGACCCCTGGGGAGTTACTTGTCTGCCTTTGGATTTTTTTTTTTTTTAATGTTTTTGGAGGATTTACCCAATGACAAGGGGTAAAGAATTCACCTGCAATGCAGGAGACATGGGTTTGATCCCTGGGTCAGGAAGATCCCCTAGCGAGGAAATGGCAGTCGGCTCCAGTATTCTTGCCTGGAGACTCCCATGGACAGAGAAGGCTGGGGGGCTACAGTCCATAGGGCCATAGAGAGTCAGACACAACGGAGCATGCACACGCGTTGACGGTTACGTGGAATGCTCGCTACCGTGCAGATTTTACTGCTTGGTACACATACTTAGTCACTGATGTAAATGTAGGTTTTGATGTAGAGGATGATGGACTGAAATTTGCTGCTACTTGTAGTGGCATGAGAGGTCTTTGGGGGAGGTGGGAATATTTGTGAAGAAAGTTTGAGGACAGCAAACCTCAGCTTTAATCTTCCTTAGGACCAGTTTTATAGTACTTTTCTTATGCTAATCTTAAATCTTTATGTCACACATAAACAGACAGTTCTGTCTGTCTGTCAGATTCTTTGCTGTGTAGTTGAATGTTCAGACAGAAACTGCTGGTTTTTGGAACCTTGTACATTGAAAGTCAGACAGCTTGCAGCTGCTTTGTAGTCTCTGAAAAATATATCTTACGGTATGTTGGGAATTGCCAGGTTTACATTAGCCTTATTAACCCTTTCTCTCTTCCTGCCCCCCGTTCCCACCATCCTCTTTACCAAATGTTGGGTGACCCAAGTTTAAAGTAGTGGTGAGGATGAGGTGAGCAGAGAGTTGAATCTTCAACTGTGTTTTGCTCTGAGAACAACAGAACAAAAACAGTTCAGGAAATAAATAAAAGAAAAATATTATTTGACTTCTCATATTAGAAACTCAAAAGAGATTTTTTGAGATTTCTTGTCTACTCATATATCTCTGTTTATCTGATGTATCACTCCCAGTTCTGTGCAAAATTAACACGTATTCAAAATAGTAAGTGCGTTAAAGTGATGGCTTTGGAGGAGTGGCGTGTGACAGACAGGAAGACCATGAGCTTACCTTCTCCCATGGGTACACTAAAATTACAATCTAAGAGCAGCGGTTGACGAGAAGACTGGCAGACTAGAAGAGAAGATCTTCTACAACTAGAGATTTAAAGAAGGAACCACAGTGAGACAGGTAGGATGGGCTAGGATGCGATAGTCAAGACCCATGTCCCTGGGGTGGGGGGGTGGGGGTGACTTGCAAACAGGAAGATAATTCCGATTGCAGAGCTTCTTCCCGAGGAACTGGGGTTTAAGCCCCACGTCAGGATGCCCAGCCAGGAAGGCACACTCCCAGATCACTGGCTTCGAAGGCCAAGCAGGGCTTACTTTCGGCAGACCCAGTGGGCTGTAGAAACACAGATTCCACTCTTAAAGCATGCACGCGAAATCTCACATACTCCGAGACCCCAGGGCAGAAGTGGTAATTCGAAAGGAGTATGGATCCTTCTCACTTGCTGATCACAGAGCGCATCCCAGAGAGGCGGAGGGAACTAGGACTTACCCTGGGACATAGACACTGGTGGCATCTGTCTTGGGGACCTCCTTGTACTACAGGGATATTGGATCTGGGAAGCACCATTTTGGAATTTTTCTTCTGGTTTATTAGCACTGGCACCAGCTCCCTCACCAGCCTGCTCCAGGCTCCAGTTCTCAGACGTCTCAGGGCAAGGAACTAGTCAGACAGGAACATACTGCTCCTTGGAAGAAAAGCTATGACAAACCTAGATAACATACTGAACAGCAGAGACATCACTTTGCCAGTAAAGAGCGGGACAGTCGGAGTTATGGTGTTTCCAGCAGCCATGTACAGATGTGAAAAAGGAACCATAAAGAAGGCTGAGCACCGAAGAACTGACGCTTTTGAACTGTGGTGTTGGAGAAGACTCTTGAGAGCCCCTTGGACTGCAAGGAGATCCAACCAGTCCATCCTAAAGGAAATCAATCTTGAATATTCATTGGAAGGACTGAGGCTGAAGCTCCAATACTTTGGTCACCTGATGGGAAGAGCCAGCTTGTTGAAAAAGACCCGGATACTGGGAAAGACTGAGGGCAGGGGGAGAAGGGGACGACAGAGGATGAGATGGTTGGACGGCATCATCGACTCGGCGGACGTGAGTTTGAGATGGTGAAGGACAGGGAAGCCTGGTGTTCTGCGGTCTGTGGAGTCTTAAGAGTGGAACACGGCTGAGCAACTGGACAGCAGCAACACCAGCTCAGCTACCTTGCTGCCCTTGAGCCCTCGGGGGGCTAGCGCTAATGCAGGGACCAATCTCACCCACCACCGGGCAGGCACTAACGTCTGGGATCTCTGGATTTCAGCCCTACCTGCCAGTGGGCCAGTACCAGCTCCACGACCTCCAGGGCCTTGCAGCCAGAGACCCACAGGCCCACCTCTACCCACGAGTGGGCCAGCAGTAGCCCAGGACTAGCCTCACCCACCAGTGGATGGGCACCAGCCCCGTGACCGCCACAGCCCCAGAGACTGCCTCGTCAACAGCCAGCCCATCCACCAGCAAGTCAGCACCAGCCATGGACCTCCCCCAGCCCCAGCCCCAGTCCTGTACACGAGCAAGCTGATATTAGCTCTGGGATACCCTGGACCCCTCAGTCAGCCACACTGGGTTCTAGCCTCGGTTACAGCTTTGGGAAACCCTGGACCCCACAGCCAAAAGTGTCAGGAACCAGCCTTGCCCACCAGCAAGTCAGTGCTACATCTGGGTCTCCTGACCTCCCAGTTGCCCACCCTGGAACCTGGCTCTGCCCACCAGTGGACCAGCAGTAACCCTGGGAAGTCTCTGAGGCCTGGCCCTGCCCACCAATGCCTGGCATCCTCTAAATAAGGCAGAGCTTGGCCGCCAACTGAACTGGGGCCAACTACACCTACCACACTGCCCACATACCCAGTCAGCCCACAGAGGGGGCGCCCCTAGAGCATAGAGCTCTGGTGACCAGAGGGGAATGTGCTGCTGGGACACACAGGGTGTCCGCTACAAAAAGCTGCTTCTCTGAGATCAGGAAATATAAATCAGCTGACCAAATACACAGAAATGAAAATAGCATATTAGGCCAAAATGAGGTGGCAGAGGAGTATGTTCAAAACAAAGGAAAAAGCTAAAGCCCCAGAAGGACCAGGTGAAGTATAGACAGGCAGTCTATTCAAGAAAGAGTTCAGGGTGGTGATGGTACAGATGATCAAAGAACTAGGGAGAAGAATGGCTGTGTAGAGAGAGAAGTTAGAGGTGTTTAACAAAGAGAATATATAAAGAGCAACCAAATAGAAAGAATCCAGAAATGAGAAATAAGCTAGACGGTATCAATAGTAGACTAAATGATGGAAACGGGTGAGTGAGTTGGAAGACACAGTAGTGGAAATCACTGAAGCTGATCAGAAAAAGAATGAAAAGAATAAGGATAGTTTAAAGAGACCAGTGGGACAAGGAGCATACTAACATTCACATTATAGGGGTCCCTGAAGGAGAAGAGAGAAACAGGTGTATTTGTAGATAAAATAATTGAAAACTTCCCTAACCTGGGAGAGGAACAGGTATCCAGGCCCAGAAAGCACAGAGTCCCAAACAAGATCAGCTGAAAGAGGATCACACCAAGATACACTGTAATTAAGATACCAAAAATTAAACAGAGAATATTAAATGCTGCAAGGGGAAAGCAACAGGTTCATGCAAAGGAATTCCCGTAAGACTGACCTGATTTTTCAGCAGAAACTCTGCTGGCCGTAAGGGAGTGAAACAATATATTTAAGTAAAGTAATGAAATGGAGAAACCTCCAACCAAGGATGCTTTCCCTGGCAAGGATTTTATTTAGATTTGATCAAGAGATCCAAAGTTTTACGGATAAGGGGACGACAGCACCTTATAACACGACAGCACGACAGATAAGGGAGTTCAGCACCAAACCAGCTTTACAGGAAATGTTAAAGGGACTTCTCTTATCACAAAAGAAATGGCCACAACCGGAAACATGCAGATTACAAGGAAAAAGCTCATTGGTAGGGCAAATACAGGGTAAAGGTGGTAAATCAACCATGTACAAAGATAGTTTAGAAGATGAAACAGCGAAAGGGGTAAAATCATCTGTATCTACAATACTTAGTTTAGGCATACGAAAACAGGAAATGTGAAGTGTGTGAGAAACAGTAAACATTGTAGGATGGGGGGCAGTGAAAATGCAGTGAAAACATGTATGAACTTAAGAAATCAGCAACTTAAAGTAATCACAAATATATATAGAGAGAATGATGTACATAAATCTCATGGCAATCACAAACCAAAAATCTAGATACACATACCAAAGAAAAAGTCCAAACATGATCTAAAAGTGTGTCATATCACAAGAGAAAAGAGCAAAAGAAGAAAGGAACAAAAATAACTACAAAACAATCCCAAAGCAAGTAATGAAATGACAGTAAGTACACTTAGTAATAATGACTTCAACACAAATGGACTGTATGCTCCAGTCTAAAGACATGAGTGGCTGAGTGGAGTGTCAGAGTCATAAAAAGGAATGAAATCTTGACATTTGCAATAAGATGGATGGACCAAGAGGGTATTATGCTAAGTGAGATATGTCAGACGGAGAAAGGCAGATACTGTGTGATTTTCCTTGTATGTGGAATCTAAAAAATAAATGAATGAACATAGCAAAACAGGGTCAGAGGTACAGGTACGGAGAACAAGGAGGTGGCCGCCAGAGGGAAGGGGCTTGAGGAGAGGAGTGAGGGAGACGAGGGGGATGAGGACGACAAACTTTCAGTTGCAGAATAAATGAGTCACGCGTGTGAAACGTGCGGAATGGGGAATATCGTCCGTAACTAATACCCTTGCATGGGGATATCTAGTAACTTGACTTGGCAGAGTGATTATTTTGAAATGAGTAGACACGATGATTCATTATGTTGCGTAGCAAGTACTAACGTAGTGTTGTAGGTCAATTATGTACTTAAAAACGAAGAAACAAACTCATAGGAAACGAAATCAGATTTGTAGTTACCACAGGTGGGAGGAGTGGGTATTGGATGAAAGTAGTCAAAAGGTGCAAATTCCCCACTATAAGGTAAATAAGTGCTAGGGATACAGTGTGCGACATGCTAGATATAACTAACACTGCTTTATGTTACATATGGAAGTTAACAGAACAAATAAGAATTCTCATCTCAAGAGAAAAATTTTCTCTACTTCTTTCATATATCTGTGTGAGATGATGGATGTTCCTTAAACTTATTGTGGTAATCATTTCATGATGTATGTAAGGCCAACCATTATGCTGTACACCTTAAACTTACACAGTGCTGTATCTCGATTATATTTCAGTAAAACTGGAAGAAAAAATATCAGTAAAATGAAGGGAGAAAGGAGAACGGGAGTGGTGTATGGGATAAAGGGAAGCTATTGATTATTTAAAACTATCTTATTAGCTACAGTGTTGAATTGTATTGCAGATTTATTATAGATAAATAGACTTCTATTCAAGTCTGTCTTAGACTGTATTTTGAGGGTTCCCAGAAATTCCGTATATGAAGCCCTTGATGGTGACTAGATTCATTGAAGCCTGTGAACCACATTCCAAAAATGTAATTACTCTTCTTCCAGGTACTGTTACCCCAAGTAGAGTAATTGAAGTTCAGTTTTAATTGTGTCGTTGAAGCAGAGTTTGACATTTACAGAATACTGTAAAAGCCTTCTTGATATAGCTAATGTTTGGAAATATATCCTAGGTCTTAATTTACATTTAAATGATATTTCTTTCTTTGTTTCCATGTTACTCCAAAGTAGGAAACAAATGCTTATGTTATTGCTTTTAAATTATAGCAAGCACCTTCTGGAATCTGAGTTGCAGTAGAATTTAGCACTTAGGAGTTGAGATTTGGTCATATGTGTGTTTGTTCATATGTGAACATGTTGCATATATTTATGAATGGGGTATGGGTCAAGTGAAAATGATATGAAAGATTTATGAAGAAAATAATTTCCAATATACTGTGTGATACCCAACTCTTTGTTTTTTGTGACTATTTCTATCTATTAAAGTAACTTATTTTGCAGAGAAGATTCCCTTTAAAATTGGTATTCAGGTTATTATAAAAAAAAATAAGAAATAACAAGTGTTGGAGAGATTGTAAAGAAAAGGAACCCTTACGTGTTGTTGGTAGGAATATAAATTGGTGCAACCACTTGGATAACAGTATAGAGATTTCCTTAAAAAATTAAGAACAGAACTGTCATATGATCCAGTTATTCTACTTCTAGATATTTATCTGGGTAAAAACAGATAATTCAAGGAGATATATGCACCTCTGCATTAATTGCAGCATTGCGTACAGTAGCCAAGGTATGAAACAACTTATATGTCCATCAATAGATGAATATATAAAGGAGAGATCTCAGCACCCTCCCCCCACCACCATGCATGCATACACTGCAATGCTACGTATCCATAAAAAACAATATGAAGTTCATTTATTGAATTTGCCATTCATTACAGCATGGATACCTATAGGGTATTATGCTAAGTGAAATAGGTCAGAGACAAATACTGTATGATTTCACTTATATATAGAATTGAAAAAATAAAATAATAAGCAAAGCAGAGTCATAGAACAGATTTAAAGATTATATTCAGAATAGCTTTCATGTCATTATATTTTACTTTTTTTCTTTAAAAAGTGGTTATTTTTTTCCAGAAATATGTATGGTAACTCTCACTAAAGCAAATCACTCTATTCCTAACTATTCCATGTTGGTTTTTTTTTTCTTCCTAAATATGAGGATAAAAATAATTTCAGGTATGGAGAATGAATTGTGTGTCAATATCCACTTAAGTATAATGGCATACATAATGGAAATGCCCTTAGAATTGGTTTTAGAAGTCACATTGTCTAGTTTTTCAGTGTTTTTGTTGAAACTTGAAACTTCTCTTTATAGGAAATATAAATTGAAAGAAAACTGGTGCTACAGAAGTACAGACTGAAAATTTAAACATCTTGACTTAATGAATGTTATGTTGTGCCAGATTTTTAAAATAAATGCATTGAAATTAAGATTTGAAATAAAGTAAAATATATCAATACTCCCTTTCATTTTTTTACTCAGGAGGTTTATGTGTGATCCACTACTTCTATGCTCTTTTCCCCTTATGAAAACAAAACTGCAAGCCACTGTACTTTCTTTTCTCCTCTCATTTCAGACAGTAGTAATAATGTATCCGCACACACCTGTTATTTTGCGTGCTGTGTCCTGATCTAGGTTTCACGCCCATTTCTCATTCCAGAAGATGAAATAAGCTGATGGGCCAAGCCTGGGTTATACGTCTATCCCTGAAGCTTGAGAAGAATTAGGTCGATCCCACTCCAGGCGTGGACCTTGAGAAAGTGGAGTATTTTCCTAAAAGTCAATGTTCTGTTTCCAGAAAATGGGAGATACACATAGACCTTGCAGGCAAAAACATGTATGCCTGTGATTTCTGCCTAAGAAAAGCCGGTACAGAAAAACATGCTCTGTGGTGATTATTCTCCCTTTTAAGTAAGGCGCCTACAGGGGATTTGCTTTTTAACGTGAAATGGCAAGATCTGATTCTCTTAATTATAAAAAAAAGTTAAAACTTCGAAATACTTACTAGCAGGATTGAGAGCCGTGACTAGTACAGACGTTTGCAAGGCATAGATACATGTCACTGTTCACCCTGAGACCTGTGTGATCGGTGGCCTCTGTGGTTGTATAGCGTTGAGCTCTGAGGGTCAGTGTGCTGGAATTAGCCACAAAGGATAAATCCTTTTTCTGTCAAATCACTGGGAGTACTAGGAGAATATTTCCTTTGATTTTTTTTTTTTTTGGAATTGGCTTAGTGTGAGCCAAATATTGTACATTGCTTGAAATGACTGCTGGAGGAGCAGACATTTAGTGAGGATTAGTGGTCAGTGAAGCATGTATACTGTACCGAGATTGATGTTCTAGGGCATGGGGTTAGGTTTAATGGAGAACATAAATTTAATTGTTTCTAGGTGTTTCTGGTGGGCGTGAGCATTTAAAGTGATAATTACTGTTTGTAAATTCTCAACTGCTATTGGCCTGTCGTTGGCTAGTGTGTATATAATTTTAAAATTGTTAGAATGAGGTAAATTGACAGTAAATTTAAAAAATATAATAAACTTTATTTTTTAGAGAAGTTTTGGGTTCACAGCAAAACTGGGCGGAGAGTACAGAGTTTCTGTATGCTCCCCCTCCCCCTACATAAACAAACATTAAGTTTTTACTCCAGGATATATGTTTTTTAAATTTAAAAATTTTTTTTTAAAGATTTATTTATTTTTGTCTGTGCACGGTCTGCCGTTGCTGCGTGGACTTCCCTCTAGTTGCGGGGAGCATGGGCTTCTTACCGTGGTGGCTTCTCGTTGCAGAGCATAAGCTCTAGGCACGCAGGCTGCAGCACCTGTGAGTCTGGGGCTCTAGAGACAGGCTCCGTAGCCCTGGAGCATGCGCGGCCTGTGGCGTCTTCCCAGAGCAGAGACTGAGCCTGCCTCGCTGCTTTGGCAGCTGGGTTCTTAAGCACTTCAGCACCAGGGAGCCCACTCCTAGGCATTTGTAAGAATATTTAGAAACACAAATGTTTTTAGTGCTTACTTTTGCAACTAAAAGATGTGTTCAGACTAGAAAGGGGAAAGTGTTCTATAGCCAAGAAGCATCATTCTCTGACAGCCCTGAAATGTTGCTCCAGTGGAAGACCAGAGGAAGAGTAGGGATCTAATGTCATCTGGTCTGGAGCCACCTGCTGCCAGATCAGACTGATGGATGACCGTCCAGAAGAGAGCATTGTGCCAAGGGACAGTGCTCTGACCGGTTGCAGGAGCCCTTGGTTCTGGCTAGCTCTGCGTCCAGCTTGCTGTGTGGTTGAACTGAGTGAAGACTGACTCCCTTCAGCTTTCTGGGATTCCACGATGGAATGGCGTCTCTAGTCAGGGCTAACATCATATCCTACAGGGGCAGCAAGCAGTGTGGAATCACAGAGTGTTGTCCAGCTTGGCCACACGCTAGCTCAGTGCCTTCTGTCCAGTCACTTAACCTGTTGGTTTCAGCTATGGAAACGTTGTAATTGACTTTTCTGTTTTCCTCTACGGGCACTTTCTTGGATCTTTCTGGTTTAACATAGCTAATTATTATATAGTATTATTTGTCCTAGGAGTAACTGCTTTGTGAATAAATAACTTCAAAAGGGAGTGTATTAACACTTTACTGTGGATCGTTTTTGCACAGATTCCTTTGTGTCTTCATATCAGAATGATCTAAATCAAATCCCTTATATGATTATACAGTGGAAGTGACAAATAGACTCAAGGGATTAGATCTGATAGACTGCCTGAACAACTATGGACAGAGGTCCATGGCGTTGTACAGGAGGCAGTGATCAAGACCATCCCCAAGAAAAAGAAAGGCAAAATGGTTATCTGAGGAACCTTACAAATAGCCCTGAAAAGAAGAGATGCGAAGGGTGAAGGAGAAAAGGAAAGATATGCTCATTTGAATGCAGAGTTCCAAAGAATAGCAAGGAGAGATGAGAAAGCCTTCCTCAGTGATCAGTGCAAAGGAATAGAGGAATACAACAGAATGGGAAAGAGTAGAGATCTCGTCAAGAAAATTAGAGATACCAAGGGAACATTTTATGCACAGATGGACTCAATAAAGGACAGAAATGGTATGGACCTGACAGAAGCAGAAGGTACTAAGCAGAGGTGGCAAGAATACACAGAAGAACTGTGCAAAAAAAGATCATCACAACCCAGATCATCACAATGGTGTCATCACCAACCTAGAGCCAGACATCCTGGAATGGGAAGTCAAGTGGGCCTTAGGAAGCATCACTATGAACAAAGCTAGTGGAGGTGATGGAATTCCAGTTGAGCTATTTCAAATCCTAAAAGATGATGCTGTGAAAGTGCTGCACTCAACATGTCAGCAAATTTGGAAAACTCAGCAGTGACCACAGGACTGGAAAAGGTCAGTTTTCATTACAGCCCCAAAGAAAGTGCCAAAGAATGCTCAAACTACCGCACAATTGCATTCATCTCACAAGCTAGCAAAGTAATCCTCAAAATTCTCCAAGCCAGGCTTCAGCAGTACATGAACCGTGAACTTTCAGATGTTCCAGCTGGATAGAAAAGCCAGAGAAACCAGATATCGAATTGCCAACATTCTCTGGATCATCAAAAAAGTGAGAGAGTTCCAGAAAAACATCTATTTCTGCCTTATGACTACACCAAAGCATGGATCACAATAAACTGTGGAAAATTCTGAAAGAGGTGGGAATACCAGACCACCTGACCTACCTCCTGAGAAATCTGCATGCAGGTCAAGAAGCAACAGTGAGAACTGCACATGGAACAACAGACTGGTTCCAAATTGGGAAAGGGGTACATCAAAGCTGTATATTGTCACCCTGCTTATTTAACTTATATGCAGAGGACCTCATGAGAAATGCTGGACTGGATGAAGCACAAACTGGATGAAGCACAAACTGGATTGCCGGGAGAAATATCAATAACCTCAGATATGCAGATGACACCACCCTTATGGCAGAAAGTGAAGAAGAACTAAAGAGCTTCTTGATGAAACTGAAAGAGGAGAGTGAAAAGTTGGCTTAAAGCTCAACATTCAGAAAACTAAGATCATGGCATCCGGTCCCATCACTTCATGGCAAATAGATGGGGAAACAATGGAAACAGTGTCAGACTTATATTTTTCTGGGCTCCAAAATCACTGCAGTTGGTGACTGCACCCATGAAATTAAAAGACACTTGCTCCTTGGAAGAAAAGTTATGACCAACATAGACAGCATATTAAAACAGCAGAGACATTACTTTGTCAACAGAGGGTCCATCTAGTCAAAGCTGTGGTTTTTCCAGTGGTCATGTATGGATGTGAGAGCTGGACTATAAAGAAAGCTGAGCGCCAAAGAATTGATGCTTTTGAACTGTGGTGTTGGAGAAGACTCTTGAGAGTCCGGTGGACTGCAAGGAGATCCAAGCAGTCCATTCTAAAGGAAATCAGTCCTGCATATTCATTGGAAGGACTGATGCTGAAGCTGAAACTCCATTACTTTGTCCACATGATGCAAATAACTGACTCATTGGAAAAATCCCTGATACTGGGAAAGATTGAAGGTGGGAAGAGAAGGGGACTACAGAGGATGAGATGGTTGGATGGTATCACTGACTCAGTGGACATGAGTTTGAGTAAACTCTGGGAGTTGATGATAGACAGGGAGGCCTGGTGTGCTACAGTCCATGGGGTTGCAAAGAGTCAGACACAACTGAGCAACTGAACTGACTGAAGGCTGATCAGAAACGTTCTTGGCATCAACATATCTGTAACTAGAGTCTTTCTTCTGCAAAACTGCTTGCTAGATAACCATTAAGCACTCCTGAAAAGGACAAGGACTCTTGGATAGTATGGTTTTTTAATTACATAATATAAATTTTAATAGAGATGTGATTTTTATATGACAGAATTGTACATTGTTTATTTTTCTTTAAATTGTCTTTGTGCAATTTAAGTAATACAGGAGAAAAGGGAAAGATCAGTGTCCTTCTGGGAACAATGTTTTCCATTTAAAATTGTCAGTTGCTCACAACTGACTTCCTTTTTTTTTTAATCAGCTGACTTTGGACCAAGTTAAGAGTATGATTTTCTGTCTGTTGTGAATGATTGCTGATTAAAGCAATCCTCTCTTACCTCAAAGGTCAAAGTGGTCCTGAGATTCCTCCAGGGAGTTTCATTCACAGAATCGCTCCCTGAAGAAACAGGGTACTTCCTCAGGTGTGTAGGCCAAGGTTTACTCAGAGTAAGCCACAGTAATGTGGAAGTGCAATATCCCACAGGGCTGGGATTATTTTAACCTTACCTTTTCCAGCACAGTGGCTTGATGGAGTTAATGAGTCTTCCCAGAGTGCCTGGGGGTCCCCGTCCGTGTGCCTCATATAGCTGCTGGCAAGCAGGTTTTTATATTCTTCCTGGAAGTGAAACTCTTTCTGCCTTAAATGTGCAATTTCCCCTGCCTTCGAAGGTCAAAGGCACATTTATATAGTTCATAAGAGTATAAAAGAGGCATTCAGGGCCTCCCTGCCAAACCATCTGACTAGACTAATGCCTGCTCGGTTTCCACCTCTACTTATGGAAACTGCAGAAATTCATAGGTGAAACCATGGTCCCTGAAACAACAGTCTTAACAGCAAAGGAACATTGAAATAAAATGTCCACATTATCAAATCAGTTAATGTAGCTTGAAATTGGTAGGAGCAAAAAGTGGTTGTTCAGACTGTCAGAATTAAACATATGTTAAAACTACCTAATTAAAACAAAATCTACCTGTTTGAAACACTAGCAGTTTACTTAGTATTCAAATACTGAGAATATTCAAAGCAAACTTAAGCATATTCACAAGGTTACCTTTTTTATTGCTTTTCTACCACATAGTTTTAACTCTGGTGCGCTCACTAACATTTATTGAGCACTTCCTTTATGCCAAACCCGTTGTATCTATAACATCTTCTAATAAGCTAAGGCAACCTGTAGAGGCGTAGGAACTTTTATCCTTCTGTCGGTGAGGAGTGGAGGCTCAGAGAGTCTCAGGAATTGGCTCACAGTGGCAGGGGAGTCACTGGATGAGGGACACAGGCTTGGCCCTAAGGTCAGTATGCTTTGCGGAACACCGTGCCGCTAACTGCGCTCTGCTATTTATGAGACTCTGCAGAGAGAAAAAAAGAAGAGCGAGTTGCCTTACTCTCTCATTTGCCTACGTTTCATTTTCCACTGCCTGATGTGAGCCCAGATCTGCCTCCTGCCCCTTCCTGCTCAATAAGCTTAGGCCCCGTCTGGGTCTGTGCCCATGACACCCTTCTCCATCCTCTTCATTTCCTGTATAAAGATTTCCTCGCACAGTCTTAACTTTGGGGAAATTCTTTGCTTACCATTTTGACACTACTCATTTCTTTCTGTTATTGTGTAACTCTGTATATGTGTGTGTGTGAGAGTGAGTTTGATTATCTGTCTGGATCATTAGCTTCCAGAAAACAGCAATCTCATAATACTGTTTGCATTTTTAATACATAGTAAGTCATCATTAATTTCTCTATAAAAGGTTATATCATTTGCATCTTTGTACTCTTGGCGTGTAGACAGGTGGAAGGTGGTTTTTAAAAGCATAGTTTTATAACTGGTCAATCCTGAGTACTGGAGGGGAGAGGATTTCTAAATCTTTCATCTTGTTATTTTAGGAGGTCTAACAGTGAATGCTAGAGTTTTCTATCTCTGCCTGCTGGTGTATTTCAACACCTTTTTGGGAATCCTAAACATATGGACAGATGGTAATGACTTGTATTGATAGTTACTTTGCTTCCCTGTTACTGTCTAGTGAACTCTTAAGACTTGTTTTGCTTTTTTTTTTTTTTAACTATGTTTAAGGTTTGTTAACTGTGAAAGACTCTGGGTCACGAGGAAATGCAAGGGTGGGGGTGGGAAGGTGATAACAAAGATACTTCAGATTTGCATTTTCTCTTTAGAAATTTCCATTTTCAGTGTAGCTGACACTTGTAATTTCTGTTAAGGATTGGTGCCTGAGCAGAAATGCCTGTGAAATAAGCTTCAGCTGTAAAGACAGGCAAGGTGGGTGATTTTAACCAAAGTGTTGTCTTTTTTCATACCTTAATAAAATAATAAAGTGAAGACAGTGACAATAAGAATGATGAAAAAAGACAACTCTTTTTTTAAGACAAGCATATGTATTATATATTTCCAAGTATTTATCTTTGTCTGCATAAAGGTAATTTATTTTAGCAAATGATTTAACGGGAGCTTACCATTTTAGAAAAAAATATCCTCTGGCCTTTGCTTTACCACAGTGACCTGAGGTGTGGAATTGGTTGACCAAAATTGCATAACAGCCAGTATGCATTTTCAGTACTATATTATTTTGCAATGTGCCTGGTGCTACTACTGAGGAGATGAAAAGAATATTAAATACTTTGGGGGTGAGTAGGGGGCCTTATGCACACACAAGGCTGGGAAAGCTTTAGTTAATAGTTTTTTTGGAGTACAAGTATGATACATTTACATAGAAGTAGGAGTTTGGCATTTGTATTTAGCTTTAATTTATAAACATTTTACTTGTAAACATATAGTTTATAAAAGCTTGAATTGAGGAAGTAGCTTTAAGACAGGAAAAATCTTACAGAGAGCACCTGCTTTGTAAAGTGATGATCGGAATACGTATTGTTGGGAAAATGGAGAAAGCCGGTGGAAGGCGGAGTGAGAGAGAGGACGTTAAACCTGTTATTTGTGGCCTGGGCTAGTTTTGCCTTTCAGAGGTCACACTACCTCTTAGATTAGAAATGTAGCCTCTTTCAGAGCATAAACATAATTGAAAATAATAATTTTTAAATCTGCTTTCTTGGGTCTCCATTTTGTTTTTCTTCCAGTGTAAAAGCACAAATATTCTATTTTCAGGAAGGTGAGGAAAAATATTATTTCCTTCTCTAACAGTTTGGCTAATTTTGTTGTTGTTTCTGGCTCCATAGATGGAGAGGCAGTCTGTACCATGCGTTGTATTATGCCCAGCAAGTTTTTGTTTCGCTTTTTTTTTTTTTTTTATTTGAATGCAGTTGTTCCTTAGCAAATAATTGCAGTTCAGAATGACTTTTATTGAGCTTGATTGAATTAGGGTTATGTATGAAAATGAGTTAGTTAAAGCTTAATCTATTACCCAGAGAATTGATGAAAACATCAGAAAAGCAGTCATTCATGGGGATTAAATATTCTTCCATGTAAGTGGACAGCCTGGTTGCCTGGAGTCTCTGCTGCACTGACGAGGTTGTGGTGACATCAGCATGCAAAACACACAGTGTTGGCCTAGGAGGGGATTTTGCCATGATATGCCTTGAATATTACATTGGACATTAACACTAATGAGGGAGCCTATTGCATTGTAAAAAGTGGCATCTCATTTTTTTTAGTATAATAAGCTTTCAAAACATCGTACCCCAAGGGGCAATGTGTAGACCATCAAGAAGCCAGTTGCTTTGGGATATTTCATTGGTTGCTTAGGCCAAATCTTTATGATGGGTTTTTCAGATGCCAAGTTAGATGTCCTGTTTGTGGTTAAGAGGTAAATAATAGATAATTAAAAGTTAGCACTCCCGCCTGCCATGATAGTTTCTCAGAGGGAATCCTGAGCTGTGGCAGGTCAGTCCTGGCTGTGTGTACACCCTTTGGGAGGCAGTTTCATGGGCGGGAAATGGGCCTTGGAAAAGGAGCAGGTTCTTAATGAGCTAGTGGGGCTGAAATCCCTGGGAGCCGGGAATCCAAGGCCCTATGTGGGTGGAAGGGAGGGCTGAGAGGAAGCACCGTGTGACCCAGAGAACACAGACAGGCATGGTGGCTCAGTGGAAGATTTCCCCTGGCTTTGGTCTAAGGGCAGACACAAGTCACCATTCCGCAGGACTGTATCCACCCCCTTAGACATTTCCCCTCCTTGCCCACCTGTCCTTCTGACACCTCACACAGCTGCCCATTTCCATCAAATCAGAACATTTTATGAAGTCGCTTTGTAACTTGAATGCAAACAGAACAGCCTGTGCTGAAACTGCTTTTCTGAAGTTACCGTGTGGGCATTTGTAATAGCCAGATAAAATCTGGAGTCTCAGTGTGGCTCAGAACTCAAAGGGAGTCTGTCTCAGGCAGGATCTTCAGCCTTGGAATTGACCTCTGTTCTGTGGCTTATTCCATGGCTGATTCTTTGGCTGCTCTCTCCTAAGTTAGTTAAGTCCAGCATGATTTCTTTGTTATCCTGAGTTTTTAAAATCCTCCTTGGTTATAGCGTAATCAACCTCCTTCCTTTCCCTGCCCACTTTATCTATAGATATTTACATCCTATGTGATAAATTATTGAACAATAATCAAAGTAAAGTATGCTGCTGCTGCTAAGTCACTTCAGTCGTGTCCAACTCTGTGCGACCCCATAGACGGCAGCCCACCAGGCTCCCCATCCCTGGGATTCTCCAGGCAAGAACACCGGAGTGGGTTGCCATTTCCTTCTCCAGTGTACGAAAGTGAAAAGTGAAAGTGAAGTTGCTGAGTCCTATCCCGACTCTTTGCGACCCCATGGACTGCAGCCCACCAGGCTCCTCCATCCATGGGGTTTTCCAGGCAAGAGGACTGGAGTGGGGTGCCATCGCCTTCTCCAGAGTAAAGTATAGATTTGTTCTGTTCTATATTTAATTATAGAAACAAATCAGTAAATGTACCTTAAGATTAGTGAGAGTTTGTTTTTGAGCTCCTAACAGAACTTCTGTACATAGGATATAACATAATTTATTTCTCAGATAGCCTGCACTTTCTTAAACTAAAAGGTAAGCAAATCTCTAAACTAAATTAAAAATTTGTTGTTCAGTTGCTGAGTCATATCCCAGTCTTTGGGACCCCATGGACTGTAGCACGCCAAGAATTAAACCCACGCTATCCAAGTTAATTTTGGACCCTCCTCTCCCAATTGTGGCAGTATCAGTTCCGTCAGTCATATCTGACTCTGTGACCCCATGGACTGCAGCACTCCAGGCCTCCCTGTCCATCACCATCTCCTGGAGCTTACTCAAACTCATGTCCATTGAGTCGGTGATGCCATCCAGCCATCTCATCCCCTGTCGTCCCCTTCTCCTCCTGCTTTCAGTCTTTCCCAGCATCAGGGTCTTTGCTAAAGAGTCAGTTCTTCGCATCAGGTGGCTAAAGTATTGGAACTTCAGCTTAAGCATCAGTCCTCCCAATGGATATTCAGAATTGATTTTCCTTTAGGATTGACTGGTTTGATCTCCGTGCAGTCCAAGGGACTCTCTCAAGAGTCTTCTCCAACACCACAGTTCAAAAGCATCAATTCTTCGGCGCTCAGCTTTCTTTATGGCCCAACTCTCACCTCCATTCATGACTACAGCAAAGCCATAGCTTTGACTATATGAACCTTTGTCAGCAAAGTGATGTCTCTGCTTTTTAATATGCTGTCTAGGTCTGTCATAGGTTTTCTTCTAAGGAGCAAGCGTCTTTTAATCTCATGGCTGCAGTTAACCAACTACAGTGATTTTGGAGCCCAAGAAAATAAAGTCTGTCACTTGTTTCCATTGTTTGCCCATCTGTTTGCCAGAAGTGATGGGGCTGGATGCCATGATCTTAGTTTTTTGAATGTTGAGTTTTAAGTTAGCTTTTTCACTCTCCTCTTTCACTTTCATCAAGAGGCTCTTGAGTTCTTCACTTTCTGCCATAAGGGTTGTGTCCTCTCTCCCAGTTGTGGCAGTATGAATTAAATTTATTTTTTAAAAGTTTATACCAGTTAATTTACTTGATAGTTATTTATAGATATTCATGATTTTTACCTATTTCATAATGTTTCTTTTAATGGTTCTTGATAGTGGCTTTTATAAATTTATATGAAGAAAAAGCATGGAAATAAATATATGATAGTATATGTCATTTTCTTAAAATAGCAGTTTTAATGTTAGCTGTCTAGTTTATGATAATTAAGGAGAGACTTTTATACCATTTATTTAATCAGTTTTTGGAATTGTACGCTTCCTTCGTAACAACATAAGCATTTAATTTGAAAGTATTCATGTGTCCCTTGTAATATTCTTCAGAGATTTGGATATCTTCTTTCAGATATACCCTTGTTCTAAGAAATGTGGATAAATGAGTAGTATCTTGTGAGAAGCCGTGTAAGACCATTTAATATTTTCTTCTTTCTGGTTATTGTTTTCTTCTGTAGTATTGGGTGACAGCTAAATCATCTAAGTCTAGTTAGGATTCCTCAAGTGAATCATTACACATTTTTTATATTTCCATATTGTAGTGGCTGGAAAAAAAATCTTAGCCAACACATAGAATGACTAACAGTATTGATCAAGCAGTAAGCTGGGAAGTGATCCAGTTTATGAAGTGTGTTGTGGCCTACTGATTGTAAAGAAATATATTGTCATAATATGCAAGGGAGTAGGAAATTACCTCTTAGTTGAGTGTGATTTAGTATTACCATATGAAGCACTTGAGAAACTCAGTGAATGTGTCTCACATAGAAACTGAAATAGCTTAATTAAAAAAAATTATAATTTAGGTGTATGTCTATATTAATGATGATACTATATGCAGGACAGCAAAAGAGACACAGACTTTTGGACTCTGTGGGAGAAGGTGAGGGTGGGATGATTTGAGAGAATAGCATTGAAACATGTATAGTACCACATGTGAAATAGATCGCCCGCCCAGGTTCCGTGCATGAGACAGGGCACTCAGGGCTGGTGCACTGGGATGACCCTGGGAGATGGGATGGGGTGGGGAGGGATGGGAGGGGGGTTCAGGATGGGGGCACATGTACACCCAGTGCTGATTCATGTCAGTGTATGCCCAACCACCACAATACTGTAAAGTAATTAGCCTCCAATTAAAATAAATAAATGTTAAAAATTAATTAAAAATAAATTGGAAACATTAAAAATCAAAAATAATATTTCACAAAAATTATAATTTAGATATATGTCTATATTTGCAGTATTAATATAAAATTTTATTTAATTTGTACACTCTTGATTTCAATCCCCTTTTATTTCATCATATGTCATTAGAAAGTAATTTATAACAGCTTTTCTCTATTTGTATGTGTTCCCCCACTCCTTAATAAAAGAACTATCTTGGCTTCATTCATCTTTAAAACATTTAAAAGATAAAATATAAGCATCTGAACCATAGCTTCATTGTGGTTAAGCTTTAACTGGTTCGGTTGAACCAGTCATTTGAAATAACTTGACTTTAGTCATGATGTCATTTTAATTCCATGTTTTTCCAGAGGATTCGCCTGTAACTATACCTGAATTTAGTCAGCAAACTAAGAAGTCGTTGCCTGTAATTCTTTGTGTCTGTGACTTTGGCCTCAGAATTCCCATTGAGTAATTTTAGTAATCATCTTTTTGTTAAATTAAAGTTGACGATAAATACTTTAGGCCTTTTTTCCCTCGGTAGTGTTAGTCCAGGGATGTTTAATCATCTTCCTGACTTTGATTGGTTGGCTGTTAATACATCTTATTTAGAGATGATTTTGCTAAAGGAGACTGAGTGTCAGCATAGTTGGAAGGGGCTTCCTGGCACACCATTTTAATCACTTTGCTATGGGTCCTCCACAGAATCCTGCTGCATCACAGAAGTTGGAAGCTCTGATGTTCCATTGACATCACAATGGAAAGTCTTGACTTGACCGGTAAGAGCAGCCCCGTGGTGCGTCTTACTTACTTACCTGGAAGCAGTGGAGCAGTCAAGAGCTATGTGGTGTCAGAGCTGGTCTCAACTTTTTCCCATCTGATGGATTCACCTTCCGTATTGATCAGGGAAGTGTGATAATTGTGTGTTTTCACTTGTCAATTTTATTAGTATTTTTTAAAGTGACACGTAATCTCTATTATCAAGTAAGTTAAATTTTCCTTTAAAGTAATTAATTTTTAAAAGTTAACTATTTCAGAGCCTCTGACTTGTTTCTCCAATGTAATGGGCTATTGGTAAAAAGTCAATTTATTAAAGTCCCCAGTTATCTAGAGAATACATGTCTTAGTAAATATTACATTGGTTTGTTCCCTCAAAGCTTTTTGTATTGTCTTTGGATTTAAATGAAAAGTGAATCCAAATCAAAAAGCATTATGGGAGCTTAAAAAAAACTATTAAAAATAATAGAAGCGGGTGTAGCAGTACCATAAAACTATTTTGAATATGAAAAACACAATGAAGAAAAAGTTGAGATTTTAAAATATATACATGTGGCAAATTATATCAGACTTTGAAACTCACATACTATAATTCTGTCCTTTTGTACATAAGTTGTATTCAAAACTGCTTCCTTTGGAATATTTTAGGCTTAATTTTAATAATGATTACTTAAATGCATAGTTTTCTCAGTCTGGGAATAAAAACATGTGATTGGTTTACTGATGTTTGAATACTTTATGGTGAACTGATGATTTATAAAGACCAAGGAATGTGACATAAAATGAACAAAACTAGTAAATATTGTTTAGTTGCAATTTTCAGGACATGCACTTATTCTTCAAATTTTCAATTCATGGTAAACTTAAATCTTTCTGTTCTCAAGCATTTTTGATAGCATGTTAGGTCTGTCTAGAAAACCTGTGTGTGCTTTTTTGTTTTAGTAATTATATGGCTGAATGTTGCTTTTATGATTTTATGATATGATAAGGCCTCTGAACCATTCTTCTGACTATTACAGTCTAGGGTTGTTTACATTGTAAAAATAAATGCCATTTAGCTTGTAAGTGTGTTTACTTGGATATTGAAACACCAACAAAATCTTATTGCCAGTGAGAAGACTGAGGTGTAGTTATTTCTCCTCCTTTCTGTACTATCTTTTAAGGCATAAGTCAAAAATACAAGTTCTGGATTTATGAATGGCAGTTAGGATACCACTGACTGTGGTTTTACTGGGTCAGCAGAATACAGAAGATTTGAATACCTATACTGAAATTTCAAATATGTTCTCAATTACTAATTCTAAAGGGAGTGAGTATAGTGAGATTTAAAGAAAATTAAATTTGTGGCAATATTCTGAGTTTTCTAAATATGAATGTATATATAGAAAATAAAGCAGGACCTTTTATATTACCTATTCAGAGAACTAAATCATTAATATGCAATTGTATGGCAGTCTTGACTTAAGAAACCATCTGATCTTTGATCTCTGAATGTCATTTAGATTACTTTGGTAAAGTATTTTTATTGACTGTAAGCAGATACAGAAAATGCTGACAAAATTTAAGAAAACTGACACTTTATGCTTCTAGTATACATATATGTTCATCATAAGTACATATTAACTAATAGAAAATATGCCATTTAAAATCAGGAGTAATTTAGGGAACAAATCTTGGAACATGTTACCTAGCAGAATGGTTCCCAGGGTTCGGTAAATCTGGGAACTAATGCTGTTTTAGTCAGCTTAGGCAAAGCTTTGTTTAATCAGAGTCCCTGAGTCTTAGTGTTTTATCGCAGTAAAAGCCTCTTTCTCACTCATGTTCATGTCCCTGATGAACCCGTTGCCACTCTGCCCCGCGTCCTCCTCATTCCTGGCCCAGCGCTGAAGGCAGCCTGTCTGGGCTGCAGGACTCTCGTGGCAGACGGAGCCGGGACTCTGGGTTCTGTAAGTTGCTGTTTGGCGACGGTGTCTGTCACCACCTATTAGCATTCCATTGGCTAAGTCATGTCACATGGCCAGCTCCTGTCACAGGATAGGAGCGGCTGCAGAGCAGTGGCGTGGGGGGATGCTGATAGGCACAGTGCCTGTTTTAAGGGTAATATTTGGATAATCCTGTCTCAGGCTTTTCTAGGCAGACAGAATGCAGCTTGTATGTTAAGCTTCCAGAAGTCCTGTAAAAATCAATCTGTTTAACGTGAAAAATTATTTGTGAAGCTTCTATGTGGTACATCGAACATATTGAACTTTGAAACCTATCTGTGAACAAGTTTTAGGGAATGAGGAGTTCATTCAGTTCAAGAGTTTCCGTACATTTTGAACATTATCACTTTTACACTATGCAATAAGTGGAAATACACCCTACATTAAGCTTACATTCTTGTTTTATAAGTTGCTTTAAAATGAAAGAAAATTACTGCTGACTGGACCCTCTGTGGTTTGAATACAGAGTTTGAGAAGGGAAATAATGGTCCTCATAATAAATTCTTCCCTGTGTTTACTGGGTTACAGGACTTTTGACAGATATCCAATTGGATGTAGAGGAAGAGCATAAGAGAATGTGTAGTTTGCTTTTTCCAGTAGTAATATAATTATTTTACCATGTAATGGTAATCAGGTGCTTCTACTTAAAAGTCAATTTCAGGAATCATTCTGGAGAGAAAGAATATACATACTATAAGATTTTCTAATGTACACGAGTTTTCTAATGTACCCTGAGGTCATATTCTCTATACAGTGATTGCATTGCTCTGTCCTATACTTTGTAGAAAATTGGTAGGCATAATGACCTCCTCAGCTAGTGTTATAATTAATCCCACAAGTTTTATAAAATGTTGTGACCACACCTGTGTGGATTAAGATGATTTCAATATTGAGGATTATACTATAAGCAGTGCTTTGTCTGATAGTTTATAGTTCCTTAAGATTGGGGAAAAGGAACATTCTTAGAAATCTGATGATTCAAAGAAACTTAGGCATAAATCCTAGTTCTGGAACTTTTAAGTTGAAAGAATTTGGGTGATTATTTAACCTCTGAAATTTTGTTTTCTCATCTTAATATTGGATAATGATCTCTACCTCATGGAGTGCTGATAATGAAACGAGGGAATTAAGTTGAGTGCCTGATACAGTGCCTGGCACATGGGATGCTCTTCAGACATGGTAGTTAAGAAACATGATCACAGTTCAGTAATCTTGGATGCACTATAATGTACCTTTAATACAGTATATGTATGTATAAACTATGTTTGCATATTTATATTCAAACACACACTTCCAAGAGTTTTAAAAAAATTGTCCTTAATGTATAAGTATCCTACAGATTTATTGAAAAATAAAAGTGGCTTTATCCTTATCTGAAAAGGTGAATCCTGTGGAAGTACTATTCACCCTGTGAACTAATAAATCAGTTCTTGCCACTGAGAACATAGAAGTCCTAACAGAGTGATTGCCAAATGTGGATATATGGCCTCGCCTCTGCATTTTAAGGTTGGCATCAAAGAAATACAATTTTTTATAATCTCACATGGCACAAGAACAAGAGACAGTGCCACAGAAATTGTCTTCAACATGTAGAGCAAACGCTGTTTGGTTTCAGAAGAGTCAGCATTTCTACTTCAAGATTTCTATGCTGCTGTTTTCAGTGAGGCTGAGACTATGTAAATTCCTTTGATGACTTCTCCGTTGGCGTTGTCTAGCAGGACAGCAGAGGATATCTCTTAGGGCTCAAAGCTTTATGTTATTTCTAAATGATAATTTAGAATAACACACACACACATATAAATAATTTTGGGGTGTCCCAAGTGTTTCTCTTTATAAGCGAATCATCGTTGTAACAACTGCCAGCTATATATTCAGCTGGATCATCGAAACTATTTCAGAAATAGAATATTTTCATTTTTAGAGACTGTGTAGTCTGCTTGGGCAGCCAGAACAAAATACCACAGACCGGGCGACTTAAACAATAGATTTTTTTGTTTTTTTTTTTTTACAGTTCTGAAGGCTTGTAGTCCGCGGTCAAGGTGCTGACAAGCTCTGTCCTAGTGTGGTTTCTCTTCTGGCTTATGGACAGTTGCCTTCTTGTTCTGTCCTCACATGACCCTTTCTCTGTGCGCGTGTGGAGAGAGTGTGCTCCGGCCTCTCCCCCCTTCTCAGAAGGACACCAGTTCTATCGGACAGTGGCCCCACCCTGGTGACCTCACTTCACTTTCACCTGCTTCCAGGGTCTGTCTCCAGGCAGACACCCAGTCACACTGGGTTTTGAGGGCAAAACCTGAGGGCAGCCAATTCAGTTCATACCAGAGGTATTTGCTTTTTTCTGTGCCAAAGAGAGAAGAGAACGTTAAAATAAATTTTTCTATGTTATTTAATCTATAAACAAGAAGATCTGGTTGACTCTATCATCTAAGATTCTAAAAATTATCTCTGAATCTTTGGAATGGGAGACATTTGAACTTGTTAGGTTCATATTTCTTCCACTTTGAAGTAACTGTGCACTGAAAAAAAGTGTCCTTTAAGGAAGGAATTGAATCGAAGAATTCTAAAATCAGGGTGTCTTGTATGATGGAAGAATAACATCGTTATAAAAATTTATTTCCATGTGTATTCATTGTTTACTTGATATGGAATGTATTTGAAAATTAGGTCAAAGAAGAAGACAGTTAACTTTTTTGAGATATATGTTTCTGCTTACTATAATCAAGCCAGTTCATGTTTTTCATGGCTATATTCTTTTACTTTATTCAGCAGGAAAATAGCATAGTCTTAAAGGTTCTGGAAAACAGAAAGAAAAGTTTCTGCATTTGAAATAAAGCCAGCAAAAGCCACAGCAGAGTCCTAAACCTCCTATTCTCCCTGTTAATTTTCCTCCCTCTCTCTCTTTCTTTTTTTAATCTCCTTTTTCCATCCTCCTCCTTCTCCTCCTTTCCTCTGATAATTAGCTCTTAGGTTAGGTAATCATTGTATTTCTCAAGTAATAGTCTAAATGCAATTCTTTGAACATCTCTGTAGTACCTCTTTCTAATACATAGGAGGAACTTTCAGTTGATGAGTGTTTGAGATTAGTAATCATATTGATGTAGGCTCAATTTAACTCTTAGTTTTACTTTTGAACTTAAAAAATTGTTCTCTGTGTTACTAGAATAATTTAAGTGTCTTATGATTTGATGCCTATCTGAAAACAGAAAATATACCATAAAGAAACAAACCTTTGAGACTCTCTTTGTATAATAATAACTTTAAATTGATTTGTAATTTTTTTCTTCACCTTGTGTGTTTATAGACTAGAATATAAGCTCTTGAGGACTGATCTGATTTTGTGGATTGTAGTTAATTGGTTGAAAGTTATTATTTTACCTTTTATTTACTTTTGATTTTGGTTTCCCTCTAAAGCTATATACAGATGATGCAAACTTAAGCCTTATATATAATAAATTTTAGCAGTGTATTTCTTTTGCATAGGCTCAGTGTACTGAGTATTAAATTTACTAGATAAGGACAATACAATTAAATTGATACATGACCACTTCGTCCATTATTACTACTCTGAAAGGTGGATAAATTGTTTTTATACTGAAGTCCATATTCCCTTTGATCTCTATTACAGAGAATTGTGTTTCTCCAGGAAAATAAATGGATCTTGTTGTCATTATTTAGTTGCTCAGTCATGTCCAACTCTTTGCATCCTCTGTGGTCCCCTTCTCCTGCCTTCAGTCTTTCCCAGCATCAGGGTCTTTTCCCAGGAGTAGGAGCTTCATATCGGATGGCCAAAGTATTGGAACTTCAGCTTCAGCATCACTCCTTCCAGTCAATATTCAGGGTTGATTTCCTTTAGGATTGACTGGTTTGATCTCCTTGCTATCCAAGGGACTCTCAAGAGTTCTCCAGCACGCAGTTTGAAAGCATCATCTCTTTGGCACTCAGCCTTCTTAATGGTCCAACTCTTACATCCTACGTGACAACTGGAAAAACCATAGCTTTGATTAGACGGACCTTTGTTGGCAAATAATGTCTGCTTTTTAATATGCTGTCTAGTTTATCATAGCTTTTCTTCCAAGGAGAAAGCATCTTTTAATTTCACGGCTGCAGTCACTATCTGCAGTGATTTTGGAACCCCCCAAAATAAAGTCTGTCACTGTTTCCACTGTTTCCCCATCTATTTGCCATGAAGTGATGGGGCCAGATGCCATGATCTTAGTTTTTTGAATGTTGAGTTTTAAGCCAGCTTTTTCATTCCCTTTCACCTTCATCAAGATATTCTTTAGTTCTCTTGGCTTTCTGCCATTAGGATAGTGTCATCTGCATGTCGGAGGTTACTGATATTTCTCCTGGCAATCTTGATTCCAGATTGTGGTTCATCCAGACTGGAATTTTGCATGATGTACTCTGCATATAAGTTAAGTAAGCAGGGTGACAGTATACAGCCTTGACATACTCCTTTCTGAATTTTGAAACAGTCTGTTGTTCCATGTCCAGTTCTAACTGTTGCTTCTTGACCTGCATACAGATTTCTCAGAAGGCAAGTCAGGTGGTCTGGTATTCCTTTTTCAAGAATTTTCCAGTTTGTTGTGATCCACACCATCAAAAGGCTTTAGTGCAGTCATGGTTTTCTGGATCTAAATGGATCTAATGGGGTGGAATTTCTCATAACATTGCTCTCAGAATTTCCATGCATATTAATGTAAAATACATACTATATTTACTGAATATTCTGTGCATACATAGATAAGTGTAAATATATATGAGTGAATACATGTAATTTTTTCAGGTCACCTCTTCAAGAAACTTGAAGACTTAAGTTTACATTAGAGGATCTGTTTTGTTTTCGGCTGTATCCCCCAAACCTAGGAATGGTGTCCAGCATGTGGAACTTGCTTAGTGAACATTTGGTGAATTAGTAATACAAGAGTTCACATTTTACTAATTGTATATTCCCTTGGTATTGATATTAATAAGCATCCCCAGGTCTACTTGGAGATAGTTATTCTTTGAAGTCTTAGTTCAGGGAGAGAGGAGTGTTCCTCATAAATAAGTCTTTAAGTTGCAGTTAGTCCTATAATCAATAAATGTTAGTGATCTTAAGAACTTAAAATGAGCAGCAAAATAATTTCTGGGTACCTGTTGTATTGTTCATAGGGTACATTGAGTCAGCAAGAGTTTATTAAGACTTGTAAGCCTTGTGCCAAGTACTTCCCTAACACTTTACCAATGACCTTTTGCGTGGAGTGCATGTGAAGGTTCTGAGATACAAGGAAGGCAAATTGGTTCAGGATGGGTCACAAGAAATGCTGTATGGTACTTGTATTTAGTTAATACATAACAGAAAGGTTGACTTAAGTCCACATTTAAATGTTTTATTCTGTGGGGGGGGGTACTATCTTTAGGATATTTCTATATTCAAATTGTTTTATAAAGATGTTAGAGAAGAGCATTGTGTTTTGGTTTGTGCGTGTATGTGTGTGTGTGTTTTGTAATCTGCTTGATTTTCAGTTGTTCTGCCTCTGACATGGTTATATTGCTGTTCTTAAAAAGCAGATGTAATGAAGTTATTTCAGTGTTTCCTTAACAGTTATTGTAAGGCCATTTATTACCAAGTGTCTCTTTGAGGCAAACGTATTCCACTTCAGGAATGTAATGTTTTAAGCTGTTGAGTTACCATAGGCACAAACAGTGTACAGGTTTCTGGAAAGGTCAATTAGACGGGGAGGAACTGGCTTCTGAACAAGGCTTAAATAATAAGATACCATTTAACTGGTGAACACTGTCCCAAGCATTTTCAGTTATGCCATGCTAATTACTAGATTAGAGAGAGTGAAACCCGCAAAACGTGAGATGTATCCATGTGCAGAGAAGGGTAAACCCTCAGGCACCACCCATCTGATACTCTGAATCATGCACTTAATATAGTTTGTGAATACCTGCTATGTTTTCAGCATTGTTAGAGACACCCGTTCACCAAACAGGTGTGTTATATAAAGAGACAATGGAGGAAAGTGTGAAGTTAGCAGCCAGTGTCAATCCCCTGTTTAAATACAAACCTCTTTGTCAGTCATTTTGTTCTGTCATTTGCTGACACAGCTCATCTCTTGGGCTTCCCTGGTGTCTCAGCGGTATAGAATCAGCCTGCAATGCAGGTTCGATCCCTGGGTTGGGAAGATCCCCTGGAGGAGGGCATGGCAGCCCACTCCAGTATTCTTGCCTGGAGAATCCCGTGGACAGAGGAGCCTGGCAGGCTGCAGCCCATGGGGTTTCAAAGAGCCAGACACTACTAACGTGACTTAGCACTCACACACACACAGCTCATCTTTTGGTCCATTTAGTGACATCAGTACCTAAAGGAATGATAGTTTTCAGGTTTGAAAGTTTGTCCTGTTAAGATAATGGGTATTGGTTTTCTTTATTGCTGACATAACATAAATCTGTCTTGTTGATGGTAAAGGTGTGCCAGTTATGTTTATTAATTTTGAACTAATCATCAAAGTCACAGAATTTTTTAACCCATTATTCCTTTTATAATAAAATATTCCATACATTAGAATTTATAATGTGCCTGTGAAAAAAAAATACTTTATAACTTTTACTTCCCAATGCTTATAAAGATTCTTTGCTGCTAGATTGTCAACTGCCTAATACCCATTCTTGCTTCCTGGAGATTAAAATGATAGGTAGAGAGGTAGAAACGTAAAGATTTCCTTATAGAAGACACATTTAAATGGATCACTTTTTTCAGCTGTAATTTGATCTCAGAAGCATATGGGCTCTGGAGTCAGATGGACTGCACAAGACTGAATCCAACTCGGTTGATTGCTGACTGTACTGTGGGAAAGTTACTTTTCTTCATCTGTGAAACGGGGTGAATGTGGTCTATGTAAAGTTCTTACACAGATTAAAAGTGCTGGGGGTCACGGTGCCAACCCAGCACAGGGCAGGGTTGCTAAGAAAATGTGTTTGCTCTCACAATGGTCAGACGGTCACAGTGGTATTTGACTCTCTTTACTGCTTTAACCGTTCCTTGAAATGGAATTTCAAGCATGTTATTATCTCTGTTCACAGCGAGAGAAATGTCTTTACTATGTTGCACATCTGTATTATATGAAGTCTTTATTGAGTACAGGATTGGTTTTAAGTCATTAAAGAATAACATTTACTCTTTATGTTGTTAAATATCTTAAAATATTTCCTGTAGCATCATAATAAGAAGTTTGTTTATACTTTGCCCAATTTAATTTTTTAATTTTATTAAAGCGTAATCAAAGCTCAAGTATCTGAAAGTATTAGGAGGTAAGTCATCTATCATTCAGTGAGGTATAGTTATTTTAGGGATATTATCGCCTCATGCAGTGTTGGTATTAACAAAGTTATCACCTCAAACAACAGGTAAATTATTTAAGTGTAATAGTACATTTTTATAATCTACACAATTTTCTTCAAAGACTATAATTATTTTAGTAAAACAAAGAGCTGTATTATGAATTCTTAACAAAATTTAAAGTATGAGAGCTATTTTTGTAAATTGATTACTGCATCCTAACTAAAAAGTTTAAAAAATTTTAAACAGTTATGACCTTATTATGACCTTATTCTGCTAGTTTATCCATAAACTGGAGGAGCAAGATTCTCCTTTATTTTAGGTGGTTGGTTTAGCATTTCATAATTAATTGATCCAAGACAAGAAAGTATTTTTATTTCTAGTAATTTTCATGAGCATGAAGCATTACAATTTCGTCCTTTGTCCCTAGTAACTTTTATTTATTTATTTTTATTATCTCTATAATTAGTATATCTCAACTGGTTTTGAAGATAATTTAGGACTATCTATGAAAATACCTTGGTTCCTTCAAAAAGCTTCTCTCTAAGTTAACATGTATGTATTAGGATGTTTGTGTGGTCTTTTTATAGCAATTTTTCCCTTTCCTAGTCAAAAAGGTGAATTTTCTAATCATAACTATGGATTTTACAGACTTTCATTATATACTTTTCCAACTATTAGTGTACTGCGTATCTAAATTCTAAAGTTTTCTGGCTCCCCAGTAAGAGTGAAGAGTGTTCACACTCCTTTCCTATCTCTTGTATTCCTTTTTTAGAACCTGAACTACCTATAGTAATCTCACTGGAAAAATTGTTTTACTTAAAAGGTAAAAGTAGCATACTTTCTGTTCCTCTTATTTATCTGATAAATACATACTGGAACTGCTGTGTGCAAAGTGTTAGACATTGTCAGATGGTCACATTATGATAATAGAAGGCAAACTAATTAGGTAGAATATAGGTAGATAAATAAACCTCACTAAGAGTTCTGAGGAAGATCTTAAATTCCAGGGAGGACATCAGGGAAGACTACACAGAGGGCTAAATACAGAGTCTTGAGAAGGGGGATGCAGGCATACCTCAGTGTTTTGCACTTTTCAGATGTTGCATTTTTTGCAAATTGAAGGTGAGACAGCCTTGTGTTGAGCAAGGTCATCACCATCTTTTTTTTTTTTTCCCCCAACAGCTGTCACTTTATGTCTGTTTGTCACATTTTGGTAATTCTTGCAGTCTTTTAAACTTTTCCATTATTACTGTATTCATAATAATGATCTGTGTTCAGTGATCTTTAATATTACTATTACGGAAAATTATGACTTGCTGAAGGCTCAGATTAGTTGGCATTTTTAAGCAATAAAGTATTTTTTAATTAAGGCATGTGCCTTTTTTTAGGGATAATGCTATTATTGCACACTTATTAGACTATACTATAGTGTAAACATACTTTTATATGCACTGGGAAACCAAAGAATTTGTGCAGCTTGCTTTATTATGACATTTTCTGTATTCAGGTAGACTAGATCTAAATCCACAATATCTTCAAGGTATGCCCTAGACCCCTTTTGCTATTTGAATGGAATGTTTGTAAGGGTAAAATGGGAAATTTTGGTCCAGAGCTAGATGTAAAGAGGATATTGAATGTCAGGGTGAATTTCCTTTTTTTTTTTTTTTTTAAGGCAGATAAACCACTGAAAAAATTTGAGCAGACAATATAAATGAGATGGATTGAAAGGGAAAAGAAATAGGCTTTGGAAGGAAAACAGTCAGGTCTGTGGTGCGGAAAGCAATAGAGTGTAGTGCTAAGGAAGATGGGAAAGAGTTTTCAAGAAAAATATGAGACGTTTAATGTTTTAAAAAGGTGTTTGGGCTTTCCCTTTTGGCACGCCATGAAGATCCTGGTGTTGCCCTGGGCCACCGCCCTGCCTGGTGTTACCGGTATGGTAAGAATAAGCCGTACCCAAAGTCCCGCTTCTGCCGAGGTGTCCGTGATGCTAAGATCCGCATCTTCATCTTCAGGCATAAGAAGGCAAATGTGGATGAGTTCCCACTCTCAGTGGCCGCATGGTGTCAGATGAGTATGAGCAGCTCTCCTCTGAAGCCCTGGAGTCTGCCTGTATTTGTGCCAACAAGTACATGGTGAAAAGCTGTGGCAAAGATGGTTTTCACATCCGAGTGCGGCTCCACCCTTTCCACCTTATCCACATCAGCAAGATGTTGCCTTGTGCTGGAGCTGATAGACTCCAGACAGGTATGTCCGGCTCCTTTAGAAAGCGCCAGGGTTCACATTGGCCAAGTCATCATGTCCATCTGCACCAAGCTACAGAACAAGGAGCATGTGATTGAAGCCCTCTGCTGGGCCAAGTTCAAGATTCCTGGCTGCCAGAAGATCCACATCTCCAAGAAGTGGGGATTTACTAAGTTTAATGGGAATGAATTTGAAAACATGGTGGCAGAAAAGCGGCCCATCCGGGATGGCTGTAGGGTTAAATACATCCCTAATTGTGGTCCCCTGGACAGTTGGCGGGCCCTGCACTCATGAGGTCATCAGTGCTTTCCCCCGCTTTAATCATGCTCACCAGTAAATGGCTATTTCCTGTCAAAAAAAAGGTGTTTGGGTTAGGTGTTCCATGGGTCTTTTGGAGAAAACAGTTTTAAAATTAATTTTATCATTAAAGTATAGTTGATTCACAACATTTATTATACAACAAATGATTTAATATTTTTTACATTGGGCTTCCCCAGTGGCTCAGCTGGTAAAGAACCCGCTTGCCAGTCTAGGAGACTCAAGAGACTTGAGTTTGATCCCTGGGTCCGGCTAAATCCCCTAGAGAAGGAAATGGCAACCTGATCCAGTTTTCTTGCCTGGAAAATTCCATGGACAGAAGAGCCTGGCAGTCCATGGGGTTGCGAAGAGGCAGACACGACTGAGTGCACATGCACACATTTTATAAATTATGCTCCATTTGAATTTTCCTTAAAATATTGGCTATGTCCTCGGTGCTGTACAATATATCACTGTAGCTTATTTATTTTATACATAATATTTGTATCTGCCTTTCTCTTGCCATTCCCCTTTTCCCTCTCCCTGTTGGTAACTGCTAGTTTTCTGTATCCATGTTTCTGTTTTGTTACAGTCATTCGTTGTTTTTTTTTTATTTTTTAGATTCCACATAAGTGATAATAATATTTATCTTTCTCTGACTTATTTCACCAAGCATTCTACTGTCTAGGTCCATCTATGTTATTATTATTGGCAGAATTTCATTCCTTTTTTATGGCTGAATAATACTCTGTGTGTGTGTGCGTGTGTGTATTTGCACACATACTATATATACCACGTCTTTCTTTATTCATTCATCTGTTGATGAATACTTGGGTTGCTTTGTTTTCTTAGCTCTTGTAAATAATGCTGCTATGAATATTGGGGCACAAGTGTCTTTTCAAAGTAGTATTTTTATTTGGGGGAGATGTATACTCACAAGTGGAATTGCTGGGTCGTATAGTCATTCTGTTTTTAGTTTTTTGAGGAATCTTCGTACTGTTTCCCATAGTGGCTGCACCAATTTACACTCCCACTAACAGTGCACCAGGGTTCCCTTTTCTCTACATCCTTGCCAACGTTTGTTATTTGTGGACTTTTTGGTGATAGCCATCTTCACGTGGTTTTGATTTAAATTTGGAGAAGAAGTTTTTGTGGAGTAGTCAAGGCAGAAAGTATTTATATATATTTCAAATATTCCCCCTCTCATTTCCAGTTTCTTGATTTGATTTTTACATGAAACTCTATGTTGAGGCAGTCTTCATGGAAGGATCTAAACTGACTTACAGAGCCAGTTCCTGGGAACATTATCTTCTATAAATATAGTTTTAATGTGCTTTTCTTTAAATGTGTTACCTATGATTGCTTCAGATAAGATGCTAATATCATTTCCTCAGATACACTAAGTGTTACTTTCTTTAAAATATCATCATCAAACATACTTCGTAAATGCCTCATCCATAGGGGCTTACATTTTTTATGTAATTGGTATTATATAAGGATGATAAATGAATTTCTTGTCATTGAACAGTTCTTCTTTTATAAGAAGTACAGTTTTAATTTTAAAAAATCTTTCTGTTTTAATAAAGATCTCATAGAAAACTTTTTGGATTGGTAGGGCCACCTGCATATGAAATTTCTAGGTTAGAATCAAATATGTAGTTACTTTTGTTTCCGTCTTCAGAGAATAGTTGTAAGGATATAAAAGACTCAAACTAAAAGTAGTAATAATGATTATAATTTTAAAGAACTGTAGTAGTTATTACTTGTATTTTATGTGCTAATTTCTCTTTTTATGTAGAAGAGTGTATGTGTTTAATCTTCACAGTGGACCCTTAGATGCAGGTATCTTTACTCTCTTCATTTATGAGAGAACTGAGGCTCAGAACATTTAAATAAATTGTGTGAGCTTTTTGACTAATTCAAAATAGAGCCAGGATTCAGATCAGCTCTTTCTGACTTTCAAAGACCATGTTCTCTACATGGCCCGTGCAGTTTAATGAGGTATTTGAAATTTGAGTTTTAACACCCTTTGTGGCAACTACTCACTCCAGTTTGGGTGCCCAGTACCTCATTGCTTTCTTCCTTTTTTCTTCTAACTGGGGATGACTGGATCACTTTCATTTGCTTAAATGTATTGTCATTCTCTGCTGTTGATTGTCAGGCAATCTGCATATTTAATTCCCTTATTGAATCTTCACATCAGTTATATTTATTCTTCAACATTTTATTTTGAAACGAGACAAATAGCATATGTTTATACTTACCACCTAGATTCTGCCATTAACATTTTACTTATAACTTATTTTATTACATTGTCTATAATCTGTGTATCCATAAATTCATTTGGATGCATTTAAAAAGTAAAGACATCACTGCAAATATCCTAAATACTTCAGTATGTATATTTTTGACCGTAGCTCAGCATTTATGTACAACTTTTTTCTTTTGATGTAAAATTTACATTCACTGAAATGCATAAATCTTAAACATACATTTTCTGGATTTGATAAACTCATATACTTACCTGTGTAACTCAAATGCCTTTGAAGACGTAAAATAATACTACTGATAGGTGTCTCTCTTTATTCCCATTTTGTGCCTGAGGAAACTGAAACACAGTGAAATTAAATAATCTGCCTGAGGTCAGTCACACTAATTGAAGCAGAGCTGGAATTCAGGCTCTGGGAATCTGGTTGTAGGGTTTGTGCTCCTAACAGCACCCTCAGTCTGCCTGCGGATTGCCGTGTGTCCAGGTATCCTTTTACATTCACATGTACAAATGTCATATTAACTTGTAACATGAGTGTGGACACAGTAGTATGTTTGGGATTAGTGAGAGTAGAAATGCTGTTCTGGAAAGGCCTTACATCCTTGCAAGAGTATATATGGCAAGAGAAACTAAGAAGGAAAGAAGTACCTTCATCAAAATACCATGGTGACTCTCTAATGATTGTGTCTCAGCTGGCATCCTTGAGTAATGTTTCCAGGTATAAAGTGACAGTCAGTCTCTTCGTGGCGACAGTGAGGTTCAGGAACATCCTAAACTGCCACTTGGACAGTTAAAAGTAAATAATATTCAGTGCAGTTTTGCATTAAGCATATTTTTGCTCTACAATTATTAGAAAACTGTTCATCTATGTATCATATATGTAATGCCTCTTGCCTTGATGTCTCAGGCTCAAATAATAGAATTAACCAATTTGGGATTTATAGTTTTGAAATTTGTAAAGCTTTTATAACAAAGAAACTGAATGGAATTCTTTGGCCCTTCCAAATTTTATAAAAATATGCATAAATATTGAAATAAAGGATACTTATTTTTTGTTTGCAGTTCTTAGGTGTACTATTCCTATGAGAAGAAATTGTATCTTTCCTGCATTGCGTTCATATCACAAGCCATATATTAAAATTGGCCAGTTTCTTTTGTTCTTTTGTTCCTTTATTCAATTATGAAAAAGTACTGTCATTTATATTTTTTAAAATCCTAAGTATTGTTCAAAAAGCAAAGACAAAAAAACAAAAAACATGTAGTTAACAAAACCTAGCCTGTCACTAGAGGGCAGAACAGTACTATAGTTGATTTGACAATTTAAAAAATTGCTGAACGTGGGAAATTGTTGATGTACAATTGAAGAGAAGTCTCTTTGTGTTTTTATTTTTGTGTCTTGCTGTGAAATCCACTAACATACTTATTTGACTTGTACCAAAGGAGCTTTGCTGATAGTTCTAGAAAATTGATTACAATTGCTTGCTTGCAAAAAGGCATGATCATTTAAGAGCTTCAGTATATCTCAAGAGAAAATGCAGTGTTTACCAAGAGGTGCATTAAGTTATTTCTACTATATGTAATACTCTGAAGTAGAGTTGCAGTATAGACTTTAGGTGTGGCATCATGAGAGAACACGTTTGAGACAGGTTTACTAGTATTTAGATGTAAGAACTCATTGAAATATAGAACTTTTGATCTTTCAGCTGAAATTTGTTGAATCATTAGGATTTTGAAATGATAGTTGTAAAAGCAGTGAACTAACTCTAGCCCCTTCTTTAAAATGTTAACATTTTGTCAGTGCCTGTTCACATAGTTTTATTTCTCTTTGAAATTTTGCTTTATTTTTTCTGATAGACTTTTTAAATAATTCAAGCTCTAAAATTATTCTAGTGAGTAACCTCAGCAATTCATTGTCTGAACGCATAGTTTTATCTTAAGTGTGTAGTTTGGATTTTATTCTGTAAAAACGGTTTGGATTTATAAGTGATTCATTTGTAGCAGAGAATATGGGATGTTAGTAAAAGTCCTAGAGTTTGGAATTAGAAGATTTGTGGCCGCAGTTATCATGTTCTTGCCTGTGGTCTTGGGCAGGTCACATTACCTTTCTGAAGTAACCATCGTCTAAGTTGAAGAATTGGAAAAATATTTCCATATTTACTGCTAGGTTAATTTGAGAATTGTGTTTTTATCTGTGTAGATGTGTCTCCAAAGATGCTACTGTGTAAGGATAAAGATAAATAAGCTCAGAAAAAGCTTATAATTGACCACTTCAAAGTTATTTCTATCATAAATTTAGTAACACAGAGGCACTTACTACAGGAGTAAATGAAACAAAAAATGTGGTTTCCAACTTGAAAGCCAAGTTCAAATCACCGCCCTCCGCCCTGTCTCTGAGTACGTCTGACTGCTTAAGCTTTCTATAACTGCTGACTGTGTGCCTCCTCTCACGCTGTTCTGCCCTCTTGTTTATTTCCATGTTCCCTCTCTCTGTGTTTCTCCTGACTGTCTTTGGTCTCTCTCTGTGTTTTTCTTATCCCAGGCACCCTCAGGAAGACCCCAAGCCTCTAACAGTACCTGATATCATCTCCAGCATGTTTGTAGATGTGGAGGACTCACTGGCTTATTGAGACATACCAGAGGCGAATTGTTCCACTGTAGTAAGTCAATCAGCGTTTATTAAGTGACTACTGTTTACAGAGCACAGTTGATGGTGCTTTGGGCAAAGAAGAGTGAGTTAGGGCACAGCTCTGCGGAAATAAACTTGTAAACACTTCTCAGTGGCTCTTGCAAGCTGCTGCTGCTGCTGAGTCGCTTCAGTCGTGTCCGACTCTGTGGGACCCCATAGACGGCAGCCCACCAGGCTCCCCCGTCCCTGGGATTCTCCAGGCAAGAACTCTGGAGTGGGCTGCCATTTCCTTCTCCAGTGCATGAAAGTGAAACGTGAAAGGGAAGTTGCTCAGTTGTGTCCGACTCTTAGCGACTCCGTGGACTGCAGCCTCCCAGGCTCCTCCGTCCATGGGATTTTCCAGGCAAGAGCACTGGAGGGGGATGCCATTGCCTTCTCCACTTGCAAGCTAGACACATGCAAATAAAACAACAGTGACGTAAAAAGCTGACAAATAATTATATAAGTGAGTTGTGTTGTTAGAAAACCAGGGGGTATTAATCAGATTTCCTGAATGAGTTTAAAATTAGGTTTTGAAGTATTGTTGGAAAAAAGATTGAGGAAAAAGAGTGTAGAAGTGAGTAATTTCTGTGGGACTTGGCAAGCCTGTTTCCTTGCCTGTGGAGTGAATCCCAAGGGTAGTGAAAGGAGTTTCCGCCTACCGAGAACTAATTTTCCTTAAACTTCCAGTCTTAGAGAAGTCAGGGTATGAAAAGAAGTACAGCTAAATTGAGACTTTCCATAAACATACGTGGTATCTGTTACCAGTTTTAGAATTTAGTGAGTTTAATGTTAAATTGTGATTATGAAGTAATAATGAGGTACTATGACATAAAGTTAATACAGACTATTAGCATATGGTCTAGGGATGCATTATAAATGCTAAGGTATGAAAATAGTAGACTACGGTATAACAAGACAGTTTCATGTTTGTGTTGGAAATTTATTTGTGTGTTATATTTTAGATTGTCCTACGTACAGGCTCACCCTGGCTTTCACAGTTGGATATGGTTTGAATCTTGCCTCTGCTTGCTGTTTAATGTTAGGCAGTCTATGAAACAGAAATCTCAGTTTCCTTCTATGTTAATTAAGGGTAAAATATTTACCTCAAAGAGTTGTTGTGTGAGTTAAAAGAGATAATTTTTTTAAAGTCCTGAGTATGTGCTAGGTACTTGCAGCTTCTTAAAAAGTACCTTTTAAAATAGTTTTTTAAATATAGTATTAATTTTCTGAGCGCTTTTTAAAAATAGAAGTAACTCCATAGTATTTAGAAAGTGCTATACATGTAAGGGGTATTTATTACATGTGAATAAGATACAAATAACATTAACTTGAATAACTAAGTACCTACCACTAACTTAGGAGACAGAGCTATGCCTGGCCCAGATTCCACCAACTCTCTTTAACCACCACAATGCTGAGTGTTGAGTTTATGACTTCCTTATTTTTCTGTATCATTTTCTTCATATTTTATATATCCCCTACATTGTTTTGCTTCTTTTTGAAATTTATATTAAATAATATATGTTTCCTTTTGCAATATCTATCTTGCCACTCAACATGTTTGAGAGAATTCCCCCTTCTTATACTTGTAATTCATTTATGATCACAGTTATATTTTGTTGTATGGAAGTTCCACATTTTCATTATTTATCTAGTATTTATTCCATAATAAATAATAATTCTGTTATTTATCCACTTTCTTTTGATGGCTATTTAGATTGTTTCCAGTTTATGTTATGAGAGAAAAAGTTGCAAAGGAAAAAGTCTTGGGAGTCCTGTTTATGCTTCTTAACACATCTATTTCTCTGGGACATATGTTCATAGGTATAAATGCAGAGTCAACCCACCCTGGAGCTCTGTAGGATCATGGCAGATGGGTTTCTACAGACCTTACTACATTTTGTCCTCCCTGTAGCTGAGTTTAAGTGTTTTCATTGTGTATTTCCTGTATTGTTGTGGTTTAGGTTTTGTTGTTATTGTCACAGAGTCCTGTCTGACTCTTTGTGACCCCATGGACTGTAGCCCATCAGGCTCCTCTGTCCATGGAGTTTCCCAGGCACGAGGACTGGAGCGGGTTGCCATTTCCTTCTCCAGGGGATTGTCCCAGCCCAAAGCTCAATCTCATGGCCCAAAGATTGATCTCATGTCTCGGGCATTGCAGGCAGAGTCTTTACCGCTGAGCCACCAGGGAAGCCCATATCTCCTATATAGTTCTTTAAAATCACTAAATTTTTGTTTAAATTTTTGTAACTTGTCCAGAACACCATTTTAACATTAATCCTGATGACTTTTTAAAAAGTTAGTTTTATCCTCTGCATCAGGTGCTTTTATTTCTCTTAGTTTTCCAATTGTCACACCTTTTCTCAGACCCAGTGAAGTCCAGACATCCTGAAATAGCTGGGTGTGTTTACCAGTTAAGTTCTTTCTCCCAGGAAAGCTATGTCAAAATAGTGTAATGTTCTTTTATATTAGATGGATATTACCAGCTATTCCTGACTAAAATTTTTAAAAATAGTTTGGGCAGGGAAATGTACACATCTTTTACTGATTATTTTGTCCTTAATTTGAGTTGCGATAGAAAAAGAAGACTATCTTTTCAGAGTACTTCATGGAGGACTGTTCACGCCCTGTGATTTGTTCTGTTTCGAAAGTCCCAAAAGCTTGAGTAAGTGACAGCTTGCATTTGCTAATCTCTCCCTCTTTCTCTCCTTTTCCTACTTCTTAGTTCTCAGCCATTGGTTCTTCTGGTATCTGATTATACTTGCACAGTCCATTCCAATTTTCATATCATAGTTCCTCCTAATTTTGTGCTTGGTGGTCCATGAGTTTAGTTTGACTGACTTCAGTGTTTTGCCTGTGGTCACACTTGGTACTATGATCTGCCACATTTATTTCTCAAGGTTTTCCAGGGGAGACTCCCAGGTTCCAGACTAGTGCCTAGTTCTTGTCATTCAACAGATGTTTATTGAATGGAGAGAGGGAAAGTGTTAATGGAGTAAGGACTGAAATGCCTTTTCCTAGCTCAGCAATAATAATCACCCTAAAAGCAATGGGCAAAAATCATGCATACTGTCAGCGGTTCTGCATATGGACACCTTTGTAAACCGTCAGTAGTCATTTCTTCTCGAGCTTCACTCTTTCTCTGTTTTTGCAAAATGAGAGTGGTAGAACAGTGATCTGTAAGAACCCTTTTGATTCCAAGTGTTTTGTACTCTGTCTCCAGTTGAAATGAAATACATTGATAGTTTCTCTTGGGATTTCTGGACACTGCTCCCAAAGCCTGAATCCGCCTACCTTACCAGGCATCAGACTCACCTGTGTATGGCAGCCTGCCAGTTACTGTCTCTCGTAACCATAGCAACTGGAGCATACATCAAACTTCCCTTCTTGTTGTTTGGTTTGATTTGTCCCAGAGAAAGGCTAATTTATCTTTCTTTGAGAAAGTGTTATGAATGCCTTTGGCTGCCCACTTTCTTTGACCAGACAGCCCAGGCATTGTTCAGTGCAAAGCTTTGAATCCTGGCTCCTTGCTTCTCCTCCTCTTCCCCCAGCCCCATAGCTGTGACTGAGCAGAGTGGCCTCCGACCTTCTGTTACTTGCTGCTACAGTTTAACCTCACGTGTTTTCTCGTAGGCCAGCTGCCATCTTTGCGTCAGTGTTGGTTTTAACTGTTGGATCCTTCCTTGATGTCGATGGGCCTGTCTTCACCTGATACTGGCAGCCAGTTACCCATTCCTTTCTCCCATGGTTTCTTTGCTAGGAACTCCTCAACCCAAAGTTAACGGGAGTGAGATCTGGAGTCTCTCCCTCATTGCTTTTGGTCCATTTTCCCATAGCAGTTGAAGGGACTCTCACTCTTAAGATGGATTTGTGCTCAAACCCCTTTTAAGTAATTATCTGACTCTTCAGATTTTCACGTGATTGCTGTTTCCTGCATCTGTTAGTTGTCCGGAGTTCTGTTTTGTGGGTACCACTGAACTACGTGGATCAAAGGTAGAGAGCTGACTACATGGGGCAACAGGCACAAACTGTCTTAACTTTCTGTGAATTGTAAACGCTGCCCAGTCACTCCAGAGGATCTTGGCCAGAGAGCTGTCTATTTGACCATTAATCAAGATTAAGGAGGCTTTAATCTTGTCAAAAATCTAATCTTGTCCTGATTTTACAGATCTGCTTTGTGAAAAATCTCATGTGAGTCAGGCAGATTTTAGGCTAAGAAGAGAGTAAGGCAAGAGAAAAGTTTTCTAACTAAAAAAATGAAAGAGGGAAAAAATTTTTAAATGAGGATTTATTTTTAATAACATTAACTTAATTCTAAGTGGAATAAATCAGTAATTTTTTTTTAATGTTAAAAACTCATTGAAAGACCTTGATCGAAGTTGTTAACCTTCAATCTTACCTCCAGCCTCCATACATATACAACACTGGGGATTTCCCAGGTGGCACTAGTGGTAAAGAACCTGTGTGCCAATGCAGGAGACCTAAGAGACCTGGGTTCAATCCCTGGGTTGGGAAGATGCCCTGGAGGAGGAAATGACAACCCACTCCAGTATTCTTGCCCGGAGAGTCTCATGGACAGAGGAGCCTAGTGGGCTGCAACCCACGGGTTGCAACGAGTTGGACATGACTTGCATGGACACACATCCCTGCCATGAGGAACCAGAAACCAGACTACCTGTGATAAGTCACCCCTCCTAACTGCTTACTTAACAAAACTCTACAAAAACATATTATGCCAGATACTCTATTCTGGAAAGAAGGGTGAATACCATCCTATTTCTGGAAGAACAGATTACTTTTCGTTCCTCAGAAATACAAGGAGAGAAACATCCTTTTGTGCTTTTATAAGGGGAAAATGGGAGAAATTATCTGACATGAAAACTTCACTGATAGGAGAATGCTTACTCTAACCACTCTTATATTGTCTCAGATTAATGTAAAAGGCTTGACCTATTAAGTATTCACATGAATATTTAAACTTAGCGATACGTTTCTTTTGTAATACTAATTCACTTAGGATATCTTATTAATACAGACAGGCTTGAAAGTGCTTCTGAAAACCTGCAGCACTCATTTAATATTTTAATGTCTTGAGAAAGAACTATACATTCTAAAACGATTACATTGGAGCAAATATTAAAAATATACTGTTGTGTTAATAAGTTGGATCATATTTAAATACTGTAGAAAATTTATAAATGTATATAAACAAATGATACAGCTTTTTCCTTTGGTGGAAACTAGGAAATGTATTTATTACAGATTTCAGACTGAATGTTCTTAACTTGGAAGAAGAATTTTTTTTTTGTTTTGGAAGAAGAATTTAAAAATTCTTAAAGGCTTAAAATTTTTAAATGCTTAATTAAATAAATTTTAAACTGTATTTTTATTCATTTTATATCTATTATACAGCAAAGTTAGTAATACATATCAAAGTAAGTTCAACACAACAGCTTAGAGCTTGATGTAATTACTCATAATTATACAAAATACAAATTTATCTATATTACTAAAAAGCATCTTATTAAAATAGTTCTAAGTTCAATGATTTCATTCAAATTTAGGTGTTGCTGGAATAGCAGTATTTTGTGTGGGAGTGTGAAATGTTCAATGGATCTGTAAATTTGGGGGGAAAAATGAGAAATGAATCTGTTCTCCTGAAGTTAATTTCCATTCATTATCTTAGTTGCAAAATCCACATTTCTAGAACACCGGGTATTATCAAATTCAAAAAATAAATCACTGAGTCTTTTGTTAGAACAGAAAGCAGAGCAGCAGCACTTTTAATATTGATAATTGTTCTGAGGGCTCGGGACTCCCAGGAAGCTCCCCTAGGCCCTCAGATTCTGCGCACGGCTTTTGTGCTCCAGTGGATACCTGACTCCGTTGCGGTGTGCTGGCCAAGCACCATGTCTCGTTTGAATGATGGCATCATTGCCCTTAGGTTATAAGGTCTATTGTGTGTGTGTGGCTTTTTGTTTTTTTTTTTTGGAGTGTATTAGCTTTAAAGTGTTGTTTTTAGTTTCTGCTGCACTGCAAAATGTAAGGTCTGTTTTGAGTAGAGGAGTCTTGGCTGCTGTCTTCATCCATCTTTAGTTATTTGCTGTTACTTAGCCCATACCCTGGGTGGTGGTGGTTAGTGTCTAAAGTTGTGTCTGGCTCTTGCAGTCCTCCGTACTGTAGCCTGCCGGGCTCCTCTGTCCGTGGGATTCACCAGTCAGTAATCCCAGGGTGAGTTGCCATTTCCTTCTCCAGAAGACCTTCCCAACCCAGGGATCAAACCTGCATCTCCTCAGTTGCAGGCAGATTCTTTCCCACTGAGCGCCCAGGGAAGCCTACACTGGACAGATGGCAGTGTTACTTTCTGTGAGTTTCAAGCTGCCCTGTAAACACAGGATTTGTGTGTTCGTCGGTTAGTGTCTTTCAACTCTGCAGAACCGCTCTGGACTCGGGAACTGGACGCTCTGGAACACCTGAGTCAGAGAACGTGTGGATCTCAGTGCCAGCGCAAGAGTGAGCCAGTGTGGTTTGCGCTGAGTTTGATCGTCGAGTCTCGTCGAGTCGGCCGTGATGTAGGGATTAAAGCTCATCAACATGGCTTTTCTTCAGCTGTACTGGAGCTTACTCAAGCATTGTTTCTTTTTTCCTTCACACTTTAAAAAACATGCCAGAGATTTTTTTTTTGGGGGGGTCATCTGTTTAAAATTATTTGCATTTAAGTAATTTCCAAGACAGTTTTCATTGAGAGGTTCTGGCTCTTTTACTCTCTGCACTTATAGTAAGGATGAGTGAAATTGTGATGGGATTGTTTTCTCCTGATTCTTCCTTTGCATTTTTCTGGTGACTTGACAGTTATGGAGAGGATGAACCTGAAGAAGTTTAACTTGCAGGATTTAAGCCTGTCATTTTCAGCAAGGGACTTTTCTGTGTAAGACTCGCCATCAATGGTCAACAGGCTGATGGTGCTGTGGATGTTTCTATAGTGAAGGTAAAAACAGTAAGAGACTGAGTGACAGATTTAAATCATCAGTCAAGACAGTATCAGAAGGTCACAAGGAAATTGGCTCATGTTGTAGGGAATTAAGAAATTTGGGGGAAGGGAATGTTATTTTCACATAGAAAATATGTTTATTCCTACATAGAGAGGAAAAGGAGCAGTTTAAAATAAGGGATCCCTGGGCAAATAAAAGAAGGAAAGAAAGTACTCAAATGCAGGAAGCCAGAGCTTGAATGTATCTTCTGGGATATTGGATATAGAGACAGGCAATGGAAGTTTAGGGCCAGGTTTTGTGCATTTTGTGGGGAGAATTAGGAATGAGGTAGGGAGGACACACAAAAGATGTGGAATGCCTCTCTGAGGAATTCAGTTCTGGAACTAGACTGAGAACTGCCACTGAAGAGTTTGGATTCACAGAATGAAAGGCTTCAAGTTTCCCTCTGAATAAATCTACTGATAGAGATTAGTTTGGAAATGGAGATGATCATTTAGAAGTTACTGTAAGCATCTCTTGGGGTGAGGTGGTGCCAAAAAACCTGTAGAAAAAATACATTCATTCATGCTTTTTTTTTTTTTTAAACAAAGGGAATATATAAGGCAACATATGCGAGGCATTCTAGAAGGGATTTTACATAGCATCTGTTTCCATTCTTACCATCCTATGAAGAAAATACCAGCCTGCTTTTATAGATGAGTGAACAGAGAAGACCTTGAATTTGATAACTAATAGTGGTAAAATTTCATAACCAGGCCTATCTGAATGCCAAGTCCAGCCTTTCTTACTCCCTGCTCTGACTCATGAAGCATGAAATGGAGAACAGATGAACTTTTTATTCCTGTTTTGATTTGTCATAGACTCTTTTCTTAGGAATTATTAAATGGATCCAAATTAGGATGATATTCGTGCATACTCTAATTAATATAATATGTATATCAGCACACTTGACTTTGAGTTTAATAAAGATGTTATATGTTAGATTTAGCTATTTCTCAATCACAGCATTTGGGAAAATGGCTCCTTTCTGATAATTTTAAGAAGACAATATCAATTGAAAGAATTTGGGTCAATGATATTTTATATCACTTTAAAATAAATAGGAAGAGATATTTCCTACCAAGTAGTAATTTTGGTATATAGCAAATGAAATCAGTTTCCCAGTTTCCTAGAATAAAATTATAGCATAAACTGGAACAGTTGTTTAGAAAAGAATGTTTTGGTTAATTTTTCTTACTGATTGAAAGTAGCTAGAAAAGTTTTAATATTGTAAATCAATCTAGAAATGTTAGTATACAAATGAATTTCTTAGCAATAATTAGTGAAACTTTTTTTTTAAGGGAAAATGATCTTGGTGTCATCACTCTAATGATTAACACTTATTTTACAGTTTAGAAAATACACAGTATTTAGAAGAGGTGGGAAATTTGAAGAAGACGCAGACATCCAATGAATTGCCCACGACCAACACTAGCAAACTCTTCACCTCCTGCTAAAATATTCTGCAAGGTTGCTGTGGGGTTTTTTTGTTTTTGTTGTTTGAAGTCATTTAAACAAAGTAGCTTGTTTTTATAATTTGTGACTTTTTCTAAAACAATTTCCTCCTGACACTCGCTCTCCCCCCAACACACACACACACACACACACACATGCGCGCGTGCGCACACACACACGTATGATTAATGGAGGAATTTTGGTTAGTTGATTCCTGGTTAAATGAGATTTACATATGTATAAATAAGATTTTCTGTTCCATCCTCCAACTGTGCCATTTGGAGGCCTTTCTTTTTTCATCTTAATGTTTATTTCCCTTTGTATAACCTGCATTTCCTTCAGCAAAAACATTTTCAGTTTCACAAACAAGAAGCAGCTGTCTGAAATATGTTCATTGACTCAGCTGAGTGTCTGCAGTTGCCCAACAAAAGTTATTTGATTTGAGTAGTGTAAGGAAATAAAAAGAAGCTTTCAGATTAGGTTTTGGCTGCTGTAGTAAGAACTTCTGTCTGTAACTTGAAGTCTTGAGTTCATATATAGTGCCATCTTATGTTGAAATTTGGACAGATTTGAGCCTAAACACCAATGTGGCTGTTAATAACTAATCTTAAGCGATAATATGCTTCCTGTTTTTCTCCTGAATTATTTCTTTGATCCTCAAAGGAAAACATTGAATCGTCACCTCAAGATTGACGTGACAAGAGATATATCTCAATACTCTTCACAAGATGGGAAAAAAAATTGTAATTTTATGTGTGTGTGCTATTTGCTAAGAAGTGATGAATGCTTTAGTTCACTGAAGAAAATCAATCCAAAGAATGAAATGGACCAAGCCAGAAGCATGTTGAGAATGATGTCCCAAAAGACTTTTAGGAACTGTAAAATTGAGTGCAGTGGTATAAAACTATTCACACATTTTATTAGATGCATGTAGGACTGCAAAGTGATTGTTTCCTTGACAGACTGTTGCTGTAAATATTTAGGGAGAAAGAGAGTGTTGATAAGTCTCTGGCATGACTAAATATTCACCGTGGACAAGTATATTAAAAGAATAAATTGTATTTCAGTTGGAAATCCAGTTTTAGGATTTTAGGATTCTGGTTTTTTTTTGTTTGTTTTTTGAGACTGTTTTCATGAAAATCATATACCTTCAGAAGTTTTCACTTGTGACTGACTTTTCATCCCTGATGGGTGCAGAAAAATTAATAATGGTTGAGAGAAGTCCTAAACACCAAATTATGACCATTGACAAAACTCATAATTAAAACTTGGCAAATTGGAAATGCAGCCTCCTGCTAGATTACTTTTAGATGAAATTAATTTTATGTCTGGAATGTTGAATTGAGAAGTAGAGCAGATGTTTTAGAGTCACTTATGTGAAACCTTAAGGATCTCTTCCCCTTCGCTCCCGAAGCGTAAAATAAGTGCACTAAGTATCTGATGTCTTCTTACGTAATTCCTCACTCGGGGTATTTGAGAAAGATTGCTCTTATTCTGGGGTTACAATTTGAAAAGTAAGTATTAGGAAGACTGGCCTATTAGCTAGTAGAAACGTGCTAGCTACTTTATAGAGATATGTGATGCAAAATGACATTTTAAGTTAAAGAAGATCTAGCATTACATGACTGAAGTTTTCAAGCTTCGTCGAGTGTGGCGTTTGTGGAAAGAACCTAGGTTGAAAATGCTTTGTAGTTCAGGTAGAAACTTGATGGAACGTTTACTGTGTTTTTGTATTTGTGATACGATGTCCTGTCACTAGTTTCTTGAGATGTAGGATACTCCCTCAGGGTAAGGTATAATTATTTAGCAGTTGAAGTAGGGGCCAGTATAAAAAAGTACCTGCAACAGATGAAGAATAAGACTACTGTTGTTTTCTCTCTTTAACACTTGGTTCTGGAGTCTATTGGAATATGATGTGTAGAGTGGATTAAACCTTTCTAGGGTAGTATACTGATCTTATAATGAATTTTCTCATAGTTTCTGAATTCCTTCTTAAGTTCTTATATATCGTTTTGTCTTTTCCCCGAGGTGCTTGGCAAAGTGGATGCTCAGTATATTTGTTTTGAATGTTGAATGACTACTGGTCTTCTTGATGAAACAAATTTAATGACATGAATTTTTTTTTTTAATGACATGAGTTTTAATGAAACTTTTACACCTTGAAAATGTCAGTGATTTGCTTTCTTGTTTTAAAAAATATTATGAATAAGCTTTAGTTATTATTAAATGTTAACTTTTAGACTTTCTCAATCTAGAATGAAAAATTAACCCCAGGAATGACTTTGTTACGCCTTGTGCAAGTTCCCCTGGAGGTCTCTTCATTTGGACCTGAATTTCCTGTTCTTTCAATGAGATGTTTAAGCTGGACCTGTCAAGTTTGTTCTAACTCTGTAGGTCTGTGGTTTTGAATGAGAATAAAGTGGAAGTTCAAAGTAAATATGAGTATTACTAAATCAAGTTATTGAGGTTAATAAGAGGAGGAGTTCCACATTTATGACGTTTTAGCAGAATTTTGATGAGGAAGAAAAGAGAATAAGTTGGTAGAGAAAACATTCCTTCTAGAAGTGATGCAAGGAGTTGCACAGTAACACAGCTTTGTGTGGGATGCGGCGACACTGGGGTTTGTTTGATTCAAACAAGTAAGCTGGAGAATCTTTATGTTCTGTGTCCAAAAGTTCAATTTCTGATAAAATGGTCACTTAAAATCTGTTTATAGTAAACTTTTATTCTATATTTCTTTTAAATCCGTGGCATATTAGCTTCATTAGCTACTCACACCACACCCCACCCCTCCAAAGCATAAGAGTTGTATTATTCATTCACTGTTTAACTGTGTAGTGTAATCTCCCCACAAAACTACAAGCATAGCCAAAAGTTAAAAAATTGTCAGGCTGTTGGAGAATAAAAATAAGGCCGTTTTAGATCAACATGTGTCATCTTCACAATAAAATTTTCCTTTTTACAGATTGCTTTTGATAAGAGAACAAGTTATTAGTAAAACCTAAAGAAAGAAAATTCAATTTTTTTTCTTAGAAATACTGAGATGTTAGTCTACTATAAACTGTTTCAAAAATTAGTGTTACATATTACGTGCAGAATTATTTTCAAAATCAAGCAGCCTATTTGATAAAAATACATTTCCTGATACCTAAATATGTACCTTTTTTAATCTGATAGTTTCTTTTCATCTAAAAGAGTAATGCAACAGTGTCTCTGAAGGAGCACCTGTCTTCAGTGACAGTCCTCGAGTATTTCATTTACAGCGGAGGCAGAAATTAACTGCTTTTTACAGAGGGGTGTGACCCCAAAAGTAAATTCTTCTCCTTTTTGAAACATAAAATGCATTCAAGGTTACATGTGATGTATTTTGAACATAACCATTAATAATACTCAAGAAGATATATTTTTCAAGGGAAAGCCTGTAAGTAAATCATCTGTAATTGCCTTAAAAGTTGGAAACTAGTATTACAGGAGCCTGAAAATGAGGCATTCAGATGTAAATATCTTTGAGAATTCTCAGACTGTAAGTAGCCTTAAAAACAGTTCCTGTTGATTCTATTTGATTCTTTTAATAAGTACCAGTAATGCCTTTGATCCAGAAAAGATGCATGTGAATGTTTTTCTAAACAGTTATATTGTGTAATTCCTGAGTCATGGTCTCACTACCCTTTTAATTTTTCACAACTTAGTCTACATTTATAATGCTAACATAAAAAGATCTCCTTTGTCATGATTTTGAAAGTTATATCATTTTGAGAGTTTCAGACTGGAGCCCGCTGCACCAGTAATGACTTCGGGATACTTGACATTTAGCTGGATGACTGATGCCAGTGTGTAGCTGCCAAGTAGAGGGAAGACCTTGAGGCCTCAACGTGTAGAATTGCTTTGGCTCCCTCCGGCCCCCTGGCAGCCCTGGCAGCTTGGCGGCGGCAGCACCACATCTATGCACTTGCACATTTGAAAGCTGCTTTTCTTAGGCTCCCGCAGCAGTTTGTATAGAGGAGGAGCCAAAGTAAGATGTCCACAGAGACTTGCTCAAAAGCAATTCACTTGTAAACTACAAAGAACCTCTTTTAAAAAAGATCTGGTCGTATCACTACACTCCACAGACTAATGTTTAACGCCTTTGCTGAAGATGCAATGCTCAAGACAGGCCGGATAGGTTTTGTTGTGTTGAAGTCTATTGTAGAGTGTTTTCAAGAATAGAGCCTTAGAAAAATTTAGAGCTAGACGGGCCTCTCCGGAGCCAGATGGAAACAATGGAGATTCAGGGGTTACATGACTTAGCCGAGGCGTGCTCCCGCTTAGACTCAGCATTTGTGTCCATGATTTCAGACTTTCACTTACTATGTGTTTACTGGGTCAGAAATATGGCCCTATGCATAGTAAGGTAAATAGAAAAGTAGTAACAAAAAGGACATTCTTAACCGCAGATTAAAAGTCGGAAGCATCAGTTGCTCCAAATATGACAGAAAGACCGCAGATAAAAGTTTCATTCAGATCCTGGAAATTACAACTGTTTCAGAGCTGAAAGACTGTGTGGTGTGTATATGCTTACTCTTTGAGATATGAGAGGTAAACGTGACTGTTTTGAGTGGAATTAGAGCTTTTCTTAAGTAAGTCAGCCCCTGCACTCCTGTCTGTCCCGGGACCTCCTGGACCTCACCCTGGAGCCCCTGTTGAAGAGCTGGTGGGTCCCTAGCCATCGCGAGCCTGAGGCCATGCTGGTGGGAGCAGGGAGCAGCTCCTCCGCTTTCTCAGTAAGCAGCAGTGGCTGCCAATTCAGCGATTGCTGGTCTGTTCCCTCCACTCTTGATCCCCTCCTCCAAATCGCTGATGTCAACCTCTCCATAGACCCTGCATTGCACCGACCTCACTGTATTTTCTTTGACGATATGAAGAAACTCACAGTTCCAACACTCCTCTTTTCCCTACACGCCCATCTCAGCAGCAGTTATCATGTGGACCTTTTAGACTGAAAGTGAAACTGTAGGACTTAAGAATTTAATGCAAACACTCCATTTCTGTTGGAAGAAAAATAAAAAGGCAGTGCGATACAGTAGAAGAAGCAGTGAAGAAGAATGTGTTAGTCGCTCAGTCGTGTCTAACTCTGTGACCGCAGAGACTAGCCCGCCAGGCTGTCTGTCCCTGGGATGTCCTAGGCAAGCATACTGGAGTAACCTGCCATTCCTCCTCCAGGGGATCTTCTCCACCCAGGGATCGAACCAGGGTCTCCTGCATTGCAGGCAGATGCTTTACCGTCTGAGCGTTATAGTGGAAAGGGTTCTAATTTTTTGGTTAAGAGGGCTGGATCCTCACTCTGCCATTAATTCATTTGGTGAACTTGAGCTAGCCTTCGACCTCTGTGGATCTTGGTTTTCCTCCATCTGTAGTTTGGAGGATGCAGTGACCTCCCAGGATGGATTCTGAATTTGCAGTCCCTGTCATTGTGTAAAATAAAGCACCTCATTTTTAGAAGAGTAACCCCTTAAACAGAAATTATCCTGTAAATTATCCCATAAATATGACACCCAGGAGCAATAGTAAAACATGGAAAATTTTCCTGAAGATGTCAGTTATAACTGGTTGTGAATAACTCTTTTTTGAGTCAAAACTTGCCATTTCATCGGTGAGTATAATGTTCTCCAAATAAACTGATCATTTCTGTTTTACAGTATGGCACTCTGAAAATATCTAGACAGAAGCTTTTAAAAATACTTATAGACTGCTTCTGAAGGCAAAATATTGAGTCTATAGGAAAATTTAGATAGATATTTTCATGGATATTTTAATTAAATGGACTTCATCTGTTTAAGTTTAGCCCTAAACATTCATCTGTATTATCACATACTAAAACTAAACAGTTTTTTACAGTGTTTTTTACAATGTTTACAGTGATACCTCAGCCTTTTACTTTACTTCGATTGTGTATTTACTTCACTTTAATTCTTTTCACTAATTTCATTTTAATTGGTGATAACTTGTGTTGCTGCCATCGCTAATGGCAAACAGGGGCCTTTGCAGTTTGCACAAATGCTTTGCTGGAAACACTGCTGATTTCTAAATACCAGATATAGCTTATTTAGACCAAGTGAATTTGTTTTCAGATTCAAATTTCAACTTCTGTAGAGCAGAAGTTATAGCAATATTAGTAATGCTAATATTGTTATCAACTGAAATATTAGTAATGCTAGTATTTTATTATTATCAACTGAAATGAATGATAAAATCTTGTGAAATTGGATCTCCTTTCTAGCTTCTGTATGGTATCACTAGTAGATCCTGGAACACTTAGAAGATAATTGGACTCTTTTTTTGTTCTCTGTGGCGATGGCAGAGGTTCATCTTGAGATATATAATCAATATTATCAGTCAGAGTTGTGTTTTTTAAAAATTGATATGATATCCATCAGCTCAGTTCAGTAACTGGTGAGGAAGTACTGTAAGGGATAGCAATTTCCTCATACAGTGTAGCTATTTTTGTTGAGATATAACATTATATTAGCTTCAGGTGTACAACATAATGATTCAGTATATGTGTGTGTGTATATATATGTATAGTAAAATGCTAACCGCAATGTCTAGTTAGCAGTCACTACCACACATAATATTCTTGTGATGAGAACTTTTAAGACCTACTCTCTTAGAAACTTTCAAATATGTGATTTAGTATTATTAACTATAGTTACCAGTCTGTACATTATATCTCCAGGACTTACTTATTTTATAACTGGAAGTTTGTGCCTTCTGACCACCCAAATAGCTTTTCTAAAGCGGTTACTTCACAGCATGTAAGCAGAGAACCGTGATAACAGCATCCACTAGATGGCACTTTCTATTTGTGTTGAGAATCAGCCCTGCAGCTGTCTTGACTAGGGGGTATAATTGAAACAGAAAATGTCTTTCACTGAAGGCTGGATGTGCATGAATATCTGGACTCGGAAGAACTTTAAAATAATTCTAAAGGAAAAAGCTTTATCAGTGATTTTGTCATGCTGCCTACTCATTGTAAGGGAAGTTGCTACATCATCCCTGACATGTTCTCAAACACATGACTTCAGTAACCTGTACCAGTAAGAGGAGGAAGACTGCTTTCCTAACCATATTAAGTTCTTAATTTTATTTAAAAAAAAAACATAGAAAAATGTGGTCCTCTGTTAGAATAGCTGTCAGTTAGAAAATAATGTATGTTTTCTGCCAGAAGTAGGACACTGTGCTTATAACAGTTTCAAATTATATATTTGATGTGGTTCCAAAGTTCTTTTTAAGATAAGGTTCTTAGAAGCACCGGACTGATCCTGTGGAAAATATGTGATATTTGAGTTCAGTTTTCAAATAATTAATTATAAATATGCTAATAATCCTATTCTGCATTTTGCATACAAATTTATGAATGATCTGGTTAATCTCTGTTTAGCCAATGAGAATTTTTAAAAGCTTATTCTTTATGAAAGCTTAGAGGACACCCCAATGTTTTCTTATTTTTTGGTTTTTGAATTATTTTTACTTGCCAAAAACTTAACAAAGGAAGAAAAACTCTGTCCTGTTTTATAGAGATAATATTGTGAACAATTTAGTGCTTATTTTTCCAGAATTCTTTTGTTTTTTTGGTCTATGCATATATAACCATATATATTAAGTCATATTTTTATAAAATAAATTACAATCTTCTTATCTTATGAACCTGTTCCTTTGTTCATTTAACGGTTTATCTCATAGCTCTTCATGTCAATAAAAGAATTTTCATATTACTCCTTCTAAACTAATCTCCCACTGGTTATATTTTTGTTTCCCCCTGGATTTTTCGACCCATGGAATTTTGAAATGCAGAAGTATTCCTTTACTTATAATATTTACTAATAAGAGCACTAGATTAAAGCAGCATGAGTCAGCCTAGCACAGCATCAATTGATAAGTTCTTAGTATTGAATAAATTGGTTCAGTCAGTCGCTCAGTCGTGTGACTCTTTGCAACCCCATGAACCGCAGCACGCCAGGCCTCCCTGTCCATCACCAACTCCTGGAGCTTACTCAAACTCATGTCCATTGAGTCAGTGATGCCATCCAAGCATCTCATCCTGTCGGCCCCTCTCCTCCCACCTTCAGTCTTTCCCAGCATCAAGATCTTTTCCAATAAGTCAGTTCTTCACATCAGTTGGCCAAAGTATTGGCATTTCAACTTCAGCATCAGTCCTTCCAATGAATATTCAGGACCTGTTTCCTTTAGGATGGACTGGTTGGATCCCCTTGCAGTTCAAGAGACACTCAAGAGTCTTCTCCAACACCACAGTTCAAAAGCATCAATTCTTTGGCGCTCAGCTTTCTTTATAGTCCAACTCTCACATCCATACGTGACCACTGGAAAAACCATAGCTTTGACTAGATGGACTTTTGTTGGCAAAGTAATGTCTCTGCTTTTTAATATGCTCTCTAGGTTGACTGATCATAGCTTTCCTTCCAAAGAGCAAGCATCTTTTAATTTCATGGTTGCAGTCACCATCTGCAGTGATTTTGGAGCCCCAAAAATTAGTCTCTCACTGTTTCCATTGTTTCCCCATCTATTTGCCGTGAAGTGATGAGACCAGATGCCATGATCTTAGTTTTCTGAATGTTGAGTTTTAAGCCAACTTTTTCACTTTCCTTTTTCACATTCATTAAGAGGCTGTTAGTTCTTTGTCACTTTCTGCTATAGGGGTGGTGTCATCTGCATATCTGAGGTTATTACTATTTCTCCCAGCAGTCTTGATACCAGCTATTGCTTCATCCAGCCTGGCATTCCACATGATGTACGCTGCATATGAGTTAAATAATCAAGGTGTTTTGACTATATGAGGTTAATGAAATAAAGTTGATTTGAATGTTTATATTCTGTGATTTATTATAGTGATGATGATATAGTAATAATAGCAAATTCTCATATATACTTACTCTATGCAAGGTTCATACATATACACTTATTTAAGGAAGGCAATACTCTTAAGTAGCTTATACACAAACACATACAAACATACTGGTGTAATCCTCACAGTGTGGTAGGACTATTCCCCTTTTTGAAGATGAGGATGCCAAGGCTTAGAGAGGTTACTTGAACCAGGTAACAGAGTTAATTATTTATTGATCCAGGTTTATGAATCCAGGAAAAAATAAGCATCCACACTGTTAACCTTTCTGCCAATCACATGTTGCGCTAGATAAAGGCAAAATGGAATTAGGCAGGGTGGTCTGGGATTGTTTTCAAAGTTGTGTTATAGGGTTTCATTTAAAAAAAAAAGACTAGAAATATATGTGGTTCCTTTAATATTGATATCAATAATGTCAGATTTTGTCTGCTGAATTCATCATTGGACATTGTGCATGCCAAGTTGCTTCAGTCAATTCCAACTCTTTGCACCCTCTGGACTGTGGCCCGCCCGGCTCCTCTCTCCATGGGATTCTCTAGGCAAAAACACTGGTGTGGTTGCTCTGCCTTCTTCCAGGGGATCTTCTCGACCCAGGGATCAAGCCCACATCTCTTACATCTCCTACACTGGCAGGCAGTTTCTTTAGTGCTAACGCCACCTCGGAAGCCCAGAACTTTTATTGGACATGGTAAAAGTTATAAAATGTAGACAAGAAATACGCTAATAGCAAATATTTTATGAAGATGACACAAAGGTACATAATTTTTAACTTGCTGCAAAAGTATAGGCCATGGTAATAATTTGATGTGTACTGAACCCAGAATTTAGGCTCATAGAAATTTCTGGGCTTTGATGCAGGGCAGGCATTTAAAGTGGATATCTGGTAGCAATGAACAGCACCAGTAAGAGCGCCGGACCTGAGAGTCGGGACTTTCTCCGGGAATCGAGAAAGGCTGGGAGGAGCAAGTGTAAAGCGGAGTGTGACGTAGATCTCAGGCACTTCCTGCCCCTCGGTGTTAACTGCGCCCAGAAGGCGGTCAGTCACCGACAGGTGCGTCCTGTTTTCGGATAATGGATGGCCAAAAAGGCCAGACTTGCTCGTTGGCCACGTGGGACTGTTTGGTTCTGAGAACAGTAGTTTGCAGAGCAGAGTTGAGGGTGACATAAATGGGCTGGCTTTCCATTAACTCGCGCTTCCCCTAAGCAGGGGCTTCCCAGGCGGTGCAGCAGTCAAGAATTCACCTGACAATGCTTAGGAGATGCAGGAGATGCGGGTTCAATCCCTAGATCCAGAGGATTGCCCTGAAGGGGGAAATAGCAGCCCATTTACGTATTCCTGCCTGGAAAATGCCACGGACAGGGGAACCTGGCAGGCTGCAGTCCGTGGGGTTGGGTCACAGAGTCGGACATGCACCACACCACGCCAGGGCAGACTCACTTATCAAAGTACAAAAACATCAGGACTTGCATACATGAAGGAGACTGGGTTTTCAGACAGAAGTCACGAAAACTGCTATTTAATGTAATATTTATAGGAGGCCATTGTAATATTTTAGGAAACCTGTTCTGACAAGGGTAACTCAATTTAGATAGCTCATATGTAATCAGCACAATAGAAATAGAAATATTGACTCACACAAAAATTTTATGACATAAGAATTAATGATCAGAGGTAACATAAAAAATATTCAAGCTGATAAATGATGCCTTAAGAGAGTATAGTGTAGGTTTGCTGTATTTAAAATGGATGACCAACAAGGACCTACTCTATAGCAGATAGAATTCTGCTCAGTGTTATGTGGCATCCTGGATGGGAGGGGAGTTTGGAGAATGGATACTGTGTGTGTATGGCCGAGTCTCTTCTCTGTTCACCTGAACGTTAATAGGCCCAGTACAGACTTTTGTTTCTGTTTTTTGTTTTTTAAGTGTAGTGTATGTGAGCCTTGCATATTCCTGAAAATGTGAGGAGTGGGGTTGATATAATGCAGGTGTTAATGAATGGTCACTGCGGGGAAAGCCCTATGAGGCTTGTTTTCAGGGTGTTTTTTGGTGCTTTCAAATTGTGATGCTGGAGAAGACTTTTGAGATTCCCTTGGATTTCAGGGAGGTCAAACCAGTCAGTCCTAAAGGAAATCAACCCTGAATATTCATTGGAAGGACTCATCCTGAGTCCCGTACTTTGGTCACCTGATAAAAATAGCTGACTGGTTGGAAAAGGCCCTGATGCTGGGCAGATTGAGGAGGAGAAGGACAGCAGATGGGTGGATGGCATCCCTGACTCAAGGGACATGAGTTTCAGCAAGCTCTGGAGACAGTGAAGGACAGGGAAGCCTGGCGTGCTGCGGTCCATGGGGTCGTACAGAGTCGGCTGTGACTTAGCAACTGAACTGCAGCAACGATTACTTTTTAAATGTGGATTTTTTTAAAAAGTTTGTTTTTACTGTTTTTTGGCTGCACTGTGTCCTCGTTGCTGTATGCAGGCTGTCTCTAATCGTGCCTGGTGGGGCAACTGTTCGCTGCAGTGCATGGCTGCTCACTGCGGTGGTCTCGTTGCGGAGCGCAGACTGTGAATGCAAAGGCTTCATCAGCTGCAGCGTCGGGCTGGGTGGCTGTGGCATCAGGAATGTAGCTCCTCCACAGCGCGTGGGGCCTTCCCAGGCCCGGGATCGGACCGTGTCCCTTGCATTGGCAGGCGGCTTTGTATGCACTGTGATTTTTTTATATGTTGGGTTTATTTAGAGCAATGATTCTTCATTGAGGGGGGCGTGGTTCATACTACTCCCCTCCACCCCTCACCTTGGGAGTGTTTGGAAAGCTGTGGGACATTATTTGTCTCCGCGAGTAGGGAGTTCTGCTCCCTGAGACTGAGGGTGGGGATGAAGCAATGGGAAAGGAGCCCCGATGTATGTAGACTCAGCCCGGAACAGTTTTGCCTCGTGGAGAGCTCTCCCACCCAGAATGCCGCAAGCATCCTCACTAGGAAATGCTGATTTACAGTAAAGGGTCCTCCTTACGTTGAGCAGAACCAGATCAGTAATTGGACGTGTCTGCTCTTCAGATTCTGAGGCTGCCCACTGCATGCACAAAGAATGAGGATGGTGCTGTAAATCCTGTAGAAATTCTGGAAACTTCCACAGTTCCTACGTCGTTAAATTACCTTGTGGATTGCTTTACTCAGTGACTTCACTGAGGGTGAGCTTTTATCTCTTGGTCTCAGAGTAAAGCTAGCGACAGGAGTGCTGTGGGTATAAATCAGCCACATCTGACACCTGCTGGCTCCACAGGTCAGTCTAGATCATGCAGGAGGTGCTCTGAAGGTGTGTTCTTCGCCACTACTGATAATGTAATCAAATGCAAAATAGAATGACACGCATTCAACATTCTTCATAACAGTGCGGTGTAATGGTATCCAAAAGATAATTTATAGTTAGTGAGGAAAAAACTCAGGTTTTATAAGCACTTTAGCTGTTTAGAACGAACGTGAATGTGAAGTCGTCCCGTCGTGTCTGACTCTTTGCAGCCCCATGGACTGTACCCCACCAGGCTCCTCCATCCATGGGATTTTCCAGGCAAGAGTACTGGAGTGGGGTGCCATTTCCTTCTCCAGGGGATCTCTCCGACCTAGGGATCGAACCCAGGTCTCCCGCGTTGCAGGCAGACTCTTCACCATCTGAGCCACCAAAGAAGCCCTTTATAAGCATACTACAGATAAAAATAATTCATCCCTTTCTTTTTAGAAGCAGATATTGAATATATTCATTCATGGCGATGTTAGGAACGTGGATGGGGTGAGCAGGGACTGAAGGAAAGACAGTTGCTAGAAACTTTTCAAAGGAAGGAACATGTACCAGCTTTCTTTCAGTGTTTTATGTTGTTGAGTTACAGATGATTCACTATGATTTCTTGAGCCATTTCTGACGTTTGTCTCCAAGTTTAGTTATTTGTATAGGACAGCCCGTTCATTCATTTATCATTTATTGGATGCATTCTTGGTAGTCCGTATACGTCAGTCAGGTGTGGAAGATGTGAAGATTACTCTCCAACCTGATAATGTCACAGTAGATCTGTGAATAACATACTGTGGGGCTCAGGGGACGCATTCTAGCAAACCCATTCTGACCTTTGATCACAGTATGGAAATCTCTTCTGTTACCTGGAAAGGAGACAGAACACTGCCCTCCCAACTAGATCCAGAGCAATGGCTAATAAGCTAGGATGCCTCTGGGATAGATAAATAGACAGTGAAATTTTTAAATTCACTCTTAATTAGCATATGGTATGTTGAGCATCTGCTTTATTTCTCTGTGTATAGTCAAATGTATGCTTCACTTCTTAATATTCAAACTGTAAAATCTTCTACAGTAATTGAATTACCTACAGAAAGGTCCATTTGCTGTAGTTGTGGTCATTATGTAGTGAAGCAGTTAATTTTGAGCAAGTGTGAAAAGATGTCATGTGGTCACAGGCAGGATCAGAAAGAAAATGACTTTCCACTGCAGTATATTGATTTTGTACCTCAGAAGCCTGCTACTTTGTTCTCTATTAAATTACATTTAAAATATTTGATTTTAAAATACTTTATTGACTTTCTTTTTTGCTTTTAATACATGTCAAAAACACTGAAAAGCATGAAGACAAAAATGGAAATCACCCTCAGTACATATACTTCTCCATTTCCAATTGAACAAAGCAATTTGACATTTCTCCTTCCAGTGTTTTTCGTAGGTATAGATACACCTTTACAGTTTGTTTTCTTTTTTTTTTTTAAATAAGCACAGTTTTATTGGACAGTTTCATAATACTTTGCATTATTAGATTCCCCCCCCCCCCATAAGTCCATACAAATGGCTTTTGTAGTCTCTTTTTTCCTTAGTAGCTTCAAATGGCTTTTTACTTTGGGCACATTTCTGTTTTAGGTTGCTGGTTTGTGACTTTTACACAAATGCATAAGTAGGCAGACCAGTAGGAGCCTCCGCGTACCTGTCACCCTGATTCAACAGATCTGCTTTGGCCAGTCTTGTTTTTATCTCTGTCTCCTGCCCCCTTGATTTTTTTTTTTTTTTAAGCAGTCCTGGATATTCTTTCATTTCTTCCATAAATATTTTAGTGTGTGTCTCTAAAAGATAAGGATAAACAGCAACAGCCTCAGTGAGCCACAATAAATATAAGGATCACATCAAAAAATGAACATCTTCTCAATATAGCATTAGATAGTGTTCTGATTCCCCCAGCTGTCTGTTTTTCTTTCTGTTAGTGATTTGTCCAGATCAAGATCCAAATGCAATCCATATGTTCAGTTTGACTGACATATATTTAAAATGTCTCTGTGGGTAGTCCCTCTTTTTTTTCCCCCTCTAATTTATTTGTGGTAGAAATGAGTTGTTCGTCCCGTAGAGTTTCCCATAGTCTGGATAGTGTTGCTTGCATCTATCTATCCGGTGTCATTTGACATGTACTACAATCTGTTCTTAACATATTTTGTTCCCAGTAGTTTTTGAGAATAAAAGAAATTATACTCCCCTTGTAGAGAACTATTAGGGAGAGCATAAAAGAATTGAAAAGTCACCCATAACCCCAATTTCTTCTAAATTGAAATCATGGAATATGTTACTGTAAATGCATTTAAGGAAAAGTGGGGTTTTTTCTTTTAATTTCTTGATTTAATTATCTAATTCCTATGCCGTTTATTGTTAAGGGTTTTCTTTCTGTTGAGTGTTTTGTTTTATGTTTCAGAAAGGTGGTGGGGTTCCCGATTTGATGTGCTGTGGAGCTGTACGTTGTAGAAATCTATGCTTCTTTCTGTATGTGTTCCCTGTGTATCTGTAAGATCACTGCTGCTTGATAAGGATGGGAGTCACAGTTTGCTTTTTCAGGCAGAAGAAAATAGCTATTCTGCTAGGATATTGTAAGGATTTATTAATGACAACGTCTGCCTGATGCTGACAGGCAGAGTGACGCTTGATTACCATTGCTGAATCCTGCTTCCTAGGATGGCATTGCAGATACTGTGAGTTACAGCGTGCTTAGGTGATTAGTGTTACTTTCAAAGCTCAGCTACGAGCTTTACTGTTGTTGTTCAGCTGCTAAGTCGAGTCTGAGTCTCTGTGACCACACAGAGACACACCAGGCTCTCCCGTCCCTCCCTGTCTCCCGGAGTTTGCTCAGATCCGTGTCCATTGAGTCGATGATGCGATCTAACCATCTCATCCTCCTCTCCTCCTGCCCCCAGTCTTTCCCAGCCTCTGGGTCTTTTGTCAGCTCTTCACATCAGGTGGCCAAAATATTGGAGCTTCAGCATCAGCCCTTCCAAGGCGTGTTCAGGACTGACCTCCTTCAGGATGGACTGGTTGGATCTCCTTGCAGTCCAAGGGACTCTCAAGAGTCTTCTGCAACACCACAATTCGAAAGCATCAGTTCTTCAGTGCTCAGCCTACCAGTCAGCAATATACTGAATGTTGACTTTATAGATGTGTCTCAAAAGTTAAGAGACTTTTGGCCTTTGGGGGTCATGTTCAAAGCAAACATTTTATGAAAGTATGGGATACTTTGCTATCCAAGTTCAGATAGCAGACTCTAGTATCTATCAGTATTATCAGTTCTACACTTTGAGAGTATATGTATATGTGTGTGCATGTACTCATCACATGTATGTGTGAATTTTAAAAGCATAATTCTTCTCCATGGAATATGTTCCCCGTTGCCTCCAAAGTCCTGTTGTTGTAAAGGGTTCTTTTAATCTAGCAATACATATCTTTCTTAGGGTTCAGTTAGACACTACTGTTTCTCTCTACTAACTGAACTTTAAGGGTTATTAATTACTAAAGAGCTTAACCTTGTAATTTTAGCATGTTATTGTCTGTTTCCTTCTTTTATTTTAAAAGATCCACAACCAGTAGCTGTTGAAGTAAAGAAAATATTTTTGAATAAATGATACCATAGGGTTTATCCCTGTGATCCCCTAATTGTTTAAAATGGACGGTGGAGACACTAGAAATATTTTTATTGTTTTAAAATACACTTGTTGCGTTATGGGAGCTGCATATTACCATTAGACTCTTGCCTAAATAGAAAATGTAGAAGGTTAAGGATAGATTTCATTTTAAAATCTGAAACTTAGACTCTGTTCAGGTTTAAGGTCTTCAGACTTTTTCTCTTAGTTGCAGCGTATGTTTTACTGATAATAGTCCTTGTCCAAGGAGATGCTGAATGACTTTCTACAACAGTCCAGCATCACACGGAGGGAGCTGAGGGTCTGCCAGGTGGTCAGATGGATGCTGTTACTATGACAGCTTGTCACATCATCAGAGCAGGCAGAACTCTCTCCCAGGCAGTAGCAGTGGCAGAGCATAAAAGCAGCTACTTCTAGGCTGACAACTAGAAGCTAATAACTCACATGATTCAATTTCAGGGAACATTTTTCCCATAGTTGGGAGTGGGGTGCCTAACTGAACCAACTGTGTCAGCTGTGAACAGTGAGAAAAATACTTTTTCAAGATCAAAGGCAGATATTGTACTTGGAATTTGTTTAAGAAGAGTAACTTTGCAATTACAAATATACTTTTAACTCCAGTATTTTGTTATCTGTCTTCAAAGGAGAACCACTCGTTGATAGTTAGGCTACTTCCTGCCTTTCATCTTTTTTTCTGACTCTGGACAAAGGGTTGGGGAGAGAGTAATACCATGGTAGTGGCGATCCTTTTTTATGAGTTGTTTTAAAACATGTGCAACTGATTTAGGCATTTTAGAAATTGGCTGTCCTAGAAGTGCAGTTCTAATTTTGTGCTAGGATCACAGCAGATGGCTTCCAGATAACTTCCTGCAAGATCAGTAGTAGAGGTCAACGGTGTAATCTATAGAGAAATAGGAGAATGGAAAACAGAATTTACAAGCTTTAGGAGTCAGACCCTTAAATAGATTGTTAGAAGGCTGCCAAAGTGGAGAAGCAAGTTTTAAGAAATAGGAAACCCTCCTGACAGGAGATGGTATCCGACAGGGTAAAGATACCAATTTGTCAGCTTGACAGCTTCTTGTTCTTGGAATCGGCATAAAGCCCCTTGATCTGCTTAACCAGAGGGTATTTAATCAAGTGCTTCCTCCAAGGAATGTTGAAGGTGATAATTTGGGACCACATTAGGCTAGTTGCAAAGTCACACTTGAAGAACCTAACCTAGATGATTTTTCTAAATGAAATTGAAAGGAGAAGGAGGGGAACTCATTCAGGATTGCAACTCATGAGTTTGCTGAAAATTACATGTAAAAGAAACACCATCCCCTTTCTTTCTCAGCCTTCATTTCTCTTCATCAGCTCTTGTTAGTGATGCCTCTGAAAGAGGATAATGCAGGTTATCCTACCATGAGTAATGGACCCTGATTTCCACTTTTCTGATTGCTTGCTCTCTGCTGTAATACCTTACAGAAATACTGCCTGTGTCTTAGAGCGTTTTGACTAATAATGTTTTGAGCACAAGTCCCCCTCAACCATGTAATCCTTCATTCAGCTTTCCTCGTTTTTCTCTGTATTGATCGATTTTCGGTTAAAACTCTCAGTGAGGATTTTACTCTTCTACCTGTTGTGCCCACTAGGTTTTTTGTTGGTGTGTAGTTTTTCTTTGAGCTGTTTTATTCTTTCAGATAGCAAGACCTGGAGAATTGTAAGTTGCCCTAAAAATGGATCATTTCTTGGCTGTTCCATTCTGCAGCAACTTCTTTTATTGGTAATAGAATAATATTGCCTTTTAGAAGCTTTTCCTATATTGATCCAGTTCATTTCATAGGCTGAAAGTGGAACAAGAGTAAGAAGCCAAGAGCTCTTTCAGTTATTTTATTGTAAATAAACTTGGCAACTTCTGAATTTTTTAAATGGCAGTTTACTCATTTGTCTTACTAATAATACAACCATAAAGCAATGTCAGGTTTGTAATTCAGTAAAAGAAAAAAAACCGAGAAAAACCCTAATTGTAACGATAATAATTTTCTCAAAAGGAACCCGAATTTTTTACCAAATCAGAGAATAAGATGATTTAATTTTAAACCTAACCTCTTATGAACTTACTTTTCAAGATCTTTAAATTGTTGGGGGTTGATCTGTGGTTTCTAAGATCCCTTTTGATTCTAATGTTCAGTTTTATTAGCAATCCCAAATTTGTATCTCATAGAAACCAGTATCTAGAAACAACCATGATAAATCTGGTTTGCCTCTCTCCATTTTAGCAGTGGTAGAATCCAATTTTCTTATAAGAATGTCCTTTCTTCCCCCACCCCTGTCCCTTGTTCAATGTGTTAGAAGAATTTCATCTTTTTTGGTGTTAGGTACCTGGCCCTTTATTTCTGACCGCCGTATCTGTAGGGAGCATTCCAGATAGGACTTGGGGTTCACAGTTACAGAAGCCCAGACACTCATTAGTGGCTGTGCTTGTAACCCTGTTGTGTTTATGGGTGAGGGAGTTGCAGCTTCTGCACCTGCAGCCCAGTGCCCCCCACATGCTGCCCAGCGCCCCCCACATGCTGCCCAGCGCCCCCCACATGCTTCGCCCCATCCCTGCTCTGTATGCGAACTTCGTGGTGATAGAGTGCAAGTTAAAGCTCAGCATTCCAAAACCTGTGGAGCAGTGATGCCTCTCGGATGACTCTCAAGAGATTTTGAAAGTTGGCATAATATATGGGCTCTAGTACATTTGGGAAATACTAAGTGAAGCAAGTTTTTCTTACGAAATACACAACCAAGAGTTGGGGTAGGGGGGGAATCACCCAACAAAATATTTATCCGGATTCTGTTTTGAATGAGCTCAAGGACATTTAATAATACAACCCTTATAAACCACCCAGGTAAGGCAATGACTTGATTGTTATGCAGACTCATAATGCTAATTACAGCAAGGTCGAACTATGCTAAGTCACTTTAGTAGTACATGAGGCATGTCACTTGAAAAAGAAAGTCACAGGTTAAAAGGTGACAAAGACTATCGTCATGTTTTACTTCTGAGCCTCTCTTGACCTTCAGAGGACTCAAAAGGAGACTTTTTAGTTTAATCCCACTTTAAAAAATGTACTACCACTGTAGAATTTATCATTTTCCCAAATGCTTCTAGAACCATCTGTGTATGGCTAAGACATATTGAATAGCAATGTAGCATGGCAGCGGGACCACTTGAGTCTGAATCCTGGTGTCCAGTGTACCACTTTTCTCTCTGTTACCCTGGGAAGGTTTCTCTCCAAGCTCAGTTGCTTTCTCTGTAAAATGTGGATAATTATGCTTCCTTTTTCATAGAGTTGTTTTGAGGACTAAGTGAACTAATGGTTGCAGTTAGAATAGTGTCCTGATGTGTGATTAAGTTCAGAAAGGAAAAAAAGCACACCGTATGCCTGAAAATTCTGCTTTCAGTTTTAAACTACAAGTCTTCTCTTATTTACAGTAAAAATGTACTTTATGAAGTTGAAAGTAAATTTCTGAATTGAAAGTGTTATTGTTGTTTTTGGACTTCCCAGGGAATAGGTTTAGTGGTTTAGTTGCTGAGTCGTGTCCGACTCTTTGCGTCTCCATGGACCATATAGCCTGCCAGGCCACTCTGTCCTTGGGATTTCCCAGGCAACAATACTGGAGTGGCTCACCATTTCCTTCCTCAAGGAGTCTTCCTGACTCAGGGAGCAAACCTGGGTCTCTTGCATTACAGGCTGTCTTTTCTGACTGAACCTCCAGGGAAGCCCTCCCAGGTGGCGCTCGTTGTAATGAATCCACCTGCAAAAGCAGGAGACTTGAGAGATGCAGTTTCCACGCCTGGGATGGGAAGACCCTCTGGAGGCGGTCACGGCAGCCCACTCGAGTGTTCTTGCCTAGAGAAGCCCATGGACAGAGGAGCCTGGTGGGCTACAGTCCAAGGATCGCAAAGAGTTGGACACGACTGAAGCGACTTAGCATGCATGCAGCACATTGTTTCTATTACACAGCATGCTCTTTGACTTTGTAAATCCTAAATATTAGGTAAAAATATTTAAATGCGTATATGATGACTAGATTCCTATTACTATAAACCTGTGGTAAGTTTTAGGTAGAAAGTAAACGTTTGAAACAGTCTGGAAGACAGGTGCTGGAAGACTAGTGACAGTGGTTGCCCGGGCTTGGCACAGTTAATAATTTAGCACTTTCAGGGGTCAAGGACAGCCCTCTGTCTGCTGTTAAGGTTTCAGGCACCTCTAATTCCCATTAATCTTTCCATCACCAGGGAGCTCTTCAGTGTTGCAGATAGTTCCCCTCTTGGCACATGAATGGTTTGGGTTTATGTGAAGAGACCCAGGATTTAAAGTCCCAGATTTGGCCACACTTATTACCTGTCTGAGCTGTATATTTGTGGTCTTCGGGTTTTCCAGAGTCATAGACAGAGTTTCACTTCAGGTTCTCCAGGATCCTGATACTCTTAATAAATGAGAAAGCAGATCAAAGGTGGTCTAATCCTAACCAGCTTGTTAGCAGTCTGAATCTCCTGGCATCTGAGAGTTGAACATCTCCATAAGAAGGTACGTGTGTGTGTGCGCGCACTCATGTCCCAGTCGTTGCGACCCCGTGGTTTGTAGCCCACCAGGTCCTCTGTTCATGGAATTTTCCAGGCAAGAACACTTGAATGGGTTGCCACTTCCTGCTCGACAGTATCTTCCCGACCCAGGGATCAAACCCAGGTCTCCTGCGTCTCCTGCACCGGTGGTTGGATTCCTCCCACTGTACCCCCTGGGAAGCATGATAAAGCGTATATTCAGTTACTTATAAAGTGAAAAAGATACTCAGGGTTTCCGTGGCCTGGATTTGAAGCTATTAGAAATAGACTTTTAAGGAAAAAAAAAACTTCCTTATGCATTCCCTAAAAAGATGTAGGTAAGTCTTATATAAGTGTTGGAAAAGTTATTTTTCCTTAATATGGAACTCTATCAAAGTACATGGAAAGTGTTTAAAATGTCAGTAATTAAAAACAATGAAGATACACAAAATTCAAAATTGGGTTCAATTTTCAAATTATAGAATGCAGTGTTAATTAATGGTAAGAAGGGTGGGCATAGACTATAAGAAAAGCAGTGTGGGAAGAATTATACAAAATCACTCTTGTCAGTTTTTAAAAGACCCACCTCAACAGGTGAGAATTGTCACCAGTGTAAAGGCTATGTTCAGTTCAGTTCAGTCACTCAGTCATGTCTGACTCTTTGCGACCCCATGAATCGCAGCACGCCAGGCCTCCCTGTCCATCACCAATTCCCGGAGTTTACTCAAACTCATGTCCATTGAGTCGGTGATGCCATCCAGCCATCTCATCCTCTGTCATCCCCTTCTCCTGCCCCCAACTCCTCCCAGCATCAGGGTCTTTCCCAATGTCAGCTCTTCGCATCAGGTGGCCAAAGTATTGGAGTTTCAGCGTCAGCATCAGTCTTCCACTGAACACCCAGGACATGTTAGGGGTTGTGAAAGCTGCTTCATTGTGTCTCTATTTTCCTGGTAGGAGGTGAGAGAGGGAAATGAAGGCCTTTGTATGGGAGAGGGGGAGCTCTGCAGTACAGCCTGGTCTCCACTGGAGACGTCGAGGTCAAAATCATAGCAGAGAGTGGTGCTGATGTGCCTTCAGGGTCATCTAGACCAAGCTTTTGATGCATGAAGACCTTGTACAGTTTTCCTCCTTAATCAGTTGCTAGTTTTGTCCTTGAACAGGTCTGGTATTGAATCTTTCCCTTTTGGTGAGGTGAAGACCAGGGCTAGATGTTGGGCATCTTTATTCTTAATCTGGTACTATTATTGGTCCCATATTTCCCATCTTCTATCTTTCCCATCTTCTCAAAAACTCTGCAAACAAGAGAAAAATGGTTATGAGAAACATAAAAGTTACTGCACTTTACACCTGTCTGAGGTTGTCATTGACCCATTTCTGTGTGAATGCAACAAAGTCCCATCCAGTTCTGTGTTCCCTTAAGCACTGCGTGCGAGTGTGCATGCTAAGTCACTGTGTCCAGCTCTTTGCGAACCTAAGGGCAGTACCCCGCCAGGCTCCACTGCCCATGGCATTCTCCAGGTGAGAATTCTGGAGTGGGGTGCCCTTTCCTTCTCCAGGGCGTTTCCTGACGCAGGGATCAGCCTGTGTGTCCTGTCGCTCCTGCATCGCAGGCAGATTCTTTACCGCTGAGCCACTGGAGGAGCGCCCCCTAAGCATGGCTTTCCCATAAAGTGCCACCTGGTTCTTAAGTCAAGCCTGGGGTTTCAGGAGTGGCCAGCCACCTGACTTCCTTCCTGTTCCCTCTCCCCGTGGAAAATTGCAGACCCTACTCCAGCCTTAAATAACACTACAGTCAACCAGGATCTGAACGTTCTTTTCACGATATTTTCAAAGGGCAATTTTTTGCCATTGCTCAGGGGAGGAGAAGCCATGTGAGAGTTGGCAAACTTGGCAGTGACAGGGGGGTCCCAGAGCCTGGAGTTCACCCCCGATAGTTTCTCAGTGATGTGGGTAAATGTTGTTTAGTTACTAGTCATATCCGAATCTTTGTGAGCCCATGGACTCTAGCCTGCCTGGCTCCTCTGTCCATGGGATTTCCCAGGCAAGAATACTGGTGTGTGTTGCCGTTTCCTTCTCCAGGGGATCTTCCCGACTCAGGGATCAAATCTGCGTCTCTTATGTCCCTGCATTGGCAAATGTTGATTTGGAATCAGGAGGTCTCCCAAGAGGAGCTACATACAAGTCGTAGGAGGAATTTGCCTGTCTCTCGAGAACAGATTAGTGATGCTGGCGGTTTACTTGCTAAGTGTCCAACTCTTGCGACCCCACGGATTGTAGCCTGCCAGGCTCCTCTGTCCATGGGATTTCCCAGGCAAGAATACTGGAGTGGGTTGTCATTTCCTTCTCCAGGGGACCTTCCCAACCCAAGGATCGAACACAAGTCTCCTGCATTGCAGGCAGATTATTTACTGACCGACCTAGGAGGGAAGCCCCAAGAACAGATTGGTAGTCCACAAATCCAGAGAGCTGGGAGAATGCTGCAAGCAAAATTCTGTGACTGCTCGATGAGGTTTAGTTTCCAGTTTGAGAAATGCTCTCACAGAATATAAATAATGTCATATTTACATTGAGAGATGGTGAAGGACAGGGAAGTCTGCCATGCTGTAGTCCACGGGGTCGCAAAGAGTCGGACGCGACTAAGCGACTGAGCAACAATAACAAATGTGATGCCAACTCTTAGATTGTGGTTTTGGGTACACAACAGACAGTGACAGGTTTATTTATTTTTTCCCTAAAGCCAGGGTGATCAAGCACACTTCATTTATTCTAGTTGGTTCTTTTTCAAACGCTCACCCAACTTTCATTCCCAAACTGCACACTGTCACATATTTAAAAATCCAGTGAATACTTGGACACATGTAAAGGCCTTTTTTGGTATTAAATCTGCAGTGAATTTTCATTCACTCTTAAAAATATTTGCAAGGAAGATGTACTCTGCTCTGGGATTACATGGCAGATCTGCTGTGTTGCTCGTGGAAATGACAAGCCTTCATGGTATGTGTTAAATGGTAACCGGCCTGTCGTGTTCAGTGGAGAATGCCAGACTGGGCCGAGGAATCCTGTTGCTGTTCCACCCTGCCTCCCAGAATAATTAGATGGAGGTGCACGTGCTGTCTGTCAGTAAAGCATATTTGTTTTGAGAGACACAGCACTCATGGACTGTCAGTCATAACTACTTAGGAGAGCACTCTGGGAGCTGCAGCATCAATATTTACAAAATGCAAAGTGAGGAAAAGTATCCTGAATATTCACGGATATGTATGCTTTCTTACTCCGAATCCCTCCCTTCCCCCAGTGTATAGAGTATGTCTAAATCCATACAAAGGGCTCTCCTGAAATAAAAATGAAAATTTGGGAATTCTCTAGCTAAGTAAATGCTAAGGCACTAAACAGATGCTCAAAGAGGCTTATAAAGTGGCATTTCCTTTCCTCTCAAAATAAATGTGTTGATTTAAAACTGAAATCAGTGATGCAGTCAGGTGGAAGAAAGTACTTAAGCTTAGAGATTAAAGCCCAAGCCTTTAGGCTGTGCCCCTGTTTTGTCCCTTCGTGACACTGGGGAGATTATGTAAATCTCTGTGAGGCTCTTCTTCCTCAGCTGTGAAATGGGCTTGCTTCTACCCACTTCCCAGGACTGTGTCATATTAGATAAATTAATAGATACAATTTGTAAGTCACAATGTCTTTCATGATTGGGGAGTAGCAGTTAAAGTAGTCTGGAAGTTTTTAGAGCAGTACTGATTTTTCTTATTAGAAAACGTATTTACAACTTATTAGGGAAATGTACCTCCAATTTCTTCTTAAAAAGATCTCTATTATCAAAATCAAAATAATTTTTTTAGCTATGTCAGCAAAATTGCTTTCATCTTTGAAAAAAAGAAGGTGAAGGGAGAAAACAGTGAAGGCATATGAGTAGCCCTGTAGCCCCATGTCGATTATGTACTCAGCCATTAACTGTTGCTGCCGTGACAAATCATTGTATGTGGGAGTGAGGGTGCTCCCTCCTGCGTGCCCTGTCTCCGTAATGCTGTCTGTGTAAATATGGAAAGATTTGGTTAGACACTCATTGCAAAGTACTGTGGAGATTCCAGGTTAGAAAGAACTGAATTAATGGTAGAGGTAAGGATCTTGCTTAGAGGAAAAATGATAACTAAATTGGAAAATCCCTGCCTTTAACTCAATACTGGGAAAACTGCTTCTCCCTAAAGTCAGCTAATGCCATGCCTCGATGTAGAAGAGCTTCTTAAGTGACTTTTTAGGTTTATTTGGAATTTTATGTATAATTTTTATAGAGGAGTTTTTATTTTCTTTATAGTATTAAATATTGCCTCTTGTATTTAAATAGGATGCTAGAGGATAAAAATTCGACCAGCAGAGGGAGCAAACTTATGAAAATTAGGTTGTAAGAAAAATAATCCAGGAAGCCTCAGTAAACCATATATCTTGTGGGTAATACCCATTTGCATACTGTGCATTGAAAGAAAAATGGAAGGAAGAATGAATTTTGGGTCATCCTAAAATGTCTAGCTATTTATATTCTCTCTTTAGTAGTTTTTCCAAAGAGGGGGAATAAACAGGCAAATGGTATAGAAATAGGAATGTATTTTGCTAATTCTATGAACTGAAGAACTTTTTAAAACAAATACCATGGATTTAATACATTTCATGAATAAAGGAAAAGAGCGTTCAGTACTTGGCGCTGAAGTTAGAGCAGTCAGACCAGACACTCAAAAGGACTGTAACACCTAATAGGAATATAGATGGAATGTTTAATGCTTTGAATAGGGCACTGTTGTGACTCTGAAGGTGCAAGTGAACACTTTGGTATCATGTGTATTAAGTCAGAAAATATTTAAGGAAAAAAAAACTCACCAAGTGTGAAGCAGGTATAAAACAAATGGTTTTTCTGCTTAACTCTAGTTAAACAGAAACTATAAATGTATCATAACTCCCTGTGTATTCTAATTAATTTCCTTGGCAAATGTACAATCTAATACAAAATCATTTAGTTAATGCACTTTCAGGCATTTTTTATTAATTGCATAATATAGTCAAGGGGCAGTATTGCAAGCATTTGGGAATATAAAGATAAGCAACATCCTCCCTTCTTCCGGTATGTAATCTGGAAAATGACAAATTAACTCAGTTCTAGTGTACCACAGTGAAAAACAGGTGGACGTTGCAGAAGCTAGGATGAGCTGCTTCAGTAAACACTACAACCACTAAAATAAGACCGATTTCTTTCTTTTTAATGTTATGGGAAAATAGTTTTGTAACCATAAAGATGGAGAAGTTTTGCTTTATTAAGTGAACTAAATTTAAATGTAACTTAAAATCATTTGCCACCACTTAA